>OZ014521.1:534427111-535058603 GCA_963966055.1 Lathyrus aphaca | reverse complement strand
TTAGGGTTTTAAGAAAAATTCAGAGAAGACGAAAATATGAAAGTGAAAAGTTTGGCAGTAAAAAGACAAGGAGGGTAAAAGAGAAAAGTGAAAGTAAAAATCTGTTTATATAGAAAAAATTTCATTAAATAATACGAGAAATTTGTGGGAAAAAATTAATTTAAAAACATAATGATGGAATGTAATAAATGCAACAGACATAGGGGAAGGCGTGAAGATTTTGGAACAGTTACCAAAAAGATATTTGCCTTTATTGTGTCAAGTCAGACGTTTCAATTTCCCAGAATTTTAACAGATGTCCTTCTGTAGAGGCGTCTTCCAGCATCCATGAGAAAGTATTGTCAACCAAGCAAGATTCTAATTCACAAGACTATCTTATTGATTAAGATCCTAAGCAAGAAGCAAAATTTAAACGGAATAAAATATGCATGTTATTTATGGCCGCGGTTACACAAGTTCAGGATGATTACTAAGACATATTTACATGGTCTCAGACTAAAAAAATTTAAAGATTGAAACTTGAGCTATAGCTATTTTAAGTTGTAGCCAAATTGCTACAACGGTTAAAAGCTTTAGCTCCAAGAACTTTTTTTGATGTCCTCATGTTTCAGTGCCTTGAGTCGGATTCATGCCCAAATGACTAATTTCTTCATATCAATGCTGAGTTCTATTGATTTTCTCCCATCACACAAATTTCCAACCCAATAGTCTTCATCACTCCAAGCTACCCATCATCATATCTGTAATATTCAAATGATACAAGGAAAAACAACTTAAAATCCAACCAAAATTCAATGGGAGCAAAGACAAATTGCAGTTCAGCCAAGGTCAAACAACCAAATTCATAATAGTAGAAAACTCATTGAAAAATCAGTTGAAATCTACAGGAATTCAACGAACAAGAAACATTTCTTTTTCACAAGGAAGAGTATCATATGGTTTTCATAAGAGTCTCACCCAATCCTCATTTCTAATTCACAAACCGCCACTATCCCCGCCATGAATAATCAGAGGAAGAACGTCAAGGCCTTGCTACATCATGTTCATCAAAATAAAAGTTGAAATGCAAAAGTCACATGAGTTATACCAAAGTGGGAATTTCTTCGAGAAACGTAAGTTACACCAAAGGTTACCAAGAGAAAGTCCTACAAGATGATGTTCATAAGAGTAGCAGCAACATCATCATGCCAAGATCGCTCCAAAATTTGCACATGAAAGAATGAACATGAGTAATTAGTACCATATACATAGAACATAAACACATACAACAAGCAGTCAAAAGGGAAGTCAAGGCTCAAACCGATTATTGAAAATAGAGTTACAACAATTATGAAACAAGAAGTATTACAAGCAAGCCATTAAAGAAGTGTTCTCACCATTCATACTCCAAATGACAAGAGCAAGCATACGAGCATTACGGAAAGCACCATTCCAGTCACATGATCTGTTGAATCACCTTGAACCTCATCTGAAACATAACCTAAATAGAGTTAGTAGCCATTTCAATTATCTCATGAACAAGTATCACCAAGCTGCATAACCTCTGACCTGCCAAGTTTCAAGCCCTTCAAGCCAAGTTCCAAGTCTTGCACCAATCTCTAATGTTCACTTGCTTCAGAGCCAAAGTCATAAAGGCCATATTCTTCATGTGCACACATATTTCTTCATCCAACTCTTCATCAACCTTGAAAGACCTGCAAAATAGCAAGACAAAGGTCATCATTTGTATCTTTGAGATTCAAAATATTCACATAACTTCATGGACAAACAAAAGAAGCAAACATCACATAAGCCCATATCAATACAAAATTCAGAGAGAGATATCACAGGGAAAGCAAATAAAAGTTGTTCGCCATTGAAAATTACATCAGATTAATCAGCAAAGTAATTCACAGTTTTCCTCGCTGTGAAAACAAATGATTCACAATTCACACCAAACTCACAAGCAGTCATAGCAGTAAAATCAAGCAGTAACAAATTCAATCACAAACTCATTAGGGACCACCAATATTCTAGAATGGCACTACAGACAAAACTCACAAATTTGTAGCTATCCTCAGGGGTCCCCGCAAGTTTCCACTCACAAAATCTGAGGAAAATCCTTCCAACGGATCCTAGATTTCATACAGCTCACCTCACACGATTTGCACCGGAAAATCACTCAAGACTCACACATACCAAATAATCTCTTATAAAAGGAAACCAATCATCATTCAATCAGGACACATAAGACCCTGGCCACCAACGCACTAAAAAAACCATAAGCGAAAAAATACCTATCGAAACCCTAGCAGAAAATGGAAGCAAGAATGATCTGAGAATCCCCATTGAACCCTAATCACTAAAGCTCAATTTGAACCTATTTCAACTCTGATTTTCACACTAAAAATCAGAGTCTGAAGAGCTAAACTTCTCCCATTTTCGTCCTTACAATAACACACAAACAAAAATCCGAAATCCAGAAGGAGAAGATTGAAGCTGAAAAGAAGTGAGACCATACCTAAAAGTAGCGTGAATCATACTTGAGGTAGTATTCCTCATCCGTGTTTGGTCGTTCTTCTTGATTAGGATCTCTGTGTTTGATTGTCGCTGTTAATTTTGTAAACTCGTCATTTGATTGTTGGTGATTGATTTTGTGCTCTTTGTGGTTTTGATTCGTGATTTCGTGTGTTTGATGATGATGTGCGATGAGAGCCGATACCATTCTTGAGGTGGCTGAGCACAAAGAAATAATTGTTTGCTCTAAAAACTGAAAGAAGAATCGATGAAGTGTTCTGAGGTTTATTTTGTTAAGAGTGGTTTATGCTTTTTGTGTTGAACCAAGAATAATTCATTTACTTTCCTTCTTCAGCTTTTTAAAAAAGGGATATTAATGGGTTTTGACTGATGAGTTGATGAGAGTTATTAGCATTTGAATAAATTTTATAAAGAAACCAATGGTTAGAACCTGTTCCCAATGGCATACTGATAGGTGGTGTGCGAGTACCAATGCAAAGTAGCTTTTAAGTCTATTCGGAATTGCTACATGATGCTAGTGGTGACATGTTTTTTGCTTTATCCTGCCACGCGATCTGACCTGTTAGTAGAGTATTTTTTTCTTTCCATTGTTTTATTTATTATGTGCAAGTTAATATAATTATATGGTTTTCATTTTCAAGAAAGACAATATACTTTGGCTCAATGACTGGTTTAATGAGAGCATGTGACCTTTTCATGTACTGAACTCTTTGATGTGAAAAATATAAAGTCTCATATGCGGTCCGCATGGCCAAGCGTACATGAGTATGGACCTTGCTATTGGGCTCAATTTCGTTCCACATTGCTGATCCTTTTTTTTAATGATAAGTCTATAAACTAAATTATGAACTTCTTATTTTTATAGCAATTAACTCATTCTAAAATTTCCGTTTTAGAAGAGCCTTATAATTAGGTTTAATTTCAACTTTGTTTATTTTGTTATGTTTTTTTTATGGTCGCGTGTTCGGTGTGCTATTCTTGATCCTCGATTGAATGTGTGATTGTGTATGTGTTCTTGTATGTGACTTGGTTGTATGTTTATGATGTATCATGCTTGAACTTGTGCGATTTACTTTTTGCATTTTGACGATAAATTGCTAAGTAAAAAAAAATGAACGCACACTAATACTAATCATTTCAAAGATAAAGAAATTCTTTAGTCCAACACCAAGTAAATATCCATACGCACTTCACTTCATACACACACGTAAGTCGATCATTATCCGATCGCCATCTGCACAAATTTCACTTTTCTAAACTTTTTGAACTTTAAAATCGAATCAACGCACCGCGCTTGTTTCCCATAGCAAGTTACCAAATCCAAGCACACTTGATCCATATATCAAGTCCACTTCAATTCAAAAACCATAAAAATAAATACGATTTTTCAAAGATCTTTCAAAATCAAATAACAAAAGAACTGAATTCTGGAGTCTAGCATTCCTCGAATTCTTGAATGAACGCTCCTGAGGCTCGCCCCATGGGACGTGGTTCATTCGACCTTTCGTAATCAAAACGCTTAATCCACATATCAAATAACGAGAGAACTGAGTTCTGGAGTCTAACATTCTTCGAATTCTTGAATGAACTCTTTTGAGGCTCGCCCCACGGGACATGGTTCATTCACTCTTTCGTTCTTAAAACACTAATCAAATCAAACATATTTTCTCTAAACGAACATTGTCTAAATCCTTTCTATCTCGCAAACAAGCTAGCGCTTCCGCCTCCTATCGCGAGCAGACAAGTCAACGCTTAGCAGTTAGAATGCGGTTTAAATAATCATTCATTAAAACAAATCAACCAACCAAAATTAGTACCACGAACTACGAAGCTCTGACTTTCCCATTGCACAAGGGAATAGGTAGGCACACGGATCTTACTCCTTGCCGAGCACCCTAGAAACAAAATAACCCATTTCCCATATTAACCTTATATTAGAATCGTTCGCATTTATTTTATTATTCGAAGAAAACAGAAAGCATAAGTCAACATTAGATCGCAAGTTAAACTAAGAGGTTCCCGTTGAGTACAACAGACGTAAGGGGTGCTAATACCTTCCCCTTACGGAATCGACTCTCGAACCTAGAATCTGGTTTCAAAGACCTTGTTCTATCCATCCGTTTTTTCAAAAGGTTTCTCGATATTTTCCTTTTCCTTAATTGGAATAAAATAAATTCGGTGGCGACTCTGTTGTTTAATTTTTATCCGCGATATTTTTTATCGCGTGGTCGTATTTTTCGAAGTCGCTGGCGACTCTAGCTTTTCTGCGCCACTTTTGCATTTGTACTAGGATGAAAATCCCGAGAGCGACAGCTGGTGACTCTGTTGGGGAACGAACCCAGAATCTCTGGTTTCCCCTATGAGAGTCAATTCTGGTGCTTGTCTGTTTTTATTTCTTTGGGTGTTTAGCTGTTTGTTGTTGTGTACTTTAGTTTAGCTTTACTGTTTTCATTTGCAGCCTTACTTTACAACATTTATTTACAGCTTTTAGTATTTATTTTCCATACATCATATATACTGGACTGTCTGTGCTGGTTTGGTTTTTCCTGTGGGATGGGGTTACTGTGAGATAAGCCAAATACCCGGCTTGAGTGCACTCTAGGACTAGCATGGACATACATTGTATTTGCATGGTATCATCATGAGTGGCGGTGTGTTCTACACCTAGACTGCAATCATCTTGGAAATATCTTGTGTGGGGATTTCCTCCACTTCAGGGTACGACCTTGATAGTTATGTGGAAAAAGGGACCAATCATTGAGGACCTTAGTGGAAACAACCCTCTCCGGTGATGACAGTGGCATACCACATTTGTTGGCAAACCCACTCGCATCTGAGGGCCCACTGGGAACTCACATAGGATGGTCTGGTTCTCTCATAGGAACCCAGTTGAAGCGAACTATTCATATGAAGATAGTATTGTATCCCCAGGGTTGAATGTACTATTGTTTCTCAATTCAGTGCTTGAAGCTGGGAACTTATGAGGGATGCTTGTTTTTCCCAGACTCAGCTGAGACCTCCCTGAGTATTACATAATGCTAAATTGATTCCTTGCTTTGGTCATGAGCCATTTAGCAGAAATGGTAAACGTATTATTGCTATTCGGCTTTGAGAGTCCGTAATGTTGACCCGAGTATCACACCCGTGAGATGGGAGAGTTTTACAGGTTTGCAGGAACCCTAAAACTTCCAACATACCCATTTTGCCAATATTGTTCAGTGTTATGATCTGGTTTTATGGTTTCTTGGTTCTGAGATCCGAGATTTCTGTTCAGAGAAACTGTTATCGGGATTGCTATTGTGACCCTGCACAGACACTTGATTATATGATCAACACAAAACAGACACGTCACTGATCACATGCCTTGCCTTGCATAAGCATCATCACATCATTAATCATTTATGTTCTTTTTCATTCTCAGGTTTCATACTATTCCTAGTTACCGGTCAGACTTCTGCTTCAGAAATGGAATATGTCAGAAAGAAGAATGTGCACTACAAGTTCTTTGACACCAAATTGGATATGCTTAACTAGATGGTATCTCTTATTACCCCGGGTCATGTGGGATACTTCAAAGAGAATTATGGTTATATTCTGGATCAGGTAGTTAACCTAGATAGTTCCCAGAGGAGTGCAATATGTAATACCTCAAATATTTGCCCTCATATTTATTACCTCAACTGGCTTATGCTTCGCATTCCATTTGCATGGCTCATTAGATCGTAACATTCACAATCACGCATTTGCATCGAACTCCTGAGGCATGGGATCAAAGAGTCTACCTGTGATTTGATTTTTTCTATTCAGAGATCGTCAAATTCTATAGATTTCCTTATTCAGAGGATTTCTCAAAGAATATTGGATCAAGGTGTCGTTGGAGGTTTTGGGGTTTCATAATGCCCTACGATTCCTCTCTCTTACAGGCATTGGTTCATTTGAAAAGTACGAAGATTAACGGTTAAGGGTTGTCCCTCGTGCATACGATCATCATATGGATCCCTAAAGTGTTTCGTTGTAATCTTCAAGAGCGTCATTTTGGTGCTAATTATCGCGTGATTAGGATTTATTTCTTTGCCTATGCGATCTTCAAGGGTTTAATTGGGGAATATTCATCGGTGCGTTAGTTATGGCTCTGTCACCATTTAGGGTGCAAGTTATTGAGAAGGTTTCGGTACACTTGTTCACAATGGAATTCATGGAATTTTCATATCTCATGTATTTCTCGGGGTTAATATTCACTCAAGATCTTTGGGGATTCTGCTCTGGTCGTGAACCAAGTCAATGGCGAGTGGTTAGTTCATCAACCTCACTTGGTTCCTTACAGGGATTATACCAGGAGGTTGATAACTTTCTTCACCAAGGTCAAGCTGAATTATATTCCACGAGATGAAAATCAGTTTACTGATGCTCTAGCAACTTTATCATCCCTGATTAAAGTTTGTCAAGAGAACTACGTGCCTCAAATCATGGTCTCTCATCTCGAAAGACCTGCTTATGTCTTCGCAGTTGACGGGGTAGAAGATGATAAACCTTGGTATCATGATATCAAGCAATTCCCGAAGTCTCAAGAATACCCGACTGAGGCCTCTAGTAAAGACAAGAAGACTCTCAGAAGGCTAGCAGGTGGATTCTTTTTGAATCAAGATGATGTGCTATATAAATGAAACTTCGACATGGTACTGCTCAGATGCGTGGATAGACACGAAGCAGACCCGTTGATGCAAGAAATTCATGAAGGCTCCTTCGGTACCCATGCTGGAGGGCATGCTATGGTAAAGAAGATGTTAAGGTCGGGATATTATTGGATCACCATGGAATCCGATTGCTGTAAATATTCCCGCAAGTGCCACAAGTGCCAGATCTATGCTGATAAGGTCTATGTACCTCCAAATCCATTGAGCGTCATGTCTTCACCTTGGCCATTTGCCATGTGGGGCATTGATATGATTGGCAAGATTGAGCCAACAGCTTCCAACGGTCACCGCTTCATCCTGGTTGCTATAGACTACTTCACAAAGTGGGTCGAAGCGGCATCTTATGCCAATGTTACCAAGCAAGTGGTCGCCCGATTTATCAAAATAGATATCATTTGTCGCTATGGAATTCCCGATAGGATCATTACTGATAATGGTTAAAACCTCAATAACAAGATGATGGCTGACTTGTGCCGAGATTTCTAAATCGAGCATCACAACTTTTCGCCGTACCGCCCGAAGATGAATGGCGCCGTCGAGGCGGCCAACAAGAATATCAAGAAAATCATTCAGAATATGGTTGTGACATATAAGGATTGACATGAGTTGCTACCGTTTGCACTGCATGGGTATCGAACGTCTATGCGTACTTCGACAGGGGCAACCTCGTTCTCACTGGTGTATGGTATGGAGGCAGTCCTACCAGTCGAAGTTGAGATCCCCGGGTTGAGAATAATGATGGATGTCAAGCTAGATGAAGCCGAATGGCTCCGAACCAGGTATAATCAGTTGAGCCTCATTGAAGAGAAACACCTAACATCTGTATGTCATGGACAGTTGTACCAACGATGAATGAAACAGGCTTTCGACAAGAAAGTACGGCCTCAACGGTACATAGGTGACCTGGTGCTGAAAAGGATTCTTCCTCCTAACAACGATCACAGGGGCAAGTGGACACCCAATTATGAAAGTCCATTCGTGGTTAAAAGGTCTTCTCGGGCGGAGCCTTGATGCTAACAACCATGGATGGCGAAGACTTCCATTCCCCTGTCAATGCAGACGCAGTAAGAAAATACTTCGTGTAAAAAGACCCGCTGGATAAAAAAAGAATAAAGATCCAGGCAAAAATGGGCATCCCGGCGAGCCAAAAATAGAATAAAAGGCTCGGGCAAAAATTAGGGAAATATTGAAAAAGAAATGTACACCCGCTGAGCTAAAAAGCCACATTGGACAGCTCAGGCAAATAAGGGTATCCCGGTGGATTGAAAACCCGAAAGGGAGATCCACGCAAAAGAGGGACTAACACGAACGAATGCGGTCTGCGAGATTTGTGATCCATTCGCAACTAAAGGCATTCTAAGGGTTGAGAACCAATCCAATCACCTTCCTCAAGGGCGAAGCAAGCAGAGAGTCATGAAAATATACAAGTTATAGCTGAGTCGAAACTTGATGAGATCCTTTCGTCACATTGCCAATAGGATAGTTTGTTTTCCTTTTGAGTAGTTTCCTCTTTCCAGGGATTACTTCTTCTTGTAATGCCTATTCATGGCCATTCAGCAAATCAATAAAATTCAATTTTAGTCAAACCTGTGACCATTTGTTTTTGTTTTTCATCTAACATTGATTGATTGCAAAATCGTCCGGAAAATTGTGATTTAAAGTTGTATTATGAACACTTGAATGCTTTCTAATTCATGTAGGAGGAAAAAAACATTTAATGCAACTCTAAAAAGCGTTAAGTGTCTGGGATGGTGATTCATACCATAATCCTAGGGCATACAGTTTAAATTAACTCTCCAAGTTTGCGGGCACTATCGGTTGTGTTTATGCAGGTGCAGGTACAGGTGCTGCTAGTAGAACTAAAACAGACCCAGGAGACCTTTTTCAACAGATCCTTGAACATAATTCTTCAACAAACGTCTTCCCATTTCTTTTCTAGTATCCCTAGTAGAATGGAAGTTGAAGCCTTCCCCAGTAGTGGTGAAAGAAGATTGATAGTCTCCCGAAGCAAAGATTTTCCTTCGACAAAGGAGTCAACCTCAGCAGTACAAGGAGTTTCTTTCCTCTCCAACAAATTTCCACCTCAGCAGGGCATCAACTCATACATCTGTTTCCCCAGCTATGTCAGAAGCTTATCATTTCCCCAACGGAGTTCAACAGGTAGCGTACTGCACAAGACGAGTTCATCCCCGACAGTATCCTGGTTCTCCAATCTCAAAGCCCAATTTATTTTTGGCAATGACGACCGTTTAGAGCCGGCGTATTATTGACAATATCCCTAGCAGAGTTGTTTTCTACTCACAAGGATTAACCAGATCAATGCAGTGATCATCATTTCTCCCCAGTCAAGCTACCTGGGATACCTGTTATCTCCTCATCAGGAGATCTCTTCGTATTTGCATATGCATAATCATCATTGCATTTGTATCCTCAAACGTGTAGCATTTCCATCATCATGGAGCATTACGTCATAAATTCAAACATGTGCATACCAGCATGGGCTAGTTTTTGGGTATATTACATAAAGACCCATAACGTCTCTTCAACTTTAAGTACTCCCCACAGTGGGTACCATTTTCCAAGCATCCTTGTCTATCCAAGTCAATGCTTGTCATCCCCAGTGAGTCTTGTTTCAGTATAATGGTTTCATTCAAGCCATGTTTAAGTACAACATGCCCCTTTTTCTTTCTACGTCTCCGTTTCAGTACAACAGTCTCATTTTTTTTCCAAGCCTTGTTTAAGTACAACAAACCCCTTTTTCTTCTACGACTCCATTTCAGTACAATGGTTTCGTTCAAGCCCTGTTTAAGTACAATAGGCCCCTTTTTCTTTCTACGATTCTGTTTCAGTACAATGGTTTCGTTCAAGTCCTGTTTAAGTACAACATGCCCCCTCTTTTTGCATCTTGTTTAAGTACAACATTCGCGTCGCGGGTCATCGTTTAAGTACAACAGACCCGTTCCTTTCGAGTTCCGTTTAAGTACAACGGTCTCGTTTTCAAGCCCTATTTAAGTACAACAAGCCCCATTTTTCACGTCTTATTTAAGTACAATAGTCGCGTCGCGGGTCATCGTTTAAGTACAACGATCCCATTCCTTTCGAGTGCCGTTTAAGTACAATGGACTCGTTTTCAAGCCCTGTTTAAGTACAACAAGCCCCTTCTTTTTGCGTCTCGTTTCAGTACAATGGCCAAGTCGTGGGTAATCATTTAAGTACAATGCTCCCATTCTTTCTGATTTCATTTCAATACAATGGCTTCATCCTCAAGTCCGTCTAAGTACGATGGTCTTGTGCTCTTCGAGTTATCATCAAAGTACGATGAGTTCATTTCTTTTTGTCCTGTCAGAGGTAAGCAAAAACAGCGGGAAAAAAAAACAAAAAAAACAAAAAAAGAACAAAATGAAATCCTCATTGTTTCATAGAGTACAAATTTTCAGGATTTATTCGAGTATTCAATCACTCCATACCTTGAATGACTAAGAGTCGTTGCTATTATTCACTCAGGTCCGCAGATGATTGAATAGGGGCAACTGTAATACCTCAAAATTTTCCCTCGTATTTATTACCTCATCTGGCTTATGCTTCACATTCCATCTGTATGGCTCATTAGGTCGTAACATTCACAATCACACATTTGCATCGAACTCCTGAGGCATGGGATCAAAGCGTCTACCTGTGATTTGATTTTTTCTATTCAGAGATCGTCAAATTTTATAGCTTTCCTTATTCAGAGGATTTCTCAAAGGATATTGGATCAAGGTGTCGTTGGAGGTTTTGGGGTTTCATAATGCCCTATGATTCCTCTCTCTTATAGGCTTTGGTTAATTTGAAAAGTACGAAGATTAACGGTTAGGGGTTGTCCCTCGTGCATACGGTCATCATATGGATCCCTAAAGTGTTTCGTTGTAATCTTCAAGAGCATCATTTTGGTGCTCATTATTGTGTGATTAGGATTTATTTCTTTGCCTATGCGACCTTCAAGGGTTTAATTGGGGAATATTCACCGGTGCGTTAGTCATGGCTCTGTCACCTTTAGGGTGCAAGTTATTGAGAAGGTTTCGGTACACTTGTTCACAATGGAATTCATGGAATTTTCATATCTCAGGTATTTCTCGGGGTTAATATTCACCCAGGAGGAGTTAATTGCACATTTTTGTTGAAGACTCATTTCAAGTGACAAGTATTGGGCTGATTCATTACTCATGAAAAACAAATCACGAAACAGGTTTGGCAGAGCATATTTATTCACCACTTCAGAAAGAAGCTCAGTTAAATGGTCCTAACGTGAACAAAACCCATTCTAATGTCCTTGATGAGTCTCCTGGATTTTCAAATCAAAATGATGTAGCAGAGTCAGGCTGCCAAAGACTGGATAGACTTGAAAATAACTCTCGCATTGTCAAAGGTGCAAAAGTAATTGGTCATGAAAGTGAAGCATATGGATTTGTTCGGCAACCCCTGAAAAGATGGTCAAAGGGATCTCAAAATATTCGCAGTGATCAAGATCTTCCTGCTTTAAACCACTCATTAAGATTTCTCTCAAATCTAATTAATGTCGGTGTCTTCAATTCTACGGGACAAATAGACGAACTCATGAGTGAGCTTCTTTTATTTACCAAATCTATTGTAGCAATGAAGTATGCTGAAGTCTTTGACCTGTTAACAAAGGGTTTCTCGTTCACCAAAGTTTTGCTAGATATTGGTGGGAAATTCTATTCAAACTCATATTCAAACCACCGGGTTGAATTGGTTGAAATCTATTCTCAAGTTATAACTTTTACAAATGATGCATCTGGAAGAGTTCTGTATGAGTCTAGTGCCTGCATTACAATCATGTTGTCTAAAGTTGCTCATGTTCCTCCAATATGCTGCGAGTTGCTTCTGAAGCATGCAGAAATGTTATGTACTATTATTTTCACCAACAAAAACAGAGTTTCTAATGGGTTTTTACCAAGAAGAAGTTCAATTTAATGTATCAGAATATATCATTAGGAAAAGCGAATGGATAACAAAGGATATACATCAAAAAGAGGTTTGTTACGTCATAATCGATACAACCAAAAATTAAATTATTATCAGTTACAAAAATGAGAAGAAAAATCAGTAACAGAAAAGGCTCGATTCCAGTCCTTCATCAACCTTCAACGACATATTTTGTCTCCACCAATTGCTCCGCTCTCCCTCCACAATCGTCTGCTTCGATGCGCAAGAAACTCCGTAACCGCCATCATCTTCGAAGCCATAATCCACCATTATCTTCGACTTGTGAAGCATCCAATTCACGACCTCAGCGTTGATCTTCATCAATCCTCAAAATCAATAACCGCAACTTGCAACAAACTTCATCAACAACAAGAGACGACATCGTCATCATCACCAATCTTCATCAACTCAGAACAACGCAGTGGCGTCAATTCCGTCTTCAACTGTTCGACGCCTTCTCCTTCAATCAATCGCAACTTCATAAGACCTGCAAGATTCATATCAACATGTTAACCTCTCAAAAACTCAACAACAACACACAACTCAAGAATCACCAAGTGCGAGCAATAACAAGAACGTCAGCAACAACAACGATCGATGCATGCAGGAAGAAGAAGAAGAACGATGATTTACAACAACAACAATGTGTAGAAATCAAGAGGAAGGAAAATTCTTCAGAAGAGAAATTAGAAGAAAAAACTAATAAACATAAAAATTTACCTTCCATCTTCACTCTTTGTTCTCCAAATTCTTCGTCATTTTTTATTCAGATTTTATTAATCTCCTTGACTCCCGCTTCTTCCATTCTGCTGCAAACTTCACAGTTCACCAATCTTGAACCATTACCTTCAATCACAATCCCCCATCTGCATTTCACAATGATAAAACAAAACCAAAATTAAGTGGACCTTCAGGAGGAAAAGTAGAGGATCATAACTCAAATCAGTTACAAATTCATAACAGAATATATAACCGAATTTTACCTGAGAAAGTTCTAGAACCATCCTTGATTCATACTCTATAAATCAGAAACTCCACCTCCATTATTCTTTTTCTTCTTGACCCTAATTCTGAACTCCATATTCTGCTTCTTCACCAAAATTCTGAACATGAATCTTCTTAATTCTCCATTTTCGCTCTCTCATTCTCCATTCATTTTTCTTCAATCTTCATCAAACCTCCATCGATTTCAATATGCAATCATCGACTCTCAATTCATCATCATCAATGCCTGCATCAATTTTTGAACCTGCAAGCCATCAACGACAACGATCTTAAGATTCGTAGAAGTTGAAAAGAGACGAAACAGAATCACACGCAAAAAAAGCCATTGAAACAGAACTTACCAAGATTATCACGACCTCATCAATGATCTGCGAGTTCGTCATCAACATCACACCGGTCTTCGATTCTTCATCATCTTTGCGTGGGACCTTTGAATAAGCCGAGCAGAAGTATCACTTTGCTCTTCTCCACCGCGAATCGTTCGATTAGCATCTTCATCGCTACCTTGGTGCTTCATAGACTAACAAGGTGCGAATCCGAGTTTGATTTTAAGCATGATTGTGTGATTGATGTGTTGAGGCTTTAATTTTGGTTCTATATCAAGCATATAAGTTAGGTTTAGAAAAGGGGATTTAGGTTAGATGTGAGTTCATATTGAAGAATATGTGTTTGTTTACTTTCGGTTTGCTGGTTGGAGGAGTCTGAGACGGAAGAGGATGGTGGTAGTGGTGGCGTTCGTGGAGAAGAAGAGGTGGCAACGTTCGTGGGGATGAAGACATAGGGTTGTTGACTCATTCGTTCATGCTTTGGATGTTTATTTGGTTTTGTTTTTTTAATTGTAATTGTATTAGTTATTAATAGAATCATAAGAATATTATGAAATTAAAAGAAATCAAGAGCAATAAAACTCAGTTAATACATATTAAATGCACCGATCATGATTTTCCATGAGATAAGATTAGGTTGGTTTTTGAGATCCCTCAGCCACACCGGTGGTGACACTTGTTACCGTCGGTAGGCTCCTTTCATGGCCAATCCTATGTGCTTCGTCTACCATAAGTACCATGTTCATGCATTTGTAGATCCATTTGATGGAATTACCAATAGGAAGACTTGATCAGACGGTCCTTAAGGAGTCAAAGAATGTTGACTAGACTCATAACATGCACCCTCAAGAAGCCTGCACGCATGGGCCTTTTTCTTTTGCTTTTCGCACCTCCGTGTTGAGCCCAAATTATCCTTTTAACTAATAAAATTTACTTCCTGCACCCCTCTTCTTTTTCTTTGTTGCTTTTCAATTTCTGTTTTATATAGCTTTCAATTTTAATTCATAAAAAATACAAAAACTTGTAATAAAATTCTCCAAAAATTACATTGATATTCTAACTCATTTTAGAATTTTTACATATTCTTACTTTATGATTTTTGCCATTTTCCATTTTTATTTCGATTTTCCATTTAATTAGTTTTCTATTGAATTCCTTCATCTACACTTTATTTTGTACATTTTGGTTCTCCCACTTCCTATAACCTTTTTCCCCATTCTTTTCGCTATGTTTAGAGGACTCATGAAGGTACCTGGAATAATTTTTTCTATATTTTTTAGGCTATTTTATCCACTATTTTAGTAGTGTTGTTTGTGCAAATTTGTGAATATTTCCTAAGTAGATTTAGGTGATCATATGGTATAGTTAGATTGAGAATTTTTAGGAGATTTTTTAACACAACATTAGATTCAGGTTAGGGACCTTAGGAAATTAATTTCATTTTTTTCCAGGGCCTTTGCTATTTTTAGTGCATTGATTTTATTCAACTTTTCCATTGCAAATCCATCTAGTTTTAACTTAGGGTTTTATGGTTGCATTAGGACATAGATTGATTAGGTGGGATTTTAGAATATTAGAAGGCCTTGATATGGTTCATCTACTGAATTTAGAAGATTGTAATCATGTGGGATCTTTTAGCTTTAGGACTTAGGCTTAGAATTCATTTAAGTGCGTTTCCATGAGGTAATTAGCCTTTGTAGTTGTTATGTGCTTTAATATGCATCTTGAAACTAATTCTTCTTCATCTCTTTATGTTTTAATTATTTTTTCCCTAGTATTTGTATTCTACTTATATAGGCTTCCCCCTCTTTAGAACCAACTTAACTTCCTTAGGAAGTAAGTTGAGATCTAATTCTTTTTTCTTCTTTTCATTTTCTTCCTTAGGATTAGAAAAACCTCACAAACCATTAAGATCTCCCTTTTGTATATAATAAATAACTTAGGGTTGCATCTTAGTCCCCTTAGATTTTTCCTTTTTTCCACTTGAACCATTCTTTCTCACCTCATAAGGAAAATAATAAAATACCTAATAAAGGTTGAATGTTCTTATACGCCATGAGACTTTGTTGCGGAGTACTTATACGTGTCCTGTTTCGGGGCGAGGTGTAAGCTATCTACCACGATGGATAGGTCTTAGTATGAGAATGTTCACAAACAAATTCGAAATACTTCTCATAAAAGGCAAAACAAACACACAATAAGCGACTTTCCTGCGGGAACTTCTTTTCTCATCTCATTCACTCTCAATGCAAACTTGCAACGACTTGTCTCGCATGCAAGACGGTAAATGCACTCGTACCAGACGAGCCTGCAACACCTGAGCAAAGGCATACACAATTCCAACTATAAAAACACAAACAAATAGTTCCCTCCTTAGTTAGGAGAACTACGTCGACTCTGATCCTCATTTTCCCGATGAGGTACGTAGGCGGCGGGGTAGGGCCCGTTCGAGCACATTCTTTATTTTCCCTACATTTCTCCCTTTCTTTCCAGTTTCTTTTCCAATTCCCTTTCTCATTTCCATTCTCATTCCAGTTAGCAGTTCTTTTGTCCAACATCGTTTTATTTCTCACCCTTTGAAACAAACAAGCAAGCGTGGATCCTGTCGGGTACGACGGACGATCTGGGGTACTAATACCTTCCTAGTTTGTAATCGACTCCCGAACCCAGATCTTTGGTTCGCAAGGATTTGTCCTTTCCTTCTTCTGTAGGTTTGTGCAACATTACCTTTCACGTTCCTTCGGGATAAAAATGCCTGGCTGACGACTCTACCTTTTCCGCGCCACTTTCGTGTTTGTACTAAGATGAAAATCCCGGGAGCGACAAAATCCATACCTTGTTACAATACTACGATCCTAGGCTCAGATGTTTCACTTTTCATGATTTCCAATTAGGCCCTCTGCTTGAAGAGTATGATGTGATTTTGGGGGTCCCACTCAAAGACCAGGTCCCTTTCAATTCAGAGATGACCATACCAACTTATCTTGACATTGCCAAAGCTCTTTATTTGAGCTCAAATGAAGTGGATGCAAACTTGACTGCTACCAAAGTCGGGGTACTTGGGTTTTCTCTTGACTTTCTGGTTAGAAGAGCTGGAGAACTTGTTGTGGCTGCTCAGTGGGATTCAGTTTCTGCTATCTTAGCCTTATCCATCTATGGGATCATCCTGTTTGCTGACATGTATAAATTTGTGGATATGAATGCCATCTATTTGTTTGTATTGAAGAATCATGTGCCCACTCTTCTGGGTGACCTATACTACTCAGTACATTACAAAAATGAGAAGAAACAGGGTGGTCTAGTCCGGTGTTGTAATCCTCTATTCTACAATTGGTTTATTAGACACCCACCCACTACCGAAGTCTTCTCCGATCCTAATGTGATATGGGCCCATAAATTGAGCATGTTGTCTGCTAAGGACATCAGATGGTTTACCTTGAGGTTGAAGGAGAAGAACTTTATTACTAGCTGTGGATGTTATCTCAATGTGCCATTATTAGGAGTGGCTGGGGGCATCCGTTATAACCTCATCCTCATGAGAATACAGATGGGATATGCACTCAAATACGTTCCCGAAGAATCAAAGTTATTCCATACTTTTTACTTGCTGGTGAAAGATAACCTTCCTTTGGTCAGGAAAGCTGCAGGTTCCTGGAAGATTATCAGAAGGAAATGGGTAGCATGTCTAGGAAGAAGCAACAATCAGATGTTCCCCGAGTATGAAGCTTGGATAAAAGAAAAAGCTCAAGTGGTCCTAATCCCCTTTTCTGCACCAGTTCCATCTCCTTCTACTATGTCGTTGGAGGATTATCAGAAATTGGAAGCTTTGGTCAGACAACTTATGGCTAAAAATATGGAGGCCAGCAATTCTTGCTAGAAGCTGATAATCCACAACAAAAAGATAGAGGAAAGAGCTCATCAAGCTGAAGAGATAGTCAGGCTCAAGCAAAAGGACTTTGAAGAAAGGGAGCTCTATTTCAAGAAGAAGATGTTGGCTGAAACCCACAAGGCGAGTCAACTTCGGAAGGATAGAAAGTCTTTAGATGAAGCCAACGAATCTGTGACCCTTTGGCAAGCAAGATGGGATGAAAATCTGAAAAAGAAAAAGGAGGTAGAGGTCGAGTACAAGCTAAATATCAAAAACCTTCAAGAGCTCCTGGCTGAACAAGGAGAGCTAATTCAGAAAGCCCATGGGCAGCATGGAGATTACCTTAAGAGGATAGCAAAAGGTCAACAAGCAGTTGAAGATATCCAGAAAGAGGTAGAAGAGTTGAAAATCCTGGCCGATGTCAAGAAATTCAAGACTGATCCAAATCCTAGCAAAGAGAACGAGGAGGTGTTCCCGCAATAGATCAATGAACTACATGTTTCCTTTTATCAGAGGGATCTCCTTATTCAGAAGCTCATCCAGGAGCCAGGTTATCCAAACATCACTAAGTTGTTCCAGGTGGTCAAGCGTCTCAGCTGGAGGTTGAAGGACATGGGGCTTCCTAGGGCTTAGTTTCATTTACTTGTGCCTGGATTACCTACAGGCCTGTTGCGGGATTCCCTTTATGCTTTGCTATTTTCTCTTGATATATGAATTGGCACCCTTCGGGGAATTTGTTCTTCAAATCTCAGTTTATGATGTTTGACTTGGTTGGAATCTCTAGTTGTTATTCTTGCACTGACACGGGGTTCTAAGCACCAGTTCTCAACAATTATCTGATTCGAGCTTCACGCGAGGTCTTCTTCCCCAAAATCTGAATTTTCAAAGGCTATCTGAGTTCTCTAAATACCGAAACAGGAATGTAAAAAACCTTGAGAATGAAAAGAACACAACATTGCATACATTCATATCATTTGCATTTCTTATTTTGCAGGTTATCCGGATTTCTTAACTTATCTGTCTATTCAGGAAAGATTGTGAGAGCCGCAAAAATCCGTCTTCTCTGACAAGACACTCCTCTGCACCGATACGCTACTCGCTGCAACCAGAGAAACATCATGGACACCGTACAGACCAAGCTGAATGAACTCCGCACCAGGATGGCTAAGTGTATGACTTTGATGCAGGGCATGGCCCAGGGGTAGCAGGAGCTAAGAGCTGTTGTTCTCATACTTGATCCACCACAGATGGACCCTCCAGTTGTCACTTTGGATGCCCAGGGAAATCCAATCAACAACAATAGGGGTAACAGACCTCCAAGTCCAGAGGGTGGCAGCCCTATTTTTGTTCAGGTGGAAGATCAACAAGATGATCAGTTCACCTTGGTCAATGAAGACATGGGCTTTGGAATAGGTGGTAATTCCCAAGACTTTCAGATGCTGGCTGAGAAAGTTAGGGATTTGGAATGCAGGGATACACTAGGCGTCGATGTTTCTGACATGGGCCTGGTTCAAGGGGTGATCATTCCTCCAAAGTTTAAGCCTCCAGGTTTCGAAAAATACAACGATAATTCTTACCCAAAAACTCATCTGTAAGCTTTTTACTGCAAGATTGCTGCGCATACCAAAGATGAGAAGCTTTGGATATATTATTTACAAGACTGCCTGTCTGGAGGCTTACTGGAATGGTATATGAAATTGGAGAGGACCACTATTCGCAATTGGAAAGAGATTGGGGAGGCTTTCCTCAAGCAATACCAATATAATATGGACATGGCTCCAAGTCAGACCCAACTGCAAAGTTTGTCTCAAAAGAACTCCGAAAGCTTCAAGGAATACATGCAGAGGTGGCGCGAAGTCGCGGATAGAGCTCAACCAGCACTGCTGGAGAGAGAAATGGTTAACCTTTTCATGGATACCCTCCTTGGAAACTTCATGGAAAGATTAGCAGGCTTTTCATCTAGCGAATTTTTTGACATCATCCTAACTAGTGAGAGAATTGAAAGTTGGATGAAGCAAGGGAAAATTCAGAATAGCGGAGCATCGACCTATGGAGTCAAGAAACCTTTTGTGAAGCAAAGGGAAGGTGAAGTCGGGGCTGTATACATCCAAAGGAAGAGGGGAAATCAGAACTCCTATCATCAGGCAACTGTTACCATTTCTGCTCCCGCAAATCAATAGTAGGTTCAATAGCCACAACAACAACGTCAACAGAACTACCAGCATCAAAGAGCTCCTCGTCAATACTATCCTCCAAGACTAAAGGATAAACACTTCAAGACGCCTCCGATGTCTTATTCCTAGCTACTGCAGAACCTTCTTCAGCTTCAGATGATTCAGTTAAGAACGTTGGCTCCACCAAAGTCGGGTCTGATTTCGATAGGCTACGATGCTAATGCCCATTGCAAGTTCCATTCCGGAGCTCCTGGCCACAATAATGAGAATTTTCAAGCTCTCAAACATGTCATCCAGGACCTGATAGACTCCAAGGCAATCAATTTCGCTCCAACCCTGAACGTGTTCCAAAACCCCATGCCTCCGCATGGAAGGACCGTAGGAGCTATTGATAATGGTGAGGGTTTGAATCTTATATATGATGTCAATGCCTTGAAGAATTCATTGTTGGCCGTGAAGGGTTGCCTATCCAAGAAGAATATATTTCCGGGCTTCGAAGATGGCTATTCAGATTGTGAGAATTCTGGTGATGGTTCTAACTGGTTGAGATCGAGGATACAAAGAATGATCGACGAGGGCATTATTCAGTTTGACATAATTTTGAAGGAAGATGAAGTCTCTACAGTGACTATCTACCATAATCCAGCACAAATTACGACACCAGCAAAGTGGCACCTGTGGCATTCACCACTCCTGGACAAATTCCATACCAAAGCAAAAAAACCGTCTCATGGTACTATGGGGCCAAAGTTTACTGTAATGGTCAGAAGCAGGAGGTGACCTCTTCTAGCTCAGCTCAACACCAAGTTGAAAATGTTGGAGTCGGAGGGTTCACAAGGAGTGGGAGATTATTTGCGCCTAAGACATTAAGAAACAATGTGTTGCCACAAAGGGGCAATGCAGAGGCCCAAGAAAAAGCAAAGGGAGAGCAAGCCATGACCAATGATGCTCCTGCGCCAACTATGGATCCTGATATCACCTTTGACAAAGAAGTGGAGGAATTTCTGAGGATCATCAAAAAGAGCGATTACGAAATAGTTGATCACTTGCAGCAAACTCCCTCCAAGATTTCAATCTTCTCCTTGTTGATGTTGTCGCTCCCACTAAATGAAGCCGGGTCAGATAGGGTACAGACGCGAACGGTCGGCGAAAGGAGGATGTGAGAACACACAGGAGTGAACTCACAGGGAATGAAAAGAGTCGCCAGCTAGGCATTTTTATCCCGGAGGAAAGATAATGCTGCATAAACCTAGAAAGATATGGATAAGACGGTTGCGAACCAGAGAGACTGAGAAAGGGGGTTGGTTACAAGCTGGGAAGGTATTAGCACCCAGATTGTCCGTCGTACTCGACGGGATCCACGCTTGAAAGATTTGTGTTTTAAAGGGGTAGTGTCAGTGCAATTTGTGTATAAAATAGCTGGAAAAGAACGTACAGGTGTCAGTGTAAAGTGTATAAGTGATATGAAGTATAAAAGTGTCAGTGTAAGAACAGGAGTGAAATGCTCAAGATCATGAGGCTTAAAGAATGAAGCTGAAAAGAGGGGGAATATACAGAGACTTTTGTTCGATAACTGTTAAGTTATGCCTACGTATCCTCTCGTGCAATGAGGAAGTCAGAACACCGTAGTTCGACCCAAAGAGACTGAAAGATGACTTGACTTGTGAACTACTTACTTGCCTATGCTCAAGTGTATGATCTGTCTGGCACAGATGCAAACTGTCTTGCATTAGACGGAAGAAGCAAGTTCTCGTTTATGAGTGAATGAGATGAGAAAAGAATCCCAGAGGAGACGATTATTGTTTGTTTTTGAGTTTTCAGTCTATTATTGCTTTTTTTGAAGTTTTTCATAAGTTAATGAGCTTAAGCCTAAACCAATGGGTTTAGTAAACTCGTCACATCTTCCCTCTGATTAGGGGTAATGAGAATACCTTAAGTGTGAAGTCAGCTTCTCACACTTAATCACCCTGGTGTAGGATTAAGATCATTAACCTACTTATGATTACTTAGATGTTTTTGGTGTTTTTGTTTAGTGTTAAGTAATGAGATTAAGCCATAATCAAGGATTAAACAGACTCATTACACCATCCTAATAGAAGGATAATAGATAAGAATGTTTAAGCTGAGGAAAGCTCCTCAACTTAATCCATGATTAGGGATTAAACTCATGACATAACAAACCTTTGATTAAGTGGATTTTATTTAATGATATGATGATGAAGTGAATTTTATGGTTTGTAAGACAACTTGAGGGGGACTTGTCCATTAACACTAGGGTTAGTCCTTCTTAACCAATTAAGGAAGAATTAGAACCCTAATGCAAGGCCCAAGTTACAAGTGTGATGTCTTTAATGATTATTATGTGAATTGATTAAGAGATTTAAACACATTAAGGGTTTAACACTTAGGATTAAAGTTATACAGTCCATCCTAATAGAAGGATGCAGGCATAAGCTTAATCACAAAGCCTTAAAGCCTTTAGGGTTTAGTCCCTGATTATGAGATGAGAAGAGAAGACTCAAAAGAGACACAAAGGTAAAACTAAATGGGGGACTAATCAAAACCCTAATCATTGTCATGCTTGGTTGTTCCTAAGGTTTGTGAGGTTTTTAAGAGAAGTCTTCAGTGGAATCACCAGGAAGCAGATGAATGGAGCAAAGAGAAAGCAAAGTAACTTGCTTCAATCAAGAAGTCAAGTCACTTGAGGAAAGAAAGTAAGGAGAAGAAGAAAAAAAGAATGAGCAAGCTCAATCTCAAACACATAACAAAATGCAGCATGGATGCATAAGAGAGATGAAAATAAAATGTGAGAAGTGAAGGCAAATTCACTTCTCAAAGTTGCTTACCACCTGAAAAGTTAGTGAAAGAAATGCAATGCAATGCAAAATGAAATGAAATGTCATGAAGCAAACCAAAACCATAAGCATATATGAGATGATAATGATGCTATGAGATGATGTAAACATGAAACAACACATGGGGATGATCCTACAAACTTAAGGATGCAAATGAAGCAAGTTAAGAACCATGATCATACATGAAAAGTTATGAAGTGCAAATGGCATACAACATGGCAAATGCAAGATGCAATGATCAAACATGCTTACAATATGTCTTAAGATGTCAAATGAATCAAATGGATGCACAAAATGCTATGGCAAGTCAAGGTATGCAAGCAAATGCAAGATGGATGCACATGGAAGCTCAAATTAGGGTTTATGAACTATGCAACAAACAAAAACCAAAACCAGAAGCAAACAACATTATAAAAAATTGAAAATGCACTCAAAGGACCCCTAATCCTATACTAACTCACTGCCCAAAGGAGAGGTTTCAACTCCTAACCAAATTCAAGTTATGGTTTTCACAAGTTTGTTAGGGTTTTAGGGTTCCCAAACAAGAAAATTACCAAACAAATTGAAAATGAAAGATCAAATCATGACCATTTAATCTCACAAACTACATGCTAAACACAATGCAATGCAAAAAGAATCAAGGTCCAACTCTTCATGGATAGGCAGAAATGATTTTTGGAACTTTGGATCAAAATAATGCATCAAAATGATTTTAATTCAATGAAAAATTCTCAAAATGCATCAAGATCAAAAAATAAATTTGGTTTGAAGGTTGGACAATGTTTCTAAATGTCTTAAAACATTTCATAAATTTTTTGGTGATTTTTAAATACCTAAAAGTATTTTTAATAAATTAATTTTCATTAATCAATTAAAAATAAACTTTTAAATATTTTAAAATACTTTTTAAATGCTAAAAATGAAAATAAAAATATTTTTGTGTTTTAAAAATTAATGAAACCCTTGGTAAAAAATTTCATAATTTTTAAAGCATTTTTGCTATTTTAAATAAATTAGGGAAAACAAATGAAATAATATGAAAATTAAATGAATTTTTTACTGAAAAATGGAAAGTAATCAGATCCAACGCGTGAGATTTAAACTGGCCAGGGCGGGAGTTGACTGCGCGCGGGTTTGGACGGTCCAAATTCAAACTCAGCTAATTAATGTTTATGCCCTAATGACACCCTTAATTACTTTCAGGCGACCGGAACAGTGTTCCGGTCGTCTTCTCCGATCACCCCAAAATGCTAACTCTCTACACACGTATCTGAAATGAAATCTAATTGAACAGAAATGATCCCCACTCACTCACGAATCAAAACCCTCAATCAAAACAAATTTATTTTTCCAGAAATGGCTGAATCGAAGCAAACAAAATCTAGGGCAAAAAATTTCAGAGACTGATTAAACTTTCATCTCTCCACCCTTTTCAAAACTAAAGACATATTCATGATCAGGAAAGCAAATAGAACAACTTAAGAACTTTAAAAATCATTTCTGGAAAAAAAGTTCTTGAGCTACCTGAGTTTCGAAGCTTTCAATCTTGCAACTTTCTGACCCCTTCCTTTGATGCAAACCACTCCTTATGACCCCTTGATGATTTCTGGATGCTCAGCAAGAGTTTATGTTGGCTGGTTTGGGAGTTTGAATAGCTTCTGCTCAAGCTCAGGTGAAAATGGTGTTGGTGATTCAGGCTGTTTCAGGCAAAGGTGAAGGGTTCTTCATGACCAGGATGATGAATGAAGAAGGTTTATGAAGTTTGTTCAGGTGTTTGTGAGCTGTGGAATGAGATTCGAAAGCTTTGGCTTTGAGAGTGAAAAATGGAAAAGCAATGTTCTTGCTGGTTTCAGGCTTAGGTCTTGTTGGTTTGGGATCAATGAAGTATGGTGAGATGAGTAGTGGAGTTTGTTTTTGTGTTTATGGCTTGTGGAAACAGATTCGAAGAGTTTTGCTTGAGGGAGTGAGTTTGTGAATGTGTGGTTCTTGTGTGTTTCAGCCTTGCTTGATAAGTGAAATGGCTAGCATTTGATTCACATAAAAAACTCCCATTGGTCAGATGATGTGACCTGCCCTTTATTGATTGGTAAGGTCCCTTTTGCAAAATGTCAACTTTGGTGTAAGGAAAGCATGGGTTGAGCCCTAGGCTAGTACAAGTGTGTGGGCTGGCGCAGCATGGTGTGTGAGAGATGCTAGAATGGTTCAGCAGCCAAGGCAACAAGTGGGTGAGGTGTGATGATGGTTTTTGCAAGTTGTTCACTTTTGGTTCATATGAAACTTTCTTGTCCCACAAGCCATAAAACATGAGGAAATCTTGGTCCAATCTGAACTTTAGGACTCACATGATGCTTGTGTGATGGTTAGACATGAATTAGAAGTTACAAATGCCTTGGTACAAAGTTTTTGCAAGTTTCTCATTTGAGGCATATCTTGAAAATTAATGATTTTTGCCAACTTTGACACACCATAACTTTTGATCCAAAATGAATTAGATTATGTTCTTGTACTTTTTGAAAAGGGAAAGATCTAATCTACAACTTTCATGACCAAAGTTTTTCCATTTGAAGCATTTTTGGATCAAAAAGCAAGGGTTGAAAAAGTGGCATAAAATGACATTTCATGAAAAGTCATCCATGCCCTAAAAAGTCAACTTTGCAAAAACTTGTAATTCTTGAATTTTGTGAACTTCAACCTTCTTCCATGACCAAATAAAGATCATATACACTCAAAATGATGAAGATCACCCCTTGGTTGGGTCATTGGGGGTCTCAGATGCCCTGATTTTGCACTGACTTGTCCAGAAAGTCAACCTTTGATCAGATGACTTCCCCATGGAATTTCTTCATGAAAATTGATATGCATACTCCCTATACCATATGGAGACCAATGGAAACAAGAATGACCAAAAAATTTGGAGTTATGGCCTCTGAAACCAAAACCCTAATTTTAGGTCAACTGTGCAGTTAAACCTGGCTCTGCCTTCTTACCAATCCCAGTTCTTGTGATTCCTTGGCATTCTTGACTTTGAGAAGATGTAATATGATACTTGAACACATATAGACCCCTTTTAAGTGATTGATGACCTTTGGAGTGGCTCAAGGAGCTCTTGGATTGCTCAGATCACAAACCCTAGATGCAGATGACTTAGAACCTATGCAGTGAATCAAAATTGAGGTATGAGGTGTTATGATTGTGTTTATGCATATGAAATGATCACAAGCCATGGTGTGAATGGGTGAGGGCAAATTTTGGGTGTTTACAGATGTGTTCATACCCGCATAGGAAAGCTCCGTTGAAGATTTTAAACAATTTCTACGTGCCACAATACATATCAGTAAATCAGCTTGAGACGGTGGTGTCAGGTGTGAACGTCAACCATGGTTTAGGATTTATGGATATGGATCTGACCACTGAGGGACGCAGCCATAATCAAGCTCTACACATTTCTGTGAAATGTAAAGGAGTTGTTATCTCTCATGTGCTTATGGACACAAAAGCATCCTTGAACGTACTTCCAAAGAAAGCACTGATTAAGTTGGACTATGACGGGGTTGTGCTTAGACCCATCGACTTGGTGGTCCGGGAATTTGATGGTTCAAAAAGGTATGTCTTCAGAGAAGTGGAACTACCAATCAAGGTAAGACCCCAAGTTTTCAATACAACCTTTTATGTTATGGATATCCAACTAGCTTACAGCTGTTTGCTGGGACGACCCAAGATACATGCAACAAGGGTTGTGTCTTCAACCTTCCACCAGAAGCTCAAATTTGTCTGGGAGGGACAGATCGTTACAATGTGCGGGGAAGAAGACATCTTCATCAGTCACTTGGCTTCATTCAAATATGTTGAGATGGACGGGGAGATTGTTGAGACTCCTTGTCAAGCCTTCGAGCCAGTCAGAACCGAGGGTACATCGTCATCAGCTGCCTTATCAGAGGATAAGAAGAAAGGGGTGTCCAAAAAGATTGAAGTCCCAGAGAAGAAGGACACGTTCAGGGTTGGTTACCATCCTGGTCAGTCAATGCCAAGTCAGAGCGCTAGAGGTCGGAAAGGCCCGATTACTTTCATGAGTGCAGGATGGGTTGATCATGGCAGTATCTGTGCAGTGCAAGATGAAAAGGTTGATAATGATTGTGAACTGAAAGAGTGTATAAGGCCCTGTGTACCGAGTATACAACTCAACAACTGGTCATCCGAAGAAATCGTCTCTATCACTCAACCACAAGAGTAATAGTCTCGTGTTTCTATTCTTTTGTATGAAAGCTCTATGCCTTGCCCGAGGCATAGTAGCTCATTGTGGGGGTTCATTATTTCATAATTCAATAACAATCATTAATAAAGTGGACTTTTTAGCATTCATTCATGGTTTTCCTTGTCTTTCATTTTATTTTTGTTTTAAAAATAAATGGCAATGTTTTTTCCATGTCTCCCACTTTTTCTAAATCTAGCATGAATAATCATTCATGCAGATGTACCCCATCGAGTCTCATCAGTGACGATCTCGCTATGGCTCAATATGACTTCGACAATCTAATTTACCTAGTTGACGAGGAAGGTGAAGAAGATTAGGAATTACCCTAAGAATTATCTAGAATACTCAAGCAAGAGGAGAGGGTGATTCAGCCGCATGAAGAGGCCATTAAAGTGGTGAACCTGGGTACTGAAGAGGACAAAAAAGAGGTCAAGACCGGGGCTGCATTGGAAGAATCTATAAAGAGTCGATTGATTTCCATGCTCCGAGAATATGTTGACATCTTTGCCTGGTCTTACCAGGATATGCCAGGGCTGGACACCGATATCATAGTACATAAGCTGCCACTCAGAGAAGACTGCCCATCGGTGAAACATAAATTGAGAAGAACACGACCAGACATGGCTAACAAAATAAAGGAAGAAGTTCAAAAGCAGTTTGACGCCGGATTCTTTGCTGTGACAAGTTATCCTCTGTGGGTTGTAAATGTTGTACTAGTTCCTAAAAAGGATGGTAAGGTCAGAATGTGTGTGGATTATCGAGACTTGAATCGAGCGAGCCCCAAAGATGACTTCCTGTTGCCTCATATTGACGTGCTAGTTGACAATACTTCCCAATTCTCTGTGTTTTCCTTCATAGATGTCTTTTCAGGCTATAATCAGATCAAGATGTCGCCAGATAACATGGAGAATACCACTTTCATCACTCCATGGGGCACGTCAAAGATTTCAAGATCTGTGTCGGGATTTCAAGATCGAGCATCACAACTCTTCGCCGTATCGCCCAAAGATGAATGGCGCTATCGAGGCGGCCAATAAGAACATTAAGAAGATTATACAGAAAATGGTGGTGACGTACAAAGATTGGCATGAGATGTTTCCATTTGCATTGCATGGGTACCGAACATCTGTGCACACCTCAACCAGGGAAACCTCGTTCTCGCTTGTGAACGGTATGCAGGCAGTCCTACCAGTAGAAGTCGAGATTACTTCTTTGAGATTAATGATGGACGTCAAGCTTGATGAAGCTGAGTGGATCTGATCCAGGTACAATTAATTGAGCCTCATTGAAGAGAAACGCCTTGCAGCTATATGCCATGGACAATTGTATCAACAACGAATGAAACAGGCGTTCGACCAGAAGGTACAACCTCAACGCTACATACCCGACGACTTAGTGTTTAAAAGGATCCTTCCTCCTCTAACAGATCACAGAGGAAAGTTGAAAGCAAACTATGAAAAACCATTCGTGGTTAAAAAGGTCTTCTTGGGAGGATCCTTGATGTTAACAACCATGGATGGCGAAGACTTCCAATCCCCTGTCAATGCAGACGTAGTTAGAAAATACTTTGTATAAAGTGTCCCGCTGGACAAAAATAGAATAAGAGTCCAGGCAAAAAAGGGCATCCCGACGATCCAAAAATAGAATTAAAGTATCGGGAAAAAATTAGGGAAATATTTGAAAAAAATGTACACCCGCTGAGTTGAAAAGCCACATCGGACAACTCAGGCAAAAAAGGGTATCCCGGTTGATTGAAAACCCGAAAGGGCAATCCACGCAAAAGAGGGACTAAAGCAAACAACTGCGGTCTGCGAGATCTATGATGCATCCTCAGCAGTCAAGGATAATTAGAGGGTTAAGGATCGATTCCATCATCTTCCTCGAAAGCGAAGCATGCAGATAGTCTCAAGGACATACAAGCCATAGCCGGGTCGGAGCATGATGAGACCTGATTTTCACATCACCATTAGGATAATTTATTTTTATTTTTGTGCAATTTCCTCTTTCCAGGGATTGCTTCCCGGTGTAATGCTTATTCATGGCCATTTTCCAATCAATAAAAGCACAATTTCATTCAAATGTGCCCTCATATGTTTTGTTTTTCATCAACCGTTGATTGATTGCAAAAAATCCAACAAAATGTGATAAGTATTGCATTACGAATACATGAATGCTTTATAATACATGCATGAGAGTAAAAACATCTGACATATAGCTGATGTGTTGAGTAACATGGATGATGATTCAGACAATGAACCTGGGGCACGCATGCCAAACTAACTCTCTCTTTTGCAGGCACTATCAGTTGTGCTCATTAACATACAGGTACAGGTGTTTCAAGCAAAGCCATTGCCAACACAGAACTTTAGGAAGCCTTTCCTCAGCAGATCATTGAGCAAAACTCCTCAATGAGTCTCATCAGACCATTCTTCCTCCAGCAGAACAACAAAGAAAAGGATACTTCCCGAGCAGAAGGGTGTCATTATCTCTTACCCCTAGCATGAGATGATGTTATCTCATCTCCAACATGAGACGCCTTACATCTCTCATCCCTAGCACGGGACACTCTATATTTGCTCATCCCTAGCATGAGACGCCTTACATCTCTCATCCCCAACATGAGACGATCTATATCGCTTGTTCCCAGCGAGAGACGACTAAAACTCTTATCTTCAGCAGGAAGCATTCACATTGATGTTCTCCATCATCCCCATTAGAGTTGGAAATTGAAATTTTCCCCAACATGACAACAGAAGGCTGATAATGTTCTCCCCAAGCAGATAGCTCTCCTTCAACAGAGAAGTATTCCCCGCCAAAGTCTTCTTATCCCAAGCAATGCATGAGGATTCATTCCCCAGCAGAGGTGAAATGTGGAAGAACTTGAGGGTTTTCTTTCTTGCACAAAATTGTTCGCCGTTTCCCCAGTGAAGAATTGACCAAAGTCCAATCCTCATTGGCATCTCTTCCCCAAGCATAATATTGTGTATCTAAGGGATTCCTCAACAAATTTCTTCCTGAGCAGGGTATCAACAAATCCTTTTCCCCAACCAAGTCAGAAGCATGTCACTTCCCCAACAGAGTTCTGCGGGTAGCGTACCTCTCAAATCAAGTTCATGTCAGTTGAGACTTCCCCAACATGGTCTTCATTCCTAAACTATCTCAAGGTCCAATTTATTTTTGGTAAGAATGGCAGTTCAGATCCAGAGTATCATTAACACTTTCCCCCGTATAGTTGCTTTTCCCCACAGGGATTTATCAAATCAATTCAGTGATTATTTCTCCCCAGTAAAGTGTCTGGGATACTTGTTATTTCCTCATCAGGAGATCTCTCTGCATTTGCATCTAGTAATCATCATTACATTTGCATCCTCAAAAGTGTAGCATTTCCATCATTATGGATCATTACGCCATGGAAAAACTCAAACATATGCATACGAAGCATAAGCTAGTTTTGGTACCTTGCACAAAAGCCCGAAACATTATTTCTTCAATCAGACCAGAGTATCCCCATAGAGAATTCCAAGTTCATTTTTCAACACTATTACTCTTGCAAGTCAATGCTTCTCATCCCCAGTAGAATTATCATCCAAGTCGTGATAATCTCTTTTCAAGTTTTATCTCCCAAGTGGGATAAATGCTTTTTGATTCTGTCCAAGCCCGATTTCGTATTTTTCAGTTATCATCCAAGTTATGATAGTCTCTTTTCAAGCTCACTCAAGGCGTGTCTTGTTAGTTTTATCTCCCGAGTGGATAAATGCTTTTCGATTCCGTTCAAGCCCGGTTTCATCTTCTTTGAGTTATCATCCAAGTCATGATAGTCTCTTTTCAAGTTTTATCTCCCAAGTGGGATAAATACTTTTCGATTCCGCCAAGTCCGGTTTCATATTGTTGAGGTATCATCCAAGTTATGATAGTCTCTTTTCAAGTTTTATCTCCCAAGTGGGATAAAGGTTTTTTGATTCTGCCAAGTTCGGTTTCGTACCTTTGAGTTATCATCCATGTTATGATAGTCTCTTTTTCAAGTTTTATCTCCCAAGTGGGATAAATACTTGTCGATTCCTCCAAGTCCAGTTTCGTATTGTTGAGTTATCATCCAATTTATGATAGTATCTTTTCAAGATTTATCTCCCAAGTGGGATAAAGTCTTTTCGATTCCGCCAAGTTCGGTTTCGTATTGTTGAGTTATCATCCAAGTTATGATAGTCTCTTTTCAAGCTTTATCTCCCAAGTGGGATAAAGTCTTTTCGATTCTGCAAAGTCTGGTTTCGTCTTCTTTGAGTTATCATCCAAGTCATGATAGTCTCTTTTCAAGCTTTATCTCCCAAGTGGGATAAAGTCTTTTCGATTCCGCCAAGTCCGGTTTCGTATTGTTGAGTTATCATCCAAGTCATGATAGTATCTTTTCAAGCTTTATCTCCCAAGTGGGATAAAGTCTTTTCGATTCCGCCAAGTTCAGTTTCATATTGTTGAGTTATCATCCAAGTTATGATAGTCTCTTTTCAAGTTTTATCTCCTAAGTGGGATAAATACTTTTCGATTCCGCCAAGTCCGGTTTCGTATTGTTGCTGTATCATCCAAGTTATGATAGTCTCTTTTCAAGTTTTATCTCCCAAGTGAGATAAAGGTTTTTTTATTCCGCCAAGTCCGGTTTCGTGTCTGTGAGTTATCATCCAAGTTATGATAGTCTCTTTTTGAGCTCATTCATGGTGTGTACTGTGTGAGTTGTCATCCAAGAATGATATTCTTCCCAATTATATTTCATTTTCCCACAGAGTGCAAATTTTCCGATTTATTCGGGTATTCAATCCTTCCATAACTTGAAAGTCTGAAAGCCATTGCTATCATCCCTTCAGGTCTACAGTTGATTGAATAGGGGAGGCTGTAACACCCTAAATTTGCCCTCTTATTTATCACAGGTTCCGAGTAGCTTATGCTTTGTTTCCGTGTCATCTTGCATATCCACTGATGCATGTTTTTCGCAAGTGTACGAACACGTCAGAGTAATATAAAAGATTGTCGAATCCACAGAGACCAATTGTCAATCTATCGTACCTGTTGTTATGGTGTGTATCTAAGGCAACTGAATATAAGGGTTTTAAGGAATTCGCAATGGTAAATAAAATAATAATTTTAAACAATTTAATAAGGACAGGCTCGAATGTAATTCACATAATCAATTGATAATCCGGTACTTGTTAATAGAACTACTTATGGGCAATGTTTTCCACTTTGAAAAGAACTAATTTAACAGGAACTGTCGCTTTCGCGTATTCAGAACCGAGTTGTACTCTCTAATCAACCCCTCCTATTGTCACGGATAAAAAGGTGCGTATTGCGTTAGAGTAGTAAACCTATTTTTAAGAAATATAGTATCTTAACTAAGTTGAAAAGTACTTTAACCTGGATTTCTTAGCAAAAAGAGGTTCTCACGAACCAGACTCTAAACTTCTTAACGCGTCCGCAAATCGTTTTAAAATCTCTTTTCTTTTTAATCTAAAAACTCCTAATGAACTAGATAAAGAGCTTTTGGCTGTTTTTGAAATAGTTAAAAACAATTACTTAAATTGAAAGATAAAATAACCCTTAAGTGTTTCCACGAACAATTGTACGGATTACCGGTTTAATTACGATCCTTACATTCTAACCTTTATGGATTTAGTTAGACATGGTAAAGTAAAAGTTCTTTTTATAATTTTTCATAAAAGTAATTAGTGCGAGTGCGGAAAGTAAATAAAAGTAGTGCGAGAGCGGAAAGTAAATTAAAGTAGTGCGAGTGCGAGAAATAAAGGTATTTAAAGCGAGTGCGGAAAATAAACGAAAGTAGTGCGAGTGCGAGAAATAAATAAAGTAAAGCGAGTGCGGGAAATAAATAAAAGTAAGGCAATGCGGAAAGTAAATAAAATAAAGCGAATGCGGAAAAATAAAATACGAACTGGAATTAAAATGGCGGCAGGATTAACTTCCTCCCAGAGTGCTCCAAAACTCGATCAAACAGACGTATACAGACTCGATCACTCGATTGTAGTAACACCCCGATATGGAATGATAACTACTTTAAAACTGATATATGCCTAAGAGATTCTAAGTTTGGATGATTGAAAACGAAAATCTAAGGCCCTATTTATAGGAAAACAAATAGCAAGAAAAGACCAGGATGCCCCCTCCACTAAAAAGTGGAGGGAAACGGTTTAGACTTGTGGCGCCCGCCACAAGGCCATGGCGCCCGCCACAAGGCCATGGCGCCCGCCATGAGACCAATAGGGAAGAAGAGAGTGGGGATCGTGGTTCTTGGCAGTTGTGGAGTGGTCTTGAGACGTGACCACGTCATGGCAGACCCCATGGCGCCAGCCATGACGGATGCCGTAAGTGTAAAAAGCTGAATTTCTTGGTTTTCGTCCGTTTCCACTCCTTTTTCACTCCTTTTCTCGATTTAGGCCCCGATTACATAGAAAACCTGAAAATAAAGAAAAACAAAGTAATAACATTACAAAATAACAATAAAACCTAAGAATGCATGTGAAATCGGAGTCAGAAATACGGTGAATTTTAGTGTTATCAAATCCTCCCACACTTAGACCTTTGCTTGTCCTCAAGCAAACATTAAAGCTCAAGAAGTGAAGAAAACTTGTGTCGACACGTGATTTGGGCTAAAGGGCTTCTAAGTTCAAGTCAGGATGCAGTGACAAGTACTAACTAAGTGAACCAAGGGTACCATAATAACACAGACACAAACTTCAATCCTATATTAACCACCCCATGTCATCCCATAATACCTAGGCCTATCTTCTCATCTCTTTTTGGGTCCTTTTCATTCAGGCACAATCACATTAAGCCCGTTATCCGTACATGCTTCATAGTAGAGTGACCGGTTAGTGATTCTGTTCCATAACATAAGGTTTCTGGCACATAAGCATGTGTAAACCCGTTTTTATTTTGCCTAAATGTAGATGCGGGGGATCGGATCGTAATCCGCCCTACCAAGTTCAGTGCCAGATACCTCTGAACCAACTAACAATAGGTGACTGCAATTTTTTTTCTTTTTGTGGCAAAGATTTTTTTTCTTCTCTTTTTTCGGTTTAAATGACTTTGTGAGGGTCACCTATCCCAGAGTTTTCCTTTTTCTTTTTTATTAGCAGTGGATCATTCACTTATGTTCATCGGCCCCCTACGTAGAGCATGCTTAGGCCGGAGCTGACTGCTAGAATAAACTACTTAGGACAATTTTTTAAATGATAATAAAGGCCATGGTGTGCGGGGTTTAGGAGTGATTCCTATATTCAAGAGGTCTATGGTGCTACAATGGTACTGATGTTTCAAAAAGTTGACCTAAGTCACCACTTCCTAATCCAAACCTATCTCAAAGCCCAAAAAACATGTGAAACAACATTGTTTTCTTTTTTTAAAATTTTTTGGTAAGGCTAAGGAAATGGGAAAAAATGAGGATGTACTAAAAATACACTATACTGGTGACTCGTCAGACTCGTGCATTATCTAAGAAAAGTTAAACTAGATAACTTATTGGAAAGGGAAATAACTGAAAGCAAATAAATAACTAGAAAGGGAAATGACAGAAAGCAGTAAAATCCCCTCCCACACTTAAATCGAACATTGTCCCCAATGTTTTGAAATAAGATAAGGAGGGTAACCTGAAAAAACTACTGCGGAGGAGTACTGGTGCCCTCGCCATCCTGCTGTGATGGTCTGGAACGACGGGATCTACTGCGCTGCTGGTCCCTCTGGTCAAGTCGTGCTGATAAGGCAGCCTGAGCACCCCGGACCTCTCGAAGGTTACCTAGGATGGAACCCTGAGTGGCCTCCATAAGCTGGTAGTGCTTGCGGTTGACTTCTCGCTGACGAGCCTGCTCTGATGTGATGTCGTTCAAGGCACGACAAACGTTACTGTAGGCACGATCCGATACCGATCGCGATTGTTGCATGAAGCTCATGTTGTCCGTCAGTTGTTGTGAAATAGTAGAGAGTAGGCTGTCACACCTTTCCTCTCTAGTCGTCATATCACGCCACATCTCCTCAGTGACATAGAATCCAGGAGCAGCACCTGCAACAGGGTTAGAGGAAGATGGTGCGGTGTGTGACTATGAAGGACGATGGAGGGACATGTGAGGTACGGGAGATTGATCTCTCCGATCATATTCTTCGTCAGTGTCATGTGCCTCCCCATCATAGGTCCAGTTCCTTTCATTATGTACATCAGTACGTCTACTGCAAGGTAAAGCAACAAATGAGATATCTACCCCATGAACCATCAACTCATAACCACCTTCTCTCCGTGTTAGGCATAATTTCATGTCTTTTAGAAATTTTAAATTAATTGTGCGAGGAGGTAGTGGTTCAAGTGTAGCTATCTCATTGTTCAGGTCAAGAGCCCGAGCAATTGACGTAACAAGTCCTCCAAAAACAATCGGTCCTGTTTTATTAGTAGTTAAAACCATGTGTGCAAGCATAAACGGGACCGGATTGATATGGGTACTTGTGAGGCATCCTTGCAAAAATAGGATTTCTCTAGCGTTTACCTTATTTGGACTCTCCCGGCCAAAAATATTACATGCCAAAAGATATCTGAAAACTCTTATGGCCGGGTTATGGATGGTCGACGCAAGTATTCCTTCGAAAGAATTTATTGAAGTACTTGACAGCCTCTGCCAGAAGGAAAATACCTCGGCCGACCATTCTGCATCCAAAGGTGCCTCACATATCGCACCTTCCCTATGAGGGATTCCTAACAAGCCTGTTAGTTCGTCGGTACTGTATTCGTATTCAATTCCAAACAGTCTAAAATTAACAGTACCGACTGTGCTAGCAGTGTTAGGACTGACAATGTATATCAATGAACTTAAAAACTCAACTGTCAGTCTCTCATAGGTAGGTTCCTAGTTAACAAAAATATTATGCAAGCCTAAAAAATCTAATAAATGAAAAACACTATGATACAGACCCAAAGCATAAAGACAGTTATCATCGATGTACCTAGTCGAGAGAATTTCTCGACTCTGAAGCCTTTGAATGATTTTCCTTTGCCTATCACCCGGTCTTCCATCGCGAAGAAGATATCCATTGAACTCCATTGTTGTTGCTCCTTGAGAAGTGAAAAGTGGTGAAAAATGGTTTATGAGAGAGATGATAAAGGTTTGATTTTTATGGTTTGTGGTGGATGAAAATGAAAATGGATTTTGGATAGGTTTTATAGATGGTGAATGTTTTGGAAATTGGGGAGCTTTAATGGGGTTCAATGGGGTTTTTAGAAGTTGGAAAAATGGGTTTTTGAGGTTTGAAGGTGTGAAAATGGTGGAAATGGGGAATCAGCCCCGTTTTTGATGAAGGACGGTGTGGCGCATGCCACAGGGGGTATGGCACCCGCCATAAGGCCAATTTCTGTTGGGCCTTGGATTTTCAATTCTTCTTTTGGGCCCTCTTGCACCTTTGGTCTTCGGGGGGTCCGGATAGTGTTTTCTTCTCTCTTCTAAGGCATGAAGCTTGCATATTTTTTTATGAAGACAAAAAATGAAAATATTTTTGTCTTTATATTTTTTTTTCTTTACTCGACAAAAATAAAATAAAATAAAACAAAAGAAAAGAGAAAAAATGAGATTAGTGCATGAAATAATATATAAGATAAAATCAAAGTACATGAAAAGAAAATGTAATAGATGCAATAATATAAAATATGTCTGGAGATGCGAGAAATAAAATAAAGCATGAAAAAGAAATTAAATACTAGGGTAATAACGTCAGTGTAAAACGAATCATGTGGTAGGCTTCTCTTCCTGGTTTGATCCACGAATCTCAGTTATCTCCCTCCGAAGCTCTTCAATCTCCTGATATAGAGCATCGGCCTCTGAGACATGAGTGAGATCAGATACCTGAATATGTAATTCCAAGTCCGCTACTTCCTGCTTGAGCAGGGCAATCTCCTTGCGGAGCTCATAAATCTGGGTTTGTAGATCAGGCGGCTGCAAAGACATATTATTAGACATAACAGTGATTCGGGGAGAAAGAGGTGTAGGAATGTACTCAGCGGCGGGAGGTAATTTTGGTTCTTCGACAGTCTCTCCATAACCCTCTAAAGCGTAACTCCAATTAGCAGGGTCGTGGACACTAGTCATCAGCGGGTCTAGTAATGTAAAGTAATGTATCACTTCGCTGTCGATCAGTAATCTAAACGTGTTGGGCTCAAAAGAGGCCCTCCTCATCAGTCCTCTGTCAAGACAAAAGTCAACATCCAGGGTGGTGTAGCAGCAGAAGGTCCTGAGGTGCAATAATTTGCGAGACAAACCCAATGCAGTAGCTATCTATGTAACAATCCCACCGACATGTATAATGCCTACAGATGATCTGGCGACACTGGCAAGGCCCTTCAACAGGAAGTTGCCACAAGCAACTGGGCGAGACTGAGTCGCACAAAACAGTAGGAAGATCTCCTTTTCACTCAGCAGAGTCTCTGTATCTGGAAAACCGAGGAAAGAATGTGCTAGAATCATCTGGAAGTACCTTAACACAGGGTTGTGGATTACCTGATAAAACTGAGTGGAAGGATCTTGGCTCCCTCCACCTGAGATGTTAGACCAAAACTTTTCCACTTCTCTGCTCATAAAATACCCCATCGGTGTTTCTGGAATAACATCAGGAGTAGTCTGAAAACCTAGTAAATCACCAAACTCTTTGTGAGAGAAGGAGTAGTCAATCCCGAACAACCTGAAAACAGCATGTCCATCGGGTCCAGCCCAAGGATCATAATGAAACGAGCTGAGGAACTCTAGAGTCAAGTTCCTGTAAGTGTTGTTCATATCGTCAAATTGGTCCCACTGGAGTTGGTGGCATAAGAATCTGACGCTTGGCTCTATCCCCAAGGCATCCATGCAATCTTGGTCAGGGTACCTAGTAGGTGCCATATGGCGTCTCATGTGGACATAGTAACGTTCTCTCTGTGCGTCGTCTCTAAAGGCCACGTGCATGTCATCGGGGTTCTGCATTCTGCACAAGGTTAGCAAACAAGTTCTGAAATCACATAAAACATTCAATCGTTAGTCCTGACATAATAATAAAGTAAACAAATTAAAATAAAGTATAAATAAATAAAAATTACGTAAATAAGAAAACCATGGGTTGCCTCCCATGCAGCGCTTGTTTAACGTCATTAGCTCGACGACCGAATTTTATACATCATTCGAAGGATATGGTGGATCACTCAGAGTATGACAGGTGTATGTTGTTGGGATGTCACCTCCTTTGTAGGGCTTCAACCTTTGTCCATTGACGATGAAAGGTTTACATGTTTGGTTCTTGATTTCAATAGCACCAGATCTTAGAATCTTTGATACTTCGAAAAGGCCAGTCCATCTCGAACGAAGCTTCCCTGGAAAAAGTCGTAACCTAGAATCGAACAGGAGAACAGGATCGCCTATTTTGAAGTCTTTTCTTATGATTCTTTTGTCATGCCAAACTTTTGTTCTTTCTTTGTGGATATCAAGGATACGTTTTTCACCAGCAGTAAAGTAATCCAAATTCAAAGTTTTGATGGCCCAATAGGCCTTATGCTCCAACTCAAAAGGTAAGTGACGTGATTTTCCATAGACCAGTTGATAAGGGGTTGTTCCTATAGGGGTTTTGAAAGCAGTTCTATAGGCCCATAACGCTTCTTGAAGTTTCTGCGACCAATCTTTTCAAGATATAGAGACAATCTTCACAAGAATTTGTTTTATCTCCCTATTAGATACTTCCATTTGTCCATTGGTCTGTGGGTGGTATGGTGTTGCTACTCTATGCTTAACTCCATACTTGCTTAAAAGTTTATCAAATATTCTCGATATGAAGTGTGATCCTCCATCACTTATGACTAAATGGGGGGTTCCAAACCTGGGAAATATATAGTTTTTAAACAATTTGATGACTACTCTGGTGTCATTCGTGGGTGCGGCGATAACTTCAATCCATTTAGACACGTAGTCAACAGCTACTAAGATATACTGATTTCCTAAAGATGGTGGGAATGGTCCCATAAAGTCTATACCCCATACGTCGAAGAGTTCTACTTCTTGGATATTTCTCAGAGGCATTTCATTACGTCTTGAAATATTCCCTATACGTTGGCATCTGTCACACTTGATAATGAAAGCATGGACATCACGCCACATAGTAGGCCAGAACAGGCCAGCTTGAAGAATCTTGGCGTAGGTCTTAGATGTGCTTGCATGTCCACCATAGGGTGCAGAGTGACAATGCTTAATTATATTATGTACCTCTTCTTCTAGAACACAACGGAGGAAAATGCCATCTTTACCTCTCTTGAAAAGAAATGGTTCGTCCCAATAGAAGTTTCTCACATCACTGTAGAACTTCTTCTTCCGGTGGTAGTTTAGATCAGGGGGTATGATGTCAGCGGCTAGGTAATTAACAAAGTCTGCATACCAAGGTGCATTACTTATAGCTAAGGATTTATGAGAATGCTCATGTGGGTCTGGGTTATCATCTTCAATAGTTTCTAGTTGGGCTATCAGTCTATCATAGGCAAAATCGTCATTTATGGGTACTGAGTCAGGTTTCAGGTATTCTAGCCTAGAAAGGTGATCAGCCATTACATTATATGTGCCTTTCTTATCACGGATATCTAAATCAAACTCTTGCAGTAATAGAATCCATCGAAGTAACCTAGGTTTGGCATCCTTTTTACTTAGTAAGTAACAAATGGCAGCATGGTCGGTGTAAACTATAATTTTGGCTCCTACTAGATAAGATCTAAACTTGTCTATGGCGAAAACTACAGCTAGGAGCTCTTTTTCGATTGTTGCATAGTTGAGCTGTGCAGCATCTAGGGTTCTACTGGCATAATAAATTACGTGAAACTTTTTATCTTTTCTCTGACCTAGAACGGCTCCTACAGCATAGTCACTAGCGTCACACATTATCTCAAACGGTTCTGACCAATCAGGGGGTTTCATTATAGGTGCTGAAATCAGAGCTTGCTTCAGTAGATTAAATGTTTCAGTACATTTTTCATCGAAGATGAATTCAACATCTTTCATTAAAAGACCAGTTAAGGGCTTTGTTATTTTGGAGAAGTCCTTGATAAAACGTCGGTAAAATCCGGCATGTCCAAGAAAACTTCTTATCTCCCTGATAGTCTTCGGCGGTTTTAGATTCTCTATGACTTCTATTTTAGCTTTATCTACCTCTATACCTTTTTTGGAAACTATATGTCCTAAAACAATCCCTTCGGTGACCATGAAATGACATTTTTCCCAATTTAGCACAAGGTTTACCTCCACACATCTTTCCAGGATTTTCTCAAGGTTGATAAGACAATTTTTGAAATCAGATCCACAAACTGAGAAATCGTCCATAAATACTTCCATGATTCCATCTAAATAGTCTGCAAAGATAGACATCATGCAACGTTGGAAAGTGGCAGGGGCATTATAGAGTCCAAAAGGCATTCTTCTATAGGCAAAAGTTCCAATTGGGCATGTAAAGGTAGTTTTTTCTTGATCTTCGGGGTGAATAGGTATTTGGAAGAATCCTAAATATCCATTTAGGTAACAAAAGTAAGAGTGTCTGGCTAGGCGCTCCAACATTTGGTCTATGAATGGTAATGGGAAATGGTCCTTCCTAGTTGCTTTATTTAATTTTCTATAGTCTATGCACATACGCCAACCTCCATCGATTCTTTTTGCTACAGGTTCGCCCTTCTCGTTTTGCACGACTGTGATGCCTCCCTTTTTAGGCACTACATGCACAGGACTCGCCCATTTACTGTCCGAGATCTGATATATTATACCTGCCTCTAGTAACTTAAGAACTTCAGTCTTAACTACTTCACTCATCATAGGATTTATCCTTCGTTGGTGTTCTCTGGAGGGTTTTGAATCTTCTTCAAGCAAAATCCGATGCATGCATACGAATGGGTTTATTCCTTTTAGATCTGAGATCTTATATCCTAAGGCTGAGGGGTACCTTCGTAAAACATCTAACAATTGGTTGGTTTCCTCTTGGTTTAAGGTAGCACGGACTATAACTGGACGGTTCATTTCTTCATCAAGAAATTCATATCTCAGGTTTTTAGGTAGTTCCTTAAGTTTTACGGTTGGTTTCATAGGGCAAGGCATATGATCTGGGGTAAGAGATAAACATTCGTGAAGGTTATCATCAATGTAGGGTTTTTTATAACTGTCATCTTCCCAAATAAGGGTTGATGGCAATTTTATAGATTCAATTTCTTCCTCTTGTTCTAATTCCCTAATGCATTCATCAATGATATCTAAGGCATAACAAGCATCTCCTATTACAGGTGCCATAAGAAATTTTGAAAGTACAAATTCTATCTTCTCGTTACCTACCTCAAAGGTTAGTTTCCCTTTTTTAACGTCTTTTACGGCTCCAACAGTCGATAAGAATGGTCTACCTAGGAGGATTGGTATGTCGTCATCTTCTTTAATGTCCATGACAACAAAATCAGTAGGTATAAACAGCTGACCTATCCTAACAGGGACGTCTTCAAGTATTCCTATAGGGTATTTAACGGATCTATTGGCTAATTGAAGTGACATCTTAGTAGGTTGTAATTCTCCTAAGTTTAATCTCTCACAAACTGCTAAAGGCATTAAGCTCACACTAGCTCCTAAGTCTAGAAAGGCTTTTTCGATGACATGATTCCCCAAAATACAAGGAATGGAAAATTTTCGGGATCTTTATCTTTCTTTGCTAACCTATTCTCGGAAATAGAATTACATTCCACGGGTTTTGGATCTTCAAGTCTACGTTTATTTGTAAGTATATCTTTGAGAAACTTAGCATAATAAGGTATTTGGGTGATGGCTTCTGTAAAGGGGATTTCTACGTGAAGTTTTTCTATAACCTTAACGAATTTTTGATACTGATTATCGATTTGAGTTTTCTTTAGTCTTTGAGGGTATGGTATTGGTGGTTTGTATGGCGGTGGTGGTACATAGGTTTTGTTTTTAGGTTCTTCTCCTTTTTCTTGACTTTTCGGGTTTTCAGATTCCTCTGGTTCCGTCTCTTCATTTCTCTCAGAAGTTTCGGGATCACTTAATCTAGGGTTTAAAGGTTCCTTATAAGAGGTTCCACTTCGTAGAGTAATGACATTTGCTTGCCCTTTTGGGTTTTGTTGAGGTTGTCCAGGGAACTGTCCTCCAGGTGTAGTCTGAGGGGCTTGGTTTAAAGCTACCTGAGAGATCTGGGTTTCAAGCATCTTATTATGAGTAATAATTTGATCAACCTTGGTTCCTAACTGGGTAATTAGTTCGTTAACATGGACATTTTGGTTCATGAACTCTTTGTTTTGTTGTGTTTGAGCGGTGATAAAATTTTCCACAATTTTCTCAAGGCTCGGACTTGGTGGTACAGGTTGCATAGGTTGATTTGTTCTTGGGGCTTGGTAACCTTGTTGTCTCGGAGGTGCGGTATTTTGGATAGGGTTGTTATTTTTATAGGAGAAGTTTGGGTGATTCCTCCATCCAGGGTTGTATGTGTTTGAAAATGGGTTCCCTTGGGTGTAGTTCACTTGCTCAGGGTTGGCCTCATTTAACAGATTGCATTCGGCGGATTGGTGTCCTTGCGTCCTACATATCTCACAATTCGGCGAAACTACAGCTACAGTATTCGGAGTTGTACACATATGTTCGACTCTAAGGGCCAATGCGTCCATTTTAGCTTGCATCATGTCCATAGAGCTTAGCTCATGTATTCCTCCTTGGGCTTCCTTCTTTTCCACTATCGCCCGTTCTACTCCCCATGATTGATGGTTTTGGGCCATGTCTTTGATAAGGGCACTAGCTTCAGGGTAAGGTTTATTCATCAGTGCGCCACCAGCGGCAGCGTCGATGGTCATCTTAGTTTTATAATGAAGTCCATTATAGAAGGTTTGAATGATTAGCCAATTCTCTAAGCCATGATGTGGGCATGCTCTTAATAGCTCTTTATATCTCTCCCAGGCTTCGAACAACGACTCTCCTTGGTGTTGGGTAAATCTGGTTATTAGGTTTCGAAGAAGATCAGTCTTACTTGGGGGAAAATATCTAGCAAGGAATACTTTTCTAAGGTCTTCCCAAGTTGTTATGGAATTGGGTGGAAAGGAATCTAACCATAATAGAGTTTATCTCTGAGGGAAAAGGGAAATAATCTTAAGCGTATCGCCTCAGGAGGAGCTCCATTGGTTTTAAAGGTGTCTGCTAACTGAAGAAAGTTTTTTAAATGTTGGTTTGGGTTATCAGTAGCAAGACCTGCGAATTGTCTCTGTTGCACTAATTGTAGCAGGGATGGTTTAAGTTCAAAATTATTGGCTGGGATAGCGGGGTTTACTATACTGGAACTAGGTTCCTCGTTTGATGGTTGGGCGAAGTCCTTAAGAGGTCTTCGGTTTTGATCTTCGGCCATAGCTCTCTCATTCCTATGGAAAAACAAACGTGCGCGAGCGTAACATTCAGGTTCAGCTAGAGGGTCTATTAAACTTCCGGCACTGCGAGTCTTTCGCATTGACCGGTGGGTAACAACCTTAGTCTAAACGGTATAACTACAGGGTATGAAATTTGACGAAATTGATCCCCGACAACGACGCCAAAAACTTGATGCGTGTTTTTCGCAAGTGTACGAACACGTCAGAGTAATATAAAAGATTGTTGAATCCACAGAGACCAAGTGTCAATCTATCGTACCTGTTGTTATGGTGTGTATCTAAGGCAACTTAATATAAGGGTTTTAAGGAATGCGCAATGGTAAATAAAATAATAATTTTAAACAATTTAATAAAGACAGGTGTAACACGGTGGGAGAACTGACTTTAGTTATGTTGCGGATAGCAAGAGTCGCCACCGACTTTTATTTTATCCAAAGGAAAGGCATAAAAGAACAGGAAAGACCTTTTTAAAAGATTTTTGGGTCCGGGGGGTAGGTTATGTAAAGGGAAGGTGTTAGCACCCTTTACATCCATGGTTATCCATGGGCTCTTAGTTACTTAGCTCACTTTAAGATGTTTTTGAAATGTGAAGTGTGTGAATAAAAATTTTCTTAAGAGTTTTATAATGATCCATGTACGGATGCGTAAAAAACCTTTGTTTTTGAAAATTGTTTGAAGTGTGAAGTGTTTGAAATTGTTTTGAAGAGTGAGCAAGTATCTAAGAGGAACCTACCCTAAATTTTAAGTCTTTTCTGTTCTTGAATCCTTTAAATGGTAATACTATCCCTATTATTAAGGAATAGGTAGTCATTACCTTGGATGTGAGGGACAAGTGAAGGGTCATCTTTTATTTAGGCAACTGTGGGGTGTATAAGCAAATTTTGAAGGGACTATCATCTTTATTCGAAAGGGACAAGATAATTATGATGGCAACATTCGAAAGGGACTTGATCTTTTATCTGTTAAGGGACTAGATGATGTTAAATTGAGGGACTTTGCTTTTATACGCCCTACTTGACCTTTTTGTTTAGGCAATATGAGAGGTATCCCTAAGGAAGTGAGATGGCGATCATAGATCGACTTACGTGTGTGAGTGTACAATTTTAATATTTATCTTTAAATTTAAATGATCTAAATTAATTTTAAACATACAAACATGTTTTACACTCCCTATTTACTAACCATAGCATAAAAATAAATATTTAAATATTACTACTAAATATTACATCCAAGGAACAATTACATAATAATAATAATAGCAAATTAAATAAATAAGCAAAATATTAAATAATAATAATAATTGGGTTAGTGAAATAATAATAATAATAATAAATCACAATGGGGTTAGTAATAATGAAATAAATATAAAAATAAACATAATTTATAATATAAGCAAAAATATTAGAATAATTAAAAGATCAAATTTTTATATAAACAATGATTTAAGATTAATTAAGAAAATATGAACAATTATATTAATTATTATAAAGTTTTAAATTATATGTAACTTATAAAAGCTAAATTATAAACATATTATGAAAATTATAATTACAAAATTAAATTAGCATAGATTTAATTATTTCTAAACATACATTAAAGATTATTTATATACAAAATTAAATTATAAACAATTTATAGAATATTTACATATTATGAAAATAGGATTAATTATAATTATATTTACAAAATTTAATTATATTAAATAAAATATATACATGATTAAATAAAATATGATCATACTATTATATTTACAAAATTTTAATTATTTTAAACAATATTATCAAATTATAAAATATGTACATGATTAAATAAAAATAGGATTAAGTTTTGAATAAAGAAAATTAGGGTTTGATTATTAAAATTTATTGATTAATAAAAAAAATAAACAAGAATTAAAATAAACAAATAAATAATATTTACAATTAGGATTTATAGGAAATTAGATTTTATAAAAAAATGTTTTAGGGTTTAGAAAATATTATTAAGATTAAGATTATAGTTTAATTTAGATTTAATAATAATAATAATAAACAAACAAGTAAAACAATAAAAATAATGAAGCAAAAGAAAAGAAGGGGAGGCCTGGTTTTGAACCCAGGACCTCCCAATACCTGGAGAAGCCTCCATCCACTGGGCTAGCCTGCGCGCAGGTGACAAGGAAAAGGATCCAATTGGTTTTGTTGTTTGTTCCTGAAAAACTCATGAAAAATAAACAAAACAAAAGGCCTGGGGAGGGATCGAACCCAGGACCTTTGCAATGCACACAAACACACTTACCATTCCAGCCGGGAGGGCGCATCTGTTAGTATAGTGACTACAATACATAATATATTAAGTTTAATAGTTAAAAGAGAAAAATATGAAAAACTGCCACAACCAGGATTCGAACACAAGTCATCCAGCAATGCACGTGCGTTACATACCACCAGGCCAAGCACAACACTTGTGAAACAAAACAGAAACAAAACATAAAATATTAAAACAGAATTTAAATTCCAGAAAGCGCGCGCTGTGGATCATCTTCAACCTCTGGAACTGCAAAATTTGCTGCGAAATTATCCACCAGTTTTCCTGCGAAATTCTAAATTGCAGGAAACCCTACGAAAACCATACACCATCAAAACTGCAACATCTCATCAAATTAATTATACAAACATGATCCATAGATGAATTGGCATTGATCTGTGTTCTTAGAATTGATTTATGTTAGCTCAAGAACAAAACCCTAAAGGGGCCGAAAACCCTAACAATGGTGGTTTCTCAAACCTGCAATGAAACTACAATTAAACCATCCAGAATCAATCAATAACTTCATACAAACACAAAACAATGATCAAAAGTTATTAAAATCCAGCCAATATGCAAAATCGAAAATCAAAATATTTTGAACATTATGAATTCGGGTTATGCAATATAAGGTGTTTCAGATGCAAATGATCATTGGGAATGATTCAATGATGTCCTATAAACATGTCTCAACCTTCAAATTGGTTCAAAAAGGCTTGAATTGTGAAATCCGAATTTGAGTTTTGGTGAGATTTTTGAAGATGCAAACTTACTCTTGGAGGCAGAATTTCGTGTCCAATGAATAGGGTTGTGTTCTATACTTATAGTGCAATGGATTAGGTCAAAAAATATTGATTGTTGTGTGAAGAAATTGATTGAAAAAGATTGAAAAAGATCAAGCTTTAAACTTCAAATATTTGAGAATTAAGCCTTTCTATTTCAAGCCAATCACCATGATTCTCATACCAATTTGATCCAAATCACTTTTATGAATTTCTAGAAACAAAATCCCATTTAAATATTTGACTTTTCTATTTTATTTCAATTTAAAATGATTTTAAATGAATAAAATCAAAATAAATAAAATAAAATAATAAAAAAATCTGAATATTTGATGGTTGGGTCGTGCATGAGGTATTGGTATGGATTGGGTCATCATATGGCAAGCCCATTTAGAAAGAATTGGTTTTAAACCTCCATTTTCTTCATAAACCAACCAAAAATTTCCCAACTTTGCAAGGGCACAAATCCTTCAATTTTAATGCTATGAGGGTGTTCTTGGACATTTTGGAAAGCTTGAAGAGTCCTCTAACCAACCCCACTGGTTTCATGCCCATATCATTTACCATTCTCAAGTTATGCCCTTTTGAAGTTGTTGACTTTTTGTTGACTTTCAAAAGGACCTATAATGTCTTAGCTCATACCTTCCAAATGAAGCATTTTTGGGCTTGGCTTGTGAGACACAAAGTTGTAGAGAATTCAATTTCCTTCAAAATGAGCTTTGGATGGAAAATTGGTGATGAAGCATGTGAAAGTTATGGCTGGTCAAAGTTCAGTTGACTTTTCCTAAGGAAACCCTAATTTAGAAACTCCTGATTCTTGATGATCTGAAATCTCCTTGATGAATCATGATCAACCCTTGATCAAATGATGAATTTTACTTCATATACTTGATGTTGGCAAAAAATCATGAAGTTTGAATTTGGTTTGACCACAGTTGACCTCAGTTTGACTTTTTAACTGCTTTAACTGATTTTGACTTATCTGATCATCTGATTGAGAAAACCTTTGAGAAAAGTCTTGAAGCTTGTCATGGGGGTTCTTAAACACATATAAGATGTTATGAAGCTCACTTGAAGTATTGGAAGTCCATTTAGCCTGATTAAAGTCAAAACCCTAGTTTTGGATGCACTGCTTAGGAGGATGCATTGTCTGAGGGAATTGTCAAATCTTCTGACCAATTGTGAACTTTGTGAACCTTGTGAACCTCATAAGATGTCTTGTGAATCTCATGGGAGGTCTTGTGAGCCTTGTGAGCCTTGTGAACCTCATAAAGTGTCTTGTAAACTTCATGAACCTCATGAAAGGTCTTGTAAGTATTGTGAACCTTGTGAACCTCATAAAGTGTCTTGTAAACTTCATGAACCTCATGAAAGGTCTTGTGAACCTTGTGAACCTTCTTAGCACACAAAGTCTTGTATTGTGAGGGCAAATTTTGGGGTGCAACAGCTGCCCCTGTTCAATTTTCTGAAACCTGAGGGGTTAGATTGGTATATGTGCCAGTCGTAACTTGGAAGGTTGAAGGGGATTGAACACAAAAGCCCAAAAATTTGCACTCACCGGTGTGTAGAGTGATACTGATGACTAGTTGAGTATGCTTGAGTGGGCTTAAATATGCCACTTGGAGAAAGGTTCTTCAGGTATATTTCTTGGAGGATAAAGCAGTCCAAAATATGAAGGTATAATGATAGCGTTTAGGAAGATAAACAACGTCCCGAGGTAGTGGTATGCTTTCAGGAAGATAAACAACGTCTTGAGGTAGTGGTATGCTTTCAGGAAGATAAACAACGTCCTGAGGTAGTGGTATGCTTTCAGGAAGATAAACAACGTCCTGAGGTAGTGGTGTAACCTTTGGGAAGATAAACAACGGCCCAAGGTAATGATATGCTTTCAGGAGGATAAACAACGTTCCGAGGAGATAATATGCTTTCAGAAGGATAAACAACGTTCTGAGGTAAGGAGATAACCTTTGGGAAGATAAACAACGGCCCAAGGTCGTGATATGCTTTCAGGAGGATAAACAACGTCCCGAGGAGATAATAATGTAACCTTTGGGAAGATAAACAACGGCCCAAGGTCGTGATATGCTTTCAGGAGGATAAACAACGTCCTGAGGTATAATGATGTAACATTTGGGAAGATAAACAACGGCCCAAGGTAATGATATGCTTTCAGGAGGATAAACAACGTCCTGAGGAGATAATAACTTTTGGGAAGATAAACAACGACCCAATAGTCACAAGTTGTTAATGAAGTCTGTCTGCTGGAGAATTAATCTGAAAAACAAGATTATAACATTCTGTATGATAATATTAGCTTATTCATTATGTATGCATGTATAATATGATGCACTTTAAGTAATGTATTATGCATTTATGGATATGTAGGATATGATGTAAATGATGTATGTATGCATCATGCAGCCTGAAGCGTCCTGGATATGTTCGTATAACAACTGCTGGCCAGGGAAAATAAATCCCGATTCATTGCTGAAGAATATGAGGAACTTGTTCCCGTCTTGTTTGATAATATATTATACATAACCTCCCGTCTTCGTTTGATAGTAGGGTATACATAACCTCCCGTCTTCGTTCGTCGTACTCCTATTGGAAAGTAAATTCCCGAATATCCGTATGAGGATAAAAGAGATGGATATAAATTCCAGGGGAGATGTGACTTTATGAAGATGGATTTGTCCTACTGGGGATTTGTAACTGTCTTGTAAAGATGAACCGGCGAAGCTTCGTTGAAATCCTTCCCTCGTTCGCCCTTAGTAAATACTATTACTGTATTTTCATGCATTTCTGGTAAACATCAATCATATTAAGCATACATGCATTTCTGGTAAACATCAATCATATTCAAAAGCATACATACATTCAAACACAACCAATGGACGTTCCGCTTATGTAAAATAGGGTAAAAGTAAATCTGGATTCAAAGATAGAATTTTATTTATATCAACAAGTGACCCATACATGGGTAAGTTTGTACAAGGAGACATAAATCCTAGTAAGGGGATTTTGTCATAAAGTTTTTTACAAAACAAGGAGAATCAGCTATGTGGGAAATAATCCTATTGAGTTTCAATTCTACTATTGCCATTATCTTCAAGTATCTCATCTTCTGCTGTCGAGACGGAAATGATTGGATTGAGCTTTATCTGTTCAAACTTGAGTAAGTAACACAACTGGTTGCAGTTTCATGGATGATCCAAACGAGACATAGTCATACGCTTTAATCCCTAACTTTTGCCTGGATTGCCCTTTCAGGTTTTCAATCCACCGGGATACCCATTTTTGCTCAAGCCGCCTTTTCAGGTTTTCGACTTGCCGGGTGTACATCTTTTTATATATATCCCTAATTTTTGCCCAAACCCTTTTGGTTTGCCGGGATGCCCTTATTTTTTGCTAGGCCAGTCAACCTAGCGGGTCTCTTTTTATGCGTAGTATTTTTTAACTATGTCTGCGTTTACAGGCTGTGGGAAATCTTCACCATCCATAGTAGTAAGTATCATGGCACCTCCTGAAAACACTGTTTTGACCACAAATGGTCCTTCATATGTAGGAGTCCACTTGCCCCTAGGATCACCCTGTGGTAATATGATACGCTTGATTACCAAATCACCAGCCTGATATACCTTTGGCTTAACCTTCTTGTTAAAAGCTTTGATCATCCGTTTCTGGTACATCTGGCCATGACAAACTGCTGCTAGCCTCTTCTCATCAATCAAATTTATCTGGTCAAGTCGAGTCTGAACCCATTCATCTTCATCCAAGCCTGCATCCTTCATAATTCTTAAGGAGGGAATCTGAACTTCAATGGGCAGAACTGCTTCCATACCATAGACTAAGGAGAATGGGGTTGCCCCTGTTGAAGTACGTATTGTGGTACGATAACCATGAAGAGCAAATGGTAACATCTCATGCCAATCCTTGTAGGTATCAGTCATCTTTTGTATAATCTTTTTAATGTTCTTATTAGCAGCTTCAACTGCCCCATTCATCTTTGGACGATACGGAGAAGAGTTATGATGCTTAATCTTGAACTGCGTGCAGAGATCAGTAATCATAGTGTTGTTCAGATTAGAGCCATTGTCAGTAATAATCCTTTCAGGGATGCCATACCTACATATAAGATTATTCTTAATGAATCGAGCCACAACATTCTTGGTAACAGATGCAAATGAAGCTGCCTCCACCCACTTAGTAAAATAATCAATAGCAACCAGGATGAAACGATGCCCATTAGAAGCAGTAGGCTTGATCTCACCAATCATATCAATGCCCCACATGGCAAAAAGCCAAGGAGCAGTCAACACATTCAATGGTGATGGAGGTATATGGACTTTATCAGCATAGATTTGACACTTGTGACATGTTCTGGAGTGTTGATAGCAATCAGCTTCCATGGTAGACCAATAGTAACCTGCTCTCAATATCTTCTTTGCCATGGTATGACCACTAGAATGAGTGCCAAAGATTCCATCATGCGTATCTTCCATGATCTCTGTTGCTTCCTTCTTATCCACACAACGAAGTAAAGTTGAATCATGATTGCGCTTGTACAAAATGCCATTACTCAAAAAGAACTTAGCAGAGAATCTCCTCAGAAACTTCCTATCTTTGACAGATGCCCCTTCAGGGAACTCCTGGGCTTCAAGATACCTTTTTATTTCATAAAACCAAGGCTTCTCCTCTGCTTCTTCAGTACCAATCTCATTGCAATATGCAGGCTTCTCAAATCTATCAATAGTAATCTTGGGAGCTTCATCATCCCAGCTGACCTCAAACATGGATGCCATGGTGGCTAAGGCATCTGCCAACTGATTCTCTCTTCGTGGAATATGTCCAAAGGTAACTTCTTTAAAATGTGGGATCAAAGACAACACATACTCTCTGTAAGGAATGAGATTATCATGCTTGGTGTCCCAATCTCCTTTGATCTGACTAACTACCAAGGCTGAATCTCCATACACATCAAGGAACTGAATCTTCATATCAATGGCAGCTTTAATACCCAGGATACACGCCTCATACTCAGCCATGTTATTGGTACAATAGAAGCAAAGTCTGGCAGTAATCGGGGTATGACAACCTTCAGGGGAACTAATCACAACACCAACACCATTACCAAGTGCATTAGAGGCACCATCAAAAACCATAGTCCATCGGGATCCTTGTTCAGGTCCGTCATATTGTCCAGGTTCTTTGGTAATAATCATAATGTCTTCATCGGGGAACTCAAAACTCATTGACTGGTAATCATCCACTGCTTGATGAGCCAAATGATCAGCAACAACACTCCCTTTAATGGCCTTCTGAGTAGTATATTGTATGTCATATTCTGTCAATATCATTTGCCATCTTGCAATTCTTCCGGAGAGAGCAGGTTTCTCGAATATGTACTTGATTGGATCCATCTTTGAAATTAACAAGGTAGTATGGGTCAACATATACTGTCTTAGTCGGCGAGCAGCCCATGCCAAAGCGCAACAAGTTTTCTCGAGCAGTGAGTATCTTGTTTCACAGTCGGTAAACTTTTTGCTAAGGTAGTATATTGCCTGCTCTTTTCGACCAGACTCGTCATGTTGCCCCAACACACACCCCATTGAGTTGTCTAACACTGTTAAGTACATAATCAAGGGTCTTCCATCAACTGGTGGCATCAAAATTGGTGGTTCTAGCAGATATCTCTTGATTTCATCAAAGGCAGTCTGGCATTCATCATTCCATTCCATCACCTGGTCTTTCTTCAGCAACTTAAAGATTGGCTCACAGATGGCAGTTAATTGGGAAATAAATCTTGCAATGTAATTCAATCGTCCCAAGAAACCTCTAACCTCCTTCTCAGTACGGGGAGCTGGCATCTCTCGTATAGCTTTCACTTTTGAAGGATCCACTTCAATACCTTTTCCACTGACTATGAAACCCAGGAGTTTACCAGACCTAACTCCAAAAGTACACTTGTTTGGGTTCAATCTCAACTTGTATTTCTTCAACCTCTCAAACAATTTATGCAAATGATCAAGATGTTGCTCTTCATTCTGAGACCTGGCTATCATATCATCCACATATACTTCTATCTCATGATGAATCATATCATGAAACAAAGCCACCATAACACGCTGATATGTTGCCCCTGCATTCTTCAAACCAAATGGCATCACCTTATAGCAAAAGGTGCCCCACTGTGTAACAAATGTTGTCTTCTCCATATCTTCAGGAGCCATCTTGATTTGATTGTAACCAGAGAAACCATCCATAAAAGAGAATACCTTATGCTGAGCAGTGTTGTCTACCAGAACATCAATATGAGGAAGTGGAAAGTCATCTTTGGGGCTGGCCTTGTTCAAATCTCTGTAGTCCACACACATACGTACCTTACCATCTTTCTTAGGTACCGGTACCACATTTGCAACCCACTGAGGATAAGAAGTCACAGCTAGGAACCCTGCATCAAACTGTTTCATTACCTCTGCTTTGATCTTTTCTGACATTTCAGGACGCATGCGACGAACCTTCTGCTTCTTTGGACGACAATCTTCTTTCACTGGTAAGCGGTGAACCACAATGTCTGTATCCAACCCCGACATATCTTCATAAGACCAAGCAAAGATCTCCACATAGTCACGTAGCATCTGAATCAATCTGCTCTTGACACTATCCTCTAATTCAGCCCCTATCTTGACTTCTTTCCTGTTTTCTTTAGTTCCCAGATTCACAACTTCGACTGGCTCTTCATGTGGCTGTATAGCTTTCTCTTCTTGTTGTAACAACCTAGCAAGCTCTACAGGTACTTCACAATCGTCCTCATTTCCATCTTCAGCTTGATAGATTGGATTCTCGAAATTATAACTGGCAATAGTAGAACTGTTATCAACAGGATCCATAGTGGATGAGGATCTGCATTTTAGTGATGTGGGTGTGTGTAAGAACACATAGCTGATAAAGGTAAAAAATAAAATAAAAAGAAAGACAAGGAACACAATATCTACTAAAACGAAACGTCCACTGATTTTTATTGAATGAAGTATGCAAATGAAATGACAGCCCGTAACAAGCACACCATTGTGCCGCGGGTAAGGCACAAGGCTTGAAAGTTTAATTGTTCAAAAATTACAAACTTTAAAAAGCAATAACACAGTACTAGTATTTACTCCTGACTAAAGGAGATAGGAACAACATCTTCAGCTTTCCAATTATTGAGTCCAGCACCCACAGTAGGAAAAATCCAAGCATCCAAGTTGTAGTCTTCATCATAGTCACCCACAACATTGATCTGGTCTTTTATAATCCCCTGATTGGTGATACGAACAGCACGAGCACGACGAACAGCCTTCTGGGACTCTGCAGTGAAACCCAAACCAAATTTGTCAGACTTGTATGGAATATCAGGAAGCTGACCCTAAATAGTACAACCACCTTCATCCACCACAACTCTAGCATCTTTAAGGGAGGCCATTGTTGGAGGTATTCTGGTGACCACAGGAACTTTCTTGACAACAGGAGGAGCTTCATAATCATTAACAATCCAAGGAACCACTTCAAATGTCCGACATGGAGTTTCAACGTATTCACCTTCCACTTCAAGATACTTGAAGGTGTTCACATGGCTAATCATATACCCTTCCTCTCCATACACAGTGACAACTTTCCCTTCTACCGGATATCTCAGCTTCTGATGTAATGTAGAGGTTACAGCACCTGCCCCATGGATCCAGGGACGACCAAGCAAACAAGAGTACGAAGGACGAATATCCATCACATAAAATGTAGCATTAAAAACCTGAGAACCAACTTTGATTGGGAGATCAATTTCTCCATGCACCACTCTTCTCGAACCATCAAAAGCCTTCACCACTATGTTACTGGGTTTCAACACAGCATCTTCAGGACTCAGCTTATTCAGAACTTCTTTGGGCAACACATTCAGAGAGGAACCATTGTCTATCAATACATGTGACAGGGTAGTGCCCCTGCATTCAATTGAGATATGTAGAGCCCTGTTATGATCCCTCTTGGCAGGAGTCAAATCAGCATCAGAGAAACCTAACCCATTATCATAGGTCAGGTGGGCAACACAATTTTCAAACTGGTCAACAAAAATTTCATTGGGTACATGAGCAGTCTTCAGAAACTTGATCAAAGCCTTAGCATGAGCCTCTGAACACAATAATAAAGACAACATAGAAATCTTGGAGGGAGTATGCCCCAATTGATCAACAATGTCATAATCACTCTTGCGAATGATTTTCAATACTTCTTCCATCTGCTTAGAGAGATCATCAGGAGCTGGCACATCAGTAGGTATAGGTTCAATAACAGGACCTTTGCCCCGAGCATCAGTGGTGGAGGTAGCAACTGGAGTAACTAAATTCTTGGAGGTGACTGGAGGAGAGAAGACTCTTCCGCTTCGTGTGATCTTACTAGATCCAGCGATATTATCAACATCAACAGGCATATCAGCTAAGGGTTCCTGTTTAACACCATGGATATAAACATCAGATCCATAATGCCAAGGCACAGCTTTGTCAGAAGTATACAGAATAGGACCAGGAGTGGTAATGACCATAGGAGCCACTCTAGCTTCAGCAACAATCTTCACAGGGCCTTCATCAGTAATCTTAATTGGACCCTTATGAGTGATTTTGACAGGTCCCTTAGAAGTGATCCTTACCGGTACTTTATCAACCATATCCACCTCTTCAATCTTCCTACCTTTAGTAATATGATCCACCATACTCTCTACAGACGATGGAGTCCTCTCAAACACTATGGTATATTTATCCATGAGACGTTGAATTCCATCTCTCAACCTCCAGCAACTATCCAGCTTATAGGTACAATACAAACAATATTCACGACAACCTGGAAAGAACCCAGCTTGTACTAGCTTCTTCTTGATAACAGACAATGGTGTGGTCAACTCTGCAACTGAATAGATATGTAAATCTTCATCAATGGAATTGACAGTCTTCTCATGATTTGGCATGGGAGCAGTAATCACATTTGGAGTACCCGGAGGGTCAAACTCAATCTCTCCAGCCTCAATCATATCTTGGATTTTGTTCTTCAAGACCCAGCAACTATTAGTATCATGTCCCTGACAGTTCGAATGATATGCACATCGTGCATTAGGATTGTACCTGGGAGAGGTAACATTAGGATTCTGAGGAGCCTCTTTCAGAGTGATAAGTTCAGCCTTCAACAAGTGTTGCAATGCTTGGGCCATTGACATGTTGATCTTAGTGAAATGCCTTCTAGCCCTCTGTTGGTTGCCCTGTGGCTGCTCTGTTGTTGCAGTAGTTGGATTGGAGATATGAACTGCACTCACAGACTGATGCCTTCTATTACGATCAGGTTGACCATAAACAGCATTTGATTCTTTCTTCCCACTGGGAGGCTTCTTTGCAGCACCTGATGAAAAAGTACCTACTTGAATCTTGCCATTCTGTATACCATTTTCCACGCGCTCTCCTGTCATTATCAATTCAGTGAAGCCGGATGATGAGCTTCCAATGAGATGACTGTAAAAAGGACCATTCAACGTACACATGAACATATCAACCAACTCCCTGTCAGTTAAAGGGGGTTGTACTCTTCCAGCTAAATCTCTCCACTTCTGAGCATACTCCTTGAAACTTTCTTTGGCACCCATAGACATGCTTTGCAGCTGCATGCGAGTGGGAGCTAAATCAACATTGTATTGATACTGCTTATAGAAGGCTTCAGCAAGATCATTCCAATCCCGGATGTTGACACTCTCCAACTGATAGTACCACTCCAATTGAGCTCCAGATAAGCTCTCTTGGAAGAAATGGATCCACAACTTCTTATCAGCAGTATGAGGTTGGATTTTCCTGACATAAGACCTCAGATGCAGCTTGGGACAAGAGACCCCATCATAGACAACAAAAGTAGGAACCTTGAAACCAATGGGTATGACTACCCCAGATATCAGACTCAAATCTTCAAAATCCAGCCCAGAAGACTTCTACAACTCCATAGCATCCATTCTATCCACCAGCATCTTGAATTTGTCTTCATTAGGCTCATGGTAGTAATTAGCTTCAGAATCAGAGTCCCCCATAGTGTTGTGGAGACTGCCTCCCTCTTTCTCAAACTCTTCAGACTCATAATCTTCAACTGGTTCTTTGGTCTTGGCAAGACCTTTGAACCTTCTTCCCATGTTGATCAGGCCACCTGACCTTCTAGTCTTCTTAGTCTTCTTGGCCAGCAGTGTCTTCAATTCATCCTGCCCCTTGGACAGGTTCAGGATCAGCTCTTGGAACTGTGCATTTTGTGCCTGGAGATCCTTAACTGTTTGTTCCAGAGCCATTGCTGAAATAAACAGCGAGAAGATAAGAAACCTGTGCACAATTATAAACCTGTGATGCAATGATATGGAATGTAAATGTATATGCAATGTTTTCAAGGACCGCAGGATTTAAATTTGCTTAAACAAACAAGAAGGTAAACTTTTATTAGTAATAAATTTGTTTTGCCTCTTGGGCTTACAAAAATGAAATGCAATAAATACAAGAGATGGGGTTTTAAGTCTCCCATGGACGTTTCCTCTTTGTGTTGAGGTATGAGTTGAGATTCCGTTCCTCGTGAAGTTGCTTTGTTAGTTCCAGGATTCTTTCTTGGCTTGCTTTGTAATGAGCCTCGAAAGTATCCCTTTGATCCTTCAACTGGATCCAGGATCTCTGTAAATCTTCCATGTCAGTAGGCATGTCTGGGTGAAGGATGGTATAAGTAGTATCTCCTTCAACAACAGGTTCCATGGTAACTTGCAGGATAGCAGGATATGGCATCATGAGAGTCTGAGCACGAGATCGCACCCATCTGAGATAAGCCTCCATAGGAATAGTGTACTTAGGCTCCAGAGTCTTGCTGTCAACCTTGTTTACTTTTCCCCATGCTCGTATGAATCTCTGACGGTAACCTTGAAGATCGTTGTCATAGTCAAACACAATGCCCTGAATCAACATGTCATGTGGGCCATCACTCCGAGCGTAGCCAAACTGTCGTAAAGCTAGAGAGGGGTTGTAGGTGATGCCTCCTCTTATGCCTAGAAGTGGCACATTAGGAAACTCCCCACAACGGTCAATGATAGTGACATTCTCCATAGATCTGGAGCACCAATGAATATCTGAATGCGAGAGTGACATGATCCTTTTGGACCACCTGAACCCTTGCTCGTTCTTCATTACTGAGCGAGGAAGGTGAGAAATAAACCACCTAGAAAGCAAAGGTATGCAGCACATCAAAGTTCCTCTTGCCCTTGTAGTACGGGTGTGAAGAGAATGTAGAATGTCTCCAAGCAATGTAGGCACTGGATTGTGACTCAGGAATATGTTGATGGCATGAACGTCTATGAACTGATCTGGATTGGGGAACAATACTAAGCCATAAATCAGCAAGGCTAAGATCTCCTCAAAAGCATCATAGCTCATAGCCTTCAAGAACACTTGAGCCTTCTCTATCAACACCTTGGCAAGAATACCCTTAACTCCGCTTCTCGTTTCTAGAACAATGTCAGACTTCTTCAGATGTAGAGCTGCAGCAATAACCTCAGGTTTAGGCTCTTTTTCCAAGCCTGTGAATGGTTTCTGGTCAATAACAGGTATACCCAGAAGTTTAGAGAACTCTTCCATGGTTGGAACCAGCTGATAGTCGGGGAATGTGAAGCAATGGTGCTTAGGGTCAAAGAACTGAAACAAAACACTCATCATGTCTTCATTGAACCCTGAAGTGACTAGATCCAGTAGGTGACCATGTCTCTTGATAAACTGGGAATGATCAGACACTTGAGAAACCAACTCTTTAAGCTTAGCAGGTATGCCCACAAAGTTGATCCTGATGGTGTTTCTACGAGCAGAAGCCATGACCTGCAACAAAGATCAAAGATAAATCCTTTGGTCCTTGAAATGGTTAGCGAAAATGCTATGCTTATGATGCATGATGATGTCATGATGTTATGCTCAATCACAAACATGTGGCACACACAAACAAGTCACACCATAGCCCTAGGTTTAAAGGCTTGCATGAGGTTCAAAGGTAAGTACCCTCCCCTGAATTTAGTTGGTTCATCATGTCCTATAAAGTAACCAGGTTCTAAGGGATCTCAATATCATTGATCCTTCACAAGGGTGGTTGTTCAGTAGGCAACTTACTTGCCAACCAAAACCCTCCAAGTTTAGGATCTCAATGAGTGTAGTATCGAGTATCAACCAACTTCAGTCTTCACCAAAGCCGGCTATCTCACTACTTTCTAAAGGCCAAGATGGGATAACTAAGGTTCTAAAAGTTAGTTAGTGCATTGACAACATATGGCAGCCTCATATTATCCTCAACTTGACTTAAGGAACATAAGCACCAACCAAGAAGTCACACTAACTATGGCCACCAGATCAACCATATCGGTATACGCCGTACAGTTTCCTTGGTCTATTGCCATTTACCTAAGGTACACTAGATCCAGGTTAGGATCTTTCACACATAAGAGCACCCAACAAATAAGTATAAAGCAAACAAGGCAAACAATTTAAAGTGATCTAATTCCTAAGGGTACCCCTCTTTAATATTAAGTCCCCAGCAAAGTTGCCAGTTCTGTAACACGGTGGGAGAACTGACTTTAGTTATGTTGCGGATAGCAAGAGTCGCCACCGACTTTTATTTTATCCAAAGGAAAGGCATAAAAGAACAGGAAAGACCTTTTTAAAAGATTTTTGGGTCCGGGGGGTAGGTTATGTAAAGGGAAGGTGTTAGCACCCTTTACATCCATGGTTATCCATGGGCTCTTAGTTACTTAGCTCACTTTAAGATGTTTTTGAAATGTGAAGTGTGTGAATAAAAATTTTCTTAAGAGTTTTATAATGATCCATGTACGGATGCGTAAAAAACCTTTGTTTTTGAAAATTGTTTGAAGTGTGAAGTGTTTGAAATTGTTTTGAAGAGTGAGCAAGTATCTAAGAGGAACCTACCCTAAATTTTAAGTCTTTTCTGTTCTTGAATCCTTTAAATGGTAAGACTATCCCTATTATTAAGGAATAGGTAGTCATTACCTTGGATGTGAGGGACAAGTGAAGGGTCATCTTTTATTTAGGCAACTGTGGGGTGTATAAGCAAATTTTGAAGGGACTATCATCTTTATTCGAAAGGGACAAGATCATTACGATGGCAACATTCGAAAGGGACTTGATCTTTAATCTGTTAAGGGACTAGATGATGTTAAATTGAGGGACTTTGCTTTTATACGCCCTACTTGACCTTTTTGTTTAGGCAATATGAGAGGTATCCCTAAGGAAGTGAGATGGCGATCATAGATCGACTTACGTGTGTGAGTGTACAATTTTAATATTTATCTTTAAATTTAAATGATCTAAATTAATTTTAAACATACAAACATGTTTTACACTCCCTATTTACTAACCATAGCATAAAAATAAATATTTAAATATTACTACTAAATATTACATCCAAGGAACAATTACATAATAATAATAATAATAGCAAATTAAATAAATAAGCAAAATATTAAATAATAATAATAATTGGGTTAGTGAAATAATAATAATAATAATAAATCACAATGGGGTTAGTAATAATGAAATAAATATAAAAATAAACATAATTTATAATATAAGCAAAAATATTAGAATAATTAAAAGATCAAATTTTTATATAAACAATGATTTAAGATTAATTAAGAAAATATGAACAATTATATTAATTATTATAAAGTTTTAAATTATATGTAACTTATAAAAGCTAAATTATAAACATATTATGAAAATTATAATTACAAAATTAAATTAGCATAGATTTAATTATTTCTAAACATACATTAAAGATTATTTATATACAAAATTAAATTATAAACAATTTATAGAATATTTACATATTATGAAAATAGGATTAATTATAATTATATTTACAAAATTTAATTATATTAAATAAAATATATACATGATTAAATAAAATATGATCATACTATTATATTTACAAAATTTTAATTATTTTAAACAATATTATCAAATTATAAAATATGTACATGATTAAATAAAAATAGGATTAAGTTTTGAATAAAGAAAATTAGGGTTTGATTATTAAAATTTATTGATTAATAAAAAAAATAAACAAGAATTAAAATAAACAAATAAATAATATTTACAATTAGGATTTATAGGAAATTAGATTTTATAAAAAAATGTTTTAGGGTTTAGAAAATATTATTAAGATTAAGATTATAGTTTAATTTAGATTTAATAATAATAATAATAAACAAACAAGTAAAACAATAAAAATAATGAAGCAAAAGAAAAGAAGGGGAGGCCTGGTTTTGAACCCAGGACCTCCCAATACCTGGAGAAGCCTCCATCCACTGGGCTAGCCTGCGCGCAGGTGACAAGGAAAAGGATCCAATTGGTTTTGTTGTTTGTTCCTGAAAAACTCATGAAAAATAAACAAAACAAAAGGCCTGGGGAGGGATCGAACCCAGGACCTTTGCAATGCACACAAACACACTTACCATTCCAGCCGGGAGGGCGCATCTGTTAGTATAGTGACTACAATACATAATATATTAAGTTTAATAGTTAAAAGAGAAAAATATGAAAAACTGCCACAACCAGGATTCGAACACAAGTCATCCAGCAATGCACGCGCGTTACATACCACCAGGCCAAGCACAACACTTGTGAAACAAAACAGAAACAAAACATAAAATATTAAAACAGAATTTAAATTCCAGAAAGCGCGCGCTGTGGATCATCTTCAACCTCTGGAACTGCAAAATTTGCTGCGAAATTATCCACCAGTTTTCCTGCGAAATTCTAAATTGCAGGAAACCCTACGAAAACCATACACCATCAAAACTGCAACATCTCATCAAATTAATTATACAAACATGATCCATAGATGAATTGGCATTGATCTGTGTTCTTAGAATTGATTTATGTTAGCTCAAGAACAAAACCCTAAAGGGGCCGAAAACCCTAACAATGGTGGTTTCTCAAACCTGCAATGAAACTACAATTAAACCATCCAGAATCAATCAATAACTTCATACAAACACAAAACAATGATCAAAAGTTATTAAAATCCAGCCAATATGCAAAATCGAAAATCAAAATATTTTGAACATTATGAATTCGGGTTATGCAATATAAGGTGTTTCAGATGCAAATGATCATTGGGAATGATTCAATGATGTCCTATAAACATGTCTCAACCTTCAAATTGGTTCAAAAAGGCTTGAATTGTGAAATCCGAATTTGAGTTTTGGTGAGATTTTTGAAGATGCAAACTTACTCTTGGAGGCAGAATTTCGTGTCCAATGAATAGGGTTGTGTTCTATACTTATAGTGCAATGGATTAGGTCAAAAAATATTGATTGTTGTGTGAAGAAATTGATTGAAAAAGATTGAAAAAGATCAAGCTTTAAACTTCAAATATTTGAGAATTAAGCCTTTCTATTTCAAGCCAATCACCATGATTCTCATACCAATTTGATCCAAATCACTTTTATGAATTTCTAGAAACAAAATCCCATTTAAATATTTGACTTTTCTATTTTATTTCAATTTAAAATGATTTTAAATGAATAAAATCAAAATAAATAAAATAAAATAATAAAAAAATCTGAATATTTGATGGTTGGGTCGTGCATGAGGTATTGGTATGGATTGGGTCATCATATGGCAAGCCCATTTAGAAAGAATTGGTTTTAAACCTCCATTTTCTTCATAAACCAACCAAAAATTTCCCAACTTTGCAAGGGCACAAATCCTTCAATTTTAATGCTATGAGGGTGTTCTTGGACATTTTGGAAAGCTTGAAGAGTCCTCTAACCAACCCCACTGGTTTCATGCCCATATCATTTACCATTCTCAAGTTATGCCCTTTTGAAGTTGTTGACTTTTTGTTGACTTTCAAAAGGACCTATAATGTCTTAGCTCATACCTTCCAAATGAAGCATTTTTGGGCTTGGCTTGTGAGACACAAAGTTGTAGAGAATTCAATTTCCTTCAAAATGAGCTTTGGATGGAAAATTGGTGATGAAGCATGTGAAAGTTATGGCTGGTCAAAGTTCAGTTGACTTTTCCTAAGGAAACCCTAATTTAGAAACTCCTGATTCTTGATGATCTGAAATCTCCTTGATGAATCATGATCAACCCTTGATCAAATGATTAATTTTACTTCATATACTTGATGTTGGCAAAAAATCATGAAGTTTGACTTTGGTTTGACCACAGTTGACCTCAGTTTGACTTTTTAACTGCTTTAACTGATTTTGACTTATCTGATCATCTGATTGAGAAAACCTTTGAGAAAAGTCTTGAAGCTTGTCATGGGGGTTCTTAAACACATATAAGATGTTATGAAGCTCACTTGAAGTATTGGAAGTCCATTTAGCCTGATTAAAGTCAAAACCCTAGTTTTGGATGCACTGCTTAGGAGGATGCATTGTCTGAGGGAATTGTCAAATCTTCTGACCAATTGTGAACTTTGTGAACCTTGTGAACCTCATAAGATGTCTTGTGAATCTCATGGGAGGTATTGTGAGCCTTGTGAGCCTTGTGAACCTTGTGAAACTCATAAAGTGTCTTGTAAACTTCATGAACCTCATGAAAGGTCTTACAAGTATTGTGAACCTTGTGAACCTTGTGAACCTCATAAAGTGTCTTGTAAACTTCATGAACCTCATGAAAGGTCTTGTGAACCTTCTTAGCACACAAAGTCTTGTATTGTGAGGGCAAATTTTGGGGTGCAACAACAGGCTCGAATGTAATTCACATAATCAATTGATAATCTGGTACTTGTTAATAGAACTACTTATGGGCAATGTTTTCCACTTTGAAAAGAACTAATTTAACAGGAACTGTCGCTTTCGCGTATTCAGAACCGAGTTGTACTCTCTAATCAACCCATCCTATTGTCACAGATAAAAAGGTGTGTATTGCGTTAGAGTAGTAAACCTATTTTTAAGAAATATAGTATCTTAACTAAGTTGAAAAGTACTTTAACCTGGATTTCTTAGCAAAAAGAGGTTCTCACGGACCAGACTCTAAACTTCTTAACGCGTCTGCAAATCGTTTTAAAATCTCTTTTCTTTTTAATCTAAAAACTCCTAATGAACTAGACAAAGCGCTTTTGGCTGTTTTTGAAATAGTTAAAAATAATTACTTAAATTGAAAAATAAAATAGCCCTTAAGTGTTTCCACGAACAATTGTATGGATTACCAGTTTAATTACGATCCTTACATTCTAACCTTTATGGATTTAATTAGACATGGTAAAGTAAAAGTTATTTTTATAATTTTTCATAAAAGTAATTAGTGCGAGTGCGGAAAGTAAATAAAAGTAGTGCGAGTGCGAGAAATAAAGGTATTTAAAGTGAGTGCGGAAAATAAACGAAAGTAGTGCGAGTGCGAGAAATAAATAAAGTAAAGCGAGTGCGGGAAATAAATAAAAGTAAAGCAATGCGGAAAGTAAATAAAATAAAGAGAATGTGGAAAAATAAAATACGAACTGGAATTAAAATGGCGGCAGGATTAACTTCCTCCCAAAGTGCTCCAAAACTCGATCACACAGACGTATACAGACTCGATCACTCGATTGCAGTAACACCCCGATGTGGAATGATAACTACTTTAAAACTGATATATGCCTAAGAGATTCTAAGTTTGGATGATTGAAAACGAAAAATCTAAGGCCCTATTTATAGGAAAACAAATAGCAAGAAAAGACCAGGATGCCCCCTCCACTAAAAAGTGGAGGGAAAGGTTTTAGCCTTGTGGCGCCCGCCACAAGGCCATGGCGCCCGCCATGAGACCAATAGGGAAGAAGAGAGTGGGGATCGTGGGTCTTGGCAGTTGTGGAGTGATCTTGAGACGTGGCCACGTCATGGCAGACCCCATGGCGCCAGCCATGGCGGATGCCGTAAGTGTAAAAAGCTGAATTTCTTAGTTTTCGTCCGTTTCCACTCCTTTTTCGCTCCTTTTCTCGATTTAGGCCCCGATTACATAGAAAACCTGAAAAAAAGAAACAAAAAGTAATAACATAACAAAATAACAATAAAACCTAAGAATGCATGTGAAATCGGAGTCAGAAATACGGTGAATTTTAGTGTTATCATCCGTCCATGCATTACATAATAAAAAAATAAAAATAAATAAGTCATGCGTCATTGGTTGGCGTGCAAGGCATGTGATCGGGGTTTACTCAGTGGCAAAATCAACTATCAGAACTCAAGGTTGAACTGCCTCAGAATGGACGATGGAGATGCATCCTGAGGGTTTTGTAGTTTCAGAGATAACCTAAGAGGGGTGGGGGGTGAATTAGGCTTTATAAAATTTTCTCGGTTATTTATCGGTGGATGGATTTTTCTCTTTTAAGTGTTTAAGAAAAGAAAGAGGTAATGCGGAAAGTAAAAAGACACAAGAAATTATCCTGGTTCCCTTCATAATCCGAAGGTACATCCAGTATCCTTATACCTTGTAAGAGATTTTCACTATAGTTTTAGATCGTACAACCTATCAAACCAAAACCGGTGAGGCCTACTATCTAACAACTATACATCAACAGTGTGCAAGAATAATCCGCTTGCAAGCACTAACCCTTACGTCCAACAATCATGGATCGCAAGTCAATACAAGAAATAATCTATGAATTAGATGAAATGTAGAAAAATTAAAGTCTTGTAATATTAAGCAAAGTTGATCTTATCCTTTTATATTTCTCACTCACAAACAATGGATATTAGTGTTCACTAAAGTGTATGGAAAATGAATTTAGTGCACTTTAGAAATTTTGATATTTTTGAGTAAGAGAAAGTTTTGTAAAATTGTATAGGAGGGTGTTTAAAAAATTTGCACAAAATAATTTAAATATGATACAAGATACCTCTTGGAAAAGGTACAAAATGTGAAAGGATATCTCAATTCATTTTGAAAAAAATATAAGACACAATTCAAAATTTGAATAAATCAATTTCTGGATTTTGAACATTGGTAACTGGTTACTACTCCATGGGTAACCAATTATTTGCTGTAACGTAAAAATATTTTTCAGAAAAAAGTTGAAGTAACCGGTTACTACGTACACGATAACCAGTTACTTGATCAGAAATCAGAAAAATTCTTTTAAGATTAAGATCAGTAACAAGGCATGCACAATGATTAGTTTTAGACAATAACAAGTGTGAGTGAATCCTAAATTTGAACAGTTAATAGACATTATTTATTCATGAGAAATAAGTTATACCTTCCAATGAGAAACCTTGTCTTTATGAACTCTTTTTGAATGGAGCTTTGAACGATTCTTTTTGCTTGCTTTCAAGACTTGATAAATTTGTTGTTATCATCAAAATGTGATTTGAGAGGCTTGCTTCTACAATCTCCCCCTTTTTGATGATGAAAACCAAAAGTGAAAATGAATGAAGTTTGCTTCTTGGTTTCTCCAAAAACTCCCCCTTTGAAGATGCTCCCCCTCAAAGTGATACTAGGAGGTTTGTAAAAAAAACTGCATAATGAGAGAAACAAGAATGCATACTAAGGACTTCTCCCCCTTTGTCATCCACAAAAAGGATGGAAAAGTACTTTAATAATAAGTTAGCACATGAATGCTTTAGAAGTAATATAAGTCATAAAATAGATAATCATATAGAAACAAGTGAAAAGAATAAAAGAAAATAAGTAGCATTTCATAAAGCATTCTGCGTTTTAAAAAAATTCAGAAAATGGCAGTGGTAACCGGTTACTTGCTTCAAATTTTCAAAACAATTATAAAGAAAATAGCAACAATGTAGCACTTAAAGGGTAATGATTTTTGACAAAAACTTTTCACAAAGTGTTAGCACATGATATTTCGCAACTTTTGATCAAAAAATATTTTGAAACCGATTATTTTCGGGTATCCGAAAGAGAGAAAAATCAAAAACGACGAAAATGGAGTGCTAGCATTTTGTAACATAAAAGTGAAAACAAAATCATATTTTAAGCTATTATAACACATAACAATTAATTTTAGGTTAAGTTTAGATGTCACCTTCATCAAGAATGCCAAGTTCTCACCGGATCTTGAAGAAATGTTCTTTCGCCAAAGGTTTAGTGAATATGTCAGCAAGTTGGTTGTGTGTATCCACAAAAGTAACATCTACATCTCCGTTGAGCACGTGATCTCGAAGAAAATGATGCCGGATGTCTATGTGCTTTGTCCTTGAATGCATGACTGGGTTCTTTGTGATGTTGATGGCACCTGTGTTGTTGCATCGGAGAGGAATGCAACCAAGGTCTACACCGAAATCAAGGAGTTGTTGCTTAAGCCACAAGATCTATGCACAACAACTGCCTGCTGCGATGTACTCCGCTTCGTCCGTGCTAAGTGCAACGCATGCTTGCTTCTTACATGCCCACGACACTAGTGCATTTCCGAGAATGTGACAAGTACCACTTGTGCTCTTTCTATCGGTCTTACATCCTGCATAATCAGCGTCATAACAACCAATTAAAAACATGTACTACCTTTTGGATACCATAGTCTGACATTCGTTGTTCCTTTGAGATACTTCATAATCCTCTTCACGGGGGTGATATGAGATTCCTTCGGGTTTGCTTGAAAGCGTGCACACAAACAAACACTAAACATAATTTCAGGATGACTTGCTGTCAAATATAATAATGAACCAATCATACCTCGATACTTTGTGATATCAATTGAAGTGCCAGATTCATCTTGATCAACATACGTTCCGGATCACATCGGAGTGGACATCACCTTGCAACTATCCATATCGAATCATTTCAATAATTCCTTGCACTACTTGGATTGGTTGATGAAGATGCCATCCTTTGTTTACTTGATTTGAAGTCCAAGTAAATAGTTCATTTTTCCCATCATGGACATCTCGAATTCTCCTTGCATCATAAGTGAAAACTCTTCGCAAAGATCTTTGTTTGTTGAACCTAAGATGATGTCGTCAACATAGACTAGAACCAATAAGGTGTTACCCTTGAAATTCTTTATGAACAACGTCTTGTCAACCTTTCCTTTTGTAAAACCCTTCTCACATAGGAAGTTGCTAAGGCGATCATACCACGCTCTTGGTGCTTGCTTTAAGCCATAAAGAGCCTTCTTCAACTTGTAGACATGAGAGGGATTCTTGAAGTCTTCAAAGCCCGAAGGTTGTTTGACATAGACTTCTTCATTGATGTAGCCATTCAGGAAAACGCTTTTGACATCCATCTGGTACAACTGGAAATTCATGGAACAAGCGTAAGCAAGTAATAATCTAATTGCTTCTAACCTTGCTACCGGAGCGAACGTTTCATCAAAGTCGATTCCTTCTTCTTGGTTGTAGCCTTGTGCGACCAATCTTGCTTTGTTACGAACTATGATTCCATTCTCGTCAAGTTTGTTCTTGAACACCCATCTTGTTCCTATGATGTGCTTGTTGTTCGGTCTTGGTACAAGACTCCAAACTTGATTCCTTTCGAATTGGTTGATTTCTTCTTGCATTGCTACTATCCATTGATCGTCGCCTAAGGCTTCAGCGATTTTGGTTGGTTCAATTTGAGACATAAAAGCCATGTTGAGACAAGCATCCTTGAGATTTAGTCTAGTTGCAACGCCTTGTCTAATATCACCAATAACTTTATCTATTGGGTGATCTCTATGAGTTCTCCATTCCTTTGGAAGATCTTGGTGTTCTTCAATGATTGGTGAGTCATCTTCTTGTGGTATTACTTGATCCTTTGATATCTCCTTTTTGTTGTTGTGGCGTATCTACTATATCATCATCATCATCCACAATAATATTATCCTCTTTCGAGGGGTTAGTCTCATCAAACGAAACATGAATATATTCTTCAATAGTAAGAGTTCTTTTATTGAAAATTCTAAAAGCTCTACTAGAGAGGGAATAACCAAGGAATATACCTTCGTCGGACTTCACATTAAACTTACCGAGATTGTCCTTGTCGTTGTTGAGAACGAAACATTTGCATCCGAATATGTGAAAGAATGATATGCTCGGTTTCCTACCCTTGAACAACTCATACAGAGTCTTCTTGAGAATTAGTCGAATGTTAACACGGTTGCTTACGAAACAAGCTGTGCTAACCGCATCCACCCAAAAATACTTAGGAAGATTTGAGTCGCTAAGCATTGTTCTTGCAAGCTCCACCAATGACCTATTCTTCCTTTCTACGACACCGTTTTGTTGAGGAGTTCTTGGTGCGGAAAAGTTCTGAGAAATTCCATGCTCTTCGCAAAATTCTTCAAAGGTTGAGTTTTGGAATTCTCCACCATGATCACTTCTAATGAAGGCTATAGTGAGTGAATTCTCGTTTTGTATTTGCTTCACATACTTTTTGAATGCTTTGAAAGCATCACTTTTCTGCACTAAAAACAATGTCCACATATATCGAGAGAAATCATCAACAATAACTAAAGCATAAAGATTACCTCCGAAGCTTTTCGTTCTTGATGGACCGAAGAGATCCATATGCAACAATTGAAGTGGTCTTGATGTGGACACCACTTTCTTGGACTTGAAAGTTGTCATGGTTTGATTTCCCTTTTGACATGCGTCACAAAGCTTATCCTTGATGAACTTTATCTTTGGAAGACCAACAACTAGGTCATGCTTTATCAACTTGTTTAAGTGCTCCATGTGAATGTGAGCAAACCTTTTATGCCATAGCCACGCCTCGTTGTTGTTTTCCAATAGGCATTTTACCTTCAAGGAATAGTCATCAAAGGAAATCATAAAAATATTATTTATTCTTTTACCTTTTAGCAAAATGTCGTGGGTGACTTCATGTTCTATCAAACATTCATCCTTTGTGAAGTTGATTCGGAACCCTTTGTCACACAATTGACTTATGCTAAGTAGGTTGTGTTTAAGACCTTAAACATAAAGAACGTCTTCGATGATTGTAAATGGAGATGCACCAACGGTTCCTACTCCAAGGATCTTTCCTTTATTATCATCACCGTAAGTAACGTATCCTTTGGCCTTTAAAGATAGATTTGAAAATTTATTGATGTCACCCGTCATATGCTTTGAACAACCGCTATCAAGATACCATTGATTTGAAGTTGTCTTCAAGCATACCTATAAAACAAAAACAAGTATCGTTAGGTACCCAAATTGCTTTTGGTCCTTGATAGTTAGAACCCTTTTCAACCCACACATAATGCCCTCTAGCAATGCCAATATTGCGCACATAGCAAGCATTAAGTGTGTGCCCTTTGATTCCACAGTAAAAACAAGTAGGTTGAAAGTGATTTTTATATCTAGGAACATAACTCTTTTTCTTAACAATTCTTTTCTTTTTATGAATTTGATGCACACTTTTAGAATTGGTTTCCTTTTCCTAACCACTTGTTCACTTGATTTCACAAAAATGGTCTCATTTGTGCTTGGTTTGGAAAATTTAGAATATCCTAAACCACTTTTATCATTAGGATGTCTTTGATGCCTAAGAATTTCCTCCAAGCCAATTTGACCTTTTTCATATCTTTCTAAAACTCTTTTAAGTTGAACAATTTGAAAGGATAAGGACTCACAATTTTTGCATACAAGACTTTGTTTTTCATCCATCAATTTTTGTTTTTCACTTTCAATATATTTCTCAAAAGCGATATTTTGTTCTTCTAAAGATGAAATTCGTTTCTTTTGGGATGAAATGCTTTTATACAAAGTCTTGCATTATTTTAAAAGTTCATTTATAACTTCTTGTGCATCATTCTCATAAATTGAAAAATTGCTACTAACCTCATCGATTTCTTCATCGGAGTGATGTGAAGCCATAAGAGCCATATTCACACATTCATTGCTTTCCGATTCCGATGAGGAACTTATCTCATTATCGTCCCAAGCAACATAAGCCTTCTTATTCTTGAAATCCTTCTTGCCTTTGAATCCTCCTTTCTTTGCAAGTTTCGGACAATCCGGCTTTATGTGACCTTGCTTTCCACATTCATAACAAGTGATGTCTTGCATTGATGTGGATGTTTCCTTTTTCCTGAAATGTTTATTCTTGTTAGGATAAGAGGAATTTTTATTTTTATTAAAAAACTTACCAAGCTTCTTTACAAGAAGCATAAAGTTCTCATCTTCAGACGTCTCATCATCTTTGTCATTTTTTGAATCAACCTTCAAGGCAATTCCCTTGGACTTATTTTCTTGGCTTTCATGCTTCTCGAGCCTTCCAAGTTCCAATTCGTGCTCTTGAAGTTTACCAAATAAGGACACGAATTTCATCATTGAGAGACTCTTCTTTTCCGAAATAACGGTCACTTTCGGTTGCCACTCCCTTGTCAAAGATCTTAGGACCTTCAGGTTGAGATCATCATTGGTGAAGGTTTTCCCGAGAACAATCAAATGGTTTGTTAGATGGATAAATCTTTTCTGCAAGGCAACAATAGATTCACCGGGATGCATACGAAACATCTCATATTCTTGACTCAATATGTTTAGCCTCAATCTCTTTACTTCAGTAGTTCCGTCATGCATTTCTACCAAGGTGTCCCAAATCTCTTTTTCCGATTTACACTATGATACACGGAAGAACTCATCCATACTGAGGGCGCTTTGGAGTATCTTGATTTCCTTTTTCTCATTTAGAATCTTTTTCTTATCGTCTTCATCATATGTGATTTTTAACTTCGCGGTTCCATCACCATTGATCATGTTTACAGGAGTGTGTGGACCTTCTTCGATTTCTTGCCATATGCCTTCTCCTTGGGCTTCAAGATGTGCTTTCATTCTGATTTTCCCAAAATCAAAATATTCGCCGGAGAAGAGTGGGGGCTTACTGCTACTTCCACCGTCTTTGAAAACTGGATTTGTACTTGCGGAAGCCATGCTGGATCTTCTAGGAACAAATTACCTATAACTTGCTCTGATGCCAATTGTAGTTTCAGAGATAGCCTAAGAGGGGGGGGGTGAATTAGGCTTTATAAAATTTTCTCGGTTATTTATCGGTGGATGGATTTTTCTCTTTTAAGTGTTTAAGAAAAGAAAGCGGTAATGCGGAAAGTAAAAAGACACAAGCAATTATCCTGGCTCCCTTCACAATCCGAAGATACATCCAGTCCCCTTACACCTCGTAATAGATTTTCACTATAGTTTTAGATCATACAACCTATCATACCAAAACCGGTGAGGCTTACTATCTAACAACTATACGTCAACAGTGTGCAAGAACAGTCCTCTTGCAAGCACTAACCCTTACGTCCAATAATCCTGGATCGCAAGTCGATACAAGAAATAATCTTTGAATTAGATGAAATGTAGAAAAGTTGAAGTCTTGTAATATCAAGAAATGTCGATCTTCTCCTTTTATATTTATCACTCACAAACAATGGATATTAGTGTTCACTAAAGTGTATGGAAAATGAATTTAGTGCACTTTAGAAAGTTTGAGATTTTTGAGTAAGAGAAAGTTTTATAAAATTGTGTAGGAGGGTGTTTAAAAAATCTGCACAAAATAGTTTAAATATGATACAAGATACTTCTTAGAAAAGGTACAAAATGTGAAAGGATATCTCAATTCATTTAAAAAAAAAGGCAAAATTCAAAATTTGAATAAATCAATTTCTGGATTTTGAACAGTGGTAATCGGTTACTACCCCATGGGTAACCGGTTACTTGCTATAACGTAAAAATATTTTTCAGAAAAAAGTTGAAGTAACCGGTTACTACCTACATGGTAACCGGTTAATTGATCAGAAATCAGAAAAATTCTTTTAAGATTAAGATCAATAACAAGGCATGCACAATGATTAGTTTTAGACAATAACAAATGTGAGTGCATCCTAAATTTGAACACTTAATAGACAATAATAAGTGATGAGTTATACCTTCCAATGAGAAACCTTGTCTTTATGAACTCTTTTTGAATGGAGCTTTGAACGATCCTTTTTGCTTGCTTTCAAGACTTGATAAATTTGTTGTTATCATCAAAATATGATTTGAGAGGCTTGCTTCTACAGGTTTCCCACCAAAAGGGAGGGAAATTCAATTTTTTCATCCATTAACCGGTTAACGCCTGCGAATTTTGGGAAATATATTCAAAATTCAATTGGTGCCTCTCTCCCATTTCCATTTTCCACTTTGCTTTGTGTTTCCATCAAACTCTAGAACATTCCACATTCGTCTCAAGGAATATTCCCAGAATATTTCAAGGAATATTTCAAGAATATGCCAAGCAATATTCTAGGAATATTCCCAACCGACCCTTAGCTTAGGATCCAAGCCTTGTGTTCTAACCTAAACCTAACTCCAAACCTAATGCCTATATAAACTTTGTTCATGAAGCAAAAAAGGATTAGCCATTTTTCCACAAAACTTCATCACTCTCATAATCTCAATTCTCTCACTTTCTTCCATTTTCCAAACTGTAAACACCCCTAATTTTCCCTCACTCATATTCACACCATGGCTTGTGATCTTTCATGTTTGCATTAGCATAAGCATACCATCTCATATTGCATTTTTTGTTTCACTACATAGTTCAAGTTCATCTACATCTAGGGTTTGTGATCTGAGCAATCCAAGATTCCATCTGAGCCACTCCAAAGGCCACAAAGCATTCTAAGAGGTTCCATGTGTGTTATATCATCATATTATATCCCTCAAAGTTCATGGAAGTCAAGAAATCACAAGAACTGGAAAAACATGGAAGTAGAGCTAGGGTTTTCACTACACAGATGACCAAAATTAGGGTTTTGGTTTCAGAGGCTTTAACTCCAAATATTTGGGCCATTATTGTTTCTAATGTTCTTAAGATGTTATAAGGATCATATGTACCAAGTTTTATGAAGAAATTCACTGTGGAAGTCATCTGTTCACTGGGTAACTTTTTGAGCAAGTCAGAGCAAAATCAGGGCATCTGAGGCCCCCAACAATGGAACCAAAGGGGTATTTTCATCAAATTGAAGTTATATGATCTTTATTTGATCATTGAAGTGCTTGTAAGTTCACAAAATTGAAGAAATTTGAGCTAAACCAAAAGTTGTCAAAAATGGAAATGACTTGTAATGGAAACTTTCCCTTTTGGGAAAGTTCTTCAACCTCCTCTTTCTTAATCAAAAATGCTTCAAATGAAAATTTCTTGGTCATGAAAGTTGTAGATTAGGTCTTTCCCTTTTCAAATAGTACAATAACATGTTTTGATTCATTATGGAACTCAAGTTATAATCCTTCAAAGTTGGCAAAAATCCTATAATTTTCAAGAATGCACCAAAGAGGATTTTTTGCAAAACCACTTGCCAAGGATTCTAATGACTTATAACATGCTCAAATGTGACATAACATGAACAAGCAACTTCAAAATATCAGAATTGGCCCAAGAATTATGCATTTCCAAGACTTGAACTTCAAGAAATTCCAAAAGGGCCAAAACTCCTCAAAATTGCAAAATGGTGCAAATCTTCCTATCCACTTGTGCCAGCTCACAAAATATGCTTCAATGGTCCTCCTTGAACTCAGCTGAGGCCAGACACCCCTTGCAACCAAGCCTGCTATGACCCATACCTCCAGTACAACCAAACTTGACTTTTTGCAAATGAAGCCATACCAATCAGCATAGTACACAACAACTCTTCTGACCTATCACAGCTTCACATACATGCCCTAAGGATCACATTTCATAACATCTTGGAGCTGGAATCATCCCACACATTCAGATTGCCCAAATCCTCAAGAAACTTCATTTCTTCGAAACTCAGAAACCAACCATCAAAACTTCAAACAAACTTCACTAATCATCTCCATACATCCTCCAGATCATTTCCCACCCCCTACACAAGCCTGAAACTCTCCAAAACAAAAACACGATTTAACCCCCCTCTGAACTGAAACCTCAAAAATAGCTCAAATAAATTCATTCCAAGCATCAAAGCGTCCTCAGGAGGTCTATTGGAGTTGATTGGCACCAAGGAGAGGCCCAGATAGCTCATATTGAGAAAACTCAAGCTCAGGTATCATCAAGAACAAATTTTCCAGAACTTGTATTTTTTGTTATAGAAATGTTCTTCATGCTTCAAGGATCACACTGCACCTTTTACTTTTGAAAATGGTTGAATATTGAGCTTGAATCGTGCTTCTGAAATTTTTGCAGTTTTTATGTTTTGATTCGTATCTGGATTTTGAAGCATGAGAAATGTTGTTTGATGATTGAATCTTGTTTAGAATGATTAGGAGAGCTGATCTGGAGGTTTAGAGCTACTAATTTGGCCTAAGGAAGAAGTTGGGATTTTGGTCTTGCCGGAGAAGATGACCGGAGCTTGCTCCGGTCACCTGAAAGTCATTAGGGCACTAATTAGGGTTTAGGGGGTCAGTTTGAATTTGAGCCATTGGATCTTGCTTAGCGCTTTTTTTAAGGGTCCAGATCACTTCAGTTAACCCTAATTTTCAATTAATTAAATTAATTAAGTAATTAACCCAGTTTGAATGCCAGCCGTTGGATAGCGCGCGCAGTCAATTCCCTCTCTCTCCAGTTTGAATCTGGACCACTGGATCAACATACTTTCATTTTATTTGATTTTTATTTCATTTTAATTGCATTTTCTTGCACATTTAATTTAAAATACTTAGAAAAATCCCAAAAATATTTCCTTTTTCATTTTTGTTTCAAATATTTTTCTTAATCAGAAAATGATTTTTATTTTATTTTTTGCATATAAAAAGTATTTTTAAAATATTTAAATATTTATTTTAATTAATTAATTGAATTTAATTGATTAAAATAGCATTTAGGTTTCTAAAAATCACCCAAAAATTCATGTTGCATCTTAACACATTTAGAAACATTTTCAAACACCTCATACAAATTTCTTTTTGGTTTTGATCATCATTTGACAATTTTCTTTGAATTTAGGGTTCATAAAATCACATTTTAAACCCTAACCTCTGAAAAATCTTTTCTGCCTAACCATGAAGGGTTTGAAATTGGTTCTTTTTGCAGTGTTTTACACATATCATGTAGTATCTAGGATATTTTTGGCATGAATTCATCTTGCATTTTCAATTTGTTTGGCATTTTACATTAAAGATCACCCAAAAAACCCTAGAAACTTAGGAAATTCATAACTTCTTCTAGGTTTAGCTTCTGACCCCCCCCCCCCATTTGGATGGTAACCTAGTATAGGTTTAGGGTTCCTTTGAGTGCATTTTCAATTTTTTATAATGTCATTTGCTTCTGTCTTTGCCATTTGCATCTCATCCTTTCATGTAACCCTAATTTTGCATCTTTACTTGCATCTTACATTGCATTGCATGAACACATGAACTTACCATGCCATCTCAAGAATTTGTTGCCATCTTAGACATCTTAAGACATTGCTTGAACATTTCTTGATCATTTATTCATACATTTGCTATGCTTTGCATCCATTTCATTCCATGAACATCCATGTGTTTACATGCTTCCTACATGCTTCATTTGCATTCATTCTCTTGCATGATCACACATATGCATCTTGTATCCCTTTGCATCATATCATAACATCATTCACATCATGTGTATGCTTCTGGTCTTGGTCTTTGCCCTTACATATGCATCATTTCACTTCATCTTTTTCCTTATGCATCTTGTGCTAACTTTTCAGGTTAATGGTAAGTTTGTGTGGGAGGTGGATTTGCCTTCACTTCCCACCTCTTCTCATCCTCTCATATTGCATCCTTGCTGCATTTTTGTTTGTCTTTGAGTGGTCTTGCCTCACTTGTGCTTCTTTTCCTTTCTTTCTTCAAGTTACTTATCTTCTTCAATGAAGTAAGTAACTTGTTCTTTCTTTCTCATCTTCCTTTCATCTGCTTCTTCCTAGGTGGCTTCCTTGAAGACTTCTCTTGAGCCTCACAAACCATAGGATAACTAAGCATGATAACTTTAGGATTGTATATAGTCCCCCTTTTAGTCTTTTTTCCTTTGTGTCTCTCTTCTCATCTCATAATTAGAGACTAAACCTTTAAGGTTTTAGGACTTTGGAATTAGGGTTATGCCTGCATCCTTCTCTTAGGATGGAGTGTATAACTTTAATCCTAAGTGTTAAACCCTTAATCTGTTTAAACCTCTTAATCAATCCATCTAATAATTACTAAGACATTAACTTGTAACATGGGCCTTACATTAGGGTTCTAATTCTTCCTTTATGGTTAAGAAGGACTAACCCTAGTGTTTAATGGACAAGTCCCCCTCAAGTTGTCTTACAAACCATAAAATCCATTTCTTAATCTCATCCCTTAATTAAAATCCACTTAATAAAGGCTTGTTATATAATGAATTTAATCCCTAACCATGGATTAAGTTGAGGTATCTTTTCAGCTTAAATGTTCTCATCTATTATCCTTCTATTAGGATGGTGTAATGAGTTCACTAATCTGTGATTAGAGATTAAACTCATTACTTAACACTAAACAAAAACCCAAAAACATCAAATTAATCACAAGTAGGTTAATGATCTTAATCCTACATCATCATGGCAATTAAGTTGAGATGCTTATCTCATACTTAGAGTATTCTCATTATCCCTAATCAGGGAGGATATAATGAGTTTACAAACCTTTGATTTAGGCTTAAGCTCATTAACTTATGACAAACTCCAAAAACAATAAAAGACTGGAAACACAAAAAAAAACAATAATCGTCTCCTTCGGGATTCTTTTCTCATCATCTTCACTCACAAACGAGAACTTGCTTCTTCCTTCTAATGCAAGACAGTCAGCACTCGAGTCAGACGAGTCATACACTTGAGCATAGACAAGTAAGCATTTCACAGTCAATTTATCTTTCAGTCTCTTTGAGTCGAACTATGGTGTTCTGACTTCCTCATTGCACGAGAGGATACGTAGGCAAAACTTAACTATTATCGAACAAAAGTCTTTGTGTCTCCCCCCTCTTTCAGCATCCTCTTTTAAAGCCTCATTCCTGAGCATTTCACTTCACCCTTTTGCACTGACACCTGTATATTCTCTTCCAGCTCTTGCACACAGATACCACATACACTACCCCTTTAAACACAGTCTTTTAAGCGTGGATCCCGTCGAGTACGACGGACAATCTGGGTGCTAATACCTTCCCAGGTTGTAATCAACCCCTGTTTCTCAGTTTCTCTGGTTCGCGACCGTCTTATCCATCTTTTCTTAGGTTTATGCAGCATTACCTTTCCTTTGGGATGAAAATGCCTAGCTGGCGACTTTATTCAGTTCACCCTCATCTTCTCCTTTCGCCGACCATTCGCGTCTGTACCCTATCCGACTAGGTGTCTTTTCGGGGAGCGACACAAACTAACCAAAGCTTTATCATCAAGATCTTTCAAGTTTCACATCGAAACTTGAAAGATTGGAAGCTTAACATTCATCATCTTCACCGATTCTGCGGATAATTGAAGGATTTGTCATGGTTGCGGTGTTTATTTCATCGTTCAGAAGCGTTTCAGATTCTCTTCGATTGCATTTATTTTAAACTCTCGCAGATCGAAGCTTGGAACCTCTGGAATTCTCTTCGTTTGTGCATTGATCAACATCGCAACAATCACCAAATCAATTCTCCGCTTTGTTGGTTGGTGAATCCGAAATCGCTTCTTTCTTTAATTTATTTCTCCTTATCTCGCTGTAAGGCATTCTTCGATTGTTTTGCTTTTGTGATGCTTAATTAGGTTTGGTCTTTAGTAGCTAGAATCATGAAATGATCATAGTTTTCATAGATGTTAGAAGGTTATATTTAGGTGGCAATTTCGTGTTAGTATGGTAATGGTTGTACTAGGAGATTTTGGAAATAAGTTGATAGCTAGCAGTGCTTTTTTTCCTCACTATTTTTCAATTCTAGTTCAGTGTTAACCAGTTAACACCCAGGGTTAACTGATTAACACACTATTTTGCGCCCTGTTTAACTAACTTTTGAACCCATTAACCAGTTAACCCTGGGCGTTAACCGATTAACGTTGTGCTGATATGCATTTTCGTGTTTTTTTCTTGCATGTTTGTGTTGCATTCCTTCTTTTAGCATCATGGATTGTTAGGTTATATTTTAGGGAATTGTTAGGAGCTGATTTAGCACAAGTGTGCGGAGTTTCAATAGCATTCAACATGCTTTTCGTTAGATTCCGATTTTAGGCATAAGCGTTGCATATAGGTCCATAGCATTTTGTGATCATTGTTTGCAGGATTTAGCATTGTTTATAGCATGTTACTAAATGTTTACACTTCTGTTTTTGCATCACATTTGAAGTCCGTTCATGTTTTGGTCAAATCATGTGCATAATGGAAAAAATGCATATTGTTAAAACCACATAAATCATCTAGTTTGCATCCATTGATTGTATGATGATATGTTGCATTCAATTGTTAGTGATCCATTTCATATTGTTGCATAATTTCATGATCATTGCATTCCATCGTTTGCATTAAAACTCATGTTTTGGCATTTTGAAAAAAATATAAAAATATGCCTTATTTTCATCGCTACATTTTGAAACAGGAGCTGTAAAAACATACTGCATTATTCTGTTTTAGGTCTTTTACACCTATTTTCATATTGTTTGGTAGCTGTAATAGGCTATTTGTGTTGTGCATTGTATTTAGTAGCTGTTTGTGCAATAGGAAGTTGTAGTAGAGGCTGAAGTTTGGCTTTGCTTAGTTTTTAGGGTCCTTAGACTTAGGATTGAGTCTAGTTTAGGCCATAAATGTATTAGGACATGTTTGGTATTTGTTTGCCTTCTTCCTTTCACCACTTTAGCCTTATTCTACTAACCTTTGTTTTGTAGGGAGGTTGAGGTAAGCATGTTCACACTACTTCTTCCTTTTATATTCTTTACGCTTTCCAAGTGTGTTTGCCTTATCACTTTGTGCTTTGTTTGTATAGGCTTCCCCATTTCTTAGAAACAACTTAACTTCCTTAGGAAGTAAGTTGAATTCTAAGCTTCCTTTTCTTTTCCTCTTTCTCATTAGGACTAGAAAACTACACAAACCATTAGGATCTCCTTTTGCATGCAATAAATAACTTAGGGTTACGTCTTAGTTCCCTTAGTTCTTTCCCTTTCTCGATTTGAGTCTCTCTTTCTCATCTCATAAAGAAAATAACAAAATACCAAATAAAGGTTGAGCTTCTCGTACGCTAGGAGACTTTGCCGTGGGTTACTTATACACGTCCCATTTTGGGGCGAGGTGTAAGACATCTACCACGATGAACAAGTCTTAGTACGAGAATGTTTCACAAACAAAAATAACAAAACACTTCTTTTAAAAGACAATTAACCAACAACACACGTCTTTTCCTGCGGGATTTCTCTTCTCATCTCATTCACTCTCAATGCGAACTCGCTACGATATGTCTCCTTGCAAGACGGTAACACACTCGTTCAAGGTGAGCCTGCAACACCTGAGCAGAGGCATAAACAATTCATCTCATAAAAAACACAAGCAGAGTTCCTGCCTTAGTTAGGCGAACTACGTCGACTCTGATTCTCATTTCCCATGAGATACGTAAGCAGTGGGGTAGGGCCCGTTCGAGCACACTCGTTATTTTTCCTACATTTCTCCCTTTCTTTTTTTTCTATTTTCAGTTCCCTCTCTCATTCCAGTTCTAGTAGAGGTTTTGTTCAACAACACCTTATTTCTCACCCTTTGAAACAGGCTAACAAGCGTGGATCCCGTCGGGTACGGAGGACGGTCTGGGGTGCTAATACCTTCCCAGGTCGTAACCGACTCCCGAACCCAGATCTTTGGTTCGCAGGACCTTGCCCTTTCCTTTTTTCCTTAGGTTTGTGCAGCATTACCTTTCCCATTCATTTGGGATAAAAATGCCTGGCTAGCGACTCTACCTTTTCCGCGCCACTTTTGCGTTTGTACTAGGATGAAAATCCCGGGAGCGACACTCATCAATTACGCAACAGAAAACATCAAAAGTTTTATCTTAATCCTCATACAATCTCAATAATGCAACATGATTCAAAATTAAGTCAAAACATCATAACCGAGTTCAACTAGATATCATAAAACAAAGTAAAACAAAACAAAGAACACTAAGGTTCACATTTGTCCCCAGCCCGATGTTACATGACACAGAGAAAGACGCCTTTTCTTACATATAAACGGAACAAAAGAAGAAAAACTTCAAGCTAAACTCCACATCAAAAGCTATCCTTCTTGAGTATCTGCATGTTACCCACGTAGAGGTTACATTTAAACAGGCAAGGTGAGTAATCACGAATCAATATAAATGACATAAAATAAAGGTAAGCATGCAATAATCATCATATAGAAACACTTCATAAATTCTCACCCCTCACATTACACCACTCATCAAAACATCACATCAACAACAACGCTTCATGCTATGTCACCAAGAGTGAGATGTAACTTCCTAAATGCATGTGGTACCGATTCCAATATATGATGAACACTGGGCAATCTACCATCCACAAGGGATCACAACATCACCCCAATCACACTATGGGACCGAAGCCTCCAACAACATAGTTATGCCATGAATGTATCGCTCCTGAAGATTTGCATCCCCGGGTGCAGACGCGAACGGTCGGCGAAAAGAGATATGAAGATGAACTGAATAGAGTCTCCAGCTAGGCATTTTTATCCCAAAGGAAGGGTAATGCTGCATAAACCTAGAAAAGAGATGGATAAGACGGTTGCGAACCAGAGAAACTGAGAAAGGGGGTTGGTTACAACCTGGGAAGGTATTAGCACCTAGATTGTGCGTCGTACTCGACGGGATCCACGCTTACAAGATTGTGTTTAAAGGGGTAGGTGTATGTGCTATTTGTGTGCAAAAAGCTAAGAATGAATGTACAGGTGTCAGTGCAAAAAGGTAAATGCTCAGGAACTGAGGCTTAGAAAAGAATGCTGGAAGAGGGGGATGACAAAGAGACTTTTGCTCGATAACTGTTAAGTTATGCTTACGTATCCTCTCGTGCAATGAGGAAGTCAGAACACCGTAGTTTGACTCAAAAAGACTGGAAATAAATTGATTGTGAACTGCTTGCTAGGCTATGCTCAAGTGTATAACTCTTCTAGCTCGAGTGCTATCTGTCTTGCATTAGACGGAAGAAGCGAGTTCTAATTTTTAGAGTGAGTGTGATGAGAAAAGAATCCCGGAGGAGACGTTTATTGTTTGTTTTTGTGTTTTCAGTTTTTTTTATTGTTTTTGGTGTTTTGCATAAGATAATGAGCTTAAGCCTTAATCAAGGGTCGTAAACTCATTATATCACCCCTGATTAGGGATAATGAGCCTACTTAAGTGTGAGATAAGCATCTCAACTTAATTACCTTAATGATGAAGGATTAAGATCATTAACTTACTTGTGATTATTAAGATGTTTTTTGGTTTTGTTTAGTGTTAAGTAATGAGTTTAATCTCTAATTACAGATTAGTGAACTCATTACACCATCCTAATAGAAGGATAATAGATGAGAACACTTAAGCTGAGGAAGATACCTCAACTTAATCCATGGTTAGGGATTAAATTCATTATATAACAAGCCTTTATTAAATGGATTTTAATTAAGGGATGAGATTAAGAAGTGGATTTTATGGTTTGTAAGACAACTTGAGGGGGACTTGTCCATTAAACACTAGGGTTAGTCCCTCTTAACCATAAGGAAGAGATAAAACCCTAATATAAGGCCCAAGTTACAAGATAAAGTCTTAGTGATCATTAATGTTTTGATTAAGAGGTGTAAACAAATTAAAGGTTTAACACTTAAGATTAAAGTTATACACTCCATCCTAAGAGAAGGATGCAGACATAACCCTAATTCCAAAGTCCTAAAGCTTTTAAGAGTTTAGCCTCTGATTAAGAGATGAGAAAAGAGACTCAAGGAGACCAAAAGGTAAAAATCTAGGGGGACTATATACAACCCTAAAAGTTATTATGCTTGGATATCCTATGGTTTGTGAGGCTTAAAAGAAAAGATCATCAAGAAGGTCACCAATGGAAGAAGCAGATGAAAAGAGAAGGAAGAAGAAGAATAAGTTACTTACTTCCTGAAGAAGATAAGAAACTTAAAGAAAGAAAGTAAGAAGGATGGAACACAAGTGAATTAGATTCACTTCAAAGACATGTAAATGCATATGAATGAGATAAGAAGAGGTGGGAAGTGAAGGCAAATCCACCTCCCAAATAACTTACCAAAGGTACCTGAAATGTTAGTATGAATGCATAAGATGTGAAGCATAAAGAAATGAATTGAAATGAGATGCAAATACCAAAGTCAGAAGTGATTATGCAATGCAAATGGCATATGAGATGATACAAAGTCATACAATATGCATATGAATGTTCATACAAAGATGAGGTGCCATGAAAGCATGCTTAGAAACATGAAAACACATGGATGTTTATGGAATGTAATGAATGCAAGACATGGAATGAATGAAGAAATGATCAAGCAATGTTCTAACATGCCCTAAGATGTCTAATATGATATATGAATGCTTGAAATGTCATGGCAAGTTCACATGATGATGAATATGCAAGGTGAATGCAAATGAACATGAGAAATTAGGGTTTTATGAATGTATGAGATGCAAATGACCAAAACAGAAGCATACATCATGATAAAAAAATGAAATCAAGCTCAACCAAACCCTAAACCCATACAAGGTCAAACCCCAAAGGAGAAGGTCAAAAGCTAATCCTATTGAAAGTTATGAATTTTCTAAGTTAACTAGGGTTTTTGGGTGATTCTTAGGGGAAAATGCAAATCAAATTGAAAATGCAAGATAAATTCATGAGGAAAATAACCTAGAAATTACATGCAATATGTGAAACAATGCAATAGGAATCAAATTCATACTCATCATGGTTAGGCAGAAATGAATTTTTCAAATTAGGGTTAGAAAATGTGATTTTAAAGAACCCTAATTCAAAGAAAATTGTGAAATTATGATCAAACCTAAAAAGAAATTTGTATGAAGAGTTTGAAAATGTATTGGAATGGTTCATGATTTTTTTGGTGATTTTTAGAAACCTAAATGTATTTTTAATTAATTAAAATCCATTAATTAATTAAAAATAACATTTAAATATTTAAAAAAATACTTTTTAATGCAAAAAATAAAATAAAAATTATTTTTGGATTGAGAAAAATATTTGGATCAGAAATGCAAAAAAGATCATATTTTTTGATGTTTTTAACTATTTTAAATAAATTATGCAAAAGAAATGAGTAAAAATGAATTAAAATGAAATAAAATGGAAAGTCAGTGCATCCAGTGGTCCATATTTGAACAAAAAGGGAGGGAATTGACTGGCGCATGTTTGTGTGGCTAGGATTCATTCTGGAAAAATTTAAAATTAATCCTAATTAATTAAAACTAATTAACTGATTAGGGTTTAATCAAGGCATTTGGGCCCTTCATCCACGCGCGAAATCCAAATCCTACGACCCACATTTAAACTGAACCCTAAACCCTAATTAAGAGCCCTAAGCACTTTCAGGTGACCGGAGCTAGCTCCTGTCATCTTCTCCGGCAAGACACTCAACCTAACTTCTTCCCTAGGCTAAATCAAACCCTCTAAAGCTCCATAAATGATCCTCTAACATCCCTAAGCATGAATCCAACATCAAATGACATTTATCACTCAAGAACAACATGATTCGAAGCAAAACGGAAAAATATTCAAAACTTTCAGAAGTTCAATACATGCTTGATTCTTAACCATTTTATAAAGAAAACATATCAGGATGATCAGTGAAACATATAGATTGATATTTTAACTTAAATAGCAAGTTCTAGAAAATTTGTTCTTGAGGATACCTGAGATGAAGCTTTTCAGTTTGGTGCTTTCTGGCCTCCTCTCTTGTGCAATCCAACCCCTTTGAGTCCCCCGGTGCTATTGAGAAGCTTTGCAAGAGTTTAAATGGCTTGATTTGTGATGTTTGGTTCTGGTTTTGCAGAATCGTGTTTTGGTTCAGGGAGCTTTCAGGCCATGGGAGTGGGTGCTTTGTGATTTATGGATGATTTTGAGTTGATTGGTGGAAAAATATTTGAAGTTAGAGGCTTGTGTAGTGAGATTCGAAGAGATGAAGCTCTATGGTGATTTTTGGGATTCTCACTTGTGTTGTGTTTCAGGCTCCAAGATCATATGAAATGAGGTCCATGAGGCATGTATGTGAAGTCTTGATTGGTCAGAAGAGTGGTTGTGGCTCAGCTTGATTGGTATGGAAGGTTTTGCAAAAAAGTCAAATTTGTGTACTTGGAGGTATGGGCCATGGCAGAGCTGGCTTTTGGGATGTTGATGGGCTAAAGACGTGTCTAATTATGTGTCTAGCGGTATCTTAACTGCAAGTGCACAGCCTATCGAAGTAATATTTAAGATTATCGATCCACAGGGACTCTATGGTTACTTAGTGCTAGATGAACTTCTAGTTTAGCTAAGGCGAAGGGTTGTCACGATTTTTTGTTGCTTTTAAAATATTAAAGGCGGGAATTAAATTTAAGTTTTAATAAAATAATACTAAGGCGGTCGGTATGTAATTATACTAACTTAGGGGGGTCAATCTAACCTAGGCTTATATAGGTGTTCACTTAAACTATTCTGTAGAGGTTACCAGTTTAAATACCCTCAACTCACACTCTCGTGGTCTTATCTCAGATCTTACCCCTAAAGCCCTATATGCCTGCTCTCGCTAGCCCATAAGTGTTTAGAGATAATTTTTGGAAACTTAGTAATTCTAATTTATTTTAAAGCGCTCTCGCTGTGTTTAATTTAAATGCCTAACTTTAGCTATCTGGTTAAAATCTCACACTCTCGTGGTCTTGACCTAACCTAATACTCTTTTCTTACTCTCGTAACGAAAAGGTCGATTTTAATTAAAAAGTATCAGCCAAAATGTTAAGTTATTAATTATTTTTAGCCTATGGTTAATTTTTACCGATTAAGTTTGTTTTAACTACATACCGCCCTAAGGTAATTAGCTACTCATTTTTGTTGAACCAGACAGAGACAGAAAAACAATAAACAAGATATTCATGGCAGAAAAATAAATGAACAACATAAATATTAAATTGCAAATAATAAAAACCTGGTTAACACTAAAATGGCAGACTCCTTCTTCCACAGACCGGAAAGCTCGGAGTAATTGGCGGAAATCGAAAATAAAGCAAAAATCTGAAGGTTTAGAAACAAGTAATTTTTATAACAATTTCCTGATGTTGGAAATTGTTATAGGTTGGGTTTGGATACAATAAGAATGAAATACTGAAAATAATGCTGAAATAAAAGCAGGGTCGTAAAATAAATCGGCAGAGCTTCCGCAGGAAATTGATAGAAAAAATGCTCTGTGTTTTCTTCATAAAACTTAAGCTATTTATAGAACAATTAATGGGCTTTGAAATTTGGACTTGTTGCATTGGGCCTTGCTGAAGCAGTGGAGGAAATATAGGAACGTGGCTAAAAAATAGGCAAAAACTTCTTCACGTAACGTTTTGACGTGGTCTCAGTCAATAACCTACTTTTTACCTTGTCACGGTCGTGACAAGGTCTTCACGCTCGTGTCCCTTGCATTTTAAGTGTCACGGTCGTGATTGCTTCTTTTGGGGTGTCACGGTCGTGACACCTTGGTGACGACCGTGAGTGCAACAAATTATGCAGTTTTGCAGGCTTCTTCATTTCTTCATCTTTTTATGGTTGTTTTTGTTCCTTTTGCTCTTAATTCATGATTTAGCTCCATATATGATGTACCTGCAAAATGGTAAGAAAAACTCGAGGAATCGGGTGTTAAAACGATGATTATGCGATAAAATGGTAATGAAACTTAGCAATATAATCGATACATTTTCTCGTTATCAAACTTCCCCAAACTTAAACCTTTGCTTGTCCTCAAGAAAATATTCGGTTGAAAATCGTTGGACAAGTTTTTATTGACGCATACACATAACAAACCGTACGAGGGATCGTTTTGTCGGATAAACCGGTACTTTGATAGAACACTAACGATACACTAATGACACAAGCAACAAGCTATGTCGTCGACTTCCCGTTAAACGAAACAATCGGTAATTTCTTTACGATTTCACCTAGAGTTTTTCGATCTTATTTCGCCCGGTTTCATTCTAGCGCAATCACATTAAGCCCTTTGCCTTAGCACGCACGTAGTGGAGTAGCCGGTTAGCGACTTTGATCCTTTTTAAGCACGGGGTCTGGTACACGAGTGCGGTAACCCTACATATATTATCTGATTTGGAGGTTGTGGGGGATCGAGCCGTAGCACGCCCTACCAAGTTCAGAACCAGTACCTCTGAACCAACCCGCAATGGATTCCTTCTCATATTTCTCGTTTCTTATATGCGACCGTGTACTTTGGTGCAATTTCTTTTCATTTGCATCGAGATATGAAGGATCATTATTGATTAGGCATCAAACGCTTATATTCATCGGCTCCCCACGTGGTTTGTGTTCAGACGGTGCTGACTGCTAGTATAAACTACTAGGGGTTACTTTTGAACTGAAACTAAAAGTGTACTCGTAATGATAATCGGAATGGAATCGCTTAAGTGGGAAGTCAAAGGTGTCAAGATTGTATTGGTCTTGTTTAATCGTTCTCAGCTTCCTAATTACGATTCCGTAGGTAAGTCGGGTAATGCGAATAATTAAATATTTTTTTCTGGTATGGCTAAATAAACGGGGAAAGTTCGAAACTAAAGAAAATAGCACAAAAATTGCTCGTTTCATTAACTTGCGAAAAGAAATACAACAGAATGGGAAAATGCGAAAAGGGAAGAATGCGGAAATGAAAGGTACCTCTCCCACACTATATCAGACATTGTCCTCAATGTTGTGATATAATAGCGGTAAAAGTACAGTACAAACTATGAAAAATGAAAAACAAACATAAGAAAAACTAAAACTAAGGCTGCAGAGGACCGCGGGCTCGGCTTCTGGTGCGGGAGCGTCTGGAAGGAGTCGCTTCAGGATCAGAACCGGTACCGGTGGCAGCAGTGATGTCAATGCGTAAGGCTTCTAGCACGCTGAAAATTTCGTCGAGCTTCTCATTAGTAGATGTCTGGTTGCTTGCAATAGTGCTGAGTAAAGCATCATACTGCTCCTTCTGCCTTTGCTCCAGTGCGGCGTTCATCTGGTTCTGCTGATGAATCGCACGGAGGACATCCTCAAGAGTGAATTCCTGTGCAGGAGGCTGTCGGGTAGATGACTCTGGAATGTCCTGGACAGGCTCAGCTGCATCCATAGCGTCCTGCATCTCATCCGCTGGAGGATCTGCCTGATCATCATGAATAGGGGCGTGGTCGGCAGCATCTGGTAAAATAAAGAGCCAGTTGGCTCGGCTGGATGGGTCGATGCGGTCACGGGATGGCAGAATGATATGGTGAAAAATAGTGCCATGGACAACAGGGCTATACCTGCCATCCTCTCGCTGCGCGATCAGGTGAGCGGACCTGTAATAGCTCTTGGCTAGGAATTCTGCGGCTATGCCAGGCAAATTATCGAGCAAGTCATTGAGCCCTAACTGAAAGGCGAGGGCGGAGACAATGCCGCCTATGAAAAATGGGGTGGAGCCTCTTTGCGCAATGGCCTGGATGTGAGAAAGCATGAACGGGGCAGCGTTGATCGGCTCGTCATTTAGAGCGCAGTGCAAGAACAGAAGCTCTTTGGAGTTGAGCTTATGGTTACTCTCTCGAGCAAATATGGTGTTGCAAATGACTCGGTGGAAATATCGGATTGCCGGGTTGTGGATGTGTGTAGCATTGAGGCTTTGAAAGGCTGAGGCACGGGTATTGGTTATGTCGTGCCATAAAGTGAAAGCGGTTTCACTAAAATTATCCGGCACACGGAGGTGAGCTTCATTCCCGTGAGCGAAGCCTAGCAACTCGGCTATCCTTGTTTGCGAAAGTTCAAACTCCCGGCCAAACAATCTGAATTTAGCAACGCCGGTAAGCTGACTCTGAGAACCGGAACCGGTGATGTAACAGAACGAGCTTAGGAACTCCAGTGTCAGCAACTCGAATGTGGGCTGAGGCTGACTGCATAGAACCCACAGATTAACCTTCTTAAGCAGGTTCTTGACACTGTTGAGCATTCCGAGCTCTCTCAAACATTCAGTGTCGATATAACGCGTAGGTTGCACACCGCGGTTCTGGAATCGGATAAATCTTTCTCTCTGGGTTTCTCCAGCATCACCTTCTCTAAATTGAATGGCATCCATTGCATGCAAGAGCTAGAGTGAGAGATGAAGATTTTTGATATTTGTGAAAAAGTGATAAAATGAGAGAAATAATGGTTCGGATAAATATTGGAAGGTGAGAATGTGATAGGTGTGGTGATAATGGGGAGGTTAATGAGTTTTAATTTGGTAATGGGAGGTTACGGAAGTTGGTGAGAAAATGGGTGGTTTTTGGAAGTTATGGAGGAAGAAGAAGAAGAGGTTTCGAAAAGAAACAGTTCTGTTTCTCACGAATCCTATATTTAGGGTTGTCACGGTTGTGACAAGGAGGTGACGGTCGTGACACGCTAAATGAGCACGTCACGATCGTTAGGGGGGTGTGACGACCGTGAGAGCTTGTTTCGTTGAATAATTTCCAAAAAACACTATCTCTTACGCTTCATATACTTTATAATAATTTATTTTTTCACTTCTCACTCAATAATACATTTAAACACCATATAATAATTTATTTCAACATAGTACTTTGCTAACTTGCATGGCATGAGAGATTTTTTTTATAGAACATGAATAAATTCAAGCATAACAGTACATAGAATGAAAATATATAAATTGATTAAAATGGAAAAATTTTGGGAACTAGAAGTGCATTGCATATAGTAATTGAAAATGAAATTACATAAATGAAAATACGGTACGAAATTGTTTGCGAAAAATAAATCTAACTAGAAACGAAAACAATGAGAAAAATGAACTAAATCACTTATAGCATTTTCAAAAGCGTTTCTTCAAATCTTCGATTGCGGAATTCAAGTGATAGAATTGTTCACAGGTTATGTCAGTCAAACCTATAATGTCCAATCGCATGCTCTTAATGTCATCCTTAAATGAATTTATATCAGTTTGGTAAGCTTCAAGAGTGTTCATGATATTCTGTAAGTTGTTAGCATAATCTTCTTGATTCACTTCAGGGGTTTCAATAACTTCGTCAGTGTGGTCAATGTCATGGTAACCAGGAGGTGTCTCAGGGTCAGTTTCGACATCGGTCATTATATCATCTTTTATCTTGTAAGACTGAGGTGTTTCAGGAGTGGATGGATAATCAGGTGGGGTTAACTCATAAAGCCAGTTATCCTTATTGTGAACACTTACTCTAGCATGGTTTGGCAGTGTGAACAGGGTTACTACCTCATTCCGGATTAGGTACTCGAAAGGTGGATGTCCTAAATTCCTTATGATATGGCGATTAAAGCAGAAGTTAAGATTCATAGGACGGATGGTACCTAAACGGTTGCATTTGTGCAATTGGTACCTAAGTCCTAAGGCATCAGCAATCATGGTTACAAGACCTCCTACTAATATAGGTAATTCAGGTTCTTCTTGGATACGGGTGAAGGTTTGCATCATGAAAGGTACACCATTAACAGGCTGTCCATTAGTGAAACATGACATAATGAATATCTCATCTTTAGAGACTCCGGTAATATTTTCTTCTTTTCCAAAGAAGGTGTGGGCAAGGATTTTATGGAAGTAACGGAGAGCAGGGTTATGGATCTCATCATTGTTCATGCTATTTGGTTCAGGGTGGTAGTTTCCGGTTAAAGTTCCCCAAAAGAAATCCAGCTCAATGTCCATCAATTCTACCTGTGTGGTAGTAAACGCAAAGGGTCCACTAGGGAATCCTAATAAGTCAGCTAGTTCTTTATGGTTAAAATCATATTCTATTCCAAATAGGCGGAAACTGATAAATCCTTTCCTAAATCCAAAACCGCGCTCAGGTAGGTAAACTAAGGAGCTAAGGAACTCAAGGGTGAGCTCGCGGTAAGTCACAAACTTATGTTGGATCAATGCATTCTCCCATCCAAGTCGGTTAAACAAGTACATGATGCTATCATGTATACCTAGGGTTTCCATAGTCTGATCATCCGGGTACAGGGTCAAATCCATTTGCCTCTGTGATAACTCTTCAAACTTCATTCTTTGGTTTCTACCTCTAAATTTGGTTTCCATATGGTTTATTGGTTGGTTAGCCATGGTTAGTGCAAATATGGAGGAAACAAATCAGGGGGAGAAGGAAAGTGGAAAAGACTTTTAGAAAATCTGTAAAAAGTGATTTAAGATTAAAATAAGAAAATGAAATGCATAATTTAAAGGCAATAATAGTAATATGAAATAAAACTATAAAATGACAAAACAAATAAATAGTAAAACGATAAATAACAAAAATAATAGAATGATAAAGAGAATAATTTAAATAATTAAATGAGTAAATGGGTTGCCTCCCACTAAGCGCTGTTTTTATCGTCAAAAGCCTGACGTAATGCTCGGGTGTAGATTAATCAGGGGAATTAGTGGACAACTCTAAAAGCCTTAGATTATTTGCATAATCTCTATTTTCAACTTTATGATAATGTTTTAAACGTTGTCCGTTTACTATGAATGGTTCACTATTCCTACCCTTAATTTCTATTGCTCCACTCGGGAACACTTTAGTTATTTCAAAGGGTCCTGACCATCTAGATTTTAATTTTCCAGGAAAGAGCCTAAGTCTTGAATTAAAGAGGAGTACAACGTCTCCCACACTAAATTCTTTCCTAGATAGGCGTTTATCATGCCATCGCTTAGTTCTTTCTTTATATATCTTAGCATTCTCATAAGCATCTAGCCTTAATTCTTCTAATTCGTTAATGTCTAGGATTCGCTTTTCTCCTGCAGCATTATAGTTTATATTGAGAGTTCTAATCGCCCAATAAGCTTTGTGTTCTAGTTCTACCGGGAGGTGACAAGATTTTCCATAAACTAATTTGAAAGGTGTAGTACCTATGGGTGTCTTGTAAGCGGTCCTATAAGCCCATAAAGCTTCATTAAGTTTAGATGACCAATCTTTCCGAGATATGGCGACAGTCTTTTCTAAGATTTGTTTAATTTCTCTGTTTGAGACTTCGACTTGTCCACTTGTTTGTGGGTGATATGGTGTTGCCACACGATGTCTTACTCCATACTTAGATAGTAATTTGTCAAAGATTTTTGAAATGAAGTGCGAGCCACCGTCACTTATGACGAGTCTAGGCACACCAAATCTGGGAAAGATTATATTTTTGAAAAGCTTTATTACTACTCGTGTATCGTTTGTAGGAGAAGCTATAGCTTCAATCCATTTTGAAACATAATCAACAGCTACGAGTATGTAATTATTACCGAAAGATGATGGGAATGGTCCCATGAAATCTATTCCCCAGACGTCAAAGATTTCTACTTCTAATATTCCTTTTTGAGGCATTTCATCTCTTCTTGAAATATTGCCGGTGCGTTGACACCGATCGCAATTTATAACAACGATGTGGACATCTTTCCATAGATTAGGCCATAATAAACCGGCTTGCAAGATTTTTGCACAAGTCTTGGAAGTGCTTGCATGTCCACCATAAGGAGATGAATGGCATTGAGCAATGACATCCTCTATTTCTTCTTCGGGAATACATCGACGAAAGATTCCATCGGGTCCTCTTTTGAACAATAATGGTTCATCCCAATAGTAATGTTTTAGATTGTGAAAGAATTTCTTTTTCTGCTGATAGGTTAAATCAGGTGGAAGAGCTCCTGCGGCTAGGTAGTTGACAATGTCAGCGTACCATGGCAGTCCTACAGTTGTCTGGATTGTTTCCACGGGTTCTGGTTCATTTAAGTCTAACTGAACTAGGTCGCTTCCTATTTGTGCTATCAGTTGTTCATACGGAAAATCATCGTTAATCGGCACTTGTTCGGGTTTAATATCTTCTATTCTAGATAAATGGTCCGCTACGACGTTTTCAGTACCTTTCTTATCTTTTATTTTGAGATCAAACTCTTGTAAGAGTAAAATCCATCTCAAGAGTCTTGGTTTAGCATCTTTCTTAGTCAATAGATATCGGATAGCAGCATGGTCTGTGTAAACGATTATTTTCGCTCCTACTAGGTAAGAACGGAATTTGTCAAGCGCAAAGACAACTGCTAACAATTCTTTTTCAGTAGTGGCGTAGTTCATCTGAGCAGAATCTAAGGTTCTACTGGCATAGTAAATCGCATGAAGTTTCTTTTCCTTCCTTTGGCCTAGAACTGCGCCTACAGCATAGTCACTCGCATCGCACATGATTTCGAAAGGTAATCTCCAGTCAGGGGGTTGCATGATTGGTGTGGTGATGAGGGCTGTTTTTAGAGTTTCGAATGCTTTAAGACAATCTTCATTGAATATGAACTCAGCGTCTTTCATTAATAAACCAGTAAGAGGTTTAGTGATTTTCGAGAAATCTTTGATGAATCGTCGGTAGAAACCGGCGTGTCCTAAAAAGCTTCGTATTTCTCGAACGGTTTTAGGGGGTTGAAGATATTTTATGACTTCAATCTTAGCTTTATCAACTTCAATTCCCTTGTCAGATATAACGTGACCTAATACGATTCCTTCTCTGACCATAAAATGACATTTCTCCCAGTTAAGGACGAGGTTTACTTTTACACATCTTTCTAACACCATTTCTAAGTTTGATAGGCATCCTTCAAAACTTTGCCCGCATACAGAGAAATCGTCCATGAACACTTCCATGATGTTGTCTATAAAATCTGCGAAGATTGACATCATACATCTTTGAAAGGTTGCAGGAGCGTTGCATAATCCAAAGGGCATTCGTCTATAAGCGAACGTTCCATATGGGCATGTGAATGTAGTCTTCTCTTGATCATCTGGATGGATAGGGATTTGGAAAAATCCTGAGTAACCATCAAGATAACAGAAGTATGAATGCTTGGCTAATCGTTCTAACATTTGATCTATAAAGGGTAGTGGGAAATGATCTTTTCGAGTGGCTTTGTTTAGTTTACGGTAATCTATGCACACTCTATGTCCTGTCACTACTCTTTGCGATATAGATTCGCCTTGAGCGTTTTTCACAACAGTGATACCTCCTTTCTTTGGCACTACATGTACTGGACTAACCCATTCAATATCAGAGATTGGATATATTATTCCGGCATCTAGTAGTTTCTTAACTTCTTCTTTCACTACAGTGCTAAGGATTGGGTTAATTCTTCTTTGAGATTCTCTGGAGGTTCTGCAATCTTCTTCTAGCAGAATACGATGCATACAGACTGAAGGGCATATTCCTTTGAGATTAGATATGTTATATCCCAATGCAGTTGGATATTTCTTCAAGACATCTAAAAGTTTCTTAATTTCTATAGTTCCTAAACTGGAATTTATTATAACTGGTCTTTTACATTCAACGTCTAAGAATTCGTACCTTAGGTTATGAGGTAAAGTTTTTAATCCTAATGTAGGTTTATCTTTACTTGGCATGGGATCCGGTGTAAGTGCTAAACTTTCGCTTAGACTATCGTCTTGATACGGTGCACGCCAATTATCATCTTCGAAAATCGGAGGGATTTGAATTTTCATTATTTCAGAATAGGTAGTCTCTTTCAGTTCTATTTCTCTTACACATTCGTCAATTACGTCCAATAGATAGCATGTATCCTCTATAGCTGGTGATTGTAAGAATTGTGTTAAAATAAATTCAACTTTTTCTTCACCTACTTCAAAGGTTAGCTTTCCTCTTTTTACGTCTATTATAGCTCTGGCGGTAGCTAAGAATGGTCTTCCTAGTATGATAGGTGTAGTGGAGTCTTCAGAGATGTCCATGATTATAAAATCAGTAGGGATGTAGAATTGTCCTATACGTACTGGGACGTTTTCTAGTATGCCTACAGGATATTTAACAGAGCGATCGGCTAGTTGAACAGACATTTTAGTTGGTCTAAGGTCTCCCATGTCTAGCCTTTTGCAAATCGTTAAGGGCATAACACTGATATTGGCTCCTAAATCGCATAGAGCTTTGTCAATGACGAATTTTCCTATTACACAGGGTATAGAGAAACTTCCTGGATCTTTTAGCTTAGGAGGCATATTATTCTGAATTATAGCGCTACACTCAGCAGTAAGTGTAACTGTTCCGTTATCCTCTATCTTTTTCTTATTGGATAAGATTTCTTTTAAAAACTTAGCGTACGAGGGTATTTGAGTGATTGCTTCTGTAAACGGAATAGTAATATTCAACTGTTTCAGAAGTTCAACAAATTTCTTAAATTGACCCGTCGTCTTGGAATTGGTTAATCTCTGAGGGTACGGAATTGGTGGTTTATAGGGTGGTGGAGGCACATAAGGCTGTTCTTTCTCCACTACCTCTTGATTATCATCTTCCTTTTCTTCTGGATCATTCACCACTTCAGTCGGCTTATCTGGTTTTTGGTACATGGCTGGATTGTCAAGTCTTGGATCGGTAGGTCTGTCAAGTTCCTTACCACTTCTTAATATTACGGCATTGGCATGTCCTTTCGGATTAGGTTGAGGTTGTCCAGGGAATACTCCAGCTGGTGCAGCAGTAGGTGCTTGTTGTTGAGCTACTTGTGAAATCTGAGTTTCAAGCATTTTGTTATGTGTAGCTAATGCATCTACTTTGCTCACTAATTGTTTAATCTGCTCACTAGTATGTATGTTTTGGTTTAAGAAGTCCTTGTTTGTTTGAGATTGGTTAGCTATAAATTTCTCCATCATCAACTCAAGGTTCGATTTTCTAGGGACATTAGGAGCAGTCTTTTGATATCCTGGTGGTGTAGCTGGTGCTTGACCTGGTGCGTATAAAGCATTGTTATTCTTATAGGAGAAGTTCGGATGATTCTTCCAACCTGGGTTGTATGTGTTTGAGTATGGGTTTCCTTGAGCATAATTCACTTGATCAGTGGGAGTTCCTGTCAATAGTTGACAATCAGAAACTCCGTGTCCTGGGACTCCACATAACTCACAGTTAGGTGTTACTGCAGCCACGGTGGCTGTTGGTGTTATGGCCAAGTTGTCGATCTTTTGGCTTAGTTGGTCAAACTTTGCATTGACTTGGTCCATACTACTCACTTTGTACATACCTCCTTTTGTTGGTTTCTCAGTTGCGACTCTCTCGTTTCCCCATTGGTAATGGTTTTGAGCCATACTTTCGATAAGTTCATAAGCATCATTATATTCTTTGTCCATCAATGCACCGCCTGCGGCAGCGTCAATCGTCATTCTTGTATTGTACAAGAGTCCATTATAGAAGGTATGGATGACCATCCATTCTACTAATCCGTGATGTGGACAAAGTCTCAGCAGATCCTTATAGCGTTCCCAAGCTTCGAATAATGATTCGCTTTCCCTTTGCTTAAATTCGTTGATCTGAGCTCTCAGCATAGCTGTCTTGCTAGGCGGGAAATATCTGGTCAAGAAAACTCTCTTTAGTTCCTCCCACGTGGTTACTGAGTGCGAAGGAAGATATTGAAGCCATGCTCTTGCTCTGTCTCGAAGTGAAAAAGGAAACAAACGTAGTCTAATAGCTTCTTGGGTAACTCCATTGGCTTTTACGGTATCTGCGTATTGCACAAAGATCGAAAGATGAAGGTTCGGATCCTCGGTAGGATTTCCGGCGAATTGATTTTGTTGCACGGCTGATATCAACGAAGGTTTTAGTTCGAAATCGTTTCGGTTGATAGCCGGTGCGGCAATGCTTGAATGCGGTTCAGCTTGCGAAGGACTGGCGTAATACTTGAGTGGGTGATTCTGTTCTTCATCCATCTCTGCGTCCTTTGATGTTACGACTGGTTTAGGCGGATCTGAATGAAGATCTGGAATATTGTAACTTTTTTCGTAATCGAATATCCGTCTTCTTACGTGTAAGAAGCGTTCCGATTCAGGGATTAGAGGTTGCAAGTCTTCGCTTTTAGAGCGAGTACTTGGCATACCCTCGGAAATTAAATTAAATAAATTAAATAGTTGATACCTTAGTCTAGACAATGCTACCTAAAGTGCACTAGTAACTAAATTAAGGTCCCCGGCAACGGCGCCAAAAACTTGATGGGCTAAAGACGTGTCTAATTATGTGTCTAGCGGTATCTTAACTGCAAGTGCACAGCCTATCGAAGTAATATTTAAGATTATCGATCCACAGGGACTCTATGGTTACTTAGTGCTAGATGAACTTCTAGTTTAGCTAAGGCGAAGGGTTGTCACGATTTTTTGTTGCTTTTAAAATATTAAAGGCGGGAATTAAATTTAAGTTTTAATAAAATAATACTAAGGCGGTCGGTATGTAATTATACTAACTTAGGGGGGTCAATCTAACCTAGGCTTATATAGGTGTTCACTTAAACTATTCTGTAGAGGTTACCAGTTTAAATACCCTCAACTCACACTCTCGTGGTCTTATCTCAGATCTTACCCCTAAAGCCCTATGCCTGCTCTCGCTAGCCCATAAGTGTTTAGAGATAATTTTTGGAAACTTAGTAATTCTAATTTATTTTAAAGCGCTCTCGCTGTGTTTAATTTAAATGCCTAACTTTAGCTATCTGGTTAAAATCTCACACTCTCGTGGTCTTGACCTAACCTAATACTCTTTTCTTACTCTCGTAACGAAAAGGTCGATTTTAATTAAAAAGTATCAGCCAGAATGTTAAGTTATTAATTATTTTTAGCCTATGGTTAATTTTTACCGATTAAGTTTGTTTTAACTACATACCGCCCTAAGGTAATTAGCTACTCATTTTTGTTGAACCAGACAAAGACAGAAAAACAATAAACAAGATATTCATGGCAGAAAAATAAATGAACAACATAAATATTAAATTGCAAATAATAAAAACCTGGTTAACACTAAAATGGCAGACTCCTTCTTCCACAGACCGGAAAGCTCAGAGTAATTGGCGGAAATCGAAAATAAAGCAAAAATCTGAAGGTTTAGAAACAAGTAATTTTTATAACAATTTCCTGATGTTGGAAATTGTTATAGGTTGGGTTTGGATACAATAAGAATGAAATACTGAAAATAATGCTGAAATAAAAGTAGGGTCGTAAAATAAATCGACAGAGCTTCTGCAGGAAATTGATAGAAAAAATGCTCTGTGTTTTCTTCATAAAACTTAAGCTATTTATAGAACAATTAATGGGCTTTGAAATTTGGACTTGTTGCATTGGGCCTTGCTGAAGCAGTGGAGGAAATATAGGAACGTGGCTAAAAATAGGCAAAAACTTCTTCACGTAACGTTTTGACATGGTCTCAGTCAATAACCTACTTTTTACCTTGTCACGGTCGTGACAAGGTCTTCACGCTCGTGTCCCTTGCATTTTAAGTGTCACAGTCGTGACAAGGTCATCACGGCCGTGATTGCTTCTTTTGGGGTGTCACGGTCGTGACACCTTGGTGACGACCGTGAGTGCAACAAATTATGCAGTTTTGCAGGCTTCTTCATTTCTTCATCTTTTTATGGTTGTTTTTGTTCCTTTTGCTCTTAATTCATGATTTAGCTCCATATATGATGTACCTGCAAAATGGTAAGAAAAACTCGAGGAATCAGGTGTTAAAACGATGATTATGCGATAAAATGGTAATGAAACTTAGCAATATAATCGATACATTTTCTCGTTATCAGATGTCTGGCCTCAACAAGATTCATGGAGAGCCATAGAATTGGTTTGATGCAGCTGGCACAAGTGGATGGAAGGATCCAAGGCATTTTGCAATTTTCCCTCTTTGAACTTTTCATGAAAATATCTTGTGGAAACTTGCAATCCTAGGCACAATTTTGGTTCAAATGTATTGCACTATGTTTGTATGATGCCTAGCAATCAATTAGAGGTCATGAAATGGCTTGAAACTTGAATTTGCAAAAAATCCTCTTTGGCATGAACTTGAAAATTATATGATTTTTGCCAACTTTGAAAGGCCATATCTTGAGTTCTAGGATGAATCAAGACATGCTCTAAAACTTTTTGAAAAGGGAAAGACCTAATCTACAACTTTCATGCCCAAGAATTTTTCATTTGAAGCATTTTTGGTCATGAAAGAGGAGGTTGAAAATCTCTCCCAAAATGGAAAGTTTCCATTACAAGTCATTTCCAAAAATGGCAAGTTTGCATTTGGCTCAAAATTCTTCAACTTTGTGAACTTACAACCACTTATAAGATCAAATAAATATCATAGAACCTCAATTTGATGAAAATGATCCTTTGGTATCCTTGTTGGGGGCCTCAGATGCCCTGCTTTTGACTTTACTTGCTCAAGAAGTTACTCAATGATCAAATGACTTCCACAATGAATTTATTAATAAAACTTGGTACACATGATACTTATAATATATTAAGAACATTAGAAACAAGAATGACCAAAAAATTTGGAGTTAAGGCCTCTGAAACCAAAACCCTAATTTTGGTCATCTGTGTAGGAAAACCCTAGCTCTGCTTCCTTGCCTTTGCCAATTTTGTGATCCCTTGACTTTCATGAACTTTAGGGAGAATAATATGATTATAGAACACACATGGACCCCCTTGGAAAGCTTCAAGACCATTGGGATGGCTCAGATTGATCCTTGGATTGCTCAGATCACAAACCCTAGATGCAGATGAAATGGAACTATGCAGATGAAACAAATATGCAATATGAGATATAATGCTTATGTAAATGCAAAAATGAAAGATCACAAGACATGGTGTGAGAAAAAGTGAGGGCAAATTTGGGGTGTTTACAGAATGCAAGACACAACAACTTCATCATATCAACACGATAAATCAACATTTGCATCCGTATTCACGAAAATTCATCATATAACAAAACATACATCCAAACTTCATGTTCATCATATACATCATAAGATAATCCTTAAAACATCAAAATAACACCTAACAACAAGTACAACACATCACAACATCATTACTTCATACCTACACGCTAATAAATAATTTTTCAGAATTAAAACACAACATTTTCAACTTTCAAATCGCGCTAAGCGCGCCCATCCTCTTGGAGTCAAAAATTCTTAAGAACGTGCTAAGCGGGCTGCGCGATTTCAGACTAAAAACCCTGCGATGACATCACAACACTTGTTATGAAAACAACACCTAAAACCAATATTTTTCCATGGATAATCACAGATTTCACCATTAAAACATACTACCACCATGTATACATCAATATACAACAACATAACATCATGATTAATCATAATTCATCAAAATATACTCTCTAAACCCTAAGTTTCCCCTAAACCCCCAATTCCCACAATACATAAACCATACATCATGAACATTGAAGTTTCGATGTCTCCTTTCCTTTATAACAACATGAAAAAACTGGGTATTATTATCTCCATCATTGAGCCATTTCAATCTAGCCTTTCAGATTAACATATTTTCCTTAATCCACAAACTAGTCCAAAACCGACTCGAAGCCTCTTTGCGATTATTAATAATGTCTTCCAAAGGATGCCCAATATTAGAAGCTAGCAAAAAATCCCCATCATTAATATCCCTCACACCTTCTTCCACTTCCAAATCATGTTTTTCAAAGACTCCGACGTTCCATTTTCGAAGGTTAGTTTTGAGAATCCTAAGTTTCTCTTTAAGTACAAAGTCACTTCTTTCATTAACCACCAATCCTTTCCACACATTTTCCATAAGGGAAATGAAGTTATTATCATTAAACCAATCATTGTTGACTTTGAAAGGTTTCAGGCCCCAATCATTATTATCAACCACAAGCCACGCCAGACAATCGTCTGAAACATCCCTCAAGCCTATCAATTGGGCAACAACCCCCCACTTTGCTAAAACTTCCCCCGATAAAACCAAATGGTATATTCTACCCATGGAATAACCATCTCCATTAAACCAAGAAAATTTCTTACCTTTACAAGGAACATGAATGAGATTTCTAGCCTAAATGAACTCCAAAAAATCTTTCATCTCCTTCAATCTACCCCCCAAACCTCTACCCTTCCGCTCCTCTGAACTAACAATGGCATTAAAATCACCATCAATGCACTAATCATTGTCGGAAAAACAAGCCTTCAACTCCACCAAGTTTCTCCATAAGGTTCTTTTTAATTCACTATCACACGTAGAATACACGTTGACAATGTAGAAAGGAGAATTCTTCCAAATAACTTTCAGTGTTATATAATCGTCTCCTTTAAAACTACACACACACAACCTCTATATTACGAGTTTTCCACAAGATAATAGAACCACCAGATGAACCATTAGAGTTATCAAAAGTCCATCAGAGGTCTTCCTTGGCCCATAAGCTCTTAGTTATATCCTCCATGATAGATTGAAGCTTAGATTCCTGGATAAGAAAAATGTTTGCATTGCTTTTACCGATAATATGACTAATTTGTTTCCTTTTTAACAAGGTACCTCCCTTTCTTATATTTAAAGTTCCTATAATCATTGTAAAGGCTTTTTAAACTCTTTCCTTTCCACCAACATATCCTTATCGCCTTTTTCCATAACACCAAGTCTTAGAATGTAATCCTTCTTCGGAACCGAAATCGACACTCCTAGATTCTTAATCGCCTCCCATAGATTGTCCCCAATATTATAATCCAGATTTCTCTTTTGTCTAACGTTACGTCTCAAAATATTGGATTCCTCCTGATGGGCACCATGATAGTGAGATGAAATTGAATTCCTGATGTTCTGTAATCCTACATCAATGTTCCTTCACAAATTCACAACATTCCCTGTACAAGAAATTGGGCCACTTGACAAGGTAGAACACTTTTGTTTCTGTCTAACTTTCCCATTCCTTTTTTTAATCGTACAACCTGTTGCCTTCCTTCCACCCAAAATAATTTTTGGTATCTCACTTTTTTCAAATAATTACCACCAGTAACTATTCCTTGACTGTGTGACACATTTTCCAAGTGGGCCCCTCCATTAATTCATTTCCTTTATCTATCGTGAAAAAAGCCCCCTTTGTCAACATAAACATTCGCTTTATGCTGCTCATAAGAAGAATATGATTTGGCGTTACTATTCATGGGATTACAAAAAATGCCTTTTGCCTTGCATATTGACTCATTAAAAGAGCCATCCACCTTTATGTAACCTGCTCTTACATGCTTTACCGACCTACTTCTGCATCTTTCTGATTTTTCTGCAACACCTATACCCCTATCCGCATAACCTCTCTCACTACCATCTCCATTCACTCCGATCACCTAAGCACATTCCTGCAGCTCCCCTTCTGATCCAGTCACCTCCTCCATGGAATCATAAGAAAAGATCTCACTATTCCTGTCCAGATCAGAAGAAAAAGATGAAGAATCAGAAACGTTCTTTATATTTTTCTATGATTCAAGTAAAACTCTAACATGACCGTATGTATCTTCCCTTAATATTATTATAAACTCCTTCCCATCTATCTTCACCATAACCTTCTCCTAAAAAATAAAGTTGGATGGAACTCTCGCCACGAATCTAACAAAGTCCATATTGATTCCTTTATCAATGTAATCATCCGAACAACTATACGAACCCAAACTGTTGGCTAAGAATTCGAAGAGATTCATATTCCATGCTTGACAAGGAATCCCAAACGCTCTGATCCACATCACTCTCTCATCATCGATATCTTCCGCCTTCTATTTCTTTATTGATGATCAGAATAAACATATATATATATATATATATATATATATATATATATATATATATCACTGCCTCCTGGATGATCCCAATAAAGAGTATTATGTCTAGGGTTACGAAAAATAAATAGGCTCTTCTCTAAGACAATAATATTTTTGGAGATGTGCATAACCAGGTTTAACTAAAGGCGAAGAAGCCATTGATAAGCTGCATATGCAGGAGAAAAATGCTCAATTGAAAATGGAAAAAGTTTTGAAAAAGACATTAATAAATCTAATGATATATAACCATCGAAGTCTTTTTTTTATTATATATCAATTTAATTATTTTTATTACTCTATAAATCAATGAAGCAAACAATCATCTTTATAATTTGTTTCTATAAATAACAATAAAAGTAATAAATATAACTTTAATATTCTAAAGTGATAATTATTTTGAGATTAAAAAAATGATAAAATATTACATATTGAGATAACAATTAGACATTATAAAACAATTCTTAACAATTGAACTTTTAGTAGCCTTAAATATAATTCTCATTCAAAATATAGTTTTTAATTTGAGTTTTATAAACTTTAGAAAATTCTTCTAATTATACACTTTTAAATTCTACTATAACATCATGATATATCATTATACAACCAAAGGAAACTACAAACATCACTAAAGAAGATGTTGAAGATTGTCTGACCCTTTTAATTTCACCAAGTGCACCATATAATAATTTTTACTTTAGAATAATCAAACTTGTTCTAACATGCATCAATATTTTTTGTGTCGAAATTAATGTACCATTGTACTTAATATTAATTATAACAAGTATTTAAAGTATAGTAGGGGAACTATCCCACACATGCTTATATGTCTCTCCGTTCTTGCTAATACAAATTTTGTTATTCACAATTTTTATATTAAAAAACAAATTGTAGTAATTCACACCGTCATGATCACATTCAACATTGCAACATCTAAACCAATCGAAATGGTACAAGCATTTATGTGACAGATTGAATATGGTCATATAATTGATTAGATTTCAAATCAAACTCAATAAACATAATTATCTAATAGTCGTGTAAAATATATTGAGTAAACATCACTACAAACTCAAAAACAATATTGTCAGAGTAACATAATTTTAAACTGCAGTCAGCAATATAAAGAATTTTGAAGTCTCAGCATCGAGATTGAAACTTCAAACAATGAATGAAAAGCTAATAGGAATAATCAATTTCCACTAAGTTTTCTCTTCTTGATCAAATTGAGGTTTTTTATGTTACTTGATGCTCCAACGGTATTTGCTAATTTCAAGGGGATTTTTCTGATTCAACCTCATAAGAATCTTCCACCAAGTATTTTTGCCAAAATGGTGTATTAAATCCAGTAGTACCCGGGATTGTTCCAACAGGTTGTTCTTTTGTTGATGCGGAGTTATGAACAACAGTAACAACTGGCTCAGGTGCAACTGTATCAGGAACCGTGATAGCAGCATACTCTGGTACAAAGGGTCATAAACAAAGATATCACCTGACTCGAGTTCAACTGGATCAGGATCACGAACAATGGTTGAATCTTCCAGAGAGTTCGTTATGTTTCCTAATGACTTGGGAGGAACTTCAAAATCTATTCGCGTACGGGATAATTCGAGACTATGTGCACGATTCATAGAATCTTCAAAGACCAAGTTTGAACCCATTTCATAAGACGGGTTGGTAACTTCCTTTACAAGATTTTCCCAAAACGTCAATGATGAATCGAGTATACCTAATCATTCCATGATGATACTGAGATAGGAAACACTCTCAGTGGTTTCTCTAGATAACTCTTCTGAAGGTTCCTTATGAAGTTCATTGCTGGCTAAGTTATTATAGGGACTATTATCTAGATAACTTCGTTTTATCCCCGTGTTTATCGTAGATGGCTGGAGACTTGCCTCTTCCGCGGATTTTTGCAGCACTTGACTAACACAAGAGAGAAAACTTTGTTGATTTAGTTCCAATTGTTTTAAACGATCCTTCAAGTAATGTAAATCCATCTCATTCTGATTCCACTCCTCTCGTTGCCTATGACCCTCCATAAGTAGTTGTTCTTTTTCATGTCTAAGTTTTTCTATCTGAGGTTTAAAATTACGCCGCTCTGATTCGGTTAATGAAGCACCAGCACCAGAAGCCGCTGCATGTTGGCTTTGAGCATCAGGCACAGAGTGGCCAAAAAATGGAATGCGCATGTGGATATTCTTCAAGAGATCTGGTTGATCTCTTACAAAATATTCATTTGAGAACTCCCATTGCTCTTGAGCAACCTTTCTAAAGCCCTGATCAAACAGAAAACCATAGCACAAATCAATAAATAAATTAAAAAACAAAACAATAAAGAGAAAATAAGAAACTTTATTTGGGTCTCGCAGTTTTCAAAATCTCGCCTAAATCTTTTACAAGTGTTAACGAAAGTAATCAAGCTCAAATAAGAAGATAAAAGTTAACATGCTCAAATAAGTAAACAATCTAACATAAATCAATCGAAGTTAACAAATCCATAAAGATAATTTTTCTAAAGCCTCATCAAATCAAAAGTCATAACACGGTTCATTTAACAATAAAAAAACTTTATCGAAAGTGATAAAAAAGAATTAAACAAATAACATTAACAAAAGAATCAATCAAACAAACAAAGAAAGAAATGAAAATTATGAAGTACATTGAATTTGCTTACATAAGGGTTAAGTTGTCTGACGAAACTCGAGAAGTTGTTATGGTTAAAGAATCTGGGCAACAAATCTATCGAAATTCCATATTGATTCCAAACAACAAAACTCATAGTAGTAGAATTCCATGAACCTATGTCATTAGTTGAAGGATCACTGTCCATCATATAAGTCTTAGATAGAAAAGGAAGTACAAAGTATAAACTATTCTGACTTTGCTCCATCATAGCACAATCTCAAATTTAAAAAAAAACACACACACACACACACAAAATGATTTCTCAAACCTCAAATCCAAAAAACACAAAAAAAAAATATTCCTCAAACAGTCTTTAAATAGTAAAAAAAATCCTTATTATTTTTATTAAAAAAAGAATAAAAATTCATCCTTTTTATTCCTCTTTTTCATTTCGATAACTTTCATCAATAAATCCTAAAAAGAGTATTTTCTTTTTCTTTTTCAATTCCCAATTCATTCAAAATTTAAGCTTACAACTCAAAAGATGATATCTTTAATTGATTCATATGCTGAAAATTATAAATTTGTGTCTAGATTTTGTATCTATAAAAAATAATTTTATTCATTTAAAAGGTAATGTCTTTTATCTATTTTTTCTTTTTTCAAATGTTCATAATTTTTGCTTGTACTTATCTACCAAAATCTCAAAGTACTTAGACTACTTTTTGAACTTTTTGTATCATTGAATTTACTAGTTCTAGATAAAAAATAAAATATAATAAAATTTTTTAAACTTATTAACTTAGTGAGCAAGTCATCACAAATAGTTATTCAAATACAATGTTAAAACTTTAAATAAGAACATTTTATAAAGTATAAATTTGTATCTATAAAAATTAAAAATTATACCTAAAGAAATTTAAATTTAAATAATAAATTATATTATCAAAGTAAAAAAAGTAATATAGTATTATAAAAAATAGTCTGATTAATTTTATTTTATTTTGGAAAAAAGATAACTTTATTGACCAAAAACAATTACATCCAAGCTGAAAGCTCGCTCTTCAGATTTGGACAAATTTTGGTAAAACAAAAATGTTAGAAGAATTGGTTCAACATGGAGTTCAAAGCTAAAGAATTATGCGAAAGACAAAGATGTCGAAAGGGATGTCCTAACAGAAAGACTGGATATCTTAACTACTTAACATCGAAATATGTATCAAATATGTTCCAAGATTCTAGGCGTCTTCAGCAGTGGATCAAGGAAAGATTTGAAGCCCAACAAAAGACTATATAATGAGACTTAGACCTAGGGTTAAAGTAACATTTGTAACTTTTGTATCACTTCTAACTTTGTAATCTAAATACTTTGTAGAATAAGAGTTTAGGATTTGAGAGTCGTTGGCTCTCTTAGGAGTAAGAAGTCTCCACTATGCAGTATGGGATGCAAGGTGGAAGGCATAGGTACAAGGGGCATGACCAGAAGCCTTTAGGTAATGTTTGTGTATTGTACTTGGACGAAGATTTGAAGAAAGTCCAATATAACTTGTAGGTCAAGATACCATGACAGGTTCTGAAGACCAGCATAAGATAGAGTCATCACAGGTGGTTATGAAGGATGTGAGAAGGAGTCTCATATCAAAGGTTGTAAAAGATTAGAGTTTAGCCTTAGATAAAGATGTTCATTGATGGTAGTGATTAGGATAAAGTTGTAAAATGGAGAGTTTAACTGTAGGGTAATACTACAAGATAATAAAGTCTTAATCCTGGATTAGTATCCATCTGAGTAGGTTTATTAACACCGAACTGGGTCAACATATTATGTGTACTTTATATTCTGCTATTTACAGTTTTCTGTATTGTGTTATTGATTGAGATATCCCAACATGATGTCTTGACATCTATTGGTGACTGTATTGCATCACTTCAAAATAGCAGTTGTGTATTCATCCTTGTTTCCTAAAGTGCAGTAATCATTGTCTTAACATTAAGAAAGGAAATTGGAGTATCTGCATAACTAGATTTTCAATTGGTATCAGAGCAGGCATCCTGATATGTTTCTAGATGAGATCCATGGAGTACTTTCTGGTGATTAAACAAAGAGAAGTTATTGTCTGAAGGGTTCTGCAACAACAAACAGGAGCATTGGTAGTTCTCTTGTATGGTGTCCTGAAAGATGTCTTGACATATTTTCTAGGGCAAGTTGAAGTTGTTCTTTAGTGATTCCGCTACATATATTTTGATTGAAGGATTCCAGTAGTATAGGATACTGTAGTAATGATTGAAGGAAGATTGTAGTTGTCCTTACCTAGTTCTGTTCTTGTAGATGTTAACCGATTTGAAGACACACAACATTCCAAAGTTGGGAGCAGAGGGATGTTATTATGATGGTTGAGTCTTATGTGACTATTTAACCTAAAAATTGTAAATAACCGTTGGTTCTCTAAAAACAACACAATGTTCTCAGTCACTTACAAGATCGACCAGATTGATCCTAGGATATGTGCTATAAATATGTTTTAATGGGTTTTTCAGGAATAATGTCATAAACTCTTCGACAAACTTTATGAAGTATTTTGGTAAAAAGAGAAAATGAAACAAAGAAGACTCAAAATAATTTAAGTCGAAAGTAAAGGGAAATAAAGTGTAAATTGCAAGTAAATGTAAAGAAAGCAAGTAAAAGAAAAATAAAAGGCTGAATAATAAACTTGCTTAAAAGTAAATAAAATGCAAGATAAGAAGAATTCAAAGTAAGAACTTGAATATAAATTGCATTAATATGAAAAAGGGTGGTGATATTATCACGTACATTCTCGTCTTCACTCGTTTCTCTAAACAAAGGTGCTTTAAGTGTTTATGGAGTAACTTGTACAATATGATTCACACACTATTCCAACACTAGAACTACTTTATTTATACTAGTCGAAAGTAACCGCTATTGGCAGTTTACTCCTAAAAACATGCCACTTGGCACTTTACATGTTCTTCAACTTCCATCGAGCGCCATTTGTATTTATTCAAATTTGAAAGAAACATAAATTTCCCTCCAACATAGATCTCAACTGCTTCACGCTTGCCATTCTAGGGATACGCAATCGAAGCTAATTCTTTTATACTTAGAAAATATTCTAAGTCCACATCCTTACACTTCCTTGTGTCTTTGCCTCAGGCCTCTTCAACTTTAATTTAGTCGAAGCCTTTTCCTTTATACCAAAACATGATGCTAAAGTTAATGTTTTTTAAAGTCAACTAGGTGTCAAAATTAGGAGCTAACAAATTTCCCCCAAAAAATGTTCTTTCGAACTAGCTGATAGAAAGGTCATTTTTTTATCATAGCTTTCGACACCCATCTTTCGACGACACAAAAATATGGTCATAACTGACCAACCCATGATTAAGAAACTATTAAGTTTCAACCAACCACGCTCATGACATCACGTCATAATGGTTTTTATAAAACGTCTCTTCAACAACCACTATATTACTAGCCATCATTGCGCTTTACCCTTGAAATCATCCCTCTTCAGTGACATCATAACTGCCACCTCCCAGAGACACACCTCAAGAAGACACGCGTCCCACTAACACAATTTGTCTTATTGGTGATTTGAAAACCATTAGTCTTTCAAAAGCTTATACATATCCCATTTTCCACACTTTAGAACTTTTACGCTTCCAAACCATTGCAACCTTATTTTTCTTCTCCCAAAACTTCAAGAACTTAGAAATTTTTTCCAACTTCCCAAATTTCTTCAATGGCTTCCAACCAAGCAGCTTCCCAAAATAAAATGACTCTAAAGAACAAAAGCTCTCCAAGCATCGCTCCATTACCTCCTTTTACCCAGATTCCTGGGCCTAAGCTAGTGAGGAACCAACAGTTTGTACTGGAACCTCTTCAAGAAGAGAAGAGACACATCTATGAGTCCGAGGTAATAATTCTTCTCATCATTTAGGATAAACAAACTGCTATTTTTGGGCCTTTGTCCAATGTTATAGCTGATGACGCCAAGTTGGGTGAGTTCTTCCCATCTTACCATAGACTAAGCCTTTAGGGAAAAAGACCAAAACTACTGAAGATGGACCCTCAACTGAGAAATCTGCTCTAGATTTGTCATTTATGAATGGAAACACTCGACTGGTGAGAGTTGTTCCTTCCTTTCCAGGTTTCAACCGCTGGTTGGCCAAGGTGTAAAAGGTCAAGGCTGACGAATGGAAAAAGGATAGGGATTTATAACCTTATGATGTTGTCGAAGACCAGTTTCCTCTATTTCTCAAACATGTTGATGGCTTCCTTGTATTTCTGGGACATCACCCATTATAACTTCCATCTACCTTGTAGGATGGTGACTCCCACGCTTTTCGACATAACTTCCATCATATGGCTTGAACCTAATGGTCACACCTATAATCTAGAGATTAACAACGAAGATACATAGGCTTTACTTAATTCAAACCTACTTATGGCAACTTCATAAAGTATCACTTCCAAACTTCAGTCGAAACTATTTCAGATGAATAGCACATTTCCTTTTTAACCACGTGGCTCTGTAAATATGTTTTCTTCTCTAAATCCCTACAGGTGGCTAGGAAATATTTTCCTTTGGCCAACCAACTACATAAAAACGCGAGAGTATACCTCAGTGAGGTGATCTTGGCCTTAATTTATGAATCAATCAGTGAGAGTGTTGATGGCCTAAAGAACTTGGGTTCGAATGAGGCCCTCCAACTAGCTGGACCTATCTGGCTACTTCAATTATGGCTCAATTCCATTTTCGAGGCAAACCTACCCATCAAAGGAGTTATTGATTAAAACTCTGATGAAGTCAAAAATAGGAGAGTCGAAGGAACTCTCCTAGCACAGCTAACCCCTTCTAATGAGGGGAGATCCCTTCAAGAATCCTTCTATGGCTACATTATGATGTTTGCCAAGAGATACGACTTCAGTCCCACCATGGCTCCCTTTGCTAGGAGAAAGTATGGACCAGAATGGTTCACTAGGTCGTTTCCCCCAACATCCAAAAATAACCAAGAAGATTTTGTGACCATTGTTTGCATGATTTAACATCGTTTATAACATGTTACTAAATGTTTACACTTCTATTTTGCATCATATTTGAAGTTCGTTCATGTTTTGGTCAAATCATGTGCATAATGGAAAAAGTGCATATTGTTAAAACCACATAAATCATCTAGTTTGCACCCATTGATTGTATGATGATATGTTGCATTCAATTGTTAGTGATCCATTTCATATTGTTGCATAATTTGCATGATCGTTGCATTCCATCGTTTGCATTAAAACTCATGTTTTGGCATTTTGAAAAAAAAATGAAAATATGCTTGTCACACCCCAAATTTTACCCCTAACTTTCCGCATTACGCATTCATCTCATCATTTACATACTAGGTGTGTTTTAGAGCATTTTGGATTCGCAACAGTTTTCAGAAGTTTGGTCCCTTTTGAATCGTACGACTAGGGTTTTCCTTTTTTTGTATTTGTTAGTCCAATTGCAAAATTAAGTTTCACGTTTTTAGTCCATTGTTAAGTTTTTGTTTCTAAATTTAAATTTTAACTTCTATTCCTAATTTTCCAAATTTTCTATTTCTAAATTTAATTTCAATTTCAATTTTTTATTTTTTATTCATTTTCCAGGTTTTTGTTTGTAAATTTAACTTCAATTTCTAATTTATTTTCTTTCCCAAATTTTAGTTCTTAATTTGCAATTTATTTTCCAAATTTTCAATTTCAAATTTTAGATGCAATTTACCTCCCAAATTCTATTTCAATTTTTTAGTTAATTTTTAATTTCTTTCCTAAGAAAGTTAAATTTCATGCCCATTCAAGTTCATATGTGATTTCTAATACAAGTTCTCAATCCAATTTTCATTCCAAGTTTAAATTTCATTTCTTTCTTGTCCAACATTTCAAGTTCCATTTCATTTTTATGTCAATTCATATATCAAAGCTTTAGTTCCAAATTTCAAATCCCACTTTTCTTCCGGTTCTTATCCCAATTTTAATTCCATTTCTTTCAATCCAAAACTTCAAATGTCATTCAAGACTTAAGGCCATGTTCCAAGTTCATCATAAGTTCCTAACTATATTCCAAATATCTATTTTCCTTTTCCAAACAAATGTTCATGTTTCACAAGTTTAATTGAAGATACATAGAGTTTTTATTATTTCAATATCATTTACACAAGTTTCTACCAAAAGAATACAAATCCATTTACAAAATAATGCCCTAAAAAATAAAAAAAGAAGCTAGCGCTTTTGCTAGTACAACATGAGGGTTGCATAAGACTTGTCTGAACTTGTATGAAATTTTGACCCCACTGCAATATTTGTCCTCTTTGCAAAGCCAAGGTCAACAATATGCCATCACCGCAGGCATCCTAGACAATGCTAGCATCACTCCAAAAGCAAACCTGCAACAAAGATGAAAAGGAATCATGAACCAAGATAACACAACAAAAATATCAGCAGGTCCACAACAAACACACTAACAGGTTTTACAAAAAAGAGAAAAAAAAACTATAGAAAAGGAAAAAGGAAATACAGACAAATTCACAAAAGGTTCAGACCTGTTGCAAAAATCAGAGTCAAAGAAGCTTTTTTGAAGCAAGCACAGAAATGGATACTACAAGTCTGCAATTAAAGACCTGCAACCAGCCTTTACACCAAAGTGTGATAAGCTCTCACCTCCTTCTAGCGCCAAGCTATCCCTGCATTTGAAAAGGGCCTAACCATCAGTATCAAACAAATGACCTGATGTCACAAACTCCAATCACAATTCTTCAGTACAAAATTCAAAATTGTAAACCCTAATTTTCATTATTTAAGGGAGACGAGTTCATGAACAAAAGGGGGGAGAAAGCCAAGAAACTAGCCGCATAAACCATCAAAAGAAAACAACAAAAAGCCTAAGCAAACAAGACCTATCCGCATACAGACCTTAAAGCAAAATCTAAACAATATAAATAACAACAACAACCTATCAACAAAAAAAAAGCAGAGAAACTGAAGGAAGTACAAAGGCGATAAGAAGAGGAGGATTCAAACAAGAAGGAAGAGAAACACCAAATACCTTTTGTTTAAGGTCCAAAGCGTCACGAAAAAGGTATATTTTTGAATCATTTTCATTCATTGTTCCAATCTCGTAACGATTTGATAACTAGGGTTCATGATTTGGGATGAAAAATCCATCGTTTGTTGATGATAATTTTGTGTTTGTCTTCGTGGTATTCATGTCCGCGGTCGACCCTGACTCCTCCGGTTAACCGTGCGATGTCCGATGAGAGTTTTTTTCAGAGAGAGGAATTTGTAGAGAGGTAGGAGTGTGAGAGTTTTTTTTGAGTATTGAGAGAGATACGTTAAGTGAGAAGAGGGAGAGGCATTTGGCATTTTTTTATTTCAATTTAATTTCATAAGTTTTTGTTGTTGTTCTAATTGATGTTGTTGTTGGTTGGCTGACGGTGACATGTGTCACCAGGGTGGACACTTGTCATCGTCCAGTCCTTTCTAAGCTTGCTCACATGCACCTCCCTCTAGCCATTATCATGCACTTCATTCTTTCTAGCCATTTGATCAAAAGTCTTGTTGACTCCTTCATGATTGTGCGTACCAAATCGCATATGGTAGTCAACCATTGACTGATCCCCACACTATGTTCCCTCCTGCTCCATGGGCTTAGTCTTCATGGACCAGCGATTTTTCGGATAAACACACCTCTATTTTGCTTATTATACCTAGTCCATTTTCTTTTTTTACTAGCTTTCATTACCTTTTTATTATTATTACTTCTTCTTTCCTTCTTTATTTTATTTATCTCAAAAAATGAAAACCAAAAAAACATTTTGTGTTAATTAATTATTTTAATAACTTTTTGTTTAATTTAATTAATTAGTCTGTTAATTAATTTTTTATTTAATTTAGCTAAATAATTATCTCTGGATCAATTCTGTTTATATGATGTATGATTATCTTTTTTTTTCTCATTATTTAATTGTATGATGATAATGACGATGTATGAATTGGATAAGTTTGAATGTTATTTTCGCATCACGACCATAATTTGTTAATAAAATAAAATGAATACTCGAACGCTAAGAGTAATCATTTCAAATATAATTTAATTTCTTGGTCCAACGCCAAGTGAGCAATTCACACGCCCACATTTTGCACACACGTAAGTCGGTCACTTATGCGATCGCCATCTGCACGACTTTACGCGTCACAATTAATTAACGAGGAACTGAACTCAGGAATCTAGCATTTCTCGAGTTCTTTAATGAACCACTATTGAGGCTAGCCTTCGAGTGTGTTTTATTTACTCCTTCATTCTAAAATTATAAACCCTAAATCATAAAAAACAAACGCAGATATTTAATTCACATATTAATTAACAGAGGAACTGAACTCTGGAGTCTAGCACTCCACATAGTTCTTGAATGAATCATTCTTGAGGCTAGCCTTCAAGTGGTGGTTTATTCTCCCTCTTGTTCCTAAAATACCTAAAATCTATCAAATAAAATACGAATAAACAGAGCTCTAGAGTCTAGCATTCCACATAGTTCTTGAGTGGATCATTCCTGAGGCTAGCCCCATGGGACGTGATCCATTCACTCTTTCGTATTAAAAAACACTTAAAACATTCAACTTCCTCCAAATATGAGACATGATTCATCTCCGTAGGAAAGATATTTCTCATATTCCCATAAACACAGACAAATCAATTTTATCCCAATTGTCTTCTCAAAAGGATGGGGTTGTAACTGATGCCTCTAGCTACTCCTAATAATGGTACATTGAGATAACTTCCACAACTGGTGATAAAGTTCTTCCCCTTCATCCTCAGGCTAAACCATCTGATGTCCTTGGCAGACAACGTGCTAAGTTTCTGCACCCAGATCACACCGGGATTAGTGAAGACTTCAGTAGTGGGTAGGTGTCTCATGAACCAAATGTAGAATAGAGGAGCACGACACCAGACTAGACCACCCCATTTTTCTCATTTTTGTAATGTATTGAATACTATAGAGCACCTAGAAGAGTGGGCACATGATTCTTCAGCACAAACAATTGGATGGCATTCATATCCATAAATTTATCATGTCAGCAAACATGATGATCCCATAGATAGACAAGGCTAAGATAGAATTGACCTATCCGTACTGGGAAATTCTCTACTATGCCTACAGGATATTTAATAGAGCGGTCGGCTAGTTGAACAGACATTTTAGTAGGTCTTAACTCTCCCATATCTAGCCTTTTGCAAATTGTTAAGGGCATAATACTGATACTGGCTCCTAAATCGCATAGAGCTTTGTCAATGATGAATTTTCCAATTACATAAGGTATAGAGAAACTACCTGGATCTTTTAGCTTATGAGGCATGTTATTTTGAATTATTGCGCTACACTCAGCAGTAAGTGTAACGGTTCCGTTATCCTCTATCTTCTTCTTATTGGATAAGATTTCCTTTAGAAATTTAGCATACGAGGGCATTTGAGTGATAACTTCTGTAAACGGAATAGTAATATTTAACTGTTTCAGAAGTTCAACAAATTTCTTAAACTGGCCCATCGTCTTGGAATTGGTTAATCTCTGAGGGTACAGAATCAGTGGTTTATAAGGTGGTGGAGGCACATAAGGCTTCTCTTTCTCCACTGCCTCTTGATCATTATCTTCCTTTTCTTCTGGTTCATTCTCCTTTTCAGTCGGCTTATCCTGCTTTTGGCACATGGCTGGATTGTCAAGTCTTGGATCAGCAGGTCCGTCAAGTTCTTTGCCACTTCTTAGTATCACAACATTGGCCTGTCCTTTTTGGTTAGGTTGGGGTTGTCCAGGAAATACTCCAGTTGGGGCAGCGGTAGGTGCTTGTTGTTGAGCTACTTGTGAAATCTGAGTTTCAAGCATTTTGTTATGTGTAGCTAACGCATCTACCTTGCTCGCCAATTGCTTAATCTGCTCGCTAGTGTGTATGTTTTGGTTCAAGAATTCCTTGTTTGTTTGAGATTGGGTAGCTATGAAGTTCTCCATCATTAATTCAAGGTTTGATTTTCTAGGAACATTAGGAGCAGTCTTTTGATATCCTGGTGGTGTAGCTGGCGCTTGTCCTGGTGCGTATAAAGCATTGTTGTTCTTATAAGAGAAGTTCGGATGATTCTTCCAACCTGGGTTGTATGTGTTCGAGTACGGGTTTCCTTGAGCATAATTCACTTGATCTGTGGGAATTCCTGCTAATAGTTGACAATCAGGGACAGCGTGTCCTGGAACTCCAGATAACTCACAGTTAGGTGTTACAGCAGCCACGGTGGCTGTTGGTGTTATGGCCAAGTTGTCGATCTTTTGATTAAGTGCATCGAACTTTGCATTAACTTGGTCCATACTACTCACTTCGTACATACCTCCTTTTGTTGGTTTCTCAGTTGCGACTCTCTTGCTTCCCCATTGGTAATGATTCTGAGCCATACTCTCGATAAGTGCATAAGCATCATTATACTCTTTGTCCATTAGTGCGCCGCCTGCGGCAGCGTCAATCGTCATTCTCGTGTTGTACAAGAGTCCATTGTAGAAAGTATGGATGACCATCCATTCTACTAATCTGTGATGTGGACAAAGTCTCAGCATATCTTTGTAGCGTTCCCAAGCTTCGAAAAGAGATTCGTTTTCCTTCTGCTTAAATCCGTTGATTTGAGCTCTTAGCATAGCCGTCTTGCTAGGTGGGAAATATCTTGTCAAGAAGACTTTCTTTAACTCCTCCCACGTAGTTACTGAATTCGAGGGTAGGGATTGAAGCCAGGCTCTTGCTCTGTCCCGTAGCGAGAAAGGAAAAAGGCGTAATCTGATTGCTTCTTGGGTAACTCCATTAGCTTTCACTGTATCTGCGTACTGCACAAATATCGAAAGATGAAGGTTCGGATCCTCGGTAGGATTTCCGGCGAATTGGTTTTGTTGCACGGCTGATATCAGCGAAGGTTTCAACTCGAAATCGTTTCGGTTGATAGCTGGCACGGCAATGCTGGAATGCGGTTCAGCTTGTGAAGGACTAGCGTAATACTTGAGCGGATGATGTAGTTCTTCAGCCATTTCTGCGCCTTTCGATGTTCCAACTGGTTTAGGTGGATCAACTTGAAGATCTGGAATGTTGTATTTTCGTTGGTATTCGAATATTCATCTTCTTAAATGTAAGAAGCGTTCTAATTCAAGGACTGGAGGTTGCAAGTCTTCGCCTTGAGAGCGAGTACTTGGCATACAATAGGTAAATTAGATTAGGGAAAATAAATTGTTGCCTTAGTCTAGACAATGCTACTCTAATAGTGCACTAGTGACTACATCAAGGTCCCCGGCAACGGCGCCAAAAACTTGATGAGGGAAGACTTAATGTGTCTAACGGTATCTAAACTGCAAGTGCACAGCCTATCGCAATAGTAATAAAAAGATGTCGAACCCACAGGGACTTTGTAATCACTCTAGTGCTAGAAGGTTTGCTAGTTTAGCTAAGGCGGAAATTTGTCACGGTTATGGTTTTAGGGATTAAAAATGGGAAACTAAACTTAATTAAAGAAATAATGATAAGGCGGTCGGTACGTAATAATATTAACCTATGCGGATCAATCTAGTCTAAGCTTATAAAGATGTTTCACTTAAATAATTCTGTAGAGGTTACCAGTTTAAAAATCCTTGACTCACACTCTCGTGGTCTTATCTCAGATCATACTCCTAAAGCCATATGTCTGCTCTCGCTAGCCCATAAGTGTTTAGAAAATAATTTTTTAAAACTTAATAAGTCTAACTCGTTTTAAAGCGCTCTCGCTGTATTTAAATCGAATGCCTAACTTTAGCTATCCGGTTAAAATCTCACACTCTCGTGGTCTCGACCTAACCTATTTTACTTCTCTTACTCTCGTAACAAAAAGCTTGATTTTAATTATAAAAAGTCACAGCCAGAATATAAGTTCGTAAATGTTTTTAGCTTAGACTCGATTCATCCGTTTGGTTGCTTTATTACATACCGACTCAGTTAATTTAGCTACTCATATTAATTAAAACAACAGACAAACACAGAATGAAATTAATAGACATTAAAACATGCATAATATAATGACGACAGGAACTTAACATAAATAAATAAGACTTAATATTAAATGCAAATTAAAACCTGAACAAATAAATTCTTCGGCTCCTTCTTCCACAATCTGGCAAGCTTGGAGCGTCCAAATTAAATAGAGTACTAAATTATGAGGCTAAAAGAAAATAATGCGATAACAATTTCCTGATGTTGGAAATTGTTATTAAGGTAAGGAAAATAAACTAAGCAGAGAAAAATAAATACTTCTGAAAATGGGTGTATAAATCGACAGAGCTTTCGCATAAAATTGGCAAACAAAAACTCCGTCCTTTTCTTCAACTGACTCTTTGATATTTATAGAGTAGAAATTTGACAGTTGAAGAATAAGAACGTGGGCTTCGGTTCTTCAGTTTTGAGAAAATCCAGGAGAACATGCTTTACTTGGTTCAGTTGGAGGAGATAAATACGGAGTCAACAAAGACTCTTTCTATTCGTTGCACGTCTTCATATATATATATCCAAATAAATTAAATAAAGCTTGTAACGGTCGTAACATGTGTGTAACGGGAATATTTCTCATATTTAGCGCGTCACGGTTGTAAAACCCTTGTGACGATCGTAACACATCAAAAAGGCGCGTCACGGTCGTAAGACCCTTGTGACGACCGTGACAACAACAAATTATGCAGTTTTAGCAGAATTGAGTTCTTCTCTTTTCTTTTCATGCTAAATTTTGTTCCTTTGATCTTTTTCCATAATTTTGGCTCTAGACATATTGTACTTGCTATGTGGCATATAAACTCGAAATAATCGGGAGTTAAAAGGACTAATGTATGATAAAAACGGACTAAAAACATAGTAATAATATGATGCGATTTCTCTTTATCAGCAAGATGAAGAGAAATAAGTTAAAACGAGAAAGTGATTTCGGATTCACCAACCTACAAAGCGGAGGCTCACTTTGGTAATTGTTGCGATGTCGATCGAAATGCGAATGAAGAAGAAAATCGGAGATCTGGTGCACTTCCGCGAATGCGCAAAATAAATGCGGTTGATGAAGATCTTGATAAAGACTTCCAAAAGCACTTCTAAGAAGCTAGAATCAATCCCAAACAGCAGCAACGTATTCAATAACCCAAAGAATCAATGTTGGATGAAGGTTTAACTTCAAGTTCTTCAAGTTTCAATGCAAAACTTGAAGAACTTTGGATGAAGAAGCTTTGGTGAGAGGTTGAAAATGGAGATAAATTGAGAGAAAAATGAGAGAGATGAAGTGAAATTGGAAAATGAAGTTGAAGTTGAAAATATGAGATTCCCAATTATGAGGTTTGGAGTGAAATGAGTTTATATATAAGCTAGGTTTGGCATGAGGCTTGGGTTAGGAATTAGGTTTGGCATTGGGTTTGGATTAATGAGGTTAGGAGCTAGCTTAGGAGTTAGTTGGAGTTGGTTAGGGTTTTTAAAATATTCCTTGGAACATGGTAGAAGGGTCTAGAACTTGGTAGAAACTTCAATGGTAATGTGAAATGGGAAACAAAGTGGAAAGTGGAAAGGAAGAGTGAAACACCAACTAATTTTTGAAATATTTCCCAAAATTTCGCCACCGTTAATCGGTTAACCCCTGGCGTTAATCGGTTAACGGAAGAAAAAATTGAATTTCCCCCCTTTTGGTGGGAAACCCTTAGAATGCATCTCCACCGTTCGTTCTGAGCCAGATTCAACCTTGGGTTCTAATATTTTATTTTTGCCTCTGAGTAAACCCTGATCACATGCATTGCACGCTAACCAATGTTACATGAATTATTATATTTTATTATTATTTTACTTATGCAATGTATGGGCGAATATGCAATGCGACACGCTAAATGCCATGAAAAATGAGAGGTCAAATTTTGGGGTATTACACATAAGTCATTGGACCAAATTCTTTGGGCGTGTCAAACCTTCCCTAAGGAGGAAACCAATACCACCCCATTTTGACTTACATTTTGCCATGATGTCGTTATGCCTGTAGAAATCCATCTTCAGTCTACAAGAGTTCAAAGACAACACGAGATTCCTTCTAAAACTTATCGGAACATGATATTGGATGAATTGGAAGACCTAGATGAGGAAAGGCTCCATGCTTTGGAGTTGCTTAAAAGGAAAAATAAGAGGGTAGAAAAGTCATAAAATAAAAAGGTGAAGGTCAAAACCTTTTCAACTGGGGAATTGGTATGGAAAGTTATCTTACCTATGGATCGAAAGACCAAATCTCTAGGGAAATGGTCCCTAAAATGCGAAGGTCCTTTTGAGGTTATCAACACCTTTACCAACAATTCATATGAGATTCAAGAAATTGTTGGTGATCAAAGAATCTTGAAAGTAAATGGCAAATATTTGAAGAAATATAGGCCTATCTTGCAAGAGATTCAGATTAAAGCATAACTTTCTTATTGGAAGAATCCAAAATAGACTAAAATGGCTAAATTGACATACATAAGCCTCAAAGAAATAAAGATGCATAGAATACATAGAGAGAATAAATTATTCTTGTCTCTTCCAGTGTCTTGAACGAAGATAACTCATCCAGTCCTCATTAGGTTCTCCACAGGAGTCTTCCTTTTTGACATGAGAGTCTTCTTTTTTCTCACGATTCTTAGAAGTCCCTATTTTGTTACCGAGTTTTTTGCTGGTTGCAGTAGACTCCATGGATGTATTTGTCCCAGTGGATGACATAATCGAGGCATTAACACCGTCCTCGCTTTCTTCCTTTTTCACAGCCTTCTTGTTGGTAGAAAATTTTGTGGAGATACTCATGTTGAGTGCAAAAGTAATAAATAAAAACTAGTTAAGAGGTTTTTATAGGAAAATTTGCATTGTCAGAAAGACTAGTCAATAAAACGTTGGGAATACATGGAATTTTGTTGGAAATATGTTCCAAGACTTTACTATTGGTACTTTTCAAAACATGGGAACTAGTGTCGTTGGAGCAAGGGAATACTGAAAAAAAATATGTTTCACAAGGTGAGTTTGGCTGAAGGAGACGAAGAATCTCTATGGTTTAGAGACAACACCTTCTGGATAGCAGTCGAAATGCCAAATCATAAGGTTGACTAAGAGCCAAATGTAAAACCTTTCAGAAATATAGAAATGCAGATCAAAGGCTGAAAACATAAATAAAAAGCAAGCAGATAATGGGTGCAAAGGGCACCAACATTGTTATAATTACATAAAGACCACTTAAGGGTCACCATAAATTGTAATGAAATGCAAGGAGTCAATAGACAAGTAGTTAAAAGGGAGGCTTCGCCTTTAGACCGAGGAAAGCTATTTTTTGAGTCTGGAAAAGCATTTCTACCAGCTATTGTAATACCCCGTATTTTAATAGAATGCTCTGGATAATATTAATTAAATTTAATAGGGTTCCGGTGTGCTCTGAGAGTTTCAATTAAAATAATTAGAGAAACTGATGAACCTAAATTAGTTAATTAAGTTTTATCCGACTCAAAGGTTTTATTAAATATTCGACTCAGAAACATTTTTGGATACTCTCAAGCTGAGCCAGTTAGTGTTACTAACTAATGAATATAATTGTTTGGTTATAAAAGAGAAAGAAAAAGGAAAGGAAGGGGAAAAGAAGAAGAAAAGAGAAGAGAAGAAGAGGAAGAAAACCTAAGAAGGAGAAAGCTTGGATCGTCGTTGTTTCTTCATCAAATCTTCATCTTCATCAAACTCCTCGTCGTTGTAGAGGTAGGTTCATAGCTAGAAACTTTTACTTTTGGATGGGTAGACTTTTTAGGGTTTATGAGTTCTAGGGTAATTTATAGAAAAATCCTAAAATCGGTGAATTAAAATGGTTAGAAATCAATACAAATGCTTGAGTATGTTACCTATATGTGTAGGAACCTTGTTGCTATGTTGTTTTGATGTTTGATGATGGTTAGTAAGAGTTTGGGAAGTTCTGCTATGGGGGAAAACATATTTTTCTGCATTCTGTGTTTGGTTAACCGGTTAACCAATCCGTTAACCGGTTAACGCGTCTGAAGTTTACGCAGTGGATTCTGTTTTGGTTTGGTTAACCGGTTAACCAATCCGTTAACCGGTTAACACTATAAGTATGGGAGAAAAATGTTTTATTTTCCAAACTTTGAAAATTCATAACTTTTTACTCGGTCATCCGAATTAAGTGTTATTTATACCGTTTGAAAGATAAAATATGTATGTTCGTATGATACCGACAAATATTATTTTTACCCGACTTTTCCAATTAACCGTAATTCTGTAAAGTTAAGGAATTGGGGTAGTAATCTATTGTGAAAGATATGCCTAATCATGAGGATTGATTGAGAGTGGATACATGATATTATCGTGAGAATTGTTTAATGGTGATAATTAAACTAAATTGTTAGAATTATGTAATTGAAAACTATATAATTTAAAAGCATCAAGAATGAAGAAGAGTGAGGAAATCTTACCATAAACCAATAGTGTGGCCTAGTATTGTGACTATAAATTGTTAGATGGTATGAGTTGTAAGATGCCTAGTTTTACCTAGGTTGTTGCGAATCATTAGCGTGCTATACACTAGGCCTCCGGAATAGTCTTGTGTAAGTCTTGAGGTGGGTTATCTTTAGTCCCACGAGAAGCATCCTAAAGGACTAGAGGTGTGTATGACACGAGGTCCTCCGTAAAGTCTTGAGTAAGTCTTGAGGTGGGTTATCCTTAGTCCCACGAGAAGCATCCGTAAAGGATTGAGGTATCGCTTAGTGAGACGGGGATAGTGGTTGATTTGTGTGATATGCTAGGTCCTCCGTAAAGTCTTGAGTAAGCCTTGAGGTGGGTTATTCTGAGTCCCACGGGAAGCATCCGTAAAGACTTGAGGCATGTATTACACTGGGCCTCCGGAATAGTCTTGTGTAAGCCTTGAGGTGGGTTATCTTTAGTCCCACAAGAAGCATCTGTAAGGACTAGAGGTGTGTACGTTACTAGATCCTCCGTAAGGTCTTGAGTAAGTCTTGAGGTGGGTTGCTTTGAGTCCCGCAAGAAGCATCTGTAAAGGCTTGAGGTGAGTACTACAATAGGTTATACGTGAAGTATTGAGTAAGTCTTGAGGTGGGTTATTCTGAGTCCCACGGGAAGCATCTGTAAAAACTTGAGTGAGTGTGATATCGAGTCCTCCGTAAGGTCTTGAGTAAGTCTTGAGGTGGGTTATATTTACTCCCACGAGAAGCATCCGTAAGGGCTTGAGATAGATGTTTCACTCGTTTAGTGGCGTGAGATTTGTATGGACCATTTGTTCCATCTCGTACCGGATCCTTTTGAGAGGTAACGTTAAGACTTGAGTTAGGTTTGATAGAACCCTTAGAGCCAAGAGAACTCTAAGATAGGGAACCCACTGAGATGTTGTTATCTCACCCCACTATTGTTGTTGTTTTTCAGGTTTCTTTTGCAGGTTGATTTACAAGTGGAGCTAGGCTCGGGATGTTTCAAGTGAAGCATAGTTTTAGTCTTCCGTTGTGTATTTCTGTATCTTTATACAATATTGGATATTGTATTGATCTTAGTATTTTGTTTTAGTATAATTTCCATGTCTTGTGCCATTTTAGTTTTTGTTTTAGAATTGGTCAAGAATGTGAATTATGCTTTTAGGCATCTTATGATGGTGTCAGTACCAGAAATTAACACTTGTATGATATTATTCTAGATATATATTGTATGGGCGTTACAGTTGGTATCAGAGCAGGTCGTATCCTCGACCTAGCCTTGAAACATCATAAGTAAATATTTCCTGCCTCTTAAGTGTGTCTTGCCAACATGGTTCTTAATATCATATTATGTAGTATTGGTTCCGATCAACCTAATGCTATGTATGTGATATGTAGAATCATGGTTGTGCGACCATGAGGACTCTGAAGTGTTGTCATAACTTGTGTTGTGAGAGTAGATTCAAGCCAAGAGTTAGCAAGGGGAGCTTTGGTCAGCTCAGTTGGAGTCTTCTTAAGAGTTTTACTTCCTGTAACATGGAATTGCAGAGTAGTGTGTTGTTCGAGAAATCCTTTGGAATGGACAGAGTCTGAAGGGTAAAGATCTCTACAAGATGAATGGCCAGTATATCAAGGAATATGTAAAGCACTAGTGTATCAATGTTGGTCACTAGTATGGACAAGAATGTTGAGAAATCTCATTCCGCGAAGAGAGAAGGTGTTGTGTGGAATGTGTGGCGTAAGTTCGGGAATGAGTTAATTGTTAGTGTTTCAGTTCTAAGGTCGCGGCGGCATCTTGGATGAGCGAGAGTACCTCAAGGAAGGTATTCGGATAATACCTATCGGATGGATATAAGTTTCAAGCTGAGAATGTTGCCTTCTTTAAAAATGATATGAAAATATTTAATGTAAAGTTTCACATGTTGAAGATTTTGAATAAGTGTACTCAAAATTGTATGAAAATGTAGAATAAGTGAGTAAGAAAATATTTATGAAATTTTTTGGAGGTCAAGGAAAAAATTCTGATTATAAAATGTATTTATAAGTGCATAACACCTTTTTGAAACATTGTAAAGTTAACAGACCATCCCGACAAGTTCCAGAGGAGGCTGCTGAAGCTCCCAAGTTCATAAGTGGAGGAATACTGACCCCGGATGCTCTCAACACTTTGGAAGATGAGTCTTAGAGCAACTACAACCTAGAAAGTTGGATCCGTGCAAGAGTCACGGGCCAACAAGTCCTCAACTGGTCTTCCCAGGAAATTATAAGGGTTACTGTTGCAGAGTAATTATTATTTCCTGTTTTAAGCATGCATCAAAGTCCTGCATCTTTCCCAAGATGTTTGGACTCATTTTGTAATAGGGCCATATGTATTTTGTGCAAATTGAATATTAATGAACAATGGACATCTTTTTGCAAACAGTCTTTTCTGCTCACTGTCTTTTCATTTTCGCACAAAACAATAAATGGCAATGTTTTTCTCAATAATAATTGCATTCACTTTTTTCTAAAATAAGATAAAATTAATCACTAAAATGAACCAAATCTCAACCCTTGCAGAGATAGCCCTCCAGATTGCACCGACAACGACACTGCTATGACCTCGTATGACTTCGACAATCTGATTAATCAAGCAGATGAAGGGGTTGAAGAAGACTACGATTTACCTGAAGAGTTAGTCAGGTTATTGAGACAAGAGGAAAAGGTGATTTCTCCTCATCAGGAGGAGGTTGAGACTATCAATCTTGGTACCAAGGAAAATGTGAAAGAAGTAAAGATTGGGGCCAGTCTGCAAGCTCCGGTAAAGGAACAACTTATTAGTATGCTGCGAGAATATGTCGATGTGTTTTCTTGGTCCTATCAAGATATGTCGGGTTTGGATACAAATATTATCATGCACAAGCTGCCATTGAAAGAGGATTGTCCGCCAGTTAATTAGAAATTGCGCCATACTCGCCCGGACATGGCCATAAAAATCAAAGAGGAAGTACAAAAGCAGTGGGACGCCGGTTTTCTCGCTGTAACTAGTTACCCGCCGTGGGTTGCTAAAATTGTACCAGTACCTAAGAAGGATGGAAATGTGCGTATGTGTGTTGATTACCGGGATCTGAATAGAGCAAGCCCGAAAGATGACTTCCCATTACCTCACATGGATGTATTGGTGGATAACACAACTCAGTTCTCGGTTTTTCTTTCATGGATGGATTTTCTGGATACAATCAAATCAAGATGTCACCTGAAGACATGGAGAAGACAACTTTCATCACACCCTGGGGTACATTCTGCTACAAAGTAATTTCGTTTGGTCTGAAGAATGCCGGTGCAACATATCAACGGGCTATGGTAACATTATTCCACAACATGATCCATAAAGAAATCGAGTGATATGTGGATGACATGATTTCCAAATCCCAAACAGAGGAAGAGCATTTGGTAAATCTATTGAAGCTGTTCAAGCGTCTGAGGAAGTATCAGTTAAGGTTAAACCCCAACAAATGCACATTCGGGGTACGTTCTGGTAAGCTGTTGGGTTTTATTGTAAGTGGAAAAAGAATTGAGGTTGACCCCGACAAAGTTAAAGCAATTCAGGAAATGCCTGCACTTAAGACTGAGAAAGAAGTTCGAAGGTTCTTGGGTAGATTGAACTACATTTCAAGGTTCATATCTCTCCTTACTGCAACCTGAGAGCCTTTGTTCAAACTGCTAAGAAAGGAACAAACAGTCAGGTGGAACGATGATTGTCAGAAAGCTTTTGACAAGATCAAGGAGTATCTGTAAGAACCTCCAATTCTCATGCCTCCAGTTGAAGGAAGACCTCTAATAATGTACCTGACAGTATTATATGAATCAATGGGGTATGTGTTAGGTAAGCATGACGAGTCTGGTAGAAAAGAGTATGCAATATACTACCTAAGCAAAAAGTTTACCGACCGTGAACAACGTTATTCACTGCTCGAGAAAACTTGTTGTGCTTTAGCGTGGGCTGCTCACCGACTAAGACAGTATATGTTGACTCATACTACCTTATTGATCTCAAAGATGGACCCCGTCAAGTACATATTTGAGAAGCCAGCATTTACCGGAAGGGTTGCAAGGTGGCAAATGATTCTAACAGAATATGACATTCAGTACACCTCTCAGAAAGCCATCAAGGGCAGTGTATTGTCTGACTATCTGGCTGGGCAACCTATTGATAACTACCAGCCTATGAGATTTGATTTCCCTGATGAAGACATCATGTTCTTAAATTCAAAAGATTGTGAAGAGCCTGTTCACACTGAAGGGCCTGATCCAGAAGAAGCATGGACTATGATGTTTGATGGGGCAGTTAATTGCAACAGTTGTGGAGTTGGTGCAGTGCTTATTACACCCAAAGGAGTCCATATGCCTTTCTCAGCAAATCTCACCTTTGTCTGCACTAACAACGAAGCAGAGTATGAAGCTTGTATCATGGGTCTCGAAGAAGCCATTGACCTCAGGATCAAAATCTTGAATGTATTCGGAGATTCAACTTTGGTGATCAACCAAACTAATGGAAAGTGGTATACTCATCAAGAGCATCTGGTTCCCTATCGTGACTATACGAGGAGATTATAGACTTTCTTCACAACAGTCAAGCTTGAATACATCCCTCGAGACGAGAATTAGTTTAAAGACGCCTTGGCCACCATTTCATCTATGATCAAAGTACAGACTGCTAACTATGTACCTCGGATTTCAGTATCCAGACTGGACCGACCGACATATGTCTTCTCTGTAGACACTGTTACTGACAACAAACCTTGGTTCCACAACATCAAATGCTTCTTGGAGACTCAGACATACCCACTTGGGGAATCGTCTAATGATAAAAAGACATTGAGAAGGCTAGCTGACAGTTTCTTCCTCAATACTGATGGCTCCTTATACAAGCGAAACTTCGACATGGTCTTGCTCAGATGTGTTGACAAGAAGGAAGCAGGCCTGCTGATGCACGAAGTACATGAAGGTTCTTTCGGTACCCATGTCGGAGGACATGCAATGGCAAAGAAATTGTTGAAATCAGGTTATTATTGGATCACAATGGATGCGGACTGTTGTGCCTATGAAAGAAAATGACATAAGTGCTAGATCTACGCGGACAAAGTGCATGTGCCTCCCGATCCTTTGAATATAATGTCTTCTCCCTAGCCCTTCGCCATGTGGGGCATTGATATGATTGGAAAGATCGAACCAACTGCTTCAAATGGTCACAGATTCATCCTGGTAGCCATTGATTACTTCATCAAATGGGTTGAAGTAGCTTCGTATGCAAATGTCACTCGCTAGGTGGTAGCCCGATTTCTGAAGAGGGATATCATTTGTCGATATGGAGTTCCCGAGTGAATCATTACTGATAATGGTTCAAACCTTAACAACAAAATGATGGCAGAGCTGTGCCGAGACTTCAAAATTCAACATCACAACTCTTCTCCTTACAGGACAAAGATGAATGACGTTGTCGAGGTGGCTAACAAGAACATTAAGAAGATTGTGCAAAAGATGGGTGTCACATACAAATACTGGAATGAAATGTTACCGTTCGCCTTGCATGGGTACCGAACTTCCATCAGAACATCTACCGGGGCAACACCTTATCAGCTTGTGTATGGTATGGAAGCAGTCCTACCTGTTGAAGTTGAATTACCCTCCTTGCGGGTAATGATGGATGTAAAACTGGACGAAGCAGAATGGGTCCGATCTCGGTATAACCAACTGAGCCTAATTGAAGAAAAAAGATTAGTGGCTATCTGTCATGGTCAGTTATATCAGAAACGGATGAAGAAAGCCTTCGATCAAAAAGTCAGACCTCGGGTAAATCAAGTTGGAGAGCTTGTACTGAAAAGACTTTTTCCTCCTCATACAGACCACAGGGGCAAGTGGACGCCTAACTATGAAGGTCCTTACGTGATAACTAAAGTCTTCTCAGGCGGAGCACTGATGCTCGCAACCATGGATGGCGAAATTTTTTTCTCTTGTGAATTCAGATGCAGTTAAAAAATACTTAGCATAAATGACCCGCTGGACATAAAAATAGAATGTAAGTCCAGGAAAAAATAGGGCATCCCGACGAGTCAAAAACAAAATAAAAAGACTCAGACAAAAATAAGGGAAAAATTGAAAAAAAAAATGTACACCCGCTGAGTTGAAAAGCCACATCGGACAGCTCAGGCAAAAAAGGGGTATCCCGGTGAATTGAAAACCCAAAAGGGCGATCCATGCAAAATCAGGGAAAAAGCGAACAAATGCATTCTGAATTCGTCTATATTACACTCACGTAACATGGCAAGCTTCGAAAGGAAAAAGCGTCAATCAGAATCAACTTTCTTCAGAAATCAAGATAAGAAGAGCGTTCAAGTTATATAGGTCATAGCAAAAGGAACATTGAAGCATCAACATCAGCATTGCCAAATAGGACTTTTATTTTCTCAATTTTGTAGCAATGTCCTCATTTCAGGGATTAGCTTTGCACTGTACTTGCCTATTCAGGGCACACAAATCAATAAATTCAAATATTCATTCACACTTTGTTTTACACCTTTAGTTTTGTTTACAAAATGTCCAAATTTCGTAATACAACATTTGCATGAAAACATATAAGCCATTTTCAATAGATTCCTGCAGGAAATATGTACTCTTAAGCAAATCTAACTCCTATGACGGAATCCGGTTGAGGATGCCTCAGGAAACTTGTACGTTTTCTTTGTTTGACAGGTTGCAGGTACTCAAGGAAGACAACCTTTCACAACATGGGAAATATCAGGCACTATATCCCCAACCAAGCCGGCAGTCACATCATTAGAAGGGCTACTGGACGAAAGTATTCCCCACGAAGCTTTTTATCCCCTCAGGGATCTCCAAAGCAATGTCGAGATCACTTTTCCCCAGCGAGTGGCCGGATCTTCTCATTCTCGGCATTGGATCCCCAAAGAGTTCTTCCCCCAGAGTTCTCCAGAAAGATCGTGCAGTGATCCTTTCTCCCCAACAGATCGCCCGGTGATTCGTTCTCCCAGCAGATTCCAGATCTCGGATCTTGTTTCTCTCGTTTGCATAATCATAGAATTCACATCATTCCTCCCCCAAACAGAGTGTAGCATTCCGTCTAATACAGAGCATTACGGCAAAAATCAAACATTTGCATAATCATAAGCCAAGTTTGAGTCGGTCACCTGCAAATACCAAAATCACTCCTCCAGCAATACGCAAAACTTATCCCCTGCAGATAAAAACCAAAATACCCTTTTGCACTCTCAATACAAATACTTGTACATACTTATACACAATTCTTCTGATACTCGTCCGTATCCTACTTGTACATAATCCTTTGATACTCGTCTGTATCTTACGCATCTCCTCAGCAGATCAACACTCGTCCGTGTTCCTCGTTCAAAAAGTTGATACTCATCCATATCATCACTCCTTAAAACATGCGTCGGCGTTTGTTTCTATCGATACTCGTCTGTATCGTGGGTCTAAGGATACTCGTCCGTATCTTTAATCTCTACACACTGTCGAAACACTTATACCATTTTATTTTAGGTTTTAAACACTCGTCCGTGTTTATCTATCCCCAGAAGTCGCCAACAAAACAACTTTCTATCCGACATTTGTCTTATGTCGTGATATCTTTTAGGTGATCGTCCTTCACCTTTTGATGACCGTACCTCATCATGTTATCTGATGGCCGTCCCCATCATCGATCTTTTTTATCCAGCATTTGTCCTATGTCAAGATAATCCCCAACAGAGCAGTCGTCCCCTACTAGGTGATCGTCCTTCACCTCTTGATGATCGTCCCTCATCGTTTATTTTGATGACCGTCCCTCATCATGTTATCCGATGACCGTCCCCATCGTTGATCTTTCTATCCGACATTCGTCGTGATATCTTTCGGCAGCCGTTCCCTGCTAGGTGATCGTCCTTCACCTTTTAATGACCGTACCTCATCATTAATTTTATGGTCGTCCCCATCGTCGATCGTTTTATCTGACATGCGTCCTATGTCGCGATAACTCTCAACAGTTGTACCCTGCTCGGTGATCGTCCTTCACCTTTTGATGACCGTCCCTCATCATTTATTTACTATTCACCCGATGGCCGTCCCCGTCGCGGTTTCTTTATTTTTCAACCTAACGGTCGTCCCCGTTAGTACTTTTAAATCCCCAATAAAGTCGCCTTTCTTTACCCCATGGCCGTCCCCGTCGCGGTTCTTTGTTTCCTAGCATGATGGTCGTCCCCATCAATGCATTTCTCACCGCTTTTATCCCCAATAGCCGTCCTCTGCTCGATGGTCGTCCTCCGTCTCTACCATTTAATATTCAGTTTATACTATTTATTACAATTTATGTCCCTTTTCTTCTTATAATAAAGAGTGCAAATTTTGGATTGTCTTGGTATTCAACCACAAGTTATCTTGTTTGTTTGTTAAGCCAGACGCTTACATCCTACACAACTAACTCATGCTTGAATAGGGGCAGTTGTAAACACCCCAAATTTTCCCTCTCACTTTTATCACATCTTGACTTATGATTATCATCATTGCATAGCCTATCATCACATTTTCACAATACATAATCATCCTTAACATTTCATCTGCATAATTGCATCTAGGGTTTGTGATCTGAGCAATCCAAGAAGTAATCTGAGAAATCTCCAAGGTCTTAAAGCATGCCAAGAGGGTCCTTGAGTAGTCTATGACCATTCTATTCCCCCATGGGTCATTTAAAGTCAAGAAATGTCAAAGCACTGTAGAGGTATGGAAGCTAAGTTGAGGCTCCTACACAGATGACCTGAAATTAGGGTTTTGGTTTTGAAGGCCTTACACCCAAATTATTTGGTCATTATTGTTGCTATTGGTCCATATATGTTATAAGGAGCATGTGTATCAAATTTTATGGAAACATTCAATGTGGAAGTCATCTGATCAAATGGTAACTTCTTGAGCAAGAAAAGTCAGATTTTGGGCATCTGAGGCCCCCAACAATGGTTCCAAAGGGTCATCATCGTCATTTTGAAGTCATATGGTCTTTATTTAATCATTGGAAGGCTTTGAAGTTCACAAAATTGAAAAAAAATGAACAAAGCCAAAACTTACCAAAAATGGAAATGACTTGTAATGTAAACTTTCTATTTTGGGAAAGATTTTCAACCTCCTCTTTCTTGATCAAAAAGGTTTCAAATGAAATTTCTTCAAACATGAAAGTTGTAAATTTGATCCTCCCATTTTCAAAAAGTACAAGAACTAATTCTAATTCATCCTAGAACTCAAGTTATGGCCTTGCAAAGTTGGCAAAAATCACATAATTTTCACATTCATGCCAAAGAGGGAAATGTGCATTTTTGGTTTCTAAGCATTCAAGTGACCTCTAATGCACTCAAATGTATCATAACATGTTCGAGAAACTTCTAAAGATCAGAATTGGCCTTTGGACCTAGGGTTTTGATGACTTGATTCTTAAGAAACTTCAAAGATGCCAAATTGCATAAACCATGAGAACACATGATCAAGGTCATCCAACTGCATAAACTTGATCTAATGGCCTTCCTTGAAGCTAGCTGACGCAATCCAAGCACAAAAATCTCCTCTGCCATGGCCCATACCTATAGTACACATAAACTTGACTTTTTGCATTTTCCTCTCATACCAATAACACAGTGTCACACCCACTCTACTGACCAATGGTATGGCTTATGCAAACCCTAAGCACTGTAAATGAACACACTTCATGGCTTGAAACCACACACAAGATGAGAATCAATAAATGTCCAAAACTTTATCTCTTCGAAACACACAATCTAGCCAGCAAAAATCACAAATTCTTCCACTAATCAACTCCATATAACCTCAAGAACAAATCCCACCCATCACCATAGCCTGAAATAAGCCTAAACACAAACACGATTTCTGCTTTGTCAGAATTAAAACTCATAAACCAGCCATTATAAACTCCATTCAAGCATCACAATAGCACAAAGGGGCCAAAGGAGGTGAATTGCACAAAGGAGAGGCCCAAAAAGCTCCATTTCAAAGAACTCCATCTCAGGTAACCATCATGAACTTTTTTTCTAGAAGCATGATTTTAAGTTCTAGAATGAATCTACATGCTTCCCTGATCACCCTGATATGATTAGAAATGAAAATAGGTTAGAAATGAGGATTTCATGATGTTCTGAAATTTTTGACCTAGAATTTGTTTGCTTCGATTCAGCTTAATAATGCATGATAAATTAATTTTGTTTGTGGATTCATGTTCTATGATGTTAGAGGAGTAATTCTGGGCAAGAAATTTGAAGTTTAATGGCTTGTAGAAGATTCTGAAACTTTGGATGACCGAAGAAGACGACCAGAGCTTATCTTCGGTCGCCTGAAAAATGTTTAGGGTTTTGTTTCCAGATTAAATGAGGACCATAGGGTCTTGATTAGTTTAGTGCGTGGACGACTTAGATTAGGTCATTAAACCCTAATTTCATTTAATTAATTTAATTATAATTAATTAGTCAGATCAAATGGTGGCCCTTGGATCACGTGCGAAACACAAGTTCAAACCACAGCCTTAGATTTTTCATACTCTTGGTCAAGCTGACTCTCAATCCTGGCCCTTAATCCAGTCCCTGCGCAATCTGAACCACTCCTTTCAATTACTTTGCATTTTATTTCATTTCTTTTGTTTTATTTATTAAAAATACCAAAAACAATTTTAAGATTCTGGAAATTTTTGTCACCACTCAAATTAATTTTCAAAAACCAAAAACATTTTCATTTTCATTTTTTCATTAAAAATGCATTTTTAAATATTTTAATTGTATATTTTAATTAATTAATTCCATTTAATTAATTAAAAATACCTTAAAGTATCTAAAAATCACAAAAAAATTCAGAGAGGTTATTTAAACATTTACAAACTCATCCCACAAATTTTTTTTTGGTTTTGATCAAACGTTTCCAATTTTATTTGAATTAGGTTTTCTAAATTTCTTATTTTTCAACCCTAACTTCAAAATTTCATAACTTTCAAACCAAGATGCGTTTGCATTTGATTCTTTTTGAAATCTTTCACATTTGACCTCTAGTTTCTAAATATATTTTTGTCTCATTTTTATCTTGCCCTTTCAAATTGTTTGGCATTTTTCATTGAGAAGTATCCAAAACCCAAGCAAACTTTAAGATGAACATAACTTGAACTTGGTAAACCTTTAGACCTCCCCCTTTGGATGGTAATTTCATGAGTGCTTTGGTTCCCCTTTGATGAATTTTCAATTTTTTATCATGTGATTTGCTTGTGCTTTTGAATTTGTACATATCTTGCTTTCAAACTAACCATTTCAGGTGCATTTGGTAAGTTAATCAGGGTGTGGATGTGCATCCACACCCAACCTCTCTTTCTCTCTTTATTTTTATATATTTTGCTTGTGTTTGAAGTTAATCTCATTCACTTATGTTCTCTCTTGTTCCTAGGTTACTTAACTTCTTCATGAAGTAAGTAACCTAATCCTTCTCTCTCTCTCTCTCTCTCTCTCTCTCTCTCTTCATCTGCTTCTCTTCCTTTGGTGGCCAATCTGAAGACTTCTCTTGATGCCTCACAAACCTTAGGAATATCTAAGAATGATAACTTTAGGGTTGTACCTAGTCCCCCCTAGTTTTTACCTTTTGAGTCTCATTGAGTCTCTCTCTCTCATCTCATAAGCAAGGCTAAACAGTTAATGTTTTGGGAATCTGAATTAGGGTTATGCCTATATCCTTATCTTAGGATGGAGTGTATAACTTTGATCCTTAGTGCTAAACCTTTAAGTTGTTTTCACCTTCAATCAAAAACACCTAATAATCATTAAATACTTAAGCTTGTAACTTGGGCCTTATATTAGGGTTACATCTCTGCCTGGTGGTTCAAAGGGACTAACCCTGGTGTTCAATGGACAAGTCCCCCTCATGCTAAAGTCTTGAAAACATAAAAAACACTTCTTCATCCAACCTTTAATTAAAATCCACTTAATAAAGGCTTGTTATATAATGAATTTAATCCCTAACCATGGATTAAGTTGAGGTATCTTCCTCAACTTAAGTGTTCTCATCTATCATCCTTCTCTTAGGATGGTGTAATGAGTTCACTAATCTTTGATTGGAGATTAAAATCATTACTTAATACCCAAAAATACCCAAAAACACTTAATAATTACCAAAAGTAGGTTAACGATCTTAATCCTATATCATCATGGTAATTAGGTTGGGATCTTCATCTCACACTTAAGTAGGCTCGTTATCCCTAATCAGGGGTGATATAATGAGTTTACAAACCCTTGATTTAGGCTTAAGCTCATTATCCTATGCAAAACACCAAAAACAATAACAAAACTCAAAACACAAAAACAAACAATAAACGTCTCCTCCGGGATTCTTTTCTCATCACACTCATTCAAAAAACGAGAACTTGCTTCTTCCGTCTAATGTAAGACAGTTAGCACTCGAGCCAGACGAGTCATACACTTGAGCATAGAAAAGCAAGCAGTTCACAACAAATCATCTAAGTCTCTTTGAGTCGAACTACAGTGTTTTGACTTCCTCATTGCACGAGAGGATACATAGGCATAACTTAATAGTTATCGAACAAAAGTCACTTTGTCTCCCCCTCTCCTCTTTCCAGCTCTCTTTCCTTAGCCTCACTGTTTGAGTACTCATTTCCTTTTTTCACTGACACTTTGTACATCCATTCATCCATCTCTTTTATACACAGCTTAGCACATACATTATCCCCTTCTAAACACAATCAAGTAAGCGTAGATCCCGTCGAGAACGACTGACGATCTGGGTGCTAATACCTTCCCAGGTCGTAACCAACCCCCTTTCTCAGTTTCTTTGGTTCACAATCGTCTTATCCATACCCTTCCAGGTTTATGCAGCATTACCTTTCCTTTGGGATAAAAATGCCTAGCTGGCGACTCTATTCTACCTCAACCTCCAACATCGCCGACGGTTCGCGTTTGCACCAGGATGAAATTCCGGGGAGCGACAACAGTCACATAAGACTCAACCATCACAATAACATCCCTCTGCTCCCAACTTTGGAATGTTATGTGTCTTTAAATCGGTTGACATCTATAAGAACAGAACCAGGTAATGACAACTACAATCTTCCTTCAATCATTACTACAGTATCCCATACTACTGGAATCCTTCAATCAGTATATATGTAGCAGAATCACTAAAGAACAACTTCAACTTGCCCTAGACAAGATGTCAAGACATCTTTCAGGACACCATACAAGAGAACTACCACTGCTCCTATTTGTTGTTGCAGAACCCTTCAGACAATAACTTCTCTTTGTTTAATCACCAGAAAGTACTCCATGGATCTCATATAGAAACATATCAAGATGCCTGCTCTGATACCAATTGAAAATCTAGTTATGCAGATACTCCAATTTCCTATCTTAATGTTAAGACAATGATTACTGCACTTTAGGAAACAAGGAAGAATACACAACTGCTATTTTGAAGTGATGCAATACAATCACCAATAGATGTCAAGACATCATGTTGGGACATCTCAATCAAGAACACAATACAGAAAACTATAAATATCAGAATATAAAGTACACATAATATGTTGACCCAGTTCGGTGTTAATAAACCTACTCGGAGGGATACTAATCCAGGATGAAGACTTCATTATCTTGTAGTATTACTTTACAGTTAAACTCTCCAGTTTACAACTTTATCCTAATCACTATCATCAATGAACATCTTTATCTAAGGCTAAACTCTAATCGTTTACAACCTTTGATATGAGACTCCTTCTCACATCCTTCATCACCACCTGTGATGACTCTATCTTCTGCTGGTCTTCAGAACCTGTCATGGTATCTTGACCTACAAGTTATATTGGACTTTCTTCAAAGCTTCATCCAAGTAAAATACACAACCATTACCTAAAGGCTTCTGGTCATGCCCCTTGTACCTATGCATTCCACCTTGCATCCCATACTGCATAGTGGAGACTTCTTACTCCTAAGAGAGCCAACGACTCTGAAATCCTAAACCCTTATTCTACAAAGTATTTAGATTAAAAAGTTACAAGTGATACAAAAGTTACAAAGGTTACTTTAACCATAGGTCTAATTCTCCTTATATAGTCTTCTGTTGGGCTTCAAATCTTTCCTTGATCCACTGCTGAAGATGCCTAGAATCTTGGAACATATTTGATACATGTTTAGATGTTAAGTAGTTAAGATATCCAGTCTTTCTGTTAGGACATCTCTTTCGACATCTTTGTCTTTCGCATAATTCTTTAGCTTTGAACTCCATGTTGAACCAATTCTTCTATCATTTTGTTTTACCAAAATTTGTCCAAATCTGAAGAGCTTTCAGCTTGTATGTAATTATTTTTGGTCAATAAAGTTATATTTTTTCTATAAAAAAATAAAATTAATCAGACTATTTTTTATAATACTATATTACTTTTTTTACTTTGATAATATAATTTATTATTTAAATTTAAATTTTTTTAGGTATAATTTTTAATTTTTATAGATACAAATTTATACTTTATAAAATTTTCTTATTTAAAGTTTTAACATTGTATTTGAATAACTATTTGTGATTACTTGCTCACTAAGTTAATAAGTTTAAAATACTTTATTATATTTTATTATTTATAAAATAAATTATTTTATTTTTTATCTAGAACTAGTAAATTCAATGATACAAAAAGTTCAAAAAGTAGTCTAAGTACTTTGAGATTTTGGTAGATAAGTACAAGCAAAAATTATGAACATTTGAAAAAAGAAAAAAATAGATAAAAGACATTACCTTTTAAATGAATAAAATTATTTTTTATAGATACAAATTCTAGACACAAATTTATAATTTTCAGCATATGAATCAATTAAAGATATCATCTTTTGAGTTGTAAGCTTAAACTTTGAATGAAATGGGAATTGAAAAAGAAAAAGAAAATACTCTTTTTAGGATATATTGATGAAAGTTATTGAAATGAAAAAGAGGAATAAAAAGGATGAATTTTTATTCTTTTTTTAATAAAAATAATAGGGATTTTTTTTACTATTTAAAGGGTGTTTGAGGAATATTTTTTTATATGTGTTTTTTGGATTTGAGGTTTGAGAAATCATTTTTTGTGTGTTTTTTATTTTAATTTGAGATTGTGCTATGATGGAGCAAGGTCAGAATAGTTTATACTTTGTACTTCCTTTTCTGTCTAAGACTTATATGATGGACAGTGATCCTTCAACTAATGACATAGTTTCATGGAATTCTACTACTAGGAGTTTTGTTGTTTGGAATCAATATGAAATTTCGAAAGATTTGTTGCCCATATTCTTTAACCATAACAACTTCTCGAGTTTCGTCAGACAACTTAACACTTATGTAAGCAAATTCAATGTACTTCATAATTTTCATTTCTTTCTTTGTTTGTTTGATTGATTCTTTTGTTAATGTTATTTGTTTAATTCTTTTATCACTTCCGTTAAAGTTTTTTTATTGTTGAATGAACCGTGTTATGATTTTTGATTTGATGAGGCTTTAGAAAAATTATCTTTGTTGATTTGTTAACTTCGATTGATTTATGTTAGATTGTTTACTTATTTGAGCCTGTTAACTTGTAACTTCTTATTTGAGCTTGATTACTTTCGTTAACACTTGTAAAAGATTTAGGCGAGATTTTGAAAACTGCGAGACCCAAATAAAGTTTCTTATTTTCTCTTTATTGTTTTGTTTTTTAATTTATTTATTGAATTGTGCTATGGTTTTCTGTTTGATCAGGGCTTTAGAAAGGTTTCTCAAGAGCAATGGGAGTTCTCAAATGAAGATTTTGTAAGAGATCAACCAGATCTCTTGAAGAATATCCACATGCGCATTCCATTTTTTGGCCACTCTATGCCTGATGCTCAAAGCCAACATGCAGCGGCTTCTGGTTCTGGTACTTCATTAACCGAATCAGAGCGATGTAATTTTAAAGCTCAGATAGAAAAACTTAGACATGGAAAAGAACAACTACTTATGAAGCATCATAGGAAGCGAGAGGAGTGGAATCAGAATGAGATGGATTTACATTACTTGAAGGATCGTTTAAAACAATTGGAACTAAATCAACAAAGTTTTCTCTCTTGTGTTGGTCAAGTGCTGCAAAAATCCGCGAAAGAGGCAAGTCTCCAGCCATCTACGATAAACACGGGGATAAAACGAATCTATCTAGATAATAGTCCCTATAATAAATTAGCCAGCAATGAACTTCATAAGGAACCTTCAGAAGAGTTATCTATAGAAACCGCTGAGAGTGCTTCCGATCTCAGTATCAACATGGAACGATTAGGTATACTCGATTCATCATTGACGTTTTGGGAAAATCTTGTAAAGGAAGTTACAAACCCGTCTTATGAAATGGGTTCAAACTTGGTCTTTGAAGATTCTATGAATCGTGCGCATACTCTCGCTTTGTCCCATACGCGAATTGATTTTGAAGTTCCTCCCGAGTCATTAGGAAACATAACAAACTTTCTGGCAGATTCAACCATTGTTCGTGATCCTGATCCAGTTGAACTCGAGTCAGGTGATATCTTTGTTTATGACCCTTTGTACCAAAGTATGTTGCTATCACGGTTCCTGATACAGTTGCACCTGAGCCAGCTGTTACCGTTGTTCATGACTCCGCATCAACGAAAGAACAACCTGTTGGAACAATCCCGGGTACTACTGGATTTAATACACCATTTTGGCAAAAATACTTGGTGGAAGATTCTTATGAGGTTGAATCAGAAAATCCCCGTGAAATTAGAAAATACTGTTGGAGCATCAAGTAACATAAAAAACCTCAATTTGATCAAGAAGAGAAAGCTTAGTGGAAATTGATTATTCCTATTAGCTTTTCATGCATTGTTTGAAGTTTCAATCTCGATGCTGAGACTTCAAAATTCTTTATATTGCTGACTGCAGTTTAAAATTATGTTACTGTGACAATATTGTTTTTAAGTTTGTAGTGATGTTTACTCAATATATTTTACACGACTATTAGATAAGTATGTTTATTGGGTTCGATTTGAAATCTAAATCAATTATATGACCAAATTCAATCTGTCACATAAATGCTTTTACCATTTCGATCGGTTTAGATGTTGCGATGTTGAATGCGATCATGACGGTGTGAATTACTACAATTTGTTTTTTAATATAAAAATTGTGAATAACAAATTTTGTATTAGCAATAACGGAGAGACATATAAGCATATGTGGGCTAGTGCTCCTACTATACTTTAAATACTTGTTATAATTAATATTAAGTAAATGGTACGTTAATTTCGACACAAAAAATATTGATGCTTGTTAGAACAAGTTTTGTTATTCTAAAGTAAAAATTATTATATGGTGCACTTGGTGAAATTAAAAGGGTCGGACAATCTTCAACATCTTCTTTAGTGATGTTTGTAGTTCCCTTTGGTTATATAATGATATATCATGATGTTATAGTAGAATTTAAAAGTGTATAATTAGAAGAATTTTCTAAAGTTTATAAGACTCAAATTAAAAACTATATTTTGAATGGGAATTATATTTAAGGCTACTAAAAGTTCAATTGTTAAGAATTATTTTATAATGTCTATTGTTGTCTCAATATGTAATATTTTAGCTTTTTTTCAATCTCAAAATAATTATCACTTTAGAATATTAAAGTTATATTTATTACTTTTATTGTTATTTATAGAAACAAATTATAAAGATGATTGTTTGCTTCATTGATTTATAGAGTAATAAAAATAATTAAATTGATATATAATAAAAAAAGACTTCGATGGTTATATATCATTAGATTTATTAATGTCTTTTTCAAAACTTTTTCCATTTTCAATTGAGCATTTTTCTCCTGCATATGCAGCTTCTCAGTGGTTTCTTCGCCTTTAGTTAAACTTGGTTATGCACATCTCCAAAAATATTATTGTCTTAGAGAAGAGCCTAGTTATTTTTCGTAACCCTAGACATAATACTCTTTATTGGGATCATCTAGGAGGCAGTGATATATATATATATATATATATATATATATATATATATATATATATATATATATATATATATATATATATATAATATATATATATATATATATATATATATATATATATATATATAATTATTTATTCTGATCATCAATAACGAATGGAAGGCGGAAGATATCGATGATGAGAGAGTGATGTAGATCAAAGTGTTTGGGATTCCTTGTCATGTATGGAATATGAATTTCTTCGAATTCTTAGCCAACACTTTTGGTTCGTATAGTTGTTCGGATGATAACACTGATAAAGGAATCAATATGGACTTTGTTAGATTCGTGGTGAGAGTTCCATCCAACTTTGTTTTATAGGGGAAGGTTATGGTGAAAGATAGATGGGAAGGAGTTTATAATAATATTAAGGGAAGATACATATGGTCTTGTTAGAGTTTTACTTAAATCAGAGAAAAATATAAAGAACGTTTCTGTTTCTTCATCTTTTGCTTCTGATCTGGACAGGAATAGTGAGATCTTTTATTATGATTCCATGGAGGAGGTGACGGGATCAGAAGGGGAGCTACAAGAATGTGCTTGGGTGGTCGGAGCGAATGGAGATGGTAGTGAGAGAGGTTATGCGGATAAGGGTATAGGTGTTGCAGAAAATTCAGAAAGATGCAGAAGTAGGTCGGTAAAGCATGTAAGAGCAGGTTACACAAAGGTGGTTGTCTCTTTTGATGAGTCAATATACAAGGCAAAAGGCAATTTTTTTAATCCCATGAATAGTAACGCTAAATCATATTCTTCTTATGAGCAGCATAAAGCGAATGTCTATGTTGACAAAGGGGGCTTTTTTTCACGATGGATAAAGGAAATGAATTAATGGATGGGCCCACTTGGAAAATGTGTCACACAGTCAAGGAATAGTTACCGGTGGTAATTACTTGAAAAAAGTGAGATACAAAAAATTATTTTGGGTGGAAGGAAGGCAACATGTTGTACGATTAAAAAAAGGAATGGGAAAGTTAGACAAAAACAAAAGTGTTCTACCTTGTCAAGTGGCACAATTTCTTGTACATGGAATGTTATGAATTTGTGAAGGAACATTGATGTAGGATTACAGAACATCAGTAATTCAATTTCATCTCACTATCATGGTGCCCATTAGGAGGAATCCAATATTTTGAGACGTAAAGTTAGATAATAGAGAAATCTGGATTATAATATTGGGGACAACTATGGGAGATGATTAAGAATCTAGGAGTGTCGATTTCGGTTCCGAAGAAGGATTACATTCTAAGACCTGGTGTTATGGAAAAGGCGATAAGGATATGTTGGTAGGAAGGAAAGAGTTTAAAAAGCCTTTACAATGTTTATAGGAACTTTAAATATAATAAGGGGAGGTACCTTGAGGGATGTTTCAGACGATTGTCTGGCGTGGCTTATGGTTGATAATAATGATTGGGGCCCGAAACCTTTCAAAGTCAACAATGATTAGTTTAATGATAATAACTTCATTTCCCTTATGGAAAATGTGTGGAAAGGATTGGTGGTTAATGAAAGAAGTGACTTTGTGCTTAAAGAAAAACTTAGGATTCTCAAAACTAACCTTCGAAAATGGAACGTCGAAGTCTTTGGAAAACATGATTTGGAAGTGGAAGAAGGTGTGAGGGATATTAATGATGGGGATTTTTTGCTAGCTTCGAATATTGGGCATCCTTTGGAAGACATTATTAATAATCGCAAAGAGGCTTCAAGTCGGTTTTGGACTAGTTTGTGGATTAAGGAAAATATTTTAATCCGAAAGGCTAGATTGAAATGGCTCAATGATGGAGATAATAATACCCAGTTTTTTCATGTTGTTATAAAGGAGAGGAGACATCGAAACTTCAATGGTTATATTAATTCGAAGAGAGACTGTAAGAAAGCGACATTTTAAGGTATGTGGAGTATCGCCTTTCAATGTTCATGATGTATGGTTTAGGTATTGTGGGAATTGGGGGTTTAGGGGAAACTTAGGGTTTAATGAGTAGATTTTGATGAATTATGATGAATCATGATATTATGTTATTGTATATTGATGTATACATGCTGGTAGTATGTTTTAATGGTGAAATCTGTGATTATCCGTGGAAAAATATTGGTTTTAGGTGTTGTTTTCATAACAGGTATTGTGATGTTATCTCAGGGTTTTTAGTCTGAAATCGTGCAGCCCGCTTAGCGCAATCGAGCCTGCTTAGCGCGGTCGAGCCCGCTTAGCGCATTCTTAAGAATTTTTTACTCCAAGAGTCAGTGATTTGCATGCTTAGCGCGAGGATGGGCACGTTTAGCACGACTTGAAAGTTGAAAATGTTGTGTTTTAATTCTAAAAAATTATTTGTTAGCGTGTAGGTATGAAGTAATGATGTTGTGATGTGTTGTACTTGTTGTTAGGTGTTATTTTGATGTTTTAAAGATTATCTTATGATGTATATGATGAACATGAAGTTAGGATATATGTAGTGTTATATGATGAATTTTCGTGAATGCAGATGCAAATGTTGATTTACCGTGTTGATATGATGAAGTTGTTGCGTCTTGCATTCATGGCATAACTATGTTGTTGGAGGCTTCGATCCCATAGTGTGATTGGGGTGATGTTTTTTATGTTGTGCTCCCTTGTGGATGGTAGATAGCCCAATGTCCATCATATATTGGAATCGGTACCACATGCATTTAGGAAGTTACATCTCACTCTTGGTGACATAGCATGAAGCGTTGTTGTTGATGTGATGTTTTGATGAGTGGTGTAATGTAAGGGGTGAGAATATATGAAGTGTTGCTATATGATGATTATTGCATGCTTACCTTTACTTTATGTCATTTATATTGATTCGTGATTACTCACCCTGCCTGTTTGAATGTAACCTCTACATGGGTAACGTGCAGATACTCAAGAAGGATAGCTTTCAGTGTGGAGTTTAGCTTGAAGTTTTTCGTCTTTTGTTCCGTTTATAAGAAAAGGTGTCATGCTTTGTGTCATGTAACATCGGGTTGGAGACGAATGTGAACCTTAGTGTTCTTTGTTTTGTTTTACTTTTTTTTTATGATATCTAGTTGAACTTGATTATGATGTTTTGACTTAATTTTGAACCATGTTGCATTATTGAGATTTTATGAGGATTAAGATAAAACTTTTGATGTTTTCCGCTGTGTAATTGATGAGTGTCGCTCCCGGGATTTTCATCCTAGTACAAATGCGAAAGTGGCGCGGAAAAGGTAGAGTCGCCAGCCAGGCATTTTTATCCCAAATGAATAGGAAAGGTAATGCTGCACAAACCTAAGTAAAAAAGGAAAGGACAAGGTCATGCGAACCAAAGATCTGGGTTCGGGAGTCGGTTACGACCTGGGAAGGTATTAGCACCCCAGACCGTCTGCCGTACCCGACGGGATCCATGCTTGTTAGTTTGTTTCAAAGGGTGAGAAATAAGGTGTTGATGAACAAAACCGCTACTAGAACTGGAATGGGAGAGGGAACTGAAAAAAGAACGAAAAGAAAGGGAGAAATGTAGGGAAAATAAAGAGTGTGCTCGAATGGGCCCTACCCCGCTACCTACGTATCTCATGGGAAATGAGAATCAGAGTCGACGTAGTTTGCCTAACTAAGGCGGGAACTTTGCTTGTGTTTTTTATGAGATGAATTGTTTATGCCTCTGCTCAGGTGTTGCAGGCTCTCCTTGAACGAGTGCGTTACCATCTTGCAAGGAGACATGTCGTATCAAGTTCACGTTGAGAGTGAATGAGATGAGAAGAGAAATCCCACAGGAAAAGACGCGTGTTGTTGGTTAATTTTCTTTTAAAATAAGTGTTTTATTGTTTTTGTTTGTGAAACATTCTCGTACTAAGACTTGTTCATCGTGTTAGATGCCTTACACCTCGCCCCAAAATGGGAGGTGTATAAGTAACCCACGACAAAGTCTTCTAGCGTACGAGAAGCTCAACCTTTATTAAGTATTTTGTTATTTTCTTTATGAGATGAGAAAGAGAGACTCAAATCGAGAAAGGGAAAGAACTAAGGGAACTAAGACGTAACCCTAAGTTATTTATTGCATGCAAAAGGAGATCTTAATGGTTTGTGTGGTTTTCTAGTCCTAATGAGAAAGAGGAAAAGAAAAGGAAACTTAGAATTCAACTTACTTTCTAAGGAAGTTATGTTGTTTCTAAGAAAGGGGGAAGCCTATGCAAACAAAGCACAAAGTGCTAAGGCAAACACACTTGGAAAGAGTAAAGAATATAAAATGAAGAAGTAGTGTGAACATGCTTACCTCAACCTCCCTACATAACAAAGGTTAGTATAATAAGGCTAAAGCGATGAAAGGAAGAAGGCAAACAAATACCAACCATGTCATAATACATCTATGGCCTAAACTAGACTTAATCCTAAGTCTAAGGACCCTAAAAACTAAGCAAAGTCTAACTTTGGCCTCTACTACAACTTCCTATTACACAAAAAGCTACTAAATGCAATTCACAACACAAACAGCCTATTACAGCTACCAAATAACATGAAAATAGGTGTAAAAGAACTAAAATAGAATAATCCAGCATGTTTTTACAGCTCCTGTTTCAAAATGTAGCGATGAAAATAAGGCATTGTCGTACCTCGAAAAAATACGATCCTCGCGATGGGACGCGGAAAAAACAACAGAGTCTCCACCTAACTCTATTTATTCTAACTAAAGAAAAGGAAGATATAGATACAACCTAAATAGGATAAGAAATGGTCAACAAAACCAAATTCTAAGTTCGGGAGTTGGTTACGCAAGGGGAAGGTATTAGCACCCCTCACGTCCGTTTTACTCAACGGGAACCTCTTAGTCTAACTACGCAATTGAATGTTGATTTATGTCTTTGTCTTATTTAAATGTTTTCTAATGTGTTTGTTTTAAGAAAAAGGAAAGTATTTTAATTATTATTGTTTGGAGAAATTGGAAGTTTTTTATTAGGGTGATTTATGACGGAGAAATAGTTAATTTTTTATTATTGTGCTCGTGAAGGATTAAAATCCTTGTGCCTATGTATTCCCTTGTGCAATGGGAAAGTCATAGCTTCGTAGTTCGTACAACTACGATTGGTGTTTTTTAATGAACGGATGTTTAAAACACTTTCTAACTGCTAAGTGTTGGCTTATTTACTCGCGGTGGAGGTTGAAGCGCTAGCTTGTATGCGAGATAGAAAGGGCTTAAACAATGTTCGTTTAGAAAAAGAGTTTGATCTTATTTAAAGTTTTTTTAAACAATAGGGTGAATGAACCATAACGCGTGGGGCTAGCCCAGGAGTGATTTCATTCAAGAACTATGTGGAATGCTAGACTCCAGAATTCAGTTCCTTCGTTGATTAATTATAAAAATGATTTGTATTTGTTGGATATGTTTTAAGTTGTAATTTGAAAGAAAGAGACAAGTCGTCATCTTTGAGGGAGATATCTCACCTATTTCACCACAAACAGCTAAGGGAGAAAATTGAAAGTGAAGAAGCTTCGAACTTGGATATATGATCAACAAGTGATTGCCACGTTCTTCCTTAAGAGAAATTGTTTGATAAAATTGATTTGTTTGTGTTTGTGGGAATGGGAGAAATATCTTTCCTACGGAGATGAATCATGTCTCATCTTTGGAGGAAGTTGAATGTTTTAAGTGTTTTTGAATACGAAAGAGTGAATGGATCACGTCCCATGGGGCTGGCCTCAAGAATGATCAATTCAAGAACTATGTAGAATGATAGACTCCAAAGCTCAGTTTCTTCGTATTTTATTTGATAGATTTTAGGTTTTTAGAAACGAGAGGGAGAATAAACCACCACTTGAAGGATAGCCTCAAGAATGATTCATTCAAGAACTATGTGGAATGCTAGACTCCAGAGTTCAGTTCCTCCATTAATTAATATGTGAATTAAATATTTGCGTTTGTTTTTCATGATTTAGGGTTTATAATTTTAGAACGAAGGAGTAAATAAAACACACTCGAAGGCTAGCCTCAATAGTGGTTCATTAAAGAACCCGAGGAATGCTAGATTCTTGAGTTCAGTTCCTCATAAATTAATTGTGACGTGTAAAGTCATGCAGATGGCGATCACATAAGTGACAGACTTACGTGTGTGCAAAATGTAGGCGTATGAATTGTTCACTTGGCGTTAGACCAAGAAATTAAATTATATTTGAAATGATTACTCTTAGCGTTTGAGTATTCATTTTATTTTATTAACAAATTATGGTCGTGATGCAAAAATAACATTCAAGTTTATCCAATTCATACATCGTCATCATCATCATACAATTAAATAATAAGCACGAAAAAAGATACTCATACATCATATAAACATAATTGATCCAGAGATAATTATTTAGCTAAATTAAATAAAACAATAATTAACAGACTAATTAATTAAATTAAACAAAAAATTTAAATAATTAATTAACACAAAATGTTTGTTTGGTTTTTATTTTTTGATATAAATAAAATAAAGAAGGAAAGAAGAAATAATAATAATAAAAATGTAATGAAAGCTAGTAAAAAAAGAAAATGGACTAGGTATAATAAGCAAAACAGAGGTGTGTTTATTAGAAAAATCATTGACCCAGGAAGACTAAGCCCATGAAGCAGGAGGGAACATAGTGTGGGGATCAGTCAATGTTTGACTACCAGATGTGATTTGGTACGCATGATCATGAAGGAGTCAACAAGACTCCTGATCAAATGGCTGGAAAGAATGAGGCGCATGATAATGGCTAGAGGGAGGTGCGTGTGAGCAAGCTTAGAAAGGAATGGACGGTGACAAGTGTCCACCCTGGTGACACATGTCACCGTCAGCCAACCAACAACAACATAAATTAGAACAACAAAAAAAACTTATGAAATTAAATAGAAATAAAAAAACGTCAAAATGCCTATCCCTCTTCTCACTTAACGCGTCTCTCTTAATACTTATAAACAGCTCTCACGCTCTTTCCTCTCTGCAAATTCCTCTCTCTGGAAAAAAAAATCTCATCGGACATCGTACGGCTAACCGGAGGAGTCAGGGTCATCCGCGGACATGAATACCATGAAGACAAACACGAAATCATCATCAAAAAACGATAGATTTTTCATCCCAAATCATGAACCCTAGTTATCAAATCGTTACGAGATTGGAACAATGAATGAAAATGAATCAGAGATCTACCTTTGTCGTGACGCTTTGGGCCTTAAACAAAAGGTATTCGGTATTTCTCTTCCTTCTTGTTTGAATCCTCCTCTTCTTCTCGCCTTTGTACTTTCTTCAGTTTCTCTGCTTTTTTTTTTGTTGATAGGTTGTTGTTTTTGTTATTTATATTGTTTAGAGTTTGCTTTAAGGTCTGTATGCGGCTAGGTCTTGTTTGCTTAGGCTTTTGTTGTTTTCTTTTGATGGTTTATGCAGCTAGTTTCATGGCTTTCTCCCCCCTTTTGTTCATGAACTCGTCTCCCTTAAATAATGAAAATTAGGGTTTACAATTTTGAATTTTGTACTGAAGACTTGTGGTTGAAGTTTGTGACATCAGGTCTTTTGTTTGATACTGATGGTTAGGTCCTTTTCAAATGCATGGATAACTTGGCGCTAGAAGGAGGGGATAGCTTATCTCACTTTGGTGTAAGGGTTGGTTGCAGGTCTTTAGTTGCAGACTTGCAGGATCCATTTTTGTGCTTGCTGCAAAAACGCTTCTTAGATTCTGAATTTTGCAACAGGTCTAAACCTTTTGTGAATTTGTTTGTATTTCCTTTTTCCTTTTCTATAGTTTTTTTCTCTTTTTTTTTAAAACCTCCTAGTGTGTTTGCTGTGGACCTGTTGATATTTTTGTTGTGTTAACTTGGTTCATGATTCCTTTTTTCATCTTTGTTACAGGTTTTCTTTTGGAGTGATACTAGCATTGTCTAGGATGCATGTGGTGATGGCATATTGTTGATCTTGGCTTTGCAAAGAGGACAAATATTGCAGTGGGGTCAAAATATCAGACAAGTTCAGACAAGTCTTATGCAACCCTCATGTTATACTAGCAAAAGCGCTAGCTTCTCTTTTTTCCTTTTTAGGGAATTATTTTGTAATGGATTTGTATTCTTTTGGTAGAAACTTGTGTAAATGATATTGAAATAATAAAAACTCTATGTATCTTCAATTAAACTTGTGAAACATGAACATTTGTTTGGAAAAGAAAAATAGATATTTGGAATATAGTTAGGAACTTTTGATGAACTTGGAACATGGCATTAAGACTTGAATGACATTTGAAGTTTTGGATTGAAAGAAATGGAATTAAAATTGGGATAAGAACCGAAAGAAAAGTGGTATTTGAAATTTAGAACCAAAGCTTTGATATAGGATTTGACATAAAAATGAAATGGAACTTGAAATTTTGGACAAGAAAGAAATGATATTTAAACTTGGAATGAAAGTTGGATTGAGAACTTGAATTAGAAATCACATATGAACTTGAATGGGCATGAAATTTAACTTTCTTAGGAAAGAAATTAAAAATTAACTAATAATTTGAAATAGAATTTGGGAGGTGTAGCGGTAAAATCATGAGTGTAAGCTATTAGTTAACTTAACTTAAAGTAAACAGAGTCGCCACCGCGCTTTATTTTTATTCCAAAAGGAAAAGGAAAAAGAGAGAATAAATCCTAATGAATCTAAATGCAAAATAAAAGCTAAAGAAACACAACAAAGAAACAGGTAAGGGGATAGGTTACACAATGAGAAGGTTTTACGCACCCAAAATGCTCGTGGTACTCCACGGGAGCCCTTTGAAATATTTACTACTTTTGCTTTGAAAAAGGTTTGTTAAATGAAAGTGGGAGGGTGAGAAAAGAATTATTTTTTAATATTTTTGTGTTTGGAGAGGTTTACCACCTCATGCCTACGTACCCACAAAGTGCAATGCGAGATCAAAACCCCGTAGTTTGTGGTACAAATAGTGAAAAGGGTGAGTTATAATTAATTTTATTAAGTGAAGAGAATTTGTCATCTTCAAGTGGATGGTCAAACAAACTACCATGAGAATGAAGGCATGGACTCATACATCATTATGGGGAGGGCGCCAACTCGGATAAAATCAACGAGTATGCCACTAAACCCCCACGAATGACAAGAGACTTAATTACATCAAACTACAACCATGGAGATTGAGAGACTTGCACCCGACTAAAGAATAATGACTCATAATCGGCACTCTTTTAAAGAAAATACACAAAAGTTCACAAAGGCACAAAACAACTTGAATGAGTTTTATTCTTTTTATTTTTTCAATTAGGGTCAACATGATTAGATTCATTGATTTTAAAAGAAAAGAAAAAGAGTAAAAAGCCACTTGACAAAAGTCAAGGTTTTGTTAATTAAAAAGGTGATGATTTAAAAAGAAGGAATATTTTGAAAAAGGGGGAAGATTTTGAAAATTAAAGAAGGGGAGGAGATGAAGGGACTATCCTAAAAAAAAAGAAAATAAGGAGATAAAGGGAAGAACGATCTAATCAAACTTGATGGCGTTTCAAATTATGAGCATAAGAGTTCCATCCTTATAAGCTAGCAAATGGCCAAATAAGGCAAATTCCAACTTCATGAAGTTCAAGGCAAAGGAAATGTGTCTTAAGAATCTAAGTCCAAATCTTCATTCCAAAGCAAAGGATAGTAACCAATAGTCCACAAATTAAAGTCACAAGTTTTTTAGAGGTTTAATCTTTTATTAATGTTTTTGTATCCAAATGGACAAAAGGAAAATCAACAACAAAATAAGAGCAAATAATAAACATGATATGGATGAATAAAGTATAATAAAGCAAAAAAAAATAAAAAATAAAAAGCAATAAAAGTGCAAGAATTTAAATGTTAGTAGCAAAAGCAATTAAAGTGCAAAAATCTAAAATATTAATAATAATAATAATAGTATAATAATATTTACATAATAATAATGGCATGGTAAACTTAATCAACCACAACCAAAAAAGAGCAACCAAAATCGAAAGGCAACCGGATCCGCTTAGCATCTTACAATATAGCGATTAATTAAGACAACCCGAACTGAATTCAATGAAATTTGAAAGGCGATTGGGAGACCCAAAGCACCTACGCATCAAAAATTCATAAGTCTCGAATCTTAATGCAATATGATTAACCACTTTGGGATTACACGATCAACAAGAGATCCTGTCCACGAAAGTGCAAGTACCCAATTAGATTTTTATTCCGAATTTAGGGACAAATTTAGGTCTATATTAAGCAATCGCTGAATAATTTACGAAGTAATTACCCTACAAATGAGGCTGACCACCACCAATTAAGGTGCATAATGTTAGTGCAAATGCATGCAAGATAAACGATATGTAAATCGTTATCCGGACGCAATACTGCACAAAACTAAAGGTGAATACCAAATTGAGTTGCACTCATGGTATTCTTCCATCCTTAAGTTCAATCACTCATCTCGGTGGATTCAAGCATGAAAATGTATCACTAACGCAAAGTACCTTAAATGAATTGGATAATCCACTAAAAGGTAGTTTTGAATTAATGAACATTAACTACTCTAATCTACACCCAAAGTTCATTGAAATTAAGGAGAAATCACTCCCAAAAGTGCTTCCTAAGGTAAAAATAAAAAGGAGGAAGAAGAAGAAGAAAGAGGAACCAAAAAGGGACTTGAAACAAGCCAAAAACACCATTCTGACTTGCGTTAACCGGTTAACCAAATAGGTTAACCGGTAAATGCAGGCAAAATCTGCGCAAATTTAAAGATGGCTAACCGGTTAACTAATTTGAACTATAAATGGTTAACCAGTTAACGATGTACCAGAAGCAGAAAAATGCAGAAAATTCAGCATGATCCATTTTGAAACTTTTTTCTCAAACATTTGATGATCATGATTTGAATTTGCACAAATTTTAAAACCAAAATACAGTGGAATCCCTGCAATCAAACAACAAATAAAGATCCAAAGGATCTAGAAACAAAGGCACCAAAGATCTACATCTTGAATGTTGGTGAATATGGGTTTATGGAGAAAGATGAATTACCAAAAGCACTTCTTCAAATTGGACCAAATCAAGCTTAGATCTACTGAAATTGATGAACAAAAGAAGGAAAGAATGAAGGTTTACCTCAAGTTAGTCAAAAATTCAATGTGAATTATTGATAACTTCAAAAGGAAGAAAGTGAGCTTTGGAGAATTTTGGTGTTGGGGAAGTATTTTGCAAGAGGTTTTGTGGCTCTCAAAAGCTTTGTGAATGAATGAAATTATGGTCCTATTTAAAGACCTTAGGTATGGGAATTTGGTGGAATAGAGCTTGGTTTGGTAATTAAAATTAGGCTTGGTAATTGCAAATTTGGTGGGAAATGGAAAAGAGTGGTGATTAGTGAGGGTTTATGGTAGGAAATGATCAAAGTGATGTAGAGAAATCAGAAACCAATCGATCTAGAATATTCCAATTAAATCAATGATCTAAGGGTGCTGAATTTGAATAAAATATTCAAATTTCGCACTGGTTAATCGGTTAACTAAATTGGTTAACCGGTTAACCAAGCCAAAATTTGAATATTTTCTTCAAATGAGGTTGTTTGGTTGTTGTGGCCCAATTCTTTTTGTACGTCGAAGAAGGCATGGAAATAAACACATGAACCTTTGAATTCCTTTGAATGAATCAATTAACTTGGGAAATCCTTGATCAGATAAATTTGAATTATTTGTGGATCAACTTCGACTTTTGTCTGTGAATTTTACTCGAGCTACAGGACTACTATTTTGGCATTTTCAATGGTTCCTCTTCCTGGAAAAAAAGATTAGTAAAAAGGAAACAAAATATTTTTTTGGATTTTGATTAATGGTTAGTAAACATAAACAAATAAAGTAATTAAAGACAACGATGATCCACTGCGAGGCATAAATCTAACCTGAGAAGAACCGAGCAACCAGCGCGATCTTGTTTGTATGCAAGATACAAATGAAAATGCGAAGAAAAACTAGGGCAAAAATTAGGGTGCAACAACCGCCCCTATTTAAGTTTCTTCAATTTGAAGATATGAAGATTGACATCTTCGTCTCTGCAAGATGGGAGAGACTTAAATACAGAAAACCCAAATTTTTGTCCTAAGAGATCATGATTTGATATGAATATGATATGATATGCAATCCCAAGATCTCTGTGGGGAACATACGACCACCAGAGGAAAGCAAAAGCTCGGGGACCCACAAGAAAGAACTCGCTGGGGAAAAATAAAGATACCAGAAGAGTTACCAGAAAAATAAATCACTGGATAGCTGAATCCACACGGGGGAAAATATGATATAATCAAGGTAAAATATTCAAAGAGGGGGAGTAAACACTCTTCCAGGGAATAACCAACAATCAAAGTATTCGAGCCCAAATATGGAGGAATACCAAATTGGAAAAGAATCACCAACTACCGGTTTACTGGGTAGAAGATACGAAGATGATCCTTCAACACGATTCACCTCTTGGCATTTGTGGTTCCAGTCTTCAAATGTAAATTTTGACACACTCATAGCCTGGATTCTAAGTTCATACTCTTGTCTTGAACTTTCTGCCGCCTGGCCAAGAGCTGTAGTAAGTTCTTCGATTTTTTCTCAAACTCAGCCCTTTCATCCTTCACCTTTTTAGTTGCTCGGAAGTACCAATCTTCATTATTCGCACTTTGTTTACAAAACCTATTCAAATCTTTCTTCAAATGAACCACCGACCATAAGTCTGCTCCAAACACCCTTTGACGTTATTCTTTTTCCGTTCTTCTTCATCGGCTCTTTCTTGAGTTGCTTCGAATTGGGTGATTTTGCGGATGAGGTCATATTCCAGCTCATTCTTCTCAAAGGTGACATGTTGTAGTTTCAAACTAAGCTCCTCATTTTCCTTCCCAAGGCTAGCTATCCTAGCTCTAAGCTCTTCTACTTCCTCGAAAGAAACTGGTACAGGTTCCGAGGTAGGGAGCCTAGAAGGTGCTTCTACAGAAAAAGGTAACTTGACAATCTTGACCCTTTCGAGAACCCACTGTCGATACGGCATCCTGGCCACACCGTCTATTTTCCTCAAATCAGTGCCTCTCGTGTGAACCTTCTCCCAGGATCGACATATCTGGTGAAGTAGTGTTGGGTCCCCTATACCTCTGTCGTGGAGGATCATTTCTTCTAACTCTGCATCTTCTGGTTTTCCTAACACGGGATACTCATATTGCCGTATAGCCAAGATGGGGTTATAATTAATGCAACCTTTTGATCCCATTAATGGCACGTTTCAGAAATTCCCGCAACTCATAATAATTTGATCGACGTCCAACTTGTTGGGGTACCAGGTAATATTCCTTTCTGTGAGAGAAACTAGCATTTGGGACCATTCCCCACCTGTCATTTTGGGGATCAATGAGTGATGCTTGAAGACATGAGAAGTAAGTCACTTATAGAACAGGGAGAAACAAAAGGTTAAAGCATTTCCCTTCTTTTCGTAACGAAGATGAAGATTATGAAATATGTATGCTAGTAATGGATACACTGGGCTTTGACCCCCTTTCCATATTGCCCAGAATATGTTGATTGCTGCGACGTCAATAAACTCTTCGAAGGTTGGAAACAAAACTAACCTGTATATTAAGAGAGCTAACACATTCACCAAATCATCCCATTAGCGTTCTTTTGTCAATCTCTTACTCTCCTTTTCCAAATAAGACCTTGGAAAACCCCAAAATTCCTCTCTTTTCTTCCAGTTTGCTTTAGCGATTGGAACAGGAAGTCGTAGGGCTTCTGCCAATTCTTCTACCTTGAGATTTTGAGTAACCATAGTATAGGATGCTCTACCCTTCATGGAGAAACCCAAAAAGCCTTCAAATTCTCCTAAAGATGGTGTCAACTGAAAATCTTGGAACAAAAAACTCCGCATTGGGGGATCATAAAATTGTGCCAGGGTCGTGAGGGCCGGAGTTTGTACGTCGACCTCAAGAAGATGAATCACCTGACCAAACCTTACTTCTATGGCTCTTTTGTAAGAATCCAGCATCTTTTCTAAACATTCCACAAGGACAATTATGTTTGGCATGGAAGCCCTTAGTAGCAGAGCTTCCCTTTTTTCTAGCCCCATGGATATTTTGAATGCAGGATAAAATGAATGTGTTCTCCCTTAAATAGAAAATGTGTAAGTTATGATGCGTATACTACATGATCATGAATGCACAAAGTTGGATTCGGGATATCACAAAACCTCTTAATATGTGGGCTCTAAATATGGGTCTATGTCTGATACCCACAAAGTCCCCTCACAGGATAGTTTCTATGGTGATGAATTAAGGATACCCGAGGTCACGAATGCTAATCATATTAACGTCCCGCCACAGGCTAGATGTATTGCGACGATAATAACGATAAGATCTACCTCGAGTGGTGTTCTCATGTTAGGCCCTCAAGAGGCTAGCCCTTGGAGACTAACACTACTAAACAGCCAAAATAGTAACTGGTTCTTAAGGTGGGTCCCAAAATCACAGCCCTTTCACAAATCAAATCACGCGGCAGGCTAGCTGCATTGTGACAGGATCTACAAAAATTCTAACTATCTGGGGGAGCTTTCATGCTAGGCCCTCAAGAAGCGAGTTCTTGGAGACTAACACTAGTAACATCCAATTCTAACTTAGGTGTTCCCTCTTTTTTTTCAAAACTCAAGTATAAAGTTTCACCCGTGAAGTAACCCCAAGATCCAACAGGCGAATATAATGATGAGAAAATATAATGAAGAAGAAAGCAATAGATAAAAAAAATCAACAGTAAATAAAGAAGGCAGTCAAACAGGTTAGCAAACAAACACAAACTATCCTAAGCTAGGCTCGACTCTCTTATGCCTAAAGCATGTTTGTCCCCAGCAGAGTCGCCAGCTGTAGTACCTCGAAAAAATATGATCCTAAAACAACAACAGAGTCGCCACCTAATTCTATTTATTCTACGAGAGAAAAGGGAGATATAGACAAAACCTAAATGGGATAAGAAATGGTCAACGAAACCACTAATCTAAGTTCCGGAGTCAGTTACGCAAGAGGAAGGTATTAAGCAACCCTCACGTCTGTTGTACTCAACGGGAACCTTTTAGTTTAATTTGCGCTTAAATGTTGATTTGTATTATTGTCTTCTTTTAATGATTAAGTATCGCTGAAATGTTTGTTTAAAGATGTTATTATTTGTTATGGGTGAAAAGATTAGATTTTTTTTACTATTATGCTCGCGAAGGATGAAAATCCTCGTGCCTATGTATTCCCTTGTGCAATGGGAAAGTCAGAGCTTCGTAGTTTGTGCAACTACGATTTGTGATTTTTATTGAACGATTGTTTGAAAATGCTTTCTAATCTGCTAAGCATTAGCCTTTACTCGCGGTGAAGGTTGAAGCGCTAGCTTGTTTGCGAGATGGAAAGATTTAAACAATGTTCGTTTAGACAAAAGAAGTTTGACTTTTTTTAAGGTGTTTTAAACGAGAGGGTGAATGAATCACAACGCGTGGGGCTAGCCCAGGAGTGATTTTCATTCAAGGACCCGTGGAATGCTGGACTCCAGAGTTCAGTTACTTGTTGATTAATTATAAAATGATTTGCATTTATTGGTGAGTTTTAAGTTGTATTCTGTTAATGCGAAAGGGCGAACGAAGTACAACTCGAGGGCTAGCCTTAAGAGTAATTCAATTCAAAAAACTGAGGAATACTAAATTCCTGAGTTTAGTTCTTTCACGATTTTTATTTGAGATTTAGACGTTTTGAAAACGAAAGGGAAAATGAATTACAGCTCGAAGGCTAGCCTCAAGAGTAATTCAAATCAAAAACCCGAGGAATGCTAGATTCCTGAGTTTAGTTCTTTCGCAATTTTAATTTGAATTTTAGATGTTTTGCGATTATTTTTGGATGAATCAGGGTTTAGTGTTTTTTTTCTTGAAACAAAGGAATAAATGAAATACAACTCGAAGGCTAGCCTCAAGAGTGGTTCATTAAAGAACCCGCGGAATGCTAGATTCCGAAGTTCAGTTCCTCGTTGATTAATTAGGGTGTATAAAGTCGTGTAGATGGCGAACACATAGGTGATCGACTTACGTGTGTGCGAAGTGTAGGCATATGAATTGTTCACTTGGCATTGTACCAAGAATTTTATTACTTTGAAATGATTTTTCTAAACATGTCGTTGCTCGTTTTTTTTATTTGACTAAAAATAGTCATAATGCGAAGACATCATTCAAGTTCAACAATTTGTACATCAACATCATATAATTAAACACTTAAACGAGGACAACGATTATCAAGCACATACCAATATCCATCACATAGCGAGATCGAACAAAGGGTGTATAATTGATTAACTAACTTAAATAGGATTTTTAATAAAATTAATTAATGAATTGATTAATAAAAGAAACATTTAAAATAATTAATTAACATGTTTTTGGTGTTTTTTTCCAGAATATTTAACAAGATAAAATGCATCAATAAGATGATAGTAGAGAAAAAAGAAATATATAAAATCAAAATAAATAAGAAGATAATAATAAAACTGGGTTGGAACAGAAAAAAGGTGAGGAAAGTATAGAGGCCCAATAGGGGGAGGCCCATGGATGGGGGTGCGGCCGGGTCATGGGTCGACCCAGATCCGGCCCGGCTATATTCCATTCATGCCTCGTGAGCGCGCCGCTGAAGAAAAATAAAAGAAAAAATAATTAATAAAAGAAAAAATTAATAAATAAAAAATTCAAAACCGGAAGACTTGAAAAAAGACTTCTGGTACACATTTTCGGCATAACCAAACCGGAACACTTTTTCCAAGTCTTCCGGAAGTCTTTTTCAAAAACATATCAAACCGGAACACTTTGTCCAAGTCTTCCGAAAGTCTTTTTCAAAAAACATATCAAATCGGAACACTTTTTCCAAGTCTTCCGGAGGTCTTTTTCCAAAAACACAACAAACCGGAACACTTTCATAAACTCTTCCGTTATATACCACAAAAAATTTCCATAGGAAGACCTGGAATAAGACTTCCGGTGCATTAAAAATTCAAACCGGAAGACTTACTTGTATGTCTTCCGGTAACTTTGGCTGAATGTGTGTTTTTTGTCTCTTTTGCGGTAACTTTAGCTGAAAAGTAAAAATAGAAAAAAAAAATTAACTTTTAACAATTTATACGAGGATATTTTAATCCAAAAAAAAATTATGTAAAGATATAAATCTAATCGTGGGATATATGGTAAAGTCTTGCGTATTTAAACTAAAAATTTATAACAACAGCTGCATTTAAAAATTAATTTTATTTTTATTTATAGACTTAACCTTTTCAATTTATATATAAAGTTGTAGTTATGGGGAAAATAGTTTTCCGTATAGAGATGCTACTCTTTTTTTAATAAAGTTGTCCTTGATTTTTTCTTTGGTAGAATAAAGTTGTCCTTGGTAACAAAAATCGGATACGATTGCATGGTGAATCCAACCAGAATCTTCTGGATGTACCATTGATCTATGATATTCCTCCTTAACAGTATTTTACGATAATAATTATTTATTAAATTAGTCAGAATAATAATTATTAATAATAAACTACAAACTGGTCAAAAACCTTAACAAATTATTTTAAATAGTATTTTCTGCAGAAAAAAGTACCATAGTATTTATTTCTAATAATTATTTTTTTTCTGCAGAAAAAAGTATTTTCTGCATTATTGAAAAAAATTATTTTTTAATTTTCAGGAAAAAATATTATTTTTTAAGAATTAAAATAATTAAAATAATATTTAGGAAAGTGTTTTGTTTTAGAAATAAATATTTTTTGAGAAAACATTTTTTAAAAATATATAATTTTAATTTTTTTTGAAAAAAAGTTCTTATATTTTTTTGAAAAAATAAGTTTCTAGAAAGAAAAAAAGATTAATAGAAATATTTTTTTAGACAATAATTGAAAATTAATTTTAAAAAATGAAGTTATTTTTTGTGATTTTCAAAAAATAGACTAATTTAATTTTTAATTTTGTATATGGATGTTCTAAATATAAATTTGGTTAAATCATATTAATCTGTTAATAATATATTTAAGATATAGATTTGATTAAAATCATAATAATAATTAATTAGATTTTAATAACCGAATTTGAATACAAATATTCTAAATAATGGGTTAATTTGAGTATGGTTGATGTCATTCTAAATAATAAAAAAACATAAGATAGGAATGTCGGAAGTTCAATCTAAAAAAAATGGCATTAGCGAATTAAATTCTTTTTTAATTACCGCAACTTCACTCTCTCCATCTCTTTTCGTAACGTGCTTTCTCTGTTCTCTCTGCCAAATTTCACAGGTATCTTTTTCCCTTATCTTTTACAGTACCATCTTTTGAATATTATACATGAATCTATCAGCTTAAGTGTTCAACTTTCAAACCTTAAACACTCGTCAATTATAGGTGTTTGTCTGTTTTTCTTTTATCCATTGAAAATCTGCATGTTTGTTTTTTTCGATTTTTTTGTTATAGTAATTTGAGATTTTGCATTTTCATTTTGATTGCTTATAGAATGTAATCTATGTTTCTGATTAAATGGAATGAAACAATGCATATAATGAATGAATCGGTTTCAATGTTTGTTTGATGGTCGAAACCCATTTTTTCTTGTGTTTTTTTTTTTTGGGTTTTCTTTCTTACTAAATTTCAGTGTCCTAGAGATGTTTGTCATGTGGTCCGTGTGGCTCGGGGTTGGGGGTTGGAGCTCGCCGGGCTGAACCGTGTGGTTCTGGTTCATGTCTCGGGTGTATTGGGACGGACCGGGTGACATCATGTGCTCGCCGTGTGATGCCGCCCTTTTACGTCCAATCTGTTCCCGTGTCATTCTTGGGTTAAGTACGAGATGGACCGGCCTTTTTGTGGCCCCTGCGAAGTTATTCAAGTTCTGTCAGTGATGAGTAGAGTTGGTAGAATTTGTTTAGTCTATATGTATTTATTGTTGTATTATTTTGTTACAGAAATGTCGACGATTGCGCGCAGAGGTATCCATTTCATGCAGAGACTGAATTCCGCGAGGGTATCTGCTGCTTTGTTAGAGAATGGGCAAAATCGTGTAATCGATGCTTCACTTACTCTTATTAGAGAAAGAGCAAAGCTTAAGGCAAGTCATGATTTGTTTTTTTTTTGTTGTTGTATCCTATGAATCTTTAATTTTATATTTCATTTGGATGATTTCGATTACAAGCTTTCTATGAAAACAATATGAATGTAGAAATTTGTTCTCTGCAGGGAGAACTTGTGCGTGCTTTGGGTGGTGCTGTTGCAACTTCATCGCTTCTTGGAGTTCCTTTGGGACACAATTCATCATTCCTTCAAGGGCCTGCATTTGCGCCACCTCGCATTAGGGAGGCCATTTGGTGTGGTAGCACAAACTCCTCAACTGAAGAAGGTATCGTCAAATACGATTTTTTGTGTAGCCGACTCTAAATTATGCTTTCGTGATAGTTTGTTCTTTCCATGAAATCTATTCTAGGGGTAGTAGAAAGAATCAAGAATACAATTGTAGGCATTGTTATCAGGAAACAATATCAATTTGTTTGAACTCCGCTACAATGTAGTCTCTATTTAATAGCATGATTCAATTAGTCATTGTCTATGAAGCTAAAGTGGTCGTAGAAGCAACTTATTAAACGGGATATAGCTTAATTGCAATCTCAGTTTTCTGTGCTGTCATGCTTCTTGTATCAGCCCTGTAATTATATATGATAATCATAAGCTTGTAGTAACAATACTATTTTGATTTTGCAGGTAAGGATGTAAGAGACGCACGAGTGCTAACTGATGTCGGTGATGTCCCTATTCAAGAAATTCGAGATTGTAACGTAGATGATGAAAGATTGATGAATGTCATTAGCCAATCTGTCAAGTTAGTGATGGAAGAGGTAAATTTGCCAATTTATGATTTGGAATTAAGAAATTACACCTTCATCGTCCTCAATATAATGTTTCTTAGCATTCACTCTACTATCACGTGAAATACTATAATGTTTTGCCGATAACTTTCGTGTTATTTATATTCTTTCAGGCTCCACTAAGACCCTTAGTGTTAGGTGGTGATCACTCAATATCATTTCCGGTTATTAGAGCTGTCTCGGAGAAGCTTGGAGGACCACTTGATGTTCTTCATATTGATGCGCATCCCGACAACTATGATGCATTTGAAGGGAACATTTATTCCCATGCTTCTCCCTTTGCTCGTGTCATGGAGGGTAACTATGTTCGGCGACTCTTGCAGGTAATCTTTTTTTCTTGATATGAATATGTTTTGTTTATATCATAAACAGTTTAGTGTATGTTTGGACTACGGCGAGTTTGGCAAAATCAAGAAGGCACCGTGATTTTGTTGAAACTAACGCTTTTTAATATTATTTCAGGTTGGTCTTCGAACAATAACACCTGAAGGACGCGCACAAGCAGAAAAATTTGGGGTCGAGCAATATGAAATGCGGACATTTTCCAAAGATCGCCCCTTCCTAGAGAACCTGGTATGTCTCTCTTTGTCTCTGTGTCTCTGCATTTGTGTGCGTGTGTGTTTACATGCGTATGTGTATGCACAAGTGCGCACATAGTAAATTCCATACATGTATAGAGATACCAACTTGGTGATTTCCTTGTGCAGAAACTAGGGGAAGGTGTGAAAGGGGTGTATATCTCAATAGACGTGGATTGTCTCGATCCTGCATTTGCTCCAGGTGTGTCTCATATTGAACCGGGAGGTCTTTCTTTCCGCGATGTTCTTAACATCCTACACAATCTTCAAGGTGATGTTGTTGCTGGAGACGTCGTTGAATTCAACCCACAACGCGATACCGTTGATGGAATGACTGCTATGGTAGCTGCTAAGTTGGTCCGAGAATTGGCAGCAAAGATTGCAAAATGATAAAAGATAGTAAAATTTTAGAGTGACAATAAATTTCTACTAGGTTTGATGTATTCATATAAGCGCTTATACAATATCGAACCGGATTTTTATTTCAAATAAATTGCGTTACAAAACTCTGCATTGAAGTTCAATTTGTTCTATCGTGATTTATTTGACTTTTCTAACAAACTCTCCAATCAAATCACATCTTCTTCCTCTTTCTTTACCTCTTCTCTTTTCTCCATTTCTACTAACTTATATCTTGTTGCACACACAATATAAAATACCAAATTGGTTCCTGTTAAAATTGCAGACAAGAAGAAAAACCAATCTAAATGACCTTCATTTAGATTAGGCGAAACCCAACCGTGTCGTCCGTGAGTCGAAGTGATTTTCATTACGACAGACAAAATAGCATCAGCGACATAACTACCAACCGCCGACGTAGACATGGACAATCCCATTCCCAAACTTTTCAATCCATCTGGTGCTTGTGAAGTAAAAAAATTCATCTGTGCTACATAAATAAATGCTTCTGCTACTCCTACAAGTACATATTGCGGTATTTGCCAAAAGATGCTCAAAGAACTCGTCTCTTTACCGTCAGAGCTAGCGAACTCGAGTCTTTTCCTTTCTACTAAACCGGCGACAATCAAGGCTAGTATTGTAATGGATAATCCAATGCCGATTCTTTGTAGCTCGCTAGGAAGTTTTGGCTCTTTTTTGACGATTTTCACGTATAATGGAACGATGAGAATGTCGAATAACATTATGAATAATGACGTGCTTATGATATCGAATGATGTCATGCTAGCAGGAGGGATTTCAAACTTGTAAAACTTTCTGTTCATCGTTGAACCTTGCTCGACGAATAGAGAAAGCATTTGTATGAAGACGACGGACGAGAAGATCGTGCAAAGCCATACAGGCAATAGTCTCAAAATGCATTTTACTTCTTCGACTTGTGTCACGGTGCAAAGACTCCACGGATTCCGATTTTCGCTTTTCTCTAGCAACTTGTGCTCTTCCTTGGTAGAAATAATCGCAGCTCTATCAAGAAACCTGTTTTTCACCAAGATAAAATGAATTCTTTTTTTCTTGCTAAAGTTTTCTCGAAGAGCTTATAATAATAAGTTGAAAACTGCTTATTAACATATCATGAGCTATTTACCTGAGACCCTTAGTGTGATACATTTTTCTATCATCCCCTTCTCGAACATCATAGAGTCCTTCTCCATTTGCAGGTACTTGAAGTTTTATTTTCTTCACAGAAGACACAAACACTTGCGCAAACCTCATGATAGGATTTCGAGTCGTCTTCATGTGCCGGTATCTAAGAGATCCGGCCATAAAAACCAGAAACGAAAAACCGCCGCAACCAAAACATATCCAAAATCCAAGCACCCAATTTCCTGAAGTCTCTATGTAAGCCAAAACTGTCTCAGCTGCTAATGATCCTAGATTCAATGCCACATAAAAGTAGCTGAAAAACAAGGTCTTGGATTTTTCTTCTTTAGGTTCTTCTTCATCAAATTGATCAGAACCAAATGTTGCTAATGCAGGATCAGCAGCTCCATTTCCTAGTGCTACTAGATATATTGATATGTAAAGTATTGCAACATGAAGTGGTGAATGAGGTTCACATAAAAAACCTATTTTCCCACAACCTTGAGGCTTAAGTAACAAGAAATGAGTTGATAAAGATAATAGCACCAATCCCTACATTAAAAAAAATGGAAAATATAACTTTAGATTTGGTATCAGACTTATTAATCCAACGAGACCAATCCCACCACCTAATAGTACAGGTACATTTAAAGACAAATCAAGACTAATTAATCTAACGAGACCAACCCCATCATCTCACCATCTGATAGTACATGTACATTTAAAGACAAATCAAAACTCTATGAACTGACTCAACATAAGAATTGTTAGTACCTAGCAGAATTCGAACCTGAGACCTTGAGATGAATAATAGACTCTCGGGACTCGAAGACTTTGACATGAAAAAGGCAAACATATTGATAAAGTTGCATGTGAATTTGAATACTTACAATGTTGAGAACAACTTGAAATATGATGCAAGTGAGGTATCTTCCCAAGTATGAGTCACTAAGAAAAGCTCCAATTAGAGAGAAGAAATATGTAGTTCCCATCCATGTGCTGAAAGTGTTTGCTGACTCTGCATTACTTTGTCTCAACACTAACTTTGCAAAGAGAACCAAATTCACTTCAACTCCAGTGAAAGCCAATGTAACTAGAAACTGATTCACTGTTTCAATTATAGAATTCATTAAACTTGTGTCCAAAAAATAAGTCTCTATACATAATCCAAGATAGATAGTCCAGAGCCGTCTCAAGTTTTTTTAAGCCCTATATAGTTAACCTCGGTATAACAAGGACAAATAACGCTTTAATAACAAATTTTAGATCTTATACGGTAGTCTATCTTGCACATCCTGAAAGACAGCATGCAGATAGTATCTTCTAACCTAACATCGATATGAATATCATTCAAGAAGTGTGGGGATACCTAACAACCATGAAGCACTTCTCCATCCACCTGTCTTAGATTTTATAGCTGATTTTCCATAACAATCAACTGTTCCATCTTTTGTGCAAAGATTGGTATTCTCCTCTTCATGGCTATCAATTTCAAACACCTATTCAAATCAAAAAGCAATTAATAAAATGAATGAAAACAACAAACAAATTAAAAGCTTATATATATAATCTCTTACCCTACTGGCCATCCTTGTCTCTTTTTTTTTCCTAATCTCTTGAATCTCCTTCTTAAACAAAATCACTAAAATAAAAATTAAATGAGTTTTGAAAATTTAGTCAAAATATGAGCTTTGAAAAAGAAAAAGAAAAATTCACCTTTAATTCAATGAGTCAAAGATATATGTCTCCAATAGAATGTTGTGCATGAATATCCACTTTCTGTGTCTTCCAAGTGCCCTTAGAATTATAGACAGCACAGTCTTCAAACAAAACTCTATGTTACTAGCATTTATGTTCAAGTAACTGCAAACATCCAATTATATTTAAATATACTAGTACAAAGAATGAAAGAAGAAAAAACAAATAAGATTACCAAAAAAAATAAAAATAAAAGACAAATAATACTTTATATAAATATTTTTTTTTTATATTTATTACCAAACTTAGTTGGTTCAGATTGATGTTTGATTTTATAGGAAAAATCACAACTGGGATGTATAAAGGATTGGTACTAGTTGATGTTAGAATATTGATGGTAAAAAAAAATATTTATTAATTATAATATTTTATATTTTTATTATAAAAATGATTTTTGTCAACAAAAAGAATTAAAAAGTATTATAGAATTTTAAAATTTAAATATTCATGATTTAAAGTGTAAAGTATTGCTATAAATACTAATTATTTTCTTAAAAAACAATTTGACGGTTTTTTTTACTAAATAGGTAAACAAAATTATTAATAAAAAATATACTAACAATTATTTTACAACTGGTGATTAAAAAATATAATTCAATCTATTAAAATTATAAATTAAATTCTTACATGAACTAGAACATCAAATATAAATAAATAAATTTACAATACAATAAAATATTGTTAATAGCGCAAAAAGTTGATGTGCAGAATGTATGAATAATGTAAGTAGAATGAAACATAGTTAAGATATTTAGAATATATTTAAATTATTGTATTTGGATTTAATAGTTCTGTGATACTTAATATGAAAAATTATAAAAATATTCATAATTTATTTTTATTTTATTTTTTTGAAATCCTTTAAAATAACTTTTAAAAATTTATCATATATAATTTTATTTTATCTTTTGTTCAAGTTCGGAAATCAGAAATAGTTATTCTAACTCTGAAGGAACTATAAATTATGAGAGATGAAAGTTTGTTAATTTAGACGGTGGCTTCGATCTCCTTTACGGCGGTGCGAGGTGGATATGCATGGTTAGCATTCAAACGTCTGATTCAGTTCAAGATTCAAAATGAGTAAAGTGAAATTGAAGATCATAAATTGTGTACCTTCTCATAACATGTGAATTGTTTTATATGTTGGGATGAGTAGAGTGAGCTTGAGAAGGTTTGGGCATCGATTCATTGGACTTTTGTCCGATCCAAAATAGTTGGCCACACGGCTTTGTCGGACACTAAAGGAGTTTGGGTAAGCCTTAAGTGTCGTTTGATCGGCCTCCACGTCGTAGTCCGGTGTGGAGTAGAACTGAATCACTTGGGATTATTTTTTGGAGTGTGATGGGGAACATGATCATTTAAATTGGTTCCATCATGGAGACACTTCATCACTCATTCTTGACACATGCGTTGACGTGACCAATTAGGGTGTGGTGCAGTTCATAGAGTGCTTAAGTGCACTTGAGAGGGTGTGCATCGATAACTGGAAATTTGATGGTTGATCTAGTGATCCTTGTTAGTTGTTGGTCTTGATCTTTCAATTGCCACTACTTATAAATGTGGTGAGTTGAATAGTTGGAAGTTCTTGCAACCTTTAAGCTTTCGAACTTTCAGTTATCTTCTAAAAAACGTCTTCATTCTTCTCTTTCCTAAGAACGTTACTAAAAGTGATTCAGAACCTTTGTATAAAGCAATCTTCTTTTTTATTCTTCTTGTTTCATCAACCATTTGGAGCAAGTCATCTTTCTCACTTAATCTTTTCTACATCTTGTTTTGTTTTTCCAGAATAAGCAACAATAGTGTTGATTCAGTGAGAGATTCTGAAGTGAAAACTCACATGGGTCATCCTCTAATTCTCATCATTCCTATTTTACCAGTGATTATGTAGAACCAGGTAATAACCATATCTGAGGACGATGGGTCAGGAGGGGTAGTTGAGACTTCCCCAGATAGAGAAACCTCTTATTCTGGGTCGTTAGAGGCCCTTATATCAAACGTTGGCAAGAAAAAACATTGCATTGAAGTCCCTATGCCCCCTCTTATTTTATAGGAGGGGGAGATAAAAGTTAATCTAGAGAGGAGTGACATGAATAAGGATTTCATTCAGACTTGCCTTTGGACCGTAGGTTGCAAAGCTAGCGATATTGAGGTGTTAGAGTATTTAAATCTTCGGTGTTGATCAGGTGTGTCGACGTACGATTGGGTAAATGCAAAGATGGATAGCATTTCTTTGACTTTGAGCACTGAGGCCACTCTGAGAGATGTCAACGTTATGGTTGGTGACTCTTTATAGTGGTCAGTTCATCCAGTTCCATAAGAGAAGAGGATTTGCAACTCTTTTGATAACTGCATGGTCCTATTTTATGGAATATTGTTTACAATAGTAGGGCTCTATATGCCTTTCTCTGAATTTGATCTGGCCATCATGAGACATTTGAAGATTGTCTTTTCCTGGCTTTATACGGGGTCCTAGGCTTATATATGGGTATTCCAACTTTCTGCAAAGTAGTACAAGTCTTGGAAGCCTTACCTTAATTTATTCCTTGATCTTTTCTATCAGAGGCGTACCTCCCGAACAAATTTTGTAATCAGGAGCTCATTTATTTTTATTCGGTCTACCAGTGGTTTGACCCATTCATTATGGATTAAGGTGGTTTTTGGGACGTTTCATATTGGTGAAAGCCTCTCACCCATATTGCTCATTCTATTTTCAGCTATATCAATGCCATTAACCTCGCTACGGTCACTTTTTGTATCCTAAGTATTGGTCCAAGCTTCACTTTAAGCAGTTTGTTCACTCCTATTGTACCAAGTCGGACTCTCTTTTTCTGGACGAGGTGACAGTGAAGGAAGATGTGAAATCTTGGTTTCATAGATTTGGTTACGATTAAGCTTAGACTCATACTCTCACTTATGCCCTAGTTGTAAAAGCTTAGACTCACATGCTCAAGATTGGTCGTCTTGTGGACGTTGCGACCAACTTGACTGTGGGGAACCCAATTTCTCCTCAGGCTTCAACAAAAAGGGCCCGAGAGGAAGAACAAAAGTCTCATTGGACTAAATTTTCTCCGAAGAAAACTTGTGTTGTTGAGGACAATGATTCTAGGGAGGTAACTCCCTTCACAAAGATACCAAACATTTTCTCGTCTCGAATTCCACGACTATTGAGATGGTTGATGTTGTTGTCTTGACGTCAGGGTTTTCCTTCGTCTAGGGTATTTCTGAGTGGGGATAAGATGGAAATGGCCTATGAGCTCACTCATAGCATGTTTACAGTTGCTTCTATTTTTTCATTTGTTTCTGTTGGGAGGGGGTGTCTTGGCCCAGGGAAATTCCCTAAAGGAAAGAGACCTTTTGAAACAGAAGGCTAAGGCTTTAGAGCTTAAATCACTACTATGAAATATTGTGCCGAATAACCTTCATTAGTGGCCTCAGAATGGAGAATAATTAAAGTAATATTGTGCCGAATAACCTCCATTGGAAGCCTCAAAAGGTCAAGACAGTTTATGAAGTCTTTGGTTGATGTCATTTCCGATCGCTTCGGACTAGATGGACATTGCACCTTAGCGCATCTTCTTCGATTGTACATTGTCTGAAGTGTCTTGCTTTGCACTTGTCTATTGATGTGAGTGGGAAAATCAACTTCTCCGACCCATGAAGAAGGAATGGGGTTACCCATGCTGCCTAGTCTTTCTTTTGGGGTAATTATACTGAGGGAGACTCAGACTGAGGTTTGTTCATTACATTCTCAAACAAAATCTGGAGTGTCGGGTTGCCTTCTCATTTATTGCACGACCGACTGACCTCATGTCTCTTTTACTCTAAATGTCTCTTGGTATGAAGTCTTATTCTTCTTGGTGAGCTGCCTCAACACCCCTTCTCCTTTCGACGTTAACTACAAACTTATGGTATCTACCCAACAACAGTAGGGAGTGCATGAGTAGCCAGGTCGAACGATAGATTGTGAGTTTTCATCCCAACTTTTGTCTTAAGACCCGAACTAAACCGTATATCTAGATTTGTAATCCTCATTTAGTTGTTCCATAAAATTCTTGAGGAAATTAGAAACCTTTGCGGTGAGGAATCGAGGCGAAAATAGTGATCGATCAATTTGAATGCGATGGACCTCCGAGATGACTTCTGAATGCTCTAGATCCGATGGACAGAGGATGTTGTAAGCTTGTAAATATCATACCTGAATCGGAACCACCAGAATCTAGTTCTGGAATTTTTGAGTTTGTTCAATGGCTATTGCAAAGCGAATTGTGATTCTCATGGAAATCGTAGAAATCAGAAGTCGTTTCCCATATGTGGCGCCACTGTTCCAGTTTAGGAACTAGAGATGGAGATTCCAACTCTCGGAGGAACCATAAATGATGAAAGATGATTTTTTTTTGATTTAAATGGTGGATCTATTCTCCTTTACGACGATGCAAGATGGACCTGCATGGTTAGCACTCTAACACCCAAGTCAATTCAAGATTCAAGATGAGTAAGGTGAAATTGGAGATCAAAGATTGTATTAACATGTGAATTATTTTATATGTTGGATTGAGTAGAGTGAACTTGAAATAGATTGTGCCTTAACTCATTAGACTTTTAGCCTATCGAAAACACCTTTTATTATAAAAATAATTTTAATAAACCAAAATCTTTATTGATAAATGTTTTTATCATAAACTACAAAGTTGTTTATTTAAACAATTTCTTGTTAGTAAAATGAGTTAATATAATGCCAAATTTATAATTCATGAAATAGAAATAAAAACATGTATGGTTGTTTTTGTTTATTGATTTTCATCAAGTTAGTTCATTTTTATCAGGCCCGACCCTGTGCAGGAGCAGCAGGCTCTACAGCATAGGGCCCCAAATGTTAGAGGGTCCAAAAATTTTAAAAAATATCTATTTTTTTATATTAATAATAATAAATATAAAAAATAATATTAAAAAATTAAATAAATTAATAAATTATTATAATAAAAACCCAATACATTAAAAAATAAGATTGATCAATGTCAAAATAATTATAATAAATCTTATTTTTATTAATATATAATATGTCATTTTTAATTGTATTTTTTCTTTAAAAAAATTTGGCTCATTTTTAAATTAAAACAGGTCCTCCAGTTTGATTGGGCCGGCTCTGATTTTTATATAATAATTGTAAAATTAAGATGCAAATATTAAAGGGGTGGGTGGTGGAAATATTAGTTGTAAAACGTGGATATGGATCATCTCCGACCATTTTTCTCATCTTGTCCACTTTGCCTTAATTTCAGCCTTGTGATTTATCTAATGGTAAAAAGGAAAAATTTCTATTAAATAATGAAGAGATCAAATTGTTAGATTTAATGTAACATTTATGGATCACACATGAGAAATGGAAGCAGGAAATAGTATGAGGTAATCTATTTCCGTAAGAAGTTGACCCGTTCTAAAAATAATTGGCAAATATTTTTTGAGCTCTATAATCTGATTGATTTGGTGAGCTATGAGGTCATCTGGTTTTTTTTTATTTTATAGATTTGATACATTTTAGACATTGTATAGTGTACTAAGATTTAGTTTACTCCCTCAATTTTTGTTTTATGAAGTAATTTAGTGGTTGTAATTCATCAAGAAGGATATTGTGGGTTCAAACTCACGCTTCTAAAATTAATGTTCTGCACAGAGTTATCAACTTAGTTGGCTTAACAGAACAACCCCTCAATTTTTAAAAGTGTATGAAGTTAGATATTTTCATCCAAATGTCAGTAAAAAAAATCAATTTTTGTTTTGTTGATTTGACAAATGATGTGTAACATTCAACTGCTGGTTTAGCGACGAAAAAATATATCACTAAAATAGGTTTTTTTTATATTCTTTGTCTTCTTCGCTGAACTCAAAAACATATCAAATCCAGGAACAATCACCATCAACAATCATATATAATTAAGATTATACATAAATAGTAGGCAAATAGACAACAAACTAAGTCGTTATTACTTCTTCTTCTTCTTCTTCTTCTTCGCGAACTCTCTTCACAATTAAGCCTTTTCCTCTTCCTCTCCTTTTCACAACTTTCACGATCGTTCTTGTTCTCTCTAACACAATTATATTTTCCCTTTTTCCTTATTTATAACATAACCCCTAAGTCTCAACTTATGATCTTCCACTTTTACCCTTACTACTTTTACCAATTAACCACCTCGTTTTTATCTCTTATTTTATTCCATTTAATTTATTCACCACCTAATAATACAATTATCCACCACAATATAATTTTCAATCACAATTATATTCGATAATATATATTATTCTTCACACACCACAACCCAACATTCTCAATAATATATTTAAATAAAATTTGGGGCGTTACACGATTCACCAATGATTTGGTCATGCACAAACCTTCTAGTTTCAACCATAACCCTGATGTTGTCGTCTCCTTTGATACTTGTCGAAGAACCTTATCACCAAGGCTCAACAATATTGTGTTGTGTGTTTTCTCAACCATGGCCTTCTTTTCAGTTGTCGTTAACGCAACATTCATTGTCGTCTCTCCCTTCAATGCTTCCAAACAACCCTGTTGAACAAGTAGGGCTTTCATCTTCAAGCGCCACATACCAAAATCGTTCACTCTAGTGAACTTTTCAATCTCATACTTTGTTGAAGGCATCTTCTCCATGCTCACCGCACCAATATGTTGTGAATAGGATACCTTAGAAACAAAACATAATTGGTTTCTTTATGATCAAGAAACCCACAAGGGTTAGGGTTTAGGGTTACCAAAGATAACAACAAGGATTTGGTTATAAATTTATATTCTTTTCTTTCTCTTTAAACAAGATTACAAGTATACAAGAATAACAAATAACATCTCTCACATTTGAATTAGGGTTTTATCTTCCTATTTTTCCTTATGCAAAATATGAGAGACTAGTATCTTATCTATAATAAAACTAACATACTAACCTAATGGGTTTTTTAACAATTACCCATTACAAGTTAACTTAGGGTACAAGCTAACTTAAACAATTGGATCCATAACACAAGACCCAATTAAACAATAGCATGTGAGCGGACTTCGACGGCATGTTATTTGTACAAGGTTTTGTTCCAATATTCCACAATTTGAAATAGGTTGTGTCTTGACTCATTAGACTTTTGACCGATCGAAAACACCTTTTATTATAAAAATAATTTAAATAAACCAAACGTTTTATTGGTAAATGTTTTTATCATAAACTACAAAGTTATTTATTAAACAAAATTTTGTTAGTAAAAAAGAGTTAATATAATGCCAAATTTATAATTCATGAAATAGAAATAAAAACATGTATGGTTGTTTTTTTATTGATTTTCATAAAGTTAGCTCATTTTTATATATTAATTGTAAAATTAAGATGCAAATATTAAAGGGGTGGGTGATGGAAATATTAGTTGGTAAAACGGTGGATATAGATCATCTCCTGTCATTTTTCTCATCTTGGCCCTTTTGCCTTAATTTCAGCCTTGTGATTTATCTAATGGTAGAAAGGAAAAATTTGTATTAAATAAATGAAGAGATCAAACTGTTAGATTTAATCTAACAATTATGAATCACACGTGAGAGATGGTAGCAGGAAAATAGCATGAGGTAATCTATTTCCGTAAGAAGTTGACTCATTCTAAAAATAATTGGCAAATATTTTTTGAGCTTTATAATCTGATTGATTAGGTGACCTATGAGGTCATCTGGTTTTTTTATTTTGATTTATAGATTTGATACATTTTAGACATTGTATATTGTACTAAGATTTATTTTACTCCCTCAATTTTTGTTTTATGAAGTAGTTTAGTGGTTGTAATTCATCAAGAAGGATATTGAGGTTTCAAACCCATGCTTCTAAAATTAATGTTCTGCATACAGTTATCAACTTAGTTGGCTTAACAGAACAACCCCTCAATTTTTAAAAGTGTATGAAGATAGACATTTTCATCCAAATGTCAGTAAAAAAATCAATTTTTGTTTTGTTGATTTGACAAATGATGTGTAATATTCAACTGCTGGTTTAGCGACGAAAAAATATATCACTAAAAGAGGTTTTTTTTATATTCTTTGTCTTCTTCGCTGAACTCAAAAATATATCGAATCCAGACACAATCACCATCAGCAATCATATATAATTAAGATTATACATAAATAGTAGGAAAATAGACAACAAACTGAGCCGCTATTACTTTTTGGAAAAACTTATAACACCATCTATTTGAAACCCATAACACCGTATGAAAACTAAAACACCAATAAATTAGATGCAAAAAAACACGATTTTTAAGCCAATTGATTTATCACCATAAATCATTAAATGATCTATTGAAGATAAAAAATAAGTGTTCTTTTCTTTATATTAGAAAATAAGATTTTTTTTGTATATCTACGTGTTCTGGACTGGGCCTTTAAGACAGTGTCGGGAAGAAGCCCAATTAGTTGGGCAGAGGCCCAACCCGGCGAGCATAATGCTCAAATTGTCGGGCACGCCCACGACCCACTAGTTGGCAGTGGGGAGACTATGTCTCCACCACATATGTCACGTCACCCAACTGTCCACTATTATCTCCTAGAATATAGAGGCAGTTGGACCAAGGGCAAGACCACGTGCTAGGTCTTATACGCTCCTACGCGTTCCTTGGCAGTTCTTCCTTGGGCCTAGCTAATCCAGCCCAAGAAAGAACTTTGGCCCAGTCTGGGGGCACACTATAAATACCCTATTTCATTAGAGGGTCAAGTATTTTGAACCTACTATTCTATTCTACTTCTGTACCCATACTCACTTAAGCATCGAAGTGTCTTGCAGGTACATCCCCCACCTTCTCTCAATCAACTGTCACGTTCGTTGCTCATCACCTGGAAGGCCCTTCTGATCCGGTAAGATCAGTGGCTCCGTTTGTGGGAATCTAGCTCTCCCCATCTTCTACAACAGAGGATCAAAGCTTTAATTTACTCTTCACCTTCCAGCATGGCCGGCGAACACGATGACAACCACACCTTTGGCCTTGTCGACTACACCATGGAGGACAACCTGATCGTCACCCACAAATCTGATGTGTGCGGCGGACAACCCTCCACCCCATCACTTGAGCCTGAGGACAACAGTGTTCCTCAACCTCAGCCGGCAGTTCCCTTTCAACCCATCCGGGCGCCAGTCGAAGGGGATCCTACCATGATAGCCATGGTGCATGCGCTCAACTAGACCAATCTCATGCTCTCTCAACAGTAGAAGAGGATAATAGCACTGGAGATTGAGCGTCAGATTGACCCTTGTAACACGGTGGGATAACTGACTTGGACGTTTTTGTTTCCAAAAATTATGTTGCAGATAGCAAGAGTCGTCACCGACTTTTATTTTATCCAACAGGAAAAGGAATAAAAGAATAGGAAATACCTTTTAAAAAAAATTGAGTTCGGGTGATAAGTTATACAAAGGGAATGTGTTAGCACCCTTTGTATCCATGGTTGTCCACGGGCTCTTAATTACTTAGCTCACTTTACTTTTGTTTGAAAATAGTGGAGGTGTATTTAGAAAAGTATTTCAAAAAGTATTTAACTTTATAATGATCCTCGTATGGATGTATACAAAGCGTTTAGTTTGAAAATATTTTAAAAAGTAGGGTGTAAAGAGTGTTTTGAAAGAGTGAGCAAGTAATTAAGTTCTACCTACCCTAAGTTGGTCTTTCTTGTTATTTATTTCCTTTAAAGGGTAAGATTGTCCTTACTATTAGTGAGTAAGTAGTCTTTACCTTGGATGTTATAAGGAACATGCGTAGAGTCATCGTATGGTCATAGAAGGCAACCTGTAAGGGTGTCTTAGTAATTTGAAGGGACTATCATCATTTTCGTAGGGCCATCGAGGGACAAGATCATTTATTCGTAGGGACTTGAAGGGACAACGAGGGACTCTGATCATTATATCGAAGGGGCTTGATGATTTTATTCGTAGGCACTTTACTAAGATATCCCCACGTTCGAGGGACTTGACCATATTGTAAGGCAACAAAGAGGAGAAACCCTAGGGGTGCATATGACAATCGTATAACGATCGACTTACGTGTGTGAGTGTATTTATTTCAGATATTTTGTCTTAGAAGTTAGTGGGCTAGGCCCAATTATTTTTTCATACATTCTTTTCACACCCTAGTTTACTAACCACGCAATTTAATATTTTTGCGGAATTTAAATGCGGAAAATAAAACTTAAACTATTACATGGGGAGGGGGATACATAGTTTAAATCGGGGGAGTGTGGGAAGTAAAAGTGCGGAAAAATAAATATTACAAAATAATTAATAATCCTATACACTTGTTCTAATAAAAATAAATGACAAAAAAAATCGAGAAATAGATAATAATGAAGGAGGAAGAAATATTAGAGGATTCAATTGAAATCGTTTAGTTGAATTTTTTTTTAAATTATAATCAAATATTGATTTAATTTTATGAAAAAATATTCTTTATGCATTTTTTTTATTAAAAGAGAAAAAAATCATTAATTTTCTAATTTGTTATTGGTTAGGAAAAAAAGTTTGATTATTAATTAATTTAATTATGAAAAGAAAAAATATTTTTTATGTATTTATTTTTATTTACAAAAGAAAAGAAAAAAAAAAGTTATTAATTTTTATGAATTTATTTTATTTACAAAAGAAAAAGAAAAGAATTATTACTCTTTTAAAAATTGTTATTGATTAAAAAGATTATTAGTTAATTAATTACTTATAATAAAAAATAGAAGGAAAAAAAAGAAATAAGTTAAGAAAATAGAAAAAGAAAGGAAAATTGCTAAAAAAAACGTTGGGTTTATTGCTACGGTTTTGATTCCATTCAGCTACGATTTAGCTACGATTTTTCGTAACTAATTGACCATGGCATTTCTTCATACTTGTACCTAAACCTGAAAACAATGGATCTAAATGATCCTAAACATCAAATTAAATGCATATATGAATGAAACATCAATGGAAATAACATGTAATAAGAGGTTCGAAGAAGAAGAAAAAATGAGAATGGTGGTCATGCATGGAGGTCGTGTTTCACGAATTTTCCACCTTCAACAATAGTGGAGATTGTCTTCTGGAACCTTTTTGAAGATGTTTGGACGTGGAGAAGTGAAAAAAACCTACTACAAAGTACTTTGGTAGTTTGACCTAATTTACCTTCTTCTTTTTTGAAATGTTTTTAGGGTTTTTTTGGTGTAAGAATTCTGTGTGTTTGACTTCTGAATATGATAGGTATATATAGGAGTGTATTTTAGGTCAAAAAGTTTTGGCTTGAGTGAAGGAAGTTTGGTTGCTTTGGAGTGAAGAAAGAAACTTTCTATTTTGGTCAAAAAATTAGATGAAAAATCATACTCTTTTGGTCTTGCACGAATTTGGACACTTACAATCATCATAAACATCAAATATTTGATCCCAAAATAGACCTAAGATCAAATATTTGATTTTTCAATATTTATCTTGATTAAAATTGAATTTAAATGAATTAAATCCAATATAATATAAAATAAATATAAAAAATCAGATATTATGATCTATGGGTCGTGCATGATCTTATAATTGAGTCTGGGTTAGAAAAACATGGGCCCATTTGTAAGAAACTTGAGTTTTGTTCATTTTTGCTTCATACACCTCCTCAAAATTGCCCAACTTCAACAATACATAACTCTCTCATTTTTTATCCCGTGAAGGTTTTCTAGGACTTTTTAGAAAGCTTAGAGTGTCCTCTAACTACTCCTTTTGGTCCCATGTTCATTTTATCTTCCATTCTTAAGTTATAAGCTTTTGAAAAAGTTGACGTTTTGTTAACTTTTAAAAGGACCTGTAATGTCTTGGCTCATATCTCTCAAATGAAGCATTTTTGGCCTTGGCTTGTCAGACACAAAGTTGTAGGGAATTGAATTTCCTTCAAAATTATATTTGGATGGGAAATTTTTTATGAAGCATGTGAAAGTTATGGTTGGTCAAAGTACAGTTGACTTTTCCTACACAAAACTATAATTTAGTAACTCCTGATTCTTGATGATTATGAGGTTCCCTTGATGAATCATGATAAACTCTTGATCAAATGATTAATCTTAATTCATAATCTTGATGTTGACCAAAAATCTTGAAGTTTGATTGTATGTTGACCATAGTTGACTTTTTTACCAAGTTAACTGATTTTTGGATCATCTAAGCATTTGACTGACCAAACTTGTAGGGAAAGCCTTGAAACTTGACATGAGGATCCTTTGAAGTAGTGGGATACTATAAAGTCCAATTGAGGATTTGGAAGTCCAATTTTCTTTGAGAACTCAAAACCCTAGTTTAAGATATGTTGCTTAGGAGGAGGCTTAGTCTGATGAAACCTGGAATTCCTTTGAGCAATTGAGAATCTTGTGATCATTAGAAGACCTCTCGAGACACATTATCTTGAATATGTGAGGGAAAATTTTGGGGTACAACAGCCCTCCTCGACAGGGACGTGGATCACAACCATAAAAACGCCAGCCATAGGCAACCAAGAAGCGGGGGCGCTCACCTCCTCGCTGAGGGAGGCGTTCCCCAGAACCAAACAAAAATAAGTCCATGGGGAGCCCGAGCGAGTGAACGACCAGCCGAGGACTTCCCCCTCGGCATGATCAGATTTTTAGGAACGAGGACTATAAAACTCCATTTTTAATATTTATTTGTCGGGTATTTTTGGTGCTTTGTTGGCCTTGTTTAAGGCATATGTTTTGTTGTTTCGGTGTCGGGTCCTTGTGGGACGGGTAGAATTGTGGTGCGTTTAGTATTAGCGGGTGTGCGTATAATAATAAGAACATTTAACCAATATTTCTATTATTATTATTGGGCTTAATTAAAAATAAGGACAATTTGGTAAAATTGGATGGTGAGGGTTTTATAGAGAAGTTAGACCAATTAGATAGTTAGAGAAGAATTGGTCGTGGGATTTTGGTGAAGAACTGAGAAAGGCTAGGAAGAGGAATAACACCCAAGGCATTTACACAACCAGATTTTAGCAGGAAATTCATCCAATTTCGAGGTAAGGGGGATAAAGGAACTCTAAATAGGTGATTTAACATGATGGGTAGTGATGATTTCCTTCCCTCATAGGAATTTATGTTGTTTTGATGAATTTGTGATGTATATTATGTATGTAATTATCGTTATGAATTTGTGAACATGCTTGCATAATTTTGTGGGTTATTGGTGATATGTATTGTGTGGTAGTTTTGTTGTGTGATTACGTGATGAATATTATGGTTGTTGGTGTATATGAACCTAAACACAAAAAGATGATAAAACTGGTTTAGTAAATTGGATGAATGAAGGACACAATTAAGAGTGTAAAATTAGATAGAAAAAATCCTGGAATCATGAGGAAGTTGCAGAAGCGAATGAAGAAGAGGCGAAACAGAGGACGTAGTTTATATGTAGGACGACCATCCATGAAACCAGACGACCGTCTGAGGGTTGGGACGCCCATCTAAAAATTGAGACGTCTGTCTCGTTGTATAATGGGTGGTGACGGTCGACTCAGGTGTCTGACGCCCGTCACATATTCCTGGAGTAGGATTTTAGTGGTTTAGGGCCTGGTTCCTGTGTCTGGGAAGTTTTTTATTTACAGTAGCATAATTTAAGTTGAGGAGTACCAAGTAAAATGCAGTAGGCTCATTAATTCAGTGACAGAGAATTAGCAAATAATTTTAGTGACGATTTGATAAAAAAGAAATTAAGTAACAAGTGATTTTGGTGATGATCTAGTAAAAGGAGATTGAGTAACAATAGAGGGACGTTAGCAGCAGGAATTGGATAGGCGTATGGTAATAAGCTAGTAGTAAGTAATGTTAGCGGAACATAGTAATTAGTTTAATTAATTAGTTTAATCAGACTATGTAAATAAAATTGTTAGAGACTTGTTGCCCTCGAGTTGTGTGTGATGTTATATGTTGATCGGATGGATCGTTTAAATATATAATATGGTGGTTATACAGGTTGTACGCATATTCATGGTCTTGCATATATTGTTGTATTATTGTTGGGATGATCATGCCGGATGGGCGAATACGATCATCTATACTCCGTTATGGAGAGTGTTGAGATAATCATTGTCGGATGGGTGTATGTGATTATCTGTGTTCGATTGAATGAACAAAACCTTGGTACCACATGCATTGTGTCGTGTTGAGTCATATTGCATAATTATTGTTGATTGTTGTTGTATAATTATTGTTGAATCTAATGTTGTTGGATTATCGGTGAATGTGTTGTAGTTGTTGGTGTGCGTGAGAAACTACCATATAGATGTTAATTGCACCGTTTAAATTTGGATTTGTTTCTCACCCCTTTGTTGTTGTTGTTGTATATGTGCTTCTTTGGAAGTACAGATAATCTAGGTACTTGAGTGTGCATGGAGTCATGTTTCTCGTTCGAGTCTAGGATTCTCTGATACGTAATACGGGAATGGGGAACTTTTAGTTGTTATTTCATTTTTCTTTGTTATGTATCTATTTTTATAAACCAGATTATTGAGGAGATATTGTTGAGACTGGCTTATTGCCTGAGTTAAATTAAATGGTTATTTTTATTCTGCTGTTTTAGTAAAAGAACTTAATATGGTGATTATTGTTGCAAATGATGTAGCATTCCACTTTGAAAACTCTTATTTTTGTATATAAAATGTTATTTTAATTAATTGGGAGAGTGAGGTGTTACAAGGACTACTCCCTGATGAGGAGTGATGAAGATGACCCCCGCTGCCCCCTTTCCCGGGCTATCATGGAGGCACCGCTCCCGTCGGGCATGGAGAAACCCCCAAACCTTACGACTTACGATGAGACGACTGATCCCAACGACCACGTCGATAACATCAACGTTATGCTCGAATACCGCAACGACATTAGTGGGAACATCAAGTGTAGGTTATTATCGATAACCCTCAGGAAAGGAGCCATGGCGTGGTACAAAATCCTGGCCCTCAAATCTATCACTTCTTGGAGGAGCATGAGGTCGGCGTTCACGAGGCACTTCACAGCCTCCCGACGCCACCTCAAGACTGAAGCAACCCTTGAATCCATCGTACATGTGAATAACGAAACACTGCGCTCATACATCGAGCGTTTTAATTAGGAGGTCGTCGAAGTAGATACAATCGATTACATGAAAAAATATTTCCTCGAAAAAAGGCTCATCCCCGGAAGTGAACTCATCAGAGCAGTCGGGATAGAAACTCCTCGCACCCTCGAAGAGTTTCTCCACAAAGCTCAAGCATACATCAGAGACGGGGAAAAACAGGTCTCTCACAGTGTCCGGAGCAACTGTAGTCATGACGAAGCTAGAAACGCCAAACACGAAGACAACACTGCCCCCCGCCGCGTCGGGGATAAGCGAAGAGACGACAAATCGCGCGAGGTACTCGAAGGAAGAGGACCAGTGGGGCGGTTCTCTGAGTATACGTTGCTGACAGCTCTCTGCGAGCGTATCCTTGCAGAATGCATCAATTCTGAGTTCAAGCAGGGCATGGTAAGGTTCCTCAAACCTATATCACCCAAGCCCCACATTGACAAGTCCAAGTAATACCGCTTCCACAGAAGCCACGAACATGTTACCGAAGATTGTGTCCACCTAAAAGACGCGATCGAGATTCTGATTAAAGAAGGCCACCTCAAGCATTACACCAAGAGGAACAACCCCCCCCCCCCCTGAGGCGAGGAACAGACTACAAAGAGAACCCGTGAAGACACCCTATCTGACGGTTCTCCCTTCGAAGTAGCAATGTGCATATCACGACCCGAAGATTTCCACCTCCCTAATATCAACATGGGAGGGAAACTTGCTGCATACAGTCTGTGGGAGAATTTCCCTGCGGCCTTGGTCATCTCTGGAGGAGGGGTAAACAACGAGAAAGTTGCCATTTCTGTGAAGCGAACGTTTGACGAGCTCTTATTAACCGCGCCTGATCAATTGGCGACATTAACAAAATCTCGGGGAAGGTCCAACCTTATATCCTTTTTCCTTGAGGAACTACTAGGCGGGTCGCCTAACTCAAGCATCCCTCTACTGATTAGGGCCAAAATGGTGCGCTTTGACGTTCGACGCATCCTAGTCGATCAAGGCAGCTCGGTGGACATTATGTACGCCCATTTATTCAAGACTCTCAAGCTGGACAAAACAAACTTGTCCCCATATGTTGGGTTCGACCTCCAAGGGTTTAACGGGGCCACCACAAGACCATAGGGGTACGTGGAGATCCGTGTTCTCTTCGGGGAGCAGGAGACCACTAGAGAAGTCAAAGTCCAATTCCTGGTGATCGAGTGCCCTTCGCTCTACAACTGCATCCTTGGCCGACCCACACTGGCCGAATTGACAACACTCACATCTACCGTCCACTTGAAAATGAAGTACTACACCAAGATGGGTCGCGTAGTCACGATTCACGGCGAAATTGAGGCTTCCCAAAGATGCTACGATGCGGTGGTCAAAGGACTGGCCATCATCAACACTTCCAAAACAACAAGAAGCCTAAAGTCGAAGAGAATCCACCTCCCCCCCCCCCCCGTGAGTCAACTCTATGGAGCTCGACAGCTGCCTCAGCGAGGACGACGTTGAAGCACAGGGCCCCATCAATGGGTAGACACCCACTCACCCAGTTCTCTCGAGTTCATTCCTCTGGGCGACAACTCTGACAGAGCTATGAAGACAGACACTGGACTACCACCAGCAATAAGGGACCAACTCGTAACTTGCCTCAAGGAGAACGCAGAAATGTTCGCATTGAGTGTTGCTAATATGCCCAGGCTTGACCCCGAGGTCACCTGTCATCAATTAGCTTTAAACCCGACCATTAGGGACATATCACAATGTAGGCGCAAGCAGTCTCCCGAGAAAGTGGAGGCTGCCGAGCAGGCTATAAAAGACCTCTTAGAGGCAAATTTTATTTCTGAATCCTAATACACAACCTGACTCTTTAATGTAGTTCTTGTTAAGAAAAAAATGGAAAATGGCGAATGTGCGTTGATTATACTAGTCTTAACCGGACATGTTCCAAAGATGTTTTTCCTTTGCCTAACATAGATATATTGGTAGATAACTCTACAGGTTTTAAACAATTGTCCTTCATGGACTCATATAGTGGGTATAATCAAATCCCCATGTCTGACACGGACAAGAGACACATGGCCTTCATGACCCCGATGGGCAACTATTACTACAACGTTATGCTCTTCGGACTGAAGAACGTCGAGGCCACATACTAACGCATGATGAACAAAGTCTTCCGAGGAGAAATCGGGGACATGCTCAAGGTCTACATGGATGACATGATCGTAAAATCACACGAAGAGCTCGACCAAGCCCAACATCTCCGGAAGGTCTTCGAGCGGGCGAGGAAATACAAAATGAGGTTCAACCCCGAAAAATGTACCTTCGGCGTCCGGGCAGGGAAGTTCCTCAGCTTCTACCTCACCGAACGAGGGATCAAAGCCAACCCCAACAAATGTCGATCATTTTCGGAATTCCCAACCCATAACTCAAAGAAGTCTATTCAATCCCTCAATGGCATGCTCGCCCCCCTGTCTCGTTTCGTCGCCAAATCCGCGCAACACGCCCTTCCTTTCTTCAAACTACTATGGAAAGAAGCCACCTTTGAATGGACCGAAGAGTGCGAACAAGCGCTGCTTCATCTAAAAAGGGCGCTCTCCGAACCGCCAATGCTATCACGACCGCTGGAAAAGGAAACTTTGTACCTATACCTGTCTGTAGCCATTGAGGCAGTCAATGTTGTCCTCATTCGTGAAACAGACGACGAGAAGAAACCTATCTACTTCACGAGCAAAGCCCTTCAAGCAGGGGCGGATCCAAACATTATATTTTAGTGTGGCTAAACATAAAAGAAATTACATACTAAATCATATTAAAAATGAAAAATAATATTGTTTAATGTAATACATTACAATGAAAATCGTCTATCATTCATTTCTTGAAAATGAGCTAAAATAACATCATTGTTAATTGTTCCAAGAACATCTCTTTCTATAAAAGTTATAAGACGATCATTTAACCACTGATCACTCATTTTGTTACATAGTTGACTCTTCACAAACTTCATAGCTGAGAAAACACGTTCCACGCTTGCAGTTGCTACCGGTAAGACTAAAGCCAATTTCAGAAGCTTATAAACCATATCAAATGTCTTGCACTTATTTGTTTCCACAAGTTTTGCAAAAAGATCTGAAAGTCCTTTTAAATTTGCAAATTTTGGGTCACATCGAACATTTCTAACATAATTCTGAAGTTGATGTCGCAACACCACTTCCAGCACGTCTACAAAATCATTTGGATAAAGTTCAACCATCCTTAATAATTTTTTCACATCAAAAGCTGCAAATGACGATGAAGGACTCAAACATGAAACACATTCTAAAAGTTCAGTATTCTCTTCATCAAACCTAGCATTGAGCTCGTGCAACTGCAAATCTAAAACACTAAACAAACAATCATGCTTATAATGATGCAAATTAGAAACACTAGAAGTTGTAGCATGTCGCCTAGGTTTCTTCCCTTGCACATACGGTGCATCCATATCAGGCACATCAATATCATGCTTATTGCAAATTTCCATAACCTTAGATATAAGTTCTTCCCATCCATCATTCCTCATTTCTTGTAATTCTTGTTTGGTAGCATTGACAAGTGACAAAGCATTCAAAAGATCTTGATCACGCTTTTGTAACGCTACACTCAAATCATTTGTAAATCCTAAAATCTCAACCATCATATATAACATGAAAATAAAATCAAAGGATTGAAGTACATCTAACAAAAGCATAGTTTCACCATATTTTTCAAATGACGTATCATTCCCAACTTCTTCAAGTACCCCAATAATGGCACCATATAAAGTCATCAAACTAGTGAGAGTCCTAAAGTGTGAACCCCAACGAGTGTCACCCGCTCTAGCAATAGATGATTCTTGATTTAATCCACTACCAGTCTCTATTTGACCCTTTTCAATCAATTTAGCAAACTGAGTTATTTGTTTGTCCCGAAGCAATTCTTGTCTCTTGTTAGAAGATCGTATGAAATTAACAAGCATATTGACCTTACCGAAAAAACCACTAACATCTTTGTGAGTCTTAGCACATGCAACAAGTGCCAATTGAAGTTGATGAGCGAAACAATGCACATAATAAGCAGATGGATTCTCATTTTGGATTAAAGTTCTCAAACCACCAAACTTACCTCTCATATTGCTAGCTCCGTCATACCCTTGCCCCCTAATGCTAGATATACTCAAGCCATTAATAGACAACAACTTCTCAAGTGCCTCCTTAAGTGACTTAGCACTTGTTTCTTTAACACTTACAATGCCAAGAAACCTTTCTTTTACCAAACCTTCATTATTAACATAGCGAATAACAATAGCCATTTGTTCTTTACCAGCAACATCACCAGATTCATCAATCAAAACACAAAACACATCATCCGCAATATCACATATAATTTGTTGAGTTATTTCACATGCACAAGCAGCAGCAAGATCCTTTTGAATCTTAGGGGCAGTCATAAGGTTATTTTTTGGAGCACAATCTATTACACTAGCTATCTCTGGGTTAATTTCTTTTAAAGTGTCCACCAACTCAAGAAACGGCCCCTTAAATAAAGAGTTAAAGGACTCATCACTCCCTCTAAATGGCATGCCACACCTCAAAAGAAACTTAGTGGCTATAAGGGATGTGTTTACACGAACACGATATTCGGAATTCATTTGCTTAGTTTGATTAACAAACGCGGCCTTAATACTTTGGTTCGGGTTCATGAGAGCATAACCCATATGCACACAATCAATATGACTATTGGAAGAAGTAGCATGATTAGCCAATCTTTGAGCATTCTTCCAATCACCAAAACCGTCTCCCACAAAGTGATCCCCCCATACTTAGAGACATTTTTAAACAAAAAACATGGCAAACAATATGCTAGGTCCTTAGACTCACTATAATCAATCCAATCATACAAATCAAACCAATTTTTGCAAAATCGACGTTTTTGTTTACCTTGAACAGACCAAGGGTAAACAAAATTGTGAGGAGGTTGATGACGACCTATTTTTAAATAAGCTTTTCGTACCTCATTTTGGATGTCAGGATGGTAGCTTGAAATCGGAGGCCTAATTCCTGGATCTGTTTCCAACAATTCATAATCAATAACTTTGATACTCTCATTTTGATGTTGAGTTTCCGATGCTTCTAAATTAGTCGAAGAAGAAGCTTTGTCTCTAGAAAGTACCGGAAAAAATTTCTTCATCCTATAAAGAGAACAATGAAACCAATTTATTAGAAATAAAATAATTTATGAGAAAATAAAAAAAAATAAAAAACTTAATAAATTGGGGTTTTAGGGTTCAACTCAAAATGGAGAAAAGATTGAGAGAAATTTAAAATATTCACTTTACCTTTGATTTTCAATCACCCACAAATAAATGCAACCAAGAAAATTGAAAAAATTAAAGTAAAAAATGAACAATGGTGGGGTTTGATTTGAGAAGATGGTGGGGTTTGATTTGAGAAGAAGAGAAAGGAAGAATGTTACTGTGAGAGAGAGAAAGAGAAAAGTAAAGAAAAGTGATATTGAAAGAGAGAGAATATTGAGAGTTTAGTTTGATGTTGTGTTTTATTTTTCTTTAATTAATAATAATAATAATAATAATAATAATAATAATAATATTTAATATTAATATATAAAAAAATTGAAAAATCTGGTGTGGCTATAGCCACACCATGCCCAGCTACAGGTCCGCCCCTGCCTTCAAGGCCCCGAGCTCAGATACCAGCAGATCGAGAAGGTCGCCCTAGCCCTTATAAACGCGGAAAGAAGATTGTGGCATTACTTCCTCACCCGTACAATAAAGGTCCGAACAGACCAACTCGTGAAGCAGCTACTTGGATGACCAAATATGGCCGGAAGAATTCTAAAATGGTCGTTAGAACTATCGGAATTCTACATCCAGTATGAAAGAAGAAAAGCTTTAAAGGCGCAGGTTTTGGCTGACTTCGTTGCCGAAATGACACAAAGCCTAACCCCGACTAGCGGTGCCCACAAATGGACGATCTTCATTGATGGTGCATTCAGCTCGACTGGGAGTGGCGCATGTATCATCCTCGAGAACAAAGATGGCATCTTGATTGAAGTATCACTAGCACTGGCCTTCCTGACTTCAAACAACCAAGCTGAATACGAAGAATTCTTGGCGGGCTTGCAACTGGCCGAAGACCTAGGGAAAAAGATGTGAAGATATCCACTGACTCTCAGCTCGTGGCTTCCCAGATACGAGGAGAATATCAAGAAAAAAACGACAATCTCATCGAGTACCTGGATCTCGTGAAAGACAAACTAGAGACGTTCGACTCCTGGGAGGTCCAACATGTTCCCCGCAAACACAATACATGAGCATACATCCTATCTAAAATGGTGAGCACACAAAAGAAAGGCAGGAACAAATCTGTGATCCAGAAGATCCTCCCACGGCCAAGCATCGAGAAACCTTCACCTCCACTCGAAGTAAACACCATTGGTGACACCCATTGCTGGATGACTCCCATCCACAATTACCTCACGAAGGACGAGCTGCCAGCTGATCCCAAAGAGGCATCTGCAACTAAAAGAAGGGAATGTTCTTATGTCCTCCTCGAAGGCAAACTCTACCGGAGAGGTTTCTCTATCCCGTTACTTAAATATGTCGAAGAGGAAAAAGTCCCCGGCATCTTAGGAGAGATACATAGGGGAATTAACGCTCAACATCTCGGCAGAAGATCATTGGCATGCAAAGCATTGAGAGCAGGCTATTACTGGTCGACGATGCAACACGACGCAAAGGAACACATCAAGAGATGCGACAAGTATCAAAGACACACGAATATGCACCTGGCTCCTCCTAACGAGCTAAAGACACTCTCCTCCTCGTGGCCTTCCACCTGGTGGGGAATGGACATCCTCGGTCCATTCATGATCGGGTCTTACCAAAGCAAATATCTTATCATCGGTGTTGACTATTTTACAAAATGGATCGAAGCTGAAGCCCTTGCCAAGATCACTGCACATAACATACTCTGTTTCTTCGAGAGAAATTTCCTCGCCCGCTTCGGCATACCCCAAGTCCTCATCACCGACAATGAGATACAATTCACGGACAAGAGGTTCCAAGATTTTGTCGCCAACCTAGGCACGAAGCAATATTTCACGTCCGTCGAACACCCCAAAACTAACGGTCAAGCAGAGGCGGCCAACAGGGTAATCTTAAGGGGGGCTAAAACGCATATTGGGTGAAGCAAAGAAAGTGTGGGTCGAGGAGCTACACAACTTACTCTGGGCCTACCGCACGACCCCATACTCTACAACCGGGGAAACTTCATTCTGACTTACGTACAGGACGGAAGCAGTCATCCTGGTGGAAATACTGGAACCCTCGAGACGAACATAAGCGCCCCTCGACGAGGAGCTGAACGCCAAAGCCTTGCGAGTAGAGTTAGACCTCGTCGAGGAAATCCGTTATGAGGCAGCCCTATGGGGAGCTTCACTGAAACAAAAGGTAGCTATGCGCCACAATGTAAAAGTCATAAAAAGAGAATTCCAAGTGGGCAGCCTCGTCCTCCAACGAAACCAGAAGAGCCCGCGCGAGGGAAAGTTGGCCACTAACTAGGAAGGCGCATATCGTGTTCGGGACAAAACGGATAACGGGGCTTATTACCTCGAGAATTTACAAGGAGAAGAACTTGCTCAACCATGGAATGTTGAAAAACTCAAGCAATACTATAGCTAAACATCTCATGAAGACATGGAAGGTACGACCATGGCACTTTGTCGTTAATCGAAAGGAAGATTGACATCCTTAGAAGACGGGCATGACATCCCTCGACGTTGGAAACTTTGAAACGAACTTCAGCATTGCAGTACCATGTCGGCAGGGCACCCAGCTCGCGATGGGAAAGCCCAAGCCCCGGGATCATGGCCTCGACCGCGACCCTCGTCTCAATTTGTAGCGGACATAAAACCCACCACCTCGCCGATCCCCTAAATCGACGAGCCTATAAAGTCGAGCAAACAAGTTCACATAACATCATCAAAATTAAACAAACTTAACAAAATAAACATTATATTATAAACCCGGCCAAAAACTGACTGGTAAAGTACAAATATGGTAGAGCCCAAATACAGGTGGTGCGCAGGCCATAAGAACAAAAGTAAAGTGGCACGCAGGCCAAAAGAAAATGGCGTGCAGGCCAAAAGGAACTAAGGCACGCAGGCCAGACCTTCTCATCGGTGTCCTCGTCCTCTCCTTTATCTCCCGAACCAGCGGAAGGGCAGGTAATCTCCCCATCAACCACTTTGTAGTTGAAGGTCATTCCATCGGTCACGAGCTAGGGGTTGACAATCTTGAGTTGGTCGGTGGCATTATCAAAACCTTCCTTGAAGACCCCCATGACGTCCCTCTCAAGTTCCCTGATTCGGGAAATCAGGTCACCCCGGCTTCGCAAGGCCCGCTCCTCCTTGCTTTCATCTTCAATAGGGACGGCCAGCCCCTCCAGTACCTCGAGCCTCGAGTAGAAGCGCCCATTCTTGGTGACAACTTCATCAAACTCGACCTTTCGCTCCTTCAGCTTCCTATTTTCCTCGGCCAAGGTCTCTCGCTCGCGCTTCACCTCGTCTAGCTCAGACTTCAGCCATTCCTAGAGTTTGTACTCTTCTTTTCAGTCCCGGTAGATCGGAGCGCCTCCTCCGCGACCTTTAACTCAGAAAACAAGCAGGCATTGTCAAACAGTACCAGGGCCGTATCCATGACTCTGATCATTGAAGCAATGTTCTGAGATAGACTGGCATGCCTTCTCACTGTCTCCTGGTCGAGTATAGCTTTAGCATCTGTAGGCACCACCCTGATGGAACCTTCTGAGCTGAAAGCTTCACGCTCTAGGTAGCAGGGAGGAAGAAGGTGGACCCCTTGGTTTTCAGACGAAGCTCCATGCACAACAGCAGATCGACCTTGTGGACCCTCAGAACGGGGACGTTTGTGGCGAGGCGAATCCTCCAGCATGATGGCACTGTTCGACATCGTTGTCTCGGGTGTAGGAGTCTGGTGTGGGGAGTGTGGGGTAGAATTGAAAGTCCCAGAACCGCCGGCCAGGTGCTCGGTGGCTACCATTTGGACGCGGCCTTTGACCTTTTTCTTCGATTGCTTGGCTGGGCCCCCAGCTTGGTTAGCCAATTTCAACGCTCGTTACCTGAGTCTGGGCATTTCACCTACAAAACAAACAAGTCAGCAAGGCAAGTTAAAAAACAAAAAGCAAGATAAATTCGAGAATAAGCTACTTAAAAGTAGGAGAGCCTCCTCATCCGACTTACACTCGAGCACGACCCTAGTGTTAATTAGTCGGGGCTTTAAGACAGGCATCCCATCGTCACCCAGTAACAGATTGTCTAGTCGATATACGCACGTTACAGGGTTGAAACCTCAGACATAGGCCACCAGCTTCTTGTAGGCCAACCTATCCTCGGTCCCTAGATGCTCGGGCTTTACCCTATAATGATTGGTCGATAGATTGAAATGATTTGGCCACCACTCTAGGGGGATCTTCAACACCAGGCGTTCCCCGCCGTTGGCCTTCCGTTGAAAAATATATATGTTGTCAATGGCGTGTTGGGTGATGGGCTTCACCGTGTACCACCTGTCTTTGAAATTTCGGACAAAGTCGTGGTAGGTTTTGAAAATCCTCGAAGACTCCTTAAAAGAAACCCAGTTATGTCGCCCATTGTTGCCGACCGTTGCAGGTGGAAGATACAAAAGAAGAGAGCTAGGGTGCAGCCAATCTCGAGATGCTGGAATACCAGTTCAAACGCCCGAATAAACGATATTGCATTGGGATGGAGTTGTGAGGGCGCCAGCTTGAGCCACCTGAAAACCCCCATCTGAAAGTCATTGAAGGGGAGTTGCATCCCCGCTTCCCGAAAGGCAAACTTGTATATGGCAAATCGCTTTCCCCGAAAACACGAGCAGATCCATTGCTCGGGAACAAGAGTGTAGTACTGCCAATTAAGAGGCTCGTCGGGGCCATATCCTCGACTACTGTGTGGGGGTTGGTGTGGTTATCGACAAAGAGAGACTCTGTCTCTATTGGTTCTTCGGCAACCCACGAGAGATCTTCACTCCAGGATGAAGATGGCGTGCTCCCTTCCGCAGGAAGCCCTTGGTCCGCGTTACCTGAAAAGCAGAAGAACAAGTGAATTCGACATTGCATCAAATTCACCTTTCCACCGCAGTTCAGATGAAAGGGCGAGGGGGAAAGTACCCGACATAATTATACTAAAATTACCCGGGATATTCAAAGAGTGCCCGAGATACCCAAGATATTTATGAAGGTCTCGCCCGAGACATTCAAAGACTTCATGAAGATTTCGCCCGGGGCCTTCAAAATATGCCCACGATATTCAAATGAAACTTCTACATTTGTCCGACATATCCATACAGTGCCCGGAGCGTTTACCCAAATTTCCTATATTCGCCTGACACATTCATATTGTGCCCAGGACATACGTCTAAGAAACCCTAAAAACTGCCTAAAGAACAGATATTCTACCTACTTCGGCGAATAACTCACCACTATAACTAGCTAACAAGTTCAAATTTGCCAGAAAAAGCAGATCAAGATGTTACTTTACATGGTTCTGATAATGTGTTGACGACGACGAACGACGACAACGGCGGTGGTTGTACTAGCGAGAGAGAAGATGGAGATTCGATGAAACGTTAGGGGAGATAAAAGGGAAAAATGAAATGGTCCCATCACCCCTTTTTATAGACGTTACGTGAATGGACGCGCCCTAGGAAATCATTACCTAGATTCCCTAGGGTGGCCATCATTTAATGCGCGGGAAACGAATCGACACGCATTAAACTTATTGAAGACACATCATCCCGGAGAATCTCAAAAGATGGCGAGCATGCACTACATCCTCGACACCCGAAGATGTCGTGCACTAAGAAGTTTTCCCCGACAAAACCAGATGCTCGTAGATTCCACGACACTAGCTTAAGCGGATTTCAACTTCATTTGTCCATATCCTTCTAGTTGCGTCATTAGCTCAACGAGACGAGACCCCTGGCTTCCGCGATAGACCAGTCTGAGGATTGTCAAACACATTCCTCCCGGAGTCATGATCCTTACCACGTGTGAGCTCGCGATTGTCCCCAACACTGAAGGTTATGCACGACAAGCTTCCTAAGTCCTCACTCCGTCCCGGAGTTTCGACTTAGGGGGCTCCTATTCCGGATTGGGCCTCTAAGACAGTTTCGGGAAGAAGCCCAATTAGTCGGGCAGAGGCCCAACCCGACGAGCATAATGCTCAAATCGTCGGGCACACCTACGACTAGTGGGGAGACTACGTCTCCCCCACATATGCCACGTCACCCAACTGTCCAATATTATCTCCTAGAATATAGAGGCAGTTGGACCAAGGGCAAGACCACATGATAGGTCTTATACGCTCCTACACGTTCCTTGGCAGTTCTTCCTTGGGCCTAGCTGATCCAGCCCAAGAAAGAACCTTGGCCCAGCGTTGGGGGCACACTATAAATACCCTATTTCATTAGAGGGTCAGATACTCTTAACCTACTATTCTATTCTACTTCTGTACTCATACTCACTTAAGCATTAGAGTGCCTTATAGGTACACCCCCACCTTCTCTCAATCAACCGTCACGTTGGTTTCTCAGCACCTGGAAGGCCCTTTTGATCAGGTAAGATCACTACGAATGAAGACAAATAAGGCAAAATAGATCTTGTGATTTTGATAGACACGACCCTTTTATTTTTTATTTTTATACTTTTTCTTTTTGCTTCTCCTGAAAAATGATAACTTATATTTAAATATAATTATTTTAATTAGAAGTTTTTACTTAAATAATAAGTTTTCCAACTTTAATACCCTAATACATATGTTTCTCCATATATCCTATAATACTCATGTTTCAAATAAAAAATAATTAGCACGTAATAAACATTTTAACTTAGTTAACATCTCCAACACTTCACCTACTAATTGAATAAGGAAATCACTCTAATTGAGGCTTCCACTTATTCTGAATTGGGGAGATAATTGAATCAAATGGCCTTATATTTTATTTTATTTATTTATTCATAATTATTAATAGTTTAGTTATTAATAATTAATTTAGACAATTAATATAAATAATTATATTATTAACATTTTGATATATTAATATAATTAATATAACAAATTATTAATTAACAAAAAAAAATATATTAATTTTATATCATTATAATTTATATAAGAGATTTATCGTAAAAGCATAAGAGATTTATCGTAAAGTTATACGGTTAATCACACACACAAACAAATTTTTAAACATATTTTTCTCAATAAAATATTTCTAAAAGTCTCTTGAAGTCATTTCAAATGATTTGGGAATTGTCAAAAAAGTTCTGAGCAATTTTTTGTTCTAGCCAATCGATTTGAACTTTACCCAATCTATTGGGTCAGTGCAAAAATGTGCCCTAGAAGATTATGACAACATCTTAATGAATGATAACAACTATATATATTTTATTGCCTTTTAAAACAAACTACGTGATTATTTTTAGGCCAACCAATCTATTGGTGCATGATACCAATCAAATGGCTCATCAATTTTGACCATATTTTTTTTTCCTTTTTCGTGTCAACCTTTAACCTATAAATAAAGGTTCCTTCTTAGATTTTTTACATCCAAAAATGTGAGCTTTCATACCTCATTCCTCATTCTGTCTTTAACATACTTTTTCTTTACTTTCTCTCTCACTAAAATTAGTCATTGCGCTTTCAAGAAAGTCATTTTTCAAGTGAGGGATAGGTAATTCTGGAAGGGTAATATTGTAACTCCACTAAGGAAGTTTGTTTTTACCTTGGTTGTATAGTTCATCCATTTAGGGATTATTCATTTGGGTTCGAAGCTAAACCCGTGAAAAGCTTTAGTTTGGGGATTGTATAATTCTCTGTTTAAATTTGAAAGTTCAGCCAGTTCAAAAGCTTTCAAAAGTTTGAAATCAACCCGGTGTTAAAATTTCATAGTGGTTGGTTGTTATCCTATGTAAAACCTATTTCAATTCAATCTCATCCTGATGTTAAAAGCTTACTAAGGTTGGAGATCTGCCTGGTATAAAATCCTATAGGTTTGTAGTTAACCCGTGAAAACCCCGATTTGGTTCGAGTTCATCCTGTGATAAAAGCTCATCAAGGTTTGAGATCAACCCATGTTAAAATACCAGTTTTAAATCTTGAAGAATAAATGTTCCATGTTTTTATTAGGAAAGAAGACTAATCGCTTTAATCTATCATTTGGAAGGAAGACTCGCCGCTTCATTTCTTGTTCATTATTGGCAAAATACCCAAATTGGTCCCTTAACTCTACCTCTGGGTCCAATTTGGTCCCTTATCTTTAAAAAGTTTATAAGTGGTCCTTTAATTGTTCAAAAAGGACCACGTTAGTCCTTTCCATCCAATTTTCCCAAACGACGTTAATTTTTTATAGGGTGGCAGCTGATGTGGCACTTGGTTGCAAAAATTCCCAGAAAAATTCTAAAAATATATGTGGAACCTAGGATTCGAACTCAGGTTCAATTGATTGCTACAAATCATATAAAACCACTACATCACTTCACACTTATTTATATTTATAACATAATGATTTGACTTTATTGTATAAGTTCTTTCTCTTTCTCTATCATCTTCTTCATTTCCACCTTTTTCTACCACCAACTACCTCAACAGCCATGAATATAACACAATAGTTTCTTTTGATTCTTCAATAGCTTGTTACCCCAAAAGTGGATTACCACCAATACCTGCATCTCTATCAAGAAATTTGAATCAAATGCCATATAAGAATTAAACCCACACACATATACGCGCTAATCACATAAAGGACATCATATAAGCAAGTTCCAATTGAGCATAATGCACAAAGAAATCCCAAAGGCGTAGAAGGCAAGTGTCCGACCTAATCCACAGGTCAAGAGTTCTCCAATTTGGATAGGATTTTCAGCAGCAGAATGCAACAGTGCTTGAGCATCATCATTTATAGCATAAAAGTCCACACCCTTATTAAATCAAAATAATAATAAAATAAAATGTTTCAGAATTAAACATCAGAAATAAAGTAGATGCAATTCAGTAGCAAAACATCATCAGCAAGAGAATTTCCAGTGCAACCCATTAGTTGAAATTCAAATGAAATTCACTAAATAACTTCTAATCAACATAAATTTAGTGTAAACTGATTCAATTTCAAAGAAATGAACAGAGAATTTTGTTAGCATTACATAGATAAATAAACCGACCAAAATTATCACAATTGCACATGATTCATAAATAAAAAACAAAGCTTTATCAGCGATTAAAAAGAGAAAGAAACCTATAATCCGCAACCAATCATGCGGTTAACGGCATTGTTGTCACCGCCACCAACACCAATAACCTTAATCTTAGCATTATCAACAGATGAAAATGAGCATGAAACGTGTCTAAAACGACGTCGCAGGGGTTCGGTGTTACTGGTTCTTAATTTATGGGTCAGTGAAACAGAGTTTCTGAGAGTGAATGAGGAATGGGAAGAAGATAATGCAGTGTGAGAAATTAGAGTGAGAATGGGGTTTTTGAGGGAAAGTAGTGCCATTTTATCTTCTGTTGCAAAGGGGAAATGCAATAGTAATAGGGAAATTAGGGTTTGAAGAGAGATTGAAAATTGTGCGTGGCTTTAATTCTTATATGGCATTTGATTCCAATTTCAAAGAATTCTGTTAATATTTGATAGCAGTTATCTTTTTTGTTATATTCATGGTTGTTGAGGTAGTTGGTGGTAGAAAAAGGTGGAAATGAAGAAGATGATAGAGAAAGAGAAAGAACTTATACAATAAAGTCAAATCATTATATTTAAATACAAATAAGTGTGAAGTGGTGTAGTGGTTTTATATAATTTGTAGTAATCAAGTGAACCTGAGTTCGAATCCTAGGTTCCATATATATTTTTAGAATTTTTTGCGAATTTTTGCAACCAAGTGCCACATCAGCTGCCACCTTGTAAAAAATTAACGTTGTTTCGGAAAATTGGACGGAAAGGACTAACGTGGTCCTTTTTGAACAATTAAAGGACCACTTTGAAACTTTTTAAAGATAAGGGACCAAATTGGACCCAGGGGTAGAGTTAAGGGACCAATTTGGGTATTTTGCCTTCATTATTTGGTTAGAAGTTAGCCAAAAGCTTCATTTGCTTTGTATAAGGAGTTTCAAGAGTTGAGCCTACTAAAGTTTAGAGAATTTGATTGTGAAGATACGAGACTATGAAGTCGATTCCCATAAAAGATACTGATGTTTCGTGCTAGAATGATAAATAAGAGGTGTAGAGAAAATAAACCATTCCAATGCGGAGACAAAGGCTTCAAGCTCAACAAAACATGGTGGACGTGTTATGTTAGCACCCTAACTCTAAAGTTAATGAAGTGATAGAGATGTGATTTGAGAGTGAGAGTAAGATTATATTTGTAAATGGCACATGTTAGGGTTTATATATGACAAATAACTAAAAATGTTCATGTCTAATCCGATGTAAGGTGCAAAAAGTCATTTGATAGGATATTTCGATGAGTGATGCTAGGTTGGGTATAATCAGATTCCCGAGTAGAGTTGTTCATTGGTTTGGGCAAATCCAAACCGAATCGGAATTCAAACCATGGTGTTTCGGTTGCGCTTTTTATAGTTTAAGAAAAAAATAAAAACAAACCAATGAAATTCGATGTTAATTGGTTCAGACAACAAATTTCCAAAATTATACTCGCGAGCCTGTCTACCGAAGCAACCATAATTAATTTATATAATTTATATCATCACTATCATGGAAATAATATAAAGTATTCAACTTCAAGAAAAAAAATGAAATTCCATTTGAGATATTCACACCCTATATCGAGAAGTGAAAAACTATGGATTTTATATTATTATGGAAATGAGTTGGGTAAGTTAGATATTTTTTTACAAAAAAAATTGCTAATTTATTTATTATGTATTTGATTAATCCAACTCAAACAAATAAGTTGTTCCTCGAGTTAGTCTGATTTGAGTTTTATTTCAAAAATGTGCAAATCCATTCTAAATTGATTTATACTTTTTAATGGTTCCGACATCAGATTCTCTCAAAATCGAACCAAACCGACCCGCGAACACCCTTATGCTCGAGTCTTTAATGTAGTTATATATAATCACTCGTCATACACAATACCTTTGACCAACATGGAACAAGAACTAATTTCTAAGAAAATAAATGTATAAGATCTAAATTTATTAGTTTCTACCGTAGAATAAACATATAAGAGTCCTAAATTTATTTATTTCATAACTTCATAAAAAGGTTTAATATTTGATTTTTCTTACCCAAATAATCCATGTTTCCAAATTTATTCCCAAAATAACTCAGGTTTTAAAAAGAATCCCAATTTATCCCACTTAAAAAAAGGAATGTAGTGGTAGCTGTAAACACCCCAAATTTTCCCTCACGTTTTCTCACACCATAGCTTGTGATCTTTCATTTTTGCATTTGCATAAGCATACCATCACACTGCATAGTTTCATTTCATCTGCATCTAGGGTTTTGTGATCTGAGCAATCCAAGGAGTGATTTGAGCCATCCTAAAGGTATTGAAGCATGCCAAGAGGGTCCATGTGTGTTCCATGATCATAATATGCTTCCCAAAGTTCACAAAAGTCAAGAGATCACAAATATTGGCAAAGGCATGGAGGCAGACTGAAGATTTCCTGCACAGATGACCTAAAATTAGGGTTTTAGTTTCAGAGGGCTTAATCCCAAAGTTTTTGGTCATTCTTGTTTCTAATGGTCTTAATATGGTATAAGGATCATGTGTGCCAAATTTGATGAAGAAATGCACTGTGGAAGTCATCTGATCATTGGGTAACTTCTTGAGCAAGTAAAGTCAAAATCAGGGCATCTGAGGCCTCCCTCAAGGGCACCAAAAGGTCATCATCATTTTGAGTCTCTATGATCTTTATTTGATCTTAGAAGTGGTTGGAAGTTCACAAAGTTGAATAATTTTGAGCCAAATGCAAGCTTTCTATTTTTGGAAATGACTTGTAATGGAAACTTTCCATTTTGGGAAAGATATTCAACCTATTCTTTCATGACCAAAATTGCTTCAAATGAAAAATTATTGGGCATGAAAGTTGTAGATTATGTCCTCCCATTTTTAAAAATTACAAGAACATGTCTTGATTCATCCTAGAACTCAAGATATGGCCTTTCAAAGTTGGCAAAAATCCTATAATTTTTAAGTTCATGCCAAAGAGGGAATTTTGCAATTTCACTTGCCAAGCCATTTCATGACCTCTAATCAACTTCTATGCATCATAACATGTCAAAGCAACTTCAAAAGATCAGAATTGGCCTTTGAACCTAGGGTTTTGATGGCTTGATTCTCAAGAAATCTCAAAATGACAATTATGCATAACTTTGCAAAACCTCTTGAAACTCTTCATCCACTTGTGCCAGCTGCATAAACTTGATCCTAGGGCCATCCTTGAACCAAGTTGAGGCCAAGACACCCCTAAAGACAGCTTTGCACCATGCCCATACCTCAAGTACACAAAGTTGTCATTTTTGCAACTTGGCTCATACCAATCACACTATGCCACCACCCACTTTCTGAGCACTCTCATTGGCCTATACCAATCTTATGGAGCTCATTTCACATAACACACAAGCCTGAATCATCCCACAAGTCAGATTGCCCAAAAATCCCATAAACCTTCCCTTATTCGATTCTCTCAAACCAGCCATCAAAACTAAAAAATTCTTTCATCATTCATCTCAACATCACTCAAGGATCATTTCCCACCCCTTGACATGGTTTAAGAACCCCTCAATCAGAAATACGATTTCTACCACACCAGAACCAAACATCATAAATCAACCATTACAAACTTGTTTCAAGCCTTTCAGATGCTTCAATGGACTAAGTGGAGTGGTTTTGCACAAAGGAGGGGGTCAGAAAGCTCAGAATCTCAAAGCTTCAACTCAGGTAACCATCAAGAACATTTTTTCTAGAAACTCTATTTTAAGTTCTTAAATGATTCTATGTGTTCCCCTGAGCATGCTGATATGATTATTTTTGAAAATGGTTGAGAAACCAGTATGTATGCTTGCTCTGAAATTTTTGACCTAAAAATATTTTTCTTCGATTCACCACTTTGATGCATGATAAATGATTTTCATGGCCTGAATCTTATTTAGAATGGTTTGGGGATTGTTTCTGGAGAATTTGGGGGTCTGGGGTAGCCTAGGGAAGAAGTTGGGGTGAGGTGCTCGCCGGAGAAGATGACCGGAACATTGTTTCGGTCACCTGAAAGTCATTTGCCCTAATCTGCGTAATTAGCTAGGTTTGAATGTAGGCCCTTGGATGTTGTGGTTCCCGCGTGAGTGAGTGGCCAGGATTGCTTCATTAACCTTAATTCTCATTTAATTAGTTTAATTAGAATTAATTAAATTAATTAACTCAGATTGAACCTCAGCCCTTGGATTACGCGCCAGTCAACATTTCCCTCCCCAGTTTGAATCCTGGTCCTTGGATCCTCTGACTTTCATTTAAATTCATTTTATTTTCATTTCTTTTGATCATTTTATTAAAAATAGTAAAACACATCAAAAAAAATTCTCAAACTTTGCATTTTTGTTTTAAATATTTTTCTCAACCTGAAAAAAATTTTTATTTTATTTTTTGCATTAAAAAAGTATTTTTAAAATATTTAAATGTTATTTTTAATTAATTAATGGATTTTAATTAATTAAAAATGCATTTAGGTTTCTAAAAATCACCAAAAAATTCATGAACCATTCCAATACATTTAGAAACATTTTCAAACTCACCATACAAATTTCTTTTTAGGTTTGATCTTAATTTCACAATTTGCTTTGAATTAGGGTTCTTAAAAATCACATTTTTAACCCTAACTTGAAAAATTCATTTCTGCCTAACCATGATTAGTTTGAACTTGATTCTTTTTGTATTGTTTCAAATATTGCATGTAGTTCCTAGGTTATTTATCTCATGATTTTATATTGAATTTTCAATTTGATTTGCGTTTTCCCTTTAGAATCACCCAAAAACCCTAGCAAACTTAGTGTAATACCTCAAAATTTGCCCTCTCATTTTCATGCCATTTAGCATATCCTTTCATACATTGCATTGCATTTAGATCACAATTGCATCATAAACATACATGAATATACATCTCCATTTGAGCTTTCACAGATTGCGACTGGCCTTTATTTTTTCATGCGGAACGTGCACAAGAATCTTAGAAGAAACCAAAAGTTCTCGGTTGATTCAAAGGAGTTTAAGCAGAATATCAGTTTTATGGTGCAGTTTGCAAAAGTTGTAACTTATGCTCGGAAACTCATTTTGGCTTGAAACTCAATAGTTTAGACCGTTTCATTATTCTCTAAAACTTTTGTGTTCGGCTCGGAGGCCAATTCATCAAGGAAAATGGCGGGATTTATTTGTTTCTGAAATTTCGGTTTCGCCGATTAACTGTGCTAGCGGTATTCAAGAGTTTGTAACTTCTTATTGGGTCAACATGTCTGAGAGATTCATATGCCAAAAGTTCCGTCTTGATATCCTTTCCAACTTTTGGGTTTTGGCCGAGAACTAATTCTTTGAAGAAGATCTCAGAATGTGCGAGTCTTTAGAGTCGACATAGTGAAAAACAGTGCTGAACCGGTGAGTTTTGAACACTAAAAAATTCATAACTCTTGGATCGTTTATCGAATTGATGTCGTTTCGGTGCCTAAAATTCCGTTTAGATGTTATCTTCATTATGTGAATTCAGTTTTGGTTCGGTCCAAGCGGAAGGATCTCGAAAATGCGAATTACCAATAAGGTTCTTTGATGCACTGCATTGTCTGTCAGATTTTGTAAAATTCATAACTCGGTCAATTTTCATCGGATTGCACCCGTTCTTGAAGCGTTGGTTCAAAAATTTTATCCTCTTCAAGTTCAAAGACAAATGCGAGTTTGAACGGTGCTCCAAAGATTATCGTTTTGGTTTATTTCACAAAACTGAAGTGCTGAACCGAAGAAAAAGGCTGAAAGTGGTTTCACGAGAAAATTCATATCTCCCTCGTCGTTTGTCTGGTTGAGCTTAGATTTTAACACCAGGTCACTAACTCATAGATCTACAACTTTTATGACAAAGTCGAGTCGAGATTATGCTCCGAAGAGGTTGACCTCGTCACATTTTCGAGTAGCGGACACCAAATAAGCCGAAAAAACAACTTATTCAGTGACGTCTTGCAGCTTAAACGTATCGATCGCACTCGATTTTGATCGTATGACGTTCGTTATTTTTGCATTGCAACCGTGATTTAGAGGCGGACGATGTTGTGGAAGGTTCAGAGTCGAAATTTCTTGCCGAAGATATTGTTATTTTCACTTAAGCCGAAATTCTACCTTTTGCCTTTCATTTTACACTCCACTATATATTCTTTTGACCCACAATTTGTCTCATAACTTCAATCATAATTTACAAACACCAAAAAACTCTCACAAACTCTCTCTAAAGGATCAAAGTTCATTCTCTCAATTCTTTCTCAAGAACACAACAACAACTTCATCAAGAACTCAAGAACACAACAATTCCGATCAAGCTTCCGGTAGCCGAGCCGCCACGAACCACCACCTCCGGTCAACTTCACCACCGTAAGACCACCATCTTCCACCACCGGCAGTCGCGCGGCCTCTCCTCATCTCCTCCGTTCATGATCGCGTCTCACTTCCTTCGGATTCGCAATTTCTTCGTCGATTCTTCATTCGGTAAGCTTCTTAAACTTTAATTCATGAATAATTGTTGAATTGTTTCTTGAATTGAATTTTGAAGTTGAATTAATCTTGTGGAGATTATGTGCATTGATTCATGATTTGATTATTGATTGATTCTTGATTAATTTATCCTAATAATTGTTGTGGTGCATGATTGAAAAGGCTTGGTAAAGTTGACATAGAATAATCGGTGAATGTTAGGTGTTTGACAAAATTCCTAAGAGAGCTAATTATTATGACTTGATATTGATTGAAGTGCTTGACTTTTAAATTCATGTTTGTTTCAATGTGCAAATTTGAAATATGATAGGTTGAGGCTTAATTGTTGATGTTGTTCATGTGTCGCGTGTCGAGAATATGTTTTGGTCATAACTTCCTAACCGTAGCGCGTTTTCGCGAATGTGAATAGTGTAAATTGACTTTGTTGATTATTCCGGAGCCATTGGTGAACTTTTTAGTCGATTTCGGACAATTTTTTCCGACTATTTCAATACTGCCAGCCGACGAAATCGGCCAAAAAGTATCACTTCCGAGCGGAATTTTCAAAATCCGATTGCATATTTGAATCCGTTGGCACGTTTGCAAGTTACCATGCGATTTTCGTTCAATTCCGAGTCGGTGATTTTTGACGCGTTTTTTCGTTTTAAGGCTTTTTAAGTTCGGTTTGGTGCGATTTTGATGCATTGATCTTGTTTTGACTTGTATATATGTTTGTTGATCATTTGCCATTCATTGCATGTAAATTTGTTTGATTCCGGTTTGAGTTTGCATGTTGTTTATGTTAGAGCATAAGTGCTGCCCCGTTTTGAAACGTAAATTTCAATGCATGTCCATGACTCGTATATTCATATTTCTACTTGATTTGGAGTTGTGAGGCATAGGTGCAACTTCCGGTTGCACCTCTTTTTGGTTTCTAATGCGTTTGTTGAGTTCATGCAAGGTTCTCGCAAAGATCTTAACGACGGTTGTTTGGTTGGTATTCCACTTTATTTGTGGGATACCTTTGGATTCAAATGATATTTTGTGTCGTTGTTTTTGTTTCGATTATGGGGGATCTTCACAAAGCAATTATGGAAGATGAGCATTTATTTTGCTCATGGGAGATTACAAGGCTTGGCTTGATTTTTTTGGATTTCTTTTATGTGAAAGAATCGGCACTTCGACCAAGTAAGTAATCTCGATTCTCTACTTTAATGCATCATTCTAGTTGTATGCGACTTAGGATCATATAACTTAAGGTGCATATTGAGCCCTACCACCTGAGGCATTGGATTTATTTGTGATATATATTGATATGTGTCGATTTCGGAGTTTAGGGATTAGGTTACGGATTAGAGAATTCGATTCCTTTCACTTTCCCTTAAAATCCATTTTTTTGCCCGTTTCGTCGCAATTATTAAAAATAGTTTTAGGTGTGACAAAATTCTGGAAAAATTCATGAGTGATCCTCATCCTCTTAATTAATTTGTCATATTTTTTTTTCCAGATTTAGGTGGTTTTAATAATTAATTTGGATTTTAGATCATGAGCTGTCCCAAAATAGAGAATTTTGACATAAGGGACCAAAATCAATTTTTCCCCATAGGTGTGAAACCTATTTTTTGTATATGATTAATCACTGTAATTTGTGACATTTTGATGCCCCTTAGGCATTTTTTTCATAATTTTAGATGCCCTTTTTGATCCACTTTGTGGAGTTGTTTTTTCGATGATCGTGATTTGTTACCTTGCTAGTCAAGGAATTGTTTTGGCACTTTGGTGCATAATTTTGTATAATCCTTTTGGAGAATGTAAGATAATGACTATATCATTCCAGGGATTTAATTTCATAATTTTTAAAGGCTTTTTGCTATTTTTCCATGTCACCTAGATCCTAGGTTGATTCATGTGTTTATGTGTCGCATAACCTAAGTGTTAAGAAGGCATTCATGCCATTTTCTTGAGGGGATTTTTGGTAACTTTTAGGATTTGATTATAGGTCATTTGTATGTCTTTAATTCCATTCATAGGTCATTTTTTGAATCATACTCATTTGGTTTGTTTTGGTGCTTTAAAGTGCATACTTATGTGAATTAACTTTAACCTAAAATAGATTCTCTTCTCCTCTAAATAATAACTTGAATTATGTGGAAATCATTAATTCCTATTCATGCATTCTAATTGCATCTCATACCTTGTATGCTACTGACCCATAATCATTTCATGCATATTCACATGCCATTCTTCCTTAACTTTCATCATGTGCGATCTTATGCGATTTTTGTTCGTTTCTTCTCATATCTTCTTCTCATTGCTCCATATGTCTAATCCATTGAATCCATGATTGTATATTCACTCATCCATCTTCATAAGCATTCACTACTGACTTTTATGTTCATTTTATGTATTAATTCATGCTTGTAAGCCATACGCATTCATACTTCATCCAAAAACCCTAATTTGCATTTAGGTGAACTTAGGTGAACTTTTTGTACATAGTTTGACATAGTTTAATCTTGTGAGGTATCCTAGCATCCTTAAGGACCTATATCATGTAGCTACTGACTTTAGAAGTCATTTGACCTTTAGGTACCTTCACCTTTAGACTTAGGTCTTATTTTGAACCCTAGTTCCATTCTAGGATGTTTATGGTACTTAATCGCTTTCATGCTTCGATTTTACTTTCAATATGCATTGTCATGCTAATCTTTGTTTTGTAGGGGGAAGATTGAGGTAAGACTCACTTCATTCCTATCTTTTATGCATTCTAAATGTGTTTTCCTTAGCACTTGGTGCTTGCTTATAGGTTTTCCCTTTCTTTAGAGACAACTTAACTTCCTTAGGAAGTAAGTTAGTTTCTAACTCTCGTTTCTTCTTTTCCTTTTCTTTCTTAGGATTAGAATACCTCATTAACCATAGGACCACCCCTTTGAATAAATAACTAAAATTAGGATTGAGTCTTAGTCCCTTAGTTTTTACCTTTTTCAACTTGAGTCCTTCTTTCTCATCTCATAAAGAAAAATAATAAAACACTTAATAAAAACCAGACATTCTTGTACGACACGAGACTTTGTTGCGGAGTGTTTATATGCGTCCTGTTTCGGGGCGAGGTATAAATATTCACCGCGATGGATAGGTCTTAGTACAAGACCGTTCACAAACAAATTCAAAACACTTCTTTTAAAAGACAAAAACAAATAACAAGCGACTATCCTGCGGGAACTTCTCTTTCTCATATCATTCACTCACAACGCGAACTTGCGACGACTTGTCTCATTTGCAAGACGGTAAACGCACTCGTACCAGACGAGCCTGCAACACCTGAGCATAGACATACGCAGTTCCAGCTGTAAAAAACACAAACAAATAGTTCCCGCCTTAGTTAGGCGAACTACGTCGACTCTGATCCTCATTTTCCCGATGAGGTACGTAGGCAGCGGGGTAGGGCCCGTTCGAGCACATTCTTTATTTTCCCTACATTTCCCCCTTTCTTTCCATTTTCTTATTTCAGTTCCCTTCTCATTTCATTTTCCATCCCAGTTAGCGGATTTGTTCAGCAGCACTTTATTTTTCTCACCCTTTGAAACAAACAAGCAAGCGTGGATCCCGTCGGGTACGACGGACGATCTGGGGTGCTAATACCTTCCCAGGTCGTAACCGACTCCCGAACTCAGATCTTTGGTTCGCAAGACCTTGTCCTTTCCTTCTTCCTCAGGTTTGTGCAACATTACCTTTCCCATTCTTTCGGGATAAAAATGTCTGGCTGGCGACTCTACCTTTTCCGCGCCACTTTCGCGTTTGTACTAGGATGAAAATCCCGGGAGCGACACTTAGGAATTTCATAACTTCCACTAGTTTAAGCTTCTGACTTCCTCCTTTGGGGTGTGATCTTATATGGGTTTAGGGTTTGTTTGAGCTTGATTTAAATTTTTTATCATGTAGTATGCTTCTGTTTTGGTCATATGCATCTCATGGTGTCTTAAAAACCCTAATTTTGCATCTTCATTTGCATTCTCCTTTGCATATCATCATCATATGAACTTGCCATGACATTTCAAGCATTTGTATGACATCTTAGACATCTTAAGACATGCTTGAACATTGCATGATCATTTCTTCATTCATTTGCTATGCCTTGCATACATTACATTTCATGAACATCCATGTGTTTTCATGCTTCTAAACATGCTTCTTTTGCATCTCATCTTTGTATGATCATTCATATGCATTTTGTTTGACTTTGCATCATCTCATATGTCATTTGCATTGCATAATCACTTCTGACTTTGGTCTTTTCATCTCATTTCCTTTTGCTTTATGTCTTATGCATTCATACTAACATTTTCAGGAACTTTTGGTAAGTTATTTGGGAGGTGGATTTGCCTTCACTTCCCATCTCTTATCATCATTCATATGCATGTTTACTTGTCTTTAAAGTGAACTTTCTTCACTTATGCTCCCTCCTTCCCACTTTCTTTATTTCAAGTTACTTATCTTCTTCAGGAAGTAAGTAGCTTGTTCTTCTTTCTTCTTCATCTGCTTCTATCATTGGTGGCCTTCTTGAAGATCCTTTCTCTTAAGCCTCACAAACCATAGGATGTCCAAGCATGATAACTTTTAGGGTTGTGTATATTCCCCCCTAGTCTTTTGCCTTCGAGTCTCCCTCCTAATCTCGATAATCAGAGACTAAACTCTTAAAGTTTTAGGACTTTGGAATTAGGGTTATGCCTACATCCTTATCTTAGGATGGAGTGTATAACTTTAATCCTTAGTGTAAAACCTTTAATTTGGTTACACCTCTTAATCAAAACACATTAATAATCACTAAGTCTTTATCTTATAACTTGGGCCTTACATTAGGGTTCTATCTCTTCCTTATGGTTAAGAGGGACTAACCATAGTGTTTAATGGACAAGTCCCCCTCAAGTTGTCTTACAAACTTAAAATCCACTTCTTAATCTCACCTCTTAATTAAAATCCACTTAATAAAGGCTTGTTATATAATGAATTTAGTCCCTAACCATGGATTAAGTTGAGGTATCTTCCTCAGCTTAAGTGTTCTCATCTATCATCCTTCTATTAGGATGGTGTAATGAGTTCACTAATTTGTGATTAGAGATTAAACTCATTACTTAACACTAAACAAAAAACAAAAGCATCTTAATAATTACAAGTAGGTTAATGATCTTAATCCTACATCATCATGATAATTAAGTTGAGATGTTTATCTCACACTTAAGTATGCTCATTATCCCTAATCAGGGAGGATATAATGAGTTTGCAAACCCTTGATTTAGGCTTAAGCTCATTAACTTATGCAAAACACCAAAAACAATAAAAAAAACAGAAAACACAAAAACAAACAATAAACGTCTCCTCCGGGATTCTTTTCTCATCACACTCATTCACAAACGAGAACTCGCTTCTTCCGTCTAATGCAAGACAACTAGACTCGAGACAGACGAGTCATACAGTTGAGCATAGACAAGTAAGCAGTTCACAGTCAATTCATCCTAGTCTCTTTGAGTCGAACTACGGTGTTCTGACTTCCTCATTGCACGAGAGAATACGTAGGAATAACTTAACAGTTATCGAACAAAAGTCTCTTTGTCTTCCCCCTCTTTCATCTTTATTTTCAAAGCCTCAGTCTTGAGCATTTACCCTCTCTTTTGTACTGACACACTGTACATTCATTCCTAGCTTTTCATACACAGTCAGCACATACACTTACCCTTTTTAAAACACAATCTTGTAAGCGTGGATCCCGTCGAGTATGATGGACGATCTGGGTGCTAATACCTTCCCAGGTCGTAACCAACCCCCTTTCTCAGTTTCTCTGGTTCGCAACCGTCTTATCCATCTCTTTCCAGGTTTATGCAGCATTACCTTTCCTTCGGGATGAAAATGCCTAGCTGGAGACTCTATTCAATTCAACCTCATCTCTCTTTCGTCGACAGTTTGTGTTTGCACCGGGATGTAAATCTTTGGTAGCGACAGTAGCCCCATGAGAATTGGTGACTTCACCTACTTTTCCTATGGCAATGTCAATTTGATTGTCGCCAGCATATGGTGTTGTCATCCCAATTGGCGATATTGTATACCTTTTTAATGGTGGCTTTAATTCATCTGGCGCCAGTTTGTATTGTGTTTTTTTAAACATAAATAATAAGCATTAATATTTAATTTAAAATTCTTATATAAACACTAACAATGATAATCGGGTTGGTCATACCGGTCATCGGTTCCACAAACCATTGCTACCCTAACTTATTGCACTCGTTGTTGATTCACCCCAGGTGTTTGAGGATTCGAGGTCTCATGAACATTAACAAAATCCCTAAGAAGATCTTGCATTTCTAATAAGATCTTTCATTTCTAAGAAGTCTTATGTATGGATTGAGACATTACCGTAAATGATCTTGCGACACTGCAAGAGTAGCTGAGATGTGTTGATGGGGTTATTGTGTGGGCTAAATTGTCGATGAAAGACATTGGTGTGAACGATTTGTTGGAGAAAAGGTTGAAATGGTTGTTGTGGTGTTTAATAGACATATGGTTGTTGTGATGTTTGGGAGTTTTGGTTATGGTAGGAGGAAAGGTTGGTGTTATATGTTCCTTGGGTGTTTTGGATATGGTAGGATGATGTGTTCGGAGCATATGTATTTTGGGACTTTTGATAATAGTCATCTTGTTGGGGATTGTATATGGGACACTATTGGTATTATGGTTGGGTTCATGGCATGTTTTGGTTGTGGGTTTGTGTGTTTGTGGGTCAGTAATTTTGTTGGGTAGGGGATTATGAGTAACTAGTCCCAATAATTTTGTGGGGGTTAAACATTGAAGCTTTTTGTGTGTAAGTGATTTGATGTGGGTCATATAAATACATTTCTTTGGAAACAACCCCAGTTGCAAACATTATGTAACAAGCCATATAATTGTTACTTGGTTTATATTAGATTGGCATCACAGCGTCACGTAAGACATGGTCACGATGGTGCCTCCATTTACAACACTCAGATTTAGCGAAATCCTTCCATTTGTCAAAGTTCCATTGTTCATTATTTTTATTCGTTGGTGCAATTGTCTGAGGCACGTCGGAGGATCTGGGATGATTTGAAGCATTCCAAACTGCAGTTTCATACGATTACTATGATGCATCTCCATAGTAGTGAACCTGATGATCGACGTGCATGCAGTCCAAACGACTTCATATTCTTCTCTGACTTCATGTTGATGTTTGAAGTTTAGATATGGATGTCGAAATTCTGGTATCAGATATGAGATGTCGAAGGAGATGCCACGATAGTAATATCTGAACAATGATTAAAATATGAACAAGATAAATTAAGTTGTAAACAATTGTAAAATACACATGCAATTGTTAACCCAGTTCACTGCAAACACACCTACGTCTAGAGGCTACCAAGCCATGAAGGAAATCCATTAAACATAATTAGTTCAAAGACTCAACAAACAACTTCCAGTTTACAGTATTCTCACTTAATCTCTACCCGTGTAATTTCTATCTAAGACTCACTTAGATAAGAGACTCTACTCATTCCCCCTCAATCACAACAGTGATAAAAACACAAATACAAAATAGAGAAGAACACATTTCAATGACACAACTTGATCTTGCTTAAAAGCTTCAATCAAGTACAAAACATGCGTGCTTAATAGCTTAGAGTGGACAAATTATAACTCAATAAACTCAGTCTAAGTCAATCATCAACGTGATGATTGATTGGCTCACAAGAAACACACAAAAGACTAAACCCCAACACATTGCACACACTTCAATATCTTCTCTCTGTTTTCAAAATAGGGTTACTGCATCTTATAAATAGACACCATAATTCATGGGCCTGGGCCTTCTAAATCAATCAAATTAAACCTCATTAAAAATGATATTCCACAATCATAGGAACTAAAATAGTAACAACTGAACTTCCTTAAAAAAAACATATCAATCTTGAATATAAACTCTGCCAATAATTGCGCCAGCAATCACTCGCTAAAGTCACACAAAAAGATTGCTTAAATAGCACAATAGATAAACCATAATATTTTGAACTAAGTGTTCATAAATACATGTCATAACATCGGCCTTGACAGCATGAACAATACCTGCAACATCTAATAAATACACATGCAGACTATATGTCTCACATGTTAAGACATCAAGTATGACATCAATTTGTAGCATCATGTTTTAGCAAAATTGTTGCCAATTAACATAACCTACAAACTCCATCTTTGGCAAATTTTGGCTAAAACACAAATTGAGCACAAAACAATAAAATACAATATCAGAGAAAATGCAGCAGCAGAAACACACTTATCAAACACCTATTCAATCAACCAAAAAAACTTGCAGCTCCCCCTCAAGATAACCTGCAGCGCAACCTGCAGAGCATAATAACTTCACACACAATTGATCTGCACACACAATTGATCATGCAAATGATCATGTTCTGCTTATATGTAACATCTCACCCCCTTTTTAGCTATAATTATACAAACTACCAAACACAAAAAACATATGCCATATAGGAACAAAATCATCCAGAATGATAACAGTTTGCAGCAGAAGAAAACCATTTGAGTCACAGGGAAAGTACAAAATTACATACCAAGCACATGTAGTGCCAAAAAATTCAGAACCAAATCCCAAACAGAAAACAGACAAAAAAAAATTATTTTCATCATTAGAACCAGAATCCCCATCATCACCATCACCATTATCATAATCATCGTCGTCACCAGCAGAATCATCACAATCATTTTCCTCATCATCTTCCTTCTCATGATCATTTTCCTCACCATCACCACCTTGTTATTCTTCAGCCAACCTCAAGGACCTGATTAATGCCTCATATTTCAACTTCCTTGTAGAGATAATATGAATGACTTCATTCAGTTCTTTTCAAGCCTCAATCAATTCATAAATAACACCATCTTTGGTGGTGGTTGAACCGTCAACAACTGATGATGTCGAAATAATGTTTGGGACATGTTTCCCTGCAAATAACTTGTAACATAGAGACATGAAGTTTCTCTTTTGATAACGGTATCATTACCCAACAGAATTCCAGGATGATGATTGAGAATAATGCCACAAATAAGAGAAGGAACTGCAATTGGCAGTTTGACAACAAGAGTACTTGTTTGTTTCACAATTTGGTCAAAAATATAAGTACCATAATCAAATCTGGTTTTGGTACCAACTGCATAGATGAATTTTCCAAACCCAGTAGCAATAGTTGAAGTATGATTTATGGGAACCCAATTAGCTGCACATATTCTATGAAGAATAACATACTTCACACTCAACAATCCAACATAAATTTTTCCTTTGGAGGGCCACTCCTTCAACTGCCTAACAGTGATCTCCCTGCACACTTGATTATCAGTCACTGAAAAGTTCAGCTTCATCCTCCTCACTTCTTCCAAGGAATTTGTTAATGACAATTGGAGAGAATTCAACACATCTCCCTTTAATATACACCTTTATGAAATCCTTACTTCTACCATAAACACAATTCACAGGAACATTAACAATAAACTCTTTGACAAGGCCTTCATAGCATTTGGTCAATTTAGTCACGGTCTTCATAAGGTCATCATAAGAGATCAGCTCCATGACTTATTTACACTCCAAGGCATCATTGTCTAATTCTCTCTCAAGGGCAACCCTCCTTTGATAGACATATTTCCATCTTTTTACACTCTCAACATAATGAAAAATGATGTTATCCAGATAAGCCTCTAGCACTTGATTAGAGATCTTTTTTACAGCAGTTTTCTTCTTATGAGTGGTGTTATAGACATCATCATCAGATACAGACTTAGCTCTAATCTTTCTCTTATTGGTCACCACCTTACTCTAGGACTTAGGTGGACCAACAACAATATTCTTTGGTGAACTCTTTGAGGGGGTTGTATCAGAAACAACCTTTTATTTTCTTGTCATGAGCCTTTTAGCTATACCTGGATTCACATTCATGATTAACTCTATCATACAAATCATCTACATCAATAACATCTTCAGCATTGGCCTTCTTCCATTAAGTTGAATCAAGAACCACATTCTTGGTAGGAGGACATAGCTTGGCAGATGATGTTTCAATATCTGTTCCAGCATCCTTTAACACAGAGCTAGCAAGTTTATACAGGTTTCCCTCATTTGTCTCAGAGGGTCAGCATCAACATTAACATCAACATCTTTGTTCTTTTCATTAGTCTGTGGGGAATGAATTTGAGATAGTGGGATAGAAAACCCAGGAACCTCATGACCCTCTGTAACACCCCAAATTTGCCCTCTGTTTTTCTGTTTTCTTCTGCTTTTCATGTTGCATTCATACGCATATTACATTAGGTCATATCATTTGCATATGTTCCTGGACATGGGATCGATATTTTATGTGGAATTAGGGTTTCACATCTTTATTTGCGGATTATCAGAAGAATTCAAGTTTTTGGCTATGCAGCCATCGATGGCGTCATCCTCATTATGTTATTGTCACTCAATTAGGGTTTAGTTCCCTGATTAAATGGTATTCAAGGATTTCACTTACAAAGGTTATTCACTGGCATGTCTGGCATATCATCGGGCTATTCTTGTCTTTATCAAGTTACAAGGATATTATCATCTTCTCAATATCTCAGGCTATTTTTCTTCCTCAAAAGATTTGGTTCTAAGTCAAGTGCAGTTGTTCGTTCGTGATCCAATTTAGATGGATGTTTGACCTAATCTTGGTCAAACTATCAGGAGATTTCTTCAAGTGCAAGTTGTTTGTTTCAGTGGATTATATCTGAGTTAGTGTGCGTCCAATTTGTATGTGGAATTTATCAGGATATCAAGCAGTGGTATGTGTGGAGTTTAGATCCAAAATCAGATTCGTCAGGATTTATCAGTTCAGAGTGTGTTTCTTCTGTGGATTTATTTTCCCAGAGATTTCAGACAAATTCAAAGTGATTCAGGTTTCATTTGATTAGAGATTCAAGAGATGCTTAAATCAGATGGTTGTTATTTCAGTGGCGAATTGTTTGGAGGTTCAGGAGTGTGTTCATCCATTTTCTTAATCAGGAGTTATTGAAAGAATTTAAAGTGTGGTCTATAGATCGAATTCAGTCAAGGTGCATCAGTGGAAAATATTGGCATAGACTTTATTCAAGTTCATTTCGAATTTTATCCGATAACCATTCTTCATATCCATTTTCCATTATTTTTTCTCCTAATCCATTTTTTCTAACCATTTGTTCATTTTCACAATTTCTATCCATTTCTATAATATCCATTTTTAATTCTTCCTCATATCCAATCAACCATTTTTCAATCTCAAGTTCATATCCAATTGATACCACAATCGTGTCCATTCTCAATTCAAGTTTCTTTTCGTTTTATCATTTTCTATTATATCGAATTTTAACCATTCTTTTTTAATCTAACCCAAAAAAACATGTACAAACCCCATTGTCATTCTATAAAAAGTCCATATCTTTTGTACATTCCAAAGCCCATTACACTATATAATCCATATACCAAAAACTACACAAAAATTTTGTACATTCCAAAGCCCATTACACTATATAATCCATATACCAAAAACTACACAAAAAAAAATTACAATCCCATACAAGCCAACTTGAAAGTTATCAAATATTCACACATTAAAATTTAAGGAAAGACATATAATACAAGCTCATGAATTTTGATAGAAATGCTCCTTTCTATATGGCCCCACACGGACCACCCACTCACACCCCACAAACACAACATTTTTTTTCTTTCTTTCCCACTCAATATTCACTGCAAAATACATAATATTGCACATCAATTTTCATACCAGCCAATACCAACTTATGTCAGCCAATTCTTCACGCATATGATCCCGTACATGACAACAATGATTTCCACTACGTTTAGAGATGATACCAGCATGCACTCACCATAAGCATTTTTCTCACTAAGTCAGTACATACCACGAATGAATTCCTCACAACAATCTTGCTTTTAACCTCATTCTAATTCATGCATTTGGCACACTCTTCAATCACACGAAAACACGCTTTTAGCAAAAACAACACTCACGCAGAGCCACTTCATATTCATTCTTTGTTGTCCTGCTCATATTCTTCATCAATAACAACAAGCTGAAAAACACACACACACAAAAAAGAACGAAAAGCAAAACCACCTCACTAATCCCCTCACTCATTCTCGGCAAAGCTCAAACCAGCCACCCATCCTTCAAACATTATCGTCATTTTCACCCTTAGCTCCTTCAAACAACCATCCTCTTCATTCAACTTCAAATCATCCACAACCCTCTTCACATAACACGACACAACCACCATTGTTTTAACCTCTGAAAACTCAATACTCTGTTCAAAAACAACACCATAATAACTTGTTCATTAAATCCTTCAAACCTCTATTCGCACAAATCCGAATCCACCTTCTTCATCTTTATTAATCCTCCGTTCATACAATCTTTGAATCACCCTTTGACATCACCTTCGACACAACCAACGACAAACCACAAACCCAACCCCTTTCAACCCTGCAACCTGCATCCAAACAACAAATTTGAACCAAACCTTCATCGGCCTTGAACACCAAATCGCAACCCTTCCTTCAACACCTTCATCCACCTCCTTCACCAACAACACACAACATCCTTTTTCATCCAAACCGCATCATCAACAACAACAACAGACAAAAAATAAGAAAATAGAAGAAGATAAGATATGGAAATAAGGAGCTGAGAGATATCAGTGAGCGAGCGAAGATTCGAGAGCAGAGAGATCGAGAACGAGACAGAGAGATTAGCACCGAGGACGCCATCACGGAGGTGAGAGACTGGGAGTTTGCAGCGGCGTGATCGTCAATGTCGTATCGATTTGAGAACGGAAAACTCTGTGGTCGGATTTGCGGATGGAGGGAGCGCCGCCGTGTTTCATCGTTAAAGAAGGGGCTGCGTGTTTTGTTTTTGTCAATTGAGGAAGAACAGGGCTATGAAGGAGCCCTTTTATTTTCACTTGTCTTTATTTGTTTTTTTATGTTTTAAATTTTCTTTCTATTTTATTTTATTAAATATTTTGTTGTTTGTTGATGAGAGTGGCTTAAGCCCACCGTGTCCTTTTTGCTGATCACCACCATTAGTCCAACACTGAACCCCTTTCCTTTTCTTTATATATAACAAAAGTTAATCTCAATTAATATTTGTTAATTGTTTATTTTAGATTATTATTATTATTATTATTATTATTATTATTATTATTGTTATTATTATTTTTAGAGTTTTGTTAATTTTGACCTTATTTTCTTATTAATTTTCAATATAGTTTTTTTTTGGTTAATTAAAATAGAATTCCCTTTAAAGCTTTTTTGGTTTAGGTTTATAATTACTTAGTTCGTATCTTGTGACTTATTTTCATAATCTTGTATGGACTGATGAGATTTCTTGATGCAGACTGTGCTTAATCCCTGATATCGTTTGGATCAATTCTTGTTGTTATTTCTTATTCCCTTTGATGATTGCCTTCGATGCTGAACGCGTATATTTGATACTCTGATTCTTCTGGACTTGATGACTGATACTTGTGCTTAATTGTTGGATCCCCTTGCTTGTTTGGACTTCTGATGAGTATTTCTGAGTTTTGTGCGCATATTGAAGAGGCAACGGACCTTCTCCGTTAGGTACCATTAAGACAATTATTTCTCGCACCTCATTCTAGTCCTAATGCTATGTTAGGAGCATGCTGCTGCATCTGGAAGTCCTACTGGTGTAGGCTCTATTTGTGCATTGTTCGATTACTTCATGTTGCATTCTCTTCTCCTTGTTTCGTATTTCACCTGCACTTATTTCTTTTTCATCTCAATTCCTTCTTCCTACATTTCTTTTTATGATTTCTTATCTTGTTCGAGATGTGCTTAGGCCATCTTTCGTCTAGCTTATTCTCCTTTCCTCTTCTTCTTTCTTTTTTCCTTCTTCTTCATTAGGATAGAATCCAAGCCTCACTAACCTAGGTTTATCCATGCATGTTAATATTAGGAGTAGTCTTCCCCCATTAGATTTTTACCTTTAGATCCTTTGTGGTTCTCTCTCTCTTCTCATCTCAAAACAAAACCTAAAAAACATCTCATAATAGTTGAGGTGACCTTCCCTTTTGTTATACTCTCAAAGAAAGTCACTTTGGCTTCATGGCATCTTGCTATGTTGGTAGTAGTGAGTTCCACACCCAGACTTGCGACCGTCTTGGAAATGTTTTGATGCAGGAATCTTTCTTGGATCATTACATGACCTCGATGGTTATGTGCATCTGGGGACTGATCATTGAGGACCTTTATGGAAACATCCCTCTCCAGTGGTGATAGTGGTAGACCACATTTCGTGACAAACCCATTCGCACCCGAGGGCCCACTGGGAACTCGCATAGGATGGCCTGGTTCTCTTATAAGAACTCAGTCAAAGCATCTGGTCATATGACGATAGTATTGTACCTTTCAGGCTGAATGTACTATTGTTTGTCGATTCCAGCGCTCGAAGCTGGGGACTTACAAGTGATGCTTGTTTTTCCCAGACTCATGTTGAGACCTCCCTGAGTAGTACATAATGCTAAATTGATTCTCTGATGTGGTCACGAGCATTTCTCGGAAATGGTGAACGTATTATTGTTATTCGGCTTTGAGAGTCCGTGATGTTTGACCCGGAGCACACCCGTGAGATTGGGAGGGGTTTACAGATTTTCAGGAACCCTTGACCTTAACATACCTTGGTTATCAGTGTGTTCTATGTTTTGATCCGGTCACTATGATCCTGGAGTTATTGACCTTTGGTTTTCGATTACTATTTTGGGTTATTATACAAAGATCTTGTGGTTACAGACACTCGATTCTTGGCTCAGTATTCCAGATTCCGAATAGTTTCCAGACTTTGATCCCATGTCTTTGCATCTTTAGCATCATCATATTGCATTTGCATTCATCAGCATTGCATATCCTTTTCCAGAAAGCTCATCGTTCCTCCTTTTGTCCATGACCAGCCAGCTGATTTCCCGATACTCAATTTGAACAAGTGGTAACCATTGGAGGACAACAAAGTTGTTTGAAGCTAGACTGAGCAGTGCCAAGAGTTAAAAAGGTCAGATTGGGAGCCGTTGATAGCTATGCCATAGAACAAACTTCAGCATGTTGATTCTCTACCTGGTTTCACTTTGATGACCAATCCTTTGTATAGTCTTTATCCTGATGATAATCATCTGCAAGTGAACAATCTTACTCAAGCTCAGCCTGCGCAAAGCCCGATAGTGAATCAGAGTGTACCTGAGCCATCTGTTATCCCGGGTAGACCTTCATCTTCTTCTGATACTACATATTATCAGAGTTTTGCTTTCCCTATTCCAAACTTCCAAGGAGCAACCCCTGCGATGAAAACGAATGATCCACGAACTATTGAGACTGCTGAAAGGTTCCGTGTGTTGGATGAGCAACTCAAAGCCTTAGCGGATCCTGATGCCTTTGGTTTTGATGCTCTAAACCTGTGTTTGGTACCTGGTCTTGTCATTCCTCCAGATTTCAAAACACCGAAGTTTGAGAAGTACACTGGTGTCAGTTGCCCGAAGCGTCATTTGGTGATGTTTTGCAGAAAAATGACTTTTTATGCCCACAACGATGAGTTAATGATTCACTATTTTCAGGACAGTTTAAGTGGGGCATCGTTAAGTTGGTATATGGATTTGGAAAGCAGTCGTATCCGGTCATGGAATGATTTGTCCAGAGCTTTCGTAAAGAAATACCAGTACAGTGTGGACATGGCGCCAAGTCAAACGCACCTGCAAAGCCTATCTCAGAGAACTGGTGAAACTTTCAGAGAATATGCACAACGGTGGAGAGAATTGGCAGCCCAAGTGCAACCACCACTTTCAGACAGAGAATTGGTTAACCTGTTCGTGGGCACCTTGTAAGGTCTGTACCTGGAAAGAATGAGTAGCATTCGGACATCAAACTTCTCTGATTTGATAATAGTTGGAGTGCGCATTGAGAGCCTGCTCAAGAGTGGAAAGATCCAAGACTCTTTGAACATCCCAGCTAGTAAAGATGAATTTTTTGGTAGCTCCCAAGGGGAAGAAGAGCTTGAAATCAGTGCAGTCATGGCCAATATTGAACATTCTGGACCAACATCTTCTCAGAGATCATCTTTTCCTGTGTCTGGCTAATCTTATGGACATTCGGCAATGCCCAAAGCACTATTTCAGAAACCCTGGACTCCTCCTCGTCCAAATCTGCAAGCACATGATCGAAGACCTCAGAATCAACTTCAGAGCCAGCATAGGCCTCGCAACAATCTGGAAAGAAGGAATGCTCCCCTTCATCCAGTTCCCATGGCATATGGTGAACTTTTGCCACATCTAATTCAGAGTTCATTGGTGGTTCCTAAGCCTCTCAAGCCATTGCCAGAGCCGTACCCTCCAGAGTACAATCCTCATGAGCAGAGTGGGTATCATGGTGGATCAATGGGGCATTCAACTGAAGATTGTAAAGCTTTTCAGGCCAAGGTACAACAGTTGATCGACAAGGGGTACATATCCTTTCCAGAAGGAAGCTTGGTTGTGCATGTCAACCTCTCGCCTGATTAAGTTCAAAGACTTCGAAGGAGCGTCTCCTGATTTCAGTGGCTCAGATAAGAAGACATTATCAAAGTTGGTGATCATTGTATCCTTTCTACCCTTTGCATTGTAGTTTCTTTCCTGATAGTTATTACTTGTCTTTTAAACATTGTTATTTTGAATGGTAATGTTAATGAAGTGATCATGCACCTTTTGAATCAATTATGTCGCATTCGCTCATTTTTTTCTTTACTTGCATTGAAAATAAAACAAAAAGAAAAAGAAAAAAAATGCATCCACATACCTCCCGTTTATTTCACTGTTGTTTAGCAGATATTTGAGGGAGGATGATGACAACTGAATACCTATAATTGTTGAAGGTATGGTTTCAGAGTAGAACCTGCTGACGATGTACATGCATTGTTTCAATTCCCAAACACCAGAGATATAAGGGAGATAAACCATCGTCAACCCTTTGAGCCATGAAGTAAGAGTTTCTTTTATGAGCAAAAAAACCCTCACATTTAGCCCGGGGCAGGGTAGTCATCAGTTAATTTGACTGAGCGTTCAAATTTCCAAAGGAGTGTGCATCCGAGGATCCATTACCTTTTATTCATTATAACTCAAGAGGCCAGGGACGTGAACCACGATGGTTACCCCTCAACAACAAAGGAATGAGGCCGTCAACCCTTTCATGCAAGTCACACAAACCAGTGTCACACGATTTGTTCAAAAAAAAGAGAAATAAAGCCCGCTAAGTCGGAAAAAAAGTGAAAACAAATTGCTTAGGCAAAAGTTAGGGCATCCCGCTGGACTTCAAAATCGAAAAAAAAAGAATCAGACCAGGCAAAAGTTAGGGAGTAAAAAATATCAAAAAAAGAAAAACTTCCATAAGAACAAAGTCGTGTGACTACGGACACAAAGTCAGAAGGGGTGACTATTACTCCAAGAAACCTCATTGGTGCTTAAACCATCAACGTCATTGGTTCCCCAACTATCACAAAACCCTTGCGAGAGGTGAGCGCTTATGCCAAATTAGCTGAATGTAGGACTGGAGAACATCAAGGAGAATGGGTGGGCACATATAAATTTTGAGCCACAAATATTTCTTTCTAAAAACCGTGAACCAGGCCACGTCATAACCCTTGAAAGTCCTAATTGAATCAGGTTCAATTCTGAAAGCATACTACGACAAGGTTGCGTAAACTGACTCCTAAGATTTTCTAACTCAGCACTACGTTTGGACTAATCGTTCATTCGTCACACACTATCACATCATTCAAATAAATAAATTTTCAAAACTTGCATGTGCACTGCATTAAAATTACCATTTGTGATTAGCAGTTTTAATTGCAAGTTAGTCTGCGACATCAGGGAAGTTCCTACAAAGAGCAATCACGAGGGGACTTGATCATTCAACAATGATGACCAGAATCAAAAGTATCTTGTGGGCCTACGAATCAGGGGCATGTTATCCAGTGGTTTTGTTGAACAAGGAATCAGTCAGTCTAAAGCAAGTTCCCAAGCATCAGTTGATTAAGGGAAATCATTCAAGAGTCAATTGATCAGAGCTGAATCTGCCAAGCAGGGGTAGGCCACCCAGAATTTCTGTGGACTAAGGTTGAATTCTTCCAATGCTCAGTCAAAGTGAGCCAAGTCGCTTCCACGCTCATGCTGGGGCAAGGCACTTCTAGAGTTCACTAAGTGTAACTCTCCTCGAGAGAACGTCCAAGTCTGTCATCCCAAGAATTGGATAATCAGGGGCAGTCTGTTAAGGGACCGCCAAACTGAGGCAACTTTAGCTACACAGAGCAAATTATATCAGTAATCTTCGAGTTCAAGACGAGTGTTGGGAAATCATGTTGCCCACCCTCGCCTTTGTCACCCTTCTCAACATAAGCCTTTCCGCATAAGACCTTTCTTCCCATCTCAGGAGTTTTTTTTAGCTTTTCATAATCATTGCATAAATCATTTGCATACATTGTTCATGTTGCTTCGCTAGAGCATACGCATCATAAATGCATTGGGTGTACCCCCACAACTACAACCTGACACCTTAGGGCCTCGTAAGCCCAACTTCTCAACATTCCAAAGTCCAGTTCTCGTCTAGAAAACACTTCAAAGTCCAGTTCTCGTCTGGCAAACCAACCCAAAGTCCAGTTCTCATCTGGAAAACCAACTTCAAATACCAGTTCTCTTCTGGTAGGCGAATCTTTTAACCAGTTCTCGTCTGGTCACCTTTTCATTCAGCCTTTTGGACTCCAGTTCTCGTCTGGTAATCATTCTTTTTCAGAGTCAATTCTCATTTGACAATGAACCCCAAGGAGTCAGTTCTCGTCTGACGACTTATCCTTTGCCCATCAGTTCTCGTCTGTTGGCCTACCTTCAATAAACCGGTTCTCGTCTGGTATTTCACCTTCAAAGTCCAATTGTTTGGCAACCAAAAAAAATCATTATCAACCTGGCCCAAACGCCCAACCATCCTTGTTTTATCATTGCCTGCAGCTTGCATATCATCATATCCTCAGCATCATGAGCATACATCTACATTTTGCATCATTTGCATTGCATCTTCATCTGTAGGTGTTTCTATCCTGGTGTGGGGAAGAATCGTTACAATATTTAATCTGGGGCAACTATCTCGAGATCTGATGAGTTTCTGCAAGAGTTTGAAGACACTAAGGCAATTTTGGATGCCAGGTCTTCTGTAAAATCCTCTAGAGACAATATTTTCATAGACGATGCAGTCTGAGGGAATTTAAGGAGTAAAGGAATGCTTGTTTACTCATGACAATCAATGCACAACTGTTGAACTCAGAAGCTTGAGGCATCGGGTTAATTCTTAGGGAATGTCTGGTATTTCTTTCCCCAGCAAGGCATTGGAAGTTTATTTCTTCCCCGAGCATAAAATTTTCCTTCAACCGACAAGGTTTCCTCATGAGGAGTTGGTATTCTCATTTATTCAAAGTTCAATTTTCATTGGCATATCTTCCAAACACGGTCGTCATACTATATCTAGGACATAGTTTGGCTTATTTTGATCTCTAATTCTCCAGCAAAGTTTCCTCAGCAGAGCATTAACAAGTCTATTTCTCAGCCAAGCCAGAGGGTTGACATTTCCTCAGCTGAGTTACAGCAATTGATATCCCCAACAAAAATTCAAGGCTAACTTAATTATTCTCATCCCCAAGCAAAGTTATCCTTCCGCAGTGAAGTATTCCCAGCAGGCAGCTGAAGGCCTTGCATTTCCCCAACAGAGTTTAGAATTGTCAGAATTCGCTCCCCAACAAATATGTGGACCAAGTATCTCCCCAACCAAGTCTGAAGATGGTCATTCCCACAAAGTTTCGTGTTTTGAAGTTGTCCATCATTGAAATATTCCCCAGAGAAGTTGTCAATTTATTTTTGGCCAATGTGATGATACATGCAACTATTCATCTCCCCAGCCAGAGTTAAGCATCGTCAAAGCCTCTTGACCTGGTTCTCCCCTGTAGAGTTATTATTCTTACTGCCAATCAGGCATTTGTTTGATGCTCGTATGCATTCCCCAACACTCATCTGTGTTTGATATTTTCTATGCTTGTATGCATTCCCCAGCACTCATCTGTGTTTGATATTTGCTATGCCCGTCTGCATTCCTCATCATTCGTCTGTGTTTGATATTTGATTATTGCTTGTCTGCATTCCCCAACACTCGTCTGTGTTTGTTATCTGTTTGAAGCTTGTTTGCATTGTTTGGATACTTGTTTGTACCATCCCTCACACTCGTCAGTGTTAGCTTACATCCATATGTGTTGATTTGATAGTTACCCTGATACTCGTCTGTTTTTCTACTCCAAATGCTCGTCTGTGTTGGATTTCTGGTATTCGTATATATCAGTGGCTGATATTCATCTGTATCATTGCCTTGAGCGCTCGTCTGTGTTTTTTAGATCGTCGTCTGATATTCGTTTGTATCATTGATTTACGACACTCGTTTGTGTTCTCTTGATGATCATCCAACACCCGTTTATGTTGAAGAGGTTGAAGTCCTGACGGTGGGATTAAATGCCAAAATGGTTACCGGTCCTGGTGTAACAGGTTATCCGAAGAAGGTTCGTCTGCCTCAGACACCACTTATCTACGCAAGATTTGTGAAGAGGGTTCGTCCAATCCTAATGTCGAACCTGACGTAATAGGTTGTCTGAAGAAGACTCGTCTATCTTAGACCATATATATACGGAGGATATATGAAGAGGGTTCGTCTGTCCTGACTATGCATGTCTATCCCACAGACTTAAGTGCATCACCGGTCTTGGCGTAATAGGTTATCCGAAATAGATTCGTCTGTCTCAAGTCATATATTTTTGTAAAATGTATGAAGAGGGCTCGTCTGTCCGTTCCTGGCGTAACAGGTTTACTTGAAAAGGGCTCGTATGTCCAGTTCTTGGCGTAACAGGTTTGCTTGAAGAAGACTCGTCTGTCTAAGTTTTTCTTATCCGACAAATATTCAATTTGGAAGGAGCTCATCTGCTTTGTCTTCACTTCAATTACCCAGAGTGTTGGGTTTATTTCCCATTTCTGCATTCTCCAGCAGAGTGCAAATTTCAGGTTTTCTTGGTATTCAACCACAGTTTATCTTGAACGGTCGATAGCACGTGCTATCGTCCTTTTCAGATTAATAGTTGCTTGAATAGGGGCAGCTATAACACCCTAAATTTGCCCTCTGTTTTTCTGTTTTCTTTTGCTTTTCATTTTGCATTCATACACATATTACATTAGCTCATATCATTTGCATAGGTTCATGGACATGGGATCGATATTTTATGTGGAATTAGGGTTTCACATCTTTATTTGCGGATTATCAGAAGAATTCAAGTTTTTGGCTATGCAGCCATCGATGGCGCCATCCTCATTATGCTATTGTCACACAATTAGGGTTTATTTCCCTGATTAAGTGGTATTCAAGGATTTCACTTGCAAAGGTTATTCACTGGCATGTCTGGCATATCATCGGGCTATTCTTTTCTTTATCAAGTTACAAGGATATTATCATCTTCTTAGTATCTCAGGCTATTTTTCTTCCTCAAAAGATCTGGTTCTAAGTCAAGTGTAGTTGTTCGTTCGTGATCCAATTTAGATGGATGTTTGACCTAATCTTGGTCAAACTATCAGGAGATTTCTTCAAGTTCAAGTTGTTTGTTTCGGTGGATTATATATGAGTTAGTGTGCGTCCAAGTTGTAGGTGGAATTTATTAGGATATCAAGCAGTGGTTTTGTGGAGTTTAGTTCCAAAATCAGATTCGTCAGGATTCATCAGTTCAGAGTGTGTTTCTTCTGTGGATTTATTTTCCCGGAGATTTCAGACAAATTCAAAGTGATTCAGGTTTCATTTGATCAGAGATTCGGGAGATGCTTAAATCAGATGGTTGTTATTTCAGTGGCGAATTGTTTGGTGGTTCAGGAGTGTGTTCATCCATTTTCTTAATCAGGAGTTGTCGAAAGAATTTCAAGTGTGGTCTTTATATCAAATTCAGTCAAGGTGCATCAGTGGAAAATATTGGCGAAGACTTTATTCAAGTTCATTTCGAATTTTATCCGATAACCATTCTTCATATCCATTTTCCATTATTTTTTCTCCTAATCCATTTTTTCTAACCATTTGTTCATTTTCACAATTTCTATCCATTTCTATAATATCCATTTTTAATTCTTCCTCATATCCAATCAACCATTTTTCAATCTCAAGTTCATATCCAATTGATATCATAATCGTGTTCATTCTCAATTCAAGTTTCTTTTTGTTTTATCATTTTCTATTTTATCGAATTTTAACCATTCTTTTTTAATCTAACCCAAAAAAAACATGTACAAAACCCATTTTCATTCTATAAAAAGTCCATATCTTTTGTACATTCCAAAGCCCATTACACTATATAATCCATATACCAAAAACTACAAAAAAAAATTACAATCCCTTCCTCCTCTCTATCTTCAGTATTGGGCACAAAGGTTATGCTTTTGGATTTATTTTTAGATTTTTCATAATCTCCAATTCAAATATTTGAAGAGATCCAATAAGTTCATTCACTCTCATCTTGCCGATATCTTGAGTTTCTTCTATGGCAGTTACTTTCATATCAAACCTCTTGGGAAGAGACCTAAGAATTTTTCTAACAAGTTTTTCTTCAAACATCTTTTCACCTAGGTCACTTAAGGAATTGGCTATCTCAGGGATATTCATATGAAAATCATGTATGCTTTCATCATTTTTCATCCTTAGGTTTTCAAACTTGGTAGTGATCAATTTAAGTCTTGACATCTTCACTATAGAAGTATCTTCATACACAGTTTTAAGAGTATCCCAAACATCTTTAGCTATCTCACAATTGTTCACTAATCTGAATATATTTTTATCAATTCCATTGAATAAAGCTTTCAAAGCTTTGGAATTTCCAAGAGCCAATCCATTCTCCTCCTTGGTCCATTCTTCCTAAAGTTTCAAATCAGAAGTAGCTTTTCCATCTTTCCAACTATAACAAGATGTTCTCATCCTTTTACTACAACTTTCCAGGCCTTATTATCCAAATATTTCAAGAATGCCACCATATGAGGTTTCCAATAATCATAATTAGTACCATCTAGAATAAGAGGTCTGTTCACAAATCCTCCTTCCTTGTCCATACTACCAGAAAGTATTGTCCCTATATCTCACCCATAACCAGAGCAGGATGTCTGCTCTGATACCAATTGAAATTATGGTATCAGATATGAGATGTCGAAGAATATGTCACGACACTAATATCTGAATAATGATTAAAATATGAACAAGATAAAATAAGCTGAAACAATTGTAAAAGACACAGGCAATTGTTAACCCAATTTGGTGCAAACACACCTATGACTATAGGCTACCAAGCCAAGAAGGAAATCCACTAAACAAAATTAGTTCAAAGACTCTCAGCAAACAACTTCTAGTTTACAGTCTTCTCACCTAATCTCTACCCGTGTAATTTATATCTAAGACTCACTTAGATAAGAGACTCTACTCAATCCACCTCAATCACAACAGTGATAAAATCACAAATAATACAAAATAGAGAAGAACACACTTTAATGACACAACTTGATCTTTCTTAAAAGCTTAAATCAAGTACAAAACACTCATGCTTAAAATCTTAGAGTGGACAAATTACAACTCAATAAACTCAGTCCAAGTCAATAATCAACGTGATGATTGATTGGCTCACAGAAACACACAAAAGACTAAACCCAAACACAATGCACACACCTTTAATATATTCTCTATGTCTTCAAAATAGGGTTACTGCGTCTTATAAATAGACGCCATAATTCATGGGCTTGGGCCTTCTAAATCAATCAGATTAAACCTCATTAAAACTAATATTCCACAATCATAGGCATTAAAATAGTAACAGTTGAACTTCCTTAAAAAACAGATAAATCCTGAATAAAAACTCCACTAATAATTGCGCCAACAATCACTCACTAAAGTCACACAAAAAGATTGCTTAAATAGCACAACAGATAAACCACAATATTCTGAACTAAGAGTTCAGAAATACATGTCATAACATCAGCTTTGACATCATGAACAATGTAACGCTCCGTTCTTATTTAATCATTATTTGTGAATATAATAATGAGTTGTTGTAGTTGATTGTATGTTTGTTGTGTATTTGTTGTGTTTTATGTGCCTGTGGTGAGGGGTAGTGGCCTTAAGATTAAGTCTTGAGGGTAGTAGGAGTGTATTACTAATAGCGTAGAGATTAGTGGTGTATGGAATAAGGTTAATTAGGTTTATTTTAATTAATAATTGCTCAACCATAATATAAAATGAATAATTAGCATAATTATATGAGTGATGGAAATAATAATAATAATAATAATAATTATTATTATTATTATTATTAATATTATTTTAATTATTAAAAAAGTCAAATTGAATTGGTAATGGGGAGTGGGGGAAATAAGGAAAATAAATAGGTTATAGGTGGGCTTAGTGGATAGTTAAAAAAAAGATAATTACAACTTAAGTGGAATAAAAGGAAGTTATGTTAATTGAGAAAAGGTAGTAGCAGTAAGAACGTGGAAGTTGCAGAGAAGAGGAAAGGAGGAAAAGAGGCAAAGAACATAAGAGTCAATCGAAGAGTTAAAGTAACCTTCAATCCAAGATAAGGGTGGGGTTTTGACTCTATAATTGGGTTGACGATGAATGGTACGTGGTATTGGATTTGTAGGATTACCTATGTGTATGTTAATTATGTTGTGTGTGTATGTTGATTTCAAAGTTGATGTTGAAAGTGGAATTTGATTGATGTTAATGAGTTAATCGTAGAAAATTGATGTAGGTTAATTAGTATAAAATTCTTAATTAACGCATACTGAGATGGTTGAAAAGGTGGGTTGTGATCGATTAGGAGAAAAATCTGGTAGAAAAAGGAAAACAAAGACGAAACAGAGAGAAAGAGGTTGGAGGTTGGGACGATCGTCCCATAAAGGCGTGTGACGCCCGTCTGGAGGGTGTGACGACCGTCACTCCCTTGTTACATGTTGTTGTGACGAATATCACACTGTTATGTTTACGTTTTGGCTTTCTGTTTTATTGCGAATGTGCGCCTACACTTTTTGGTTCCAGAGGCTTTAATTAAATTAAGAACCCCATTAGCAGTGTAGTAATTAATTAGCAGTAACATTAGAAATGCTTAAACTGAATAAATTAGTAGCAGTAGTAATAACTAATGTGTAGCAGGAATTATTTCAGTAGCAGTGAAGTAATATTTTAGTAGTAGTAATTATGATAAAATAGTAGAATAATAATATAGCAGTAGCAATGATGAATTAATAGGATAAATCAATGAGTAAACAATAGCATAACTTAACTAATGACAGCATAAGTCCCAATATTATTATTGCAGAGTAGAAATATTAGTAAATCTAGCAGAAGAATAATTAGCCAGTTTTGGTAGGATTGTTTGAATAAATGCGAGGAGCGTTTGCGATATAAGTTAGTTGGTACAGGGTAGGATATTAGTTGTTGTGATATTATCGTGATTAGGTTGTGAAGTTGTTGGTATGAATTTTGTTGCATTGTCCTTATTAATGACAAGAATTAAGTTGTAGGCCTATGACCAATGTTGATTTATTGTTGTTGTTAAGTTGTAGGCCTATGGCCAATGTTGATTTGTTGTTGTTGTTAAGTTGTAGGCCTATGGCCAATGTTGATCTTTTTTTGTTGTTAAGTTGTGATAGTATGTTGTTGTTAAGTTGTTGTAGTATGTCGTTGTTGTCGTGTGATAATGTTGTTAAGTTGTGATAGTATGTGTTGTTGTATGGTTACCTAACTATTGTTGTTGTTATTCTGAAATTCATGTTGAATTGTATTCATAGCATATCAAGTTGGAGATGCTGCTCAGTAAGTTGGCTTGGATTGGAAAAATAAAGTTGAAGGCTTATGCCTTGTTGATGCCTCTATTAATTGGCAGATTAATAAGTTGGGAGTTCTGCTCCGATGGTACCACATGCATGTGCATTTTCTAGTCGCATAATTATGTTGTTGTGTTGTGAATGGTGTTGATTAAAGTTGGTTGTAAGTTATGAAATGGTGATTCTTATATAATATGATTTAATATATTATTTATCATATATTCAATTATGTAGTTTGATATCTCACCCCTTTTGTCTGAATGTTGCCTCTACATGGGTAACGTACAGGTAATCCAGAGCGAAGACTGTTTATCTTCATTAGTTCGAGTCGGTGTCTTCGCTCTGATACGTTACACTCGGGGGATTGAACGCTTGTGCTTTAATGTTGTTTTTATTCCTTTGCTGAATTTTTAAGTTGAACTCGAAAGATTACTTGTATTTTGAAAGTTGTTTTAAGTTGAATAAAAATATTATGTCATTAAAGTTGAAATTATGAATCTGCTGCTTAATTATAAAAGTTTCTTTTTTTTCAAAAGCTCAATTATGTTGCTATTATTTCATCCAAGTTTTCAATGTTATATATCCATGCGATTAAATATTGTTGCCTTAAGTTGTTAAGTGAAGCATTCCATTGGTTTGTTGAAATTTTGTAACTCTAATTTTATTAATAATCATCTGGTAGAAATGGGGTGTTGCATTAGTGGTATCAGAGCAGATCGGTCCGTCCGACCAAGTTGTCTAATGTTGTTTATTCCTTATTACGCGACATGTGTGTGAAACACTATATGTACTTGCTTGTAGGTTTTCTAACCGGTTGTCTTCAGGAGTTGGTTTGAAACAAGTGGGGGAGAAGTTTAGTTCTCAGAGATATTTGTGGTATGTGAAGTTGGTTCAATGTGATATTGATTGCAAGAGTGAAAGTATTGTCGGAATTGTGTTGTTGCGAATCGACGAGAGTATGGACTCATGATTTTATCCGTCGGTAAAGTTTGAGATACTTTTGAAGGAGGACGAGTCAATATGGTTGATGTTTGCTTCTCTGAGAAGAGATGGCAATGTGACAAATAGTGATTCGCAAGTAGAGTATAACTCTTGAGGCCTCGTGAAGATGATTGTGACTTGCCTCTTAAGTATAAATTGGAGTTGGAGTCGGTTGAGGAATGGTGTTTTATCCACTAAGCAAGTAAGATAACTCTTAGAGAATGAAACTTATATGAGTGCATGTGTATGATGACGATTATATGAGATGTGCTCGAATTATTTATGGTGGGTAAAGAATATGATTGGAATAAGAATATATTCCAAAAGAATTGTCGATTTGATGAATCAACTGGTAGACTTGTATGTCTTGAGTATAATTGAATTGAAGTCAAATGATTTTTAGAGTTGGGTGAAAAATAAAGATGGTTGTAAGATCTTGGAAGCAAGAGAGAGGTAGAACTCATGTTCATAAATTTTGGTTTTTATTTTCATATTTATGGAACAACCTTTAGTCAAAAAGGCATAACTTTCTACTCGTATCTCCGATTGAAACGATTATGGACTTTTCGGAAAGCTTACAAAATTCCCTACCGTTTACATATAAACTTTGTCTTCGACGTGTGTTTTGAAGAGAGAGAGAGAGAGAGAGAGAGAGAGAGAGAGAGAGAGAGAGAACACGTTTGAATATTTGGGTTTGATGCTGATTTTTGGTGGAAGTTTGTATACGAGATTTCTTGACCAGCCCCATTGCAAGGACGATAACTTTTTACTCGTAACTCAGATTTGAGCGATTATTGAATTTCTTGAATCTACATGAAATTCCCTTCATTTTTAACTATAAGTTTGTGTTTGGGAGGTCTATGATGAAAGAGATAATTGTGTTTGAAGTTGAACAATTCTTGCTAGAATTGGTAATATGAGGTGAGGTATAAAATGTTTGGTAATAAGAAGAAGGTAAGTGTATCGGAGGAGCATATGGGAGTGCGACATATGCCAGTGAGAAGGATTAGAGTATACAAATCTCTAAGGAAGGTTAAATAGTAAAGTGGATTGTGCGTTATTGACAATATGTGTCAATATGTGTCGGGAAAATTTTGAAAGTTTCTATCACCAACCAGATGATGAGATGATATTGTTGAGGTTGTGATTGGAATGAGAATCAAGTGTGAAACTATAAGGATCATCGAGATTAAGAGATTAAAAAGAAAGACAAAATATTTGTTAGTGTTGTTAAAGCTCTTGACTTGGATAAATGTTTCGATTGAAGTGGATTGATTTGGATTGTACTTGATGTGGTGTCGATTCCGGTATTAGAAGGATATTTAATAATTGTGTTGTGCGACCAGCGTGTATAGGCGAATATGTACTGGAGTTTGTGTGTTTTGTATCATTGATGAGGTTGGAAATAAGGAAATTAAGAAACCTTTTGTAAGCCTACGAGGGATGGTGGAGCAGTATGCTTAAGTAACCTTGAGCACAAGGTAAAGGACACTATTGTAGTTGGGTAATGATGATTTATGCCACCGTTATGGTTGTCGGTCATCTATTGACAGATTGAGGAGTTAATCACCCTTAATCTCTTGTCGGTAGTAGACAAAATCATGTTAGTTGGAATAGACGTGTCTTGCTAACTAGAATTGTATGTGTTACACCCTAAATTTTGACCGGACTTTTTTTCCAAATTTTCATTCATCCAACTTTTTTTTTATCGCGGTATTGATAGTCGGTCATTTTACTTTTTTTAGTCCATTTCATTAATCACGCATTTTACCATCATCTTTTTATTTTAGAATTTGTTTAGTTTTTTAATTAGAATGTTTGTTTATATTTTAATCACTTTAATATAGATTTTAGAATTTGATTCAATCCTAGAATTTTATTTAGATTATTTTGTCTCATTTTTGTAATTTATTTATTATTTATTATTTTCTAGTTAGATACTTATTTTGGATTTCTTTTTAGATTTTAATTTAGTTCAATTTTAATATAATTCTCAAATTAATTAAAATAGGAATTTAGTTTATATTAGACTATTTAAAACTAGTTTTCTAATTCAATTTTAATTTAGGTTAAGTTAATTTTAGGTTATTTTAATTAGTTTAATTTATTTATTTGTATTTTTAGTTTAAATAATGTGATTTAGTGCAATTGCAATTTATTTTAGATTCAATTAACTTCTATTTTTAAGTTTATTTCTTTTTTTTAATCAGGTAATTATAGTTAGTTATTAATTTAATTTAATTTAATTTATGTTTTATTAGATTTTTTTTTAAAATAATTCAGTTGCATTGAGGTTTGGCCTTTTTTAGGTGTGGGGACTGTCACCAATATTGGGTGCATCAGACTCTAGTCCCATTCAAAAACACTAAAAACGTTATGTTGGGATTGAAAGGGACCCCTTGTAAGCTAGTTTTGCCTACTACCACCTTTTGACTCCTTAAGCAAGTTTAGACTTGTAAGTGCAGAAGCAAGTCAACATTAACATTAGCATCATTTTGAATATAAGTTCAGAGTCAACATAAAAGTAAAAAAAACAGAGTATCACATTTCAAGCTTCACAGAGCAGGTTTCACAGTTATGACAAATTAACTTTTGAACATCAGAAAATACATAAGCCTAATACCATGAATAAAAGATTCAAACACATAAACCCTAAATTATATCAATATAAGGGGGCAGTTCTTACCAGTTGAAGGGGGGGGGGGGGTCTGATGCTATAGAGAAAGAAGAGGGGACCTTCAGAATTTTTTAAAAAAAGAAAAGAATAAAAGAACCGAAAACAAACTCTGCGTTTTTTTCACAGAACCTCACCTCCATTACAGGATTCATCACAAAAATATTTTACAAAAAAAACACACCTCCATACTCCGCGACCTCAAACCCTTCATCCCAAAATCCAAACTCAGACACTAAACAGAACCACAAAGAAACTGTTTCTTCATCCTTCAACCATCAAAATCCGAAAACCATTACCTTCCATAAAACCACCACAGCCGAAAATCTGAAGCAAATCGGAGCAACTATTCCTCAACCTCGCAAACAGATCCGCGGACACCTCATTCTCACCTTTGCCACCCCCCCCCCCCAAATCATTGAACCAGCGTCGCTCACCTTCAAAAACCTGCGAACAACCATACAAATCACGCCACCACCCCCAAATCACTGAACCGCCGCCGCCGACCTACTCGAAACATCACAACCGCGAAACCGCTGTGAGAAGAAGCGAGGGAGATTCAATGAGTTTGAAATGGATTTAAGAGAGAGATTCGAGTCTGCACAGACTGAATCGGGCGGAGATTTGTCGCGGTGATTCTTTCTGAGGGAAAGTTTGGCATATCCTTTTTGTTTTCCTTTTGAAAGGTGGAATCGTGTGACTCTATTTTTGGTTTTTTTTTTTTTTTTTCCTTTTATTTGAAATTGTGTTATATCATTAGTATCCTTTTATTCATTATTTATTTATTTTTATGATGAACTTTTCCTTTTAAGGTTCAGGCCTGAGTTTTAGCCCATTGGTTTATTTTATCTCACACTAGAAAAAAATCGGCGCCCCCTTTTGTCTCTACTTTATCTTTTTTTTGTTTCTGTTTTTATAGTTTGTTGGGCTAAGCCCACCATGATTCTACTCACTGTTTACTCCCACAGATTTAGCGCCATACTCCCTCTTGTTTGTTTCTTAATTTACATAATATTTGTTTTTTTATATTGTTAAGATGTTGAAATGAACTATGAATTTATATTTATGATTTATTTTGGGCCGATGATATGATAAAAAGCCGCGATTAAATCGATTCCGATAAACTGACAAATTGTGACTAATATGATGCCATTTTATTTAATTTATTTTTATTCCATAGTTTATTTTATTTTATTTAGTCTATTTATTCTATTTATTTTATTTTCGCATTTTTATACAATATCAATTGCTAACAGTTTCGAATAATTAATACACTGCACACACGCTTTCTCTTGGGCAAATTACAACGAGACCCTTTATTTCATCGCAATCCATTGTATTATCTTGTATCCCTCTCCCGATTACATTGTACGTAATTTATTTATTTCTCCGTATTTATTGCTTTTATTTCACTCGCACACTTGCACATTTCTTTCTATTAGGGTTTTCGCATTACTAGGAGCACCCATAGGGACTAGGATTCGAATTCGCATAATCAATCAAACAACCAACCTCCATTTTCATTTTACCCGTAAGTCGAGTGCTTCGCGCCTCGCCATCTAATAATCATTCAAACTTAATAATTAATGAGGAACTGAACTCAGGAATCTTGCATTCCTTAGATTCTTTAATGAACCACTCTTGAGGCTAGCCTTCGAGTTGTGTTTCACTTACTCCTTCGTTTCTAAAATTAAACCCTAAATCATACAAAAACAAACGCAATATTTCATTCACATATCAAATAACGGAGGAATTGAATTCTAGAGTCTAGCACTCCACATAGTTCTTGAATACATCATTCTTGAGGCTAGCCTTCGAGTTGTGGTTTATTCGCCTTCTCGTTCCTAAAATACCTAATTCTTATAAATTAATTATACGGAATAACTGAACTCAGGAATCTAGCATTCCTCGGGTTCTTGAATGAAATCACTCCTGGGCTAGCCCCACGTGTTGTGGTCCATTCACTCTTTCGTATTCAAAACACTTAAACCAATTCAATAATCTTCGAAAATATGAGACATGATTCATCTCCATAGGAAAGATATTTCTCATATTCCCACAAACACAAACAAATCAATTTTATCAAACAATTTCTATCAAGGAAGAATGTATTATTGCTTGTCGATCACCGTATCCAAGTTTAAAGCTTCTTCCGATTTTATTTCTCAAAGAAAGAATGTGGCATTACTTGTCACTCCCCGTATCCAAGTTTAAAGCTTCTTTCGATTTTATTCCTCAAATGTTTGTGGTGGAATAAGTGAGACATCTCCCATGAACATGACGTATTGTCTCTTTCTTCAAAATACAACTTAAAACATATCTAACAAATGCAAACTTCCTTTTTCATAATTAATCAGCGGAAGAACTGAACTCAGGAATCTAGCATTCCTCGGGTTCTTGAATGAAATCACTCATGGGCTAGCCCCACGCGTTGTGGTCTATTCGCCCTTTCGTTTAAAAACATCTTAACAAAGGTTAAACACTTTTCTCTAAACGAACATTGTTCAAGCTCTTTCTATCTCGCAAACAAGCTAGTGCTTCAGCCTCCACCGCTAGTAAATAAGCCAACGCTTAGCAGTTAGAAAGCGTTTCAAACAATTGTTCATTAAAAAACATAAACCGTAGTCGCACGAACTACGAAGCTCTGACTTTCCCATTGCACAAGGGAATACGTAGGCACAGGGATTTTAATCCTTCATGAGCACAATAATAAAAAATTAACTATTTCTCTGTCATAAATCACCCTGATAAAAAACTTCCCATTTCTCCAAACAATAATAATTAAAATACTTTCTTTTTTCTTAAAACAAACATATTAGTAAACATTTAAAAAGACAAAGTCATAAAATCAACATTTAATCGCATAGTCAACTAAGAGGTTCCTATTGAGTACAACGGACGTGAGAGGTGCTAATACCTTCCCCTTACGTAACCGACTCCCGAACTTACAATTTGGTTCCGTTGACCATTTCTTATCTTTATTAGGTTGTGTCTATATCTTCCTAGGTGGCGACTCTGTTGTTTCTTTCTGCGTCCCATCGCGAGGATCGTATTTTTCGAGGTACGACAATATGCATAGTGAATTGGTTGGAGTTGAGCCAAGTGCTTATAAATTGTTTTGATTAATCTATGCATATTCCTATATGGGAAAATGAGGCGGACTCGAGGATGTTATTATGAGGTTGTGAGTTGATCGATGAGTAATATGGAAACTCACAGTTGTGTTATGGATAACTTGGGTTTTAATTTGTTATGGATCGAGAATTCGATTGACACGAGACTTGAAGCATTATAGAGATGATCCAAGGAGGAAGTAAATGGAAATGTAAGGCCATGACCTGACCGAGGATATCAGATAAATAATGGTAGTAGCTAGCATGCCTTAAAGTGTATATAGGAAATATGAATTGTATTTTCTACACTTATTTGGATAAGTTAGAACTGGTGTTCGATGTGAATGTTATGATCTGTTATAAAATCAGAAGAAGTGCGCGTAAAGTATTTGAGAATTGAGTTACAAGTATTGAAAGAAGTGAAGTTATATGTTAAGTTATCAAAATGTGATTTTTTTATTTGTAAAAATGAGTTTACACGGTTTTGTTTGTTCAAAGGAAGGATTATGGAGAATTGTGCTAGTATGAGTAGGAATTCGTGAATTCGTGAATTAGTTATTTGATTGGTTTGGTTAATATGCCCATGTTAAGTGCAGGTTATTGATGCAGAATCTGTGGCTATTGGGTGTTAAAAACAGTTTGGAAAGTGTGAAATCGCAGTAGGAGATAGATTTTTGCGCAGGGTGGTGGTCGCTTAGCACGGTCTGGAAGTGAAAAAAAGGATTTTTCTTGTTGAAATTAATACAAGATGGTAACGTTGTAGCTTATGTTTTACGATAATTGGGGATTCTTGAAAGTATTTATCCTATTCAAGATTTGGGATTAGTTGCAGTTGTAGTTGTGTTGGATATTCAGAGGTATTATTTATGGATCTAAGTTCGAAGTATTCAGTAATCACAAGAGTGTATAATACCTGTTGATCGGAACTTCCGATGAATTAAGTCGAAAGTCTTTGTTATGTCTGCTTTGATGGTCGAAAGTTGATAGAAACGTGGTAGATTTGATAGTTATGAGTACTCAGAGTGTGCAATGAAAGCATGGTGTGGCGCAATTTGTTCTTATGTGGGTAACAACGATGTTGGTAGTTTGGTTACGTTGATGATGTGTTATGGGCTTTTGTGTTATTATCTTTGTTGTTGCCTCGTTAGCTATGGTTATTGTTCGAGTGCGAGTAGCTAATTTTTATGATGGGGAATTAGGGGAGTGTTGTCTATGGTGATGGTAGCGATCGTGTTATGTTATGGTTCATAGTGAACATGTGTGTTCTTAACTTGATCAATCTTTATGTTTTGAGTTGGTCGTCGAGTGCATTGCGTGAGCATTGCATCTTTTTGTTGTTGTTATTGTTGTTGTTAATACAATGTATTGTTGTATTGTGTTATTCTTGGTGTTGTCATTCATCGCATGATAGTTTATTAGTTGGAGGCAAGAACGTATCTGGAGTAGTTGGCGTTGATTAAATTTTCGAGGACGAATATATTCTAAGTGGGAGAGAGTTGTAACGATGCGTTTTTATTTAATTATTATTCGTGAATATAATAATGAGTTGTTGTAGTTAATTGCATGTTTGTTGTGTATTTGTTGTGTTTTATATGCCCGTAGAGAGGGGTAGTGACCTTAAGATTGAGTCTTGAGGGTGGTAGAGGTGTATGACTAATAACATAGAGATTAATGGTGTGTGGAGTAAGGTTAGTTAGATTATTTTAATTAAAAATTGCTCAGCCATAGTATAAAATGGATAATTAGCATAATTATAAAAGTGATGGAAATAATAATAATAATTATTATTATTATTATTATTATAAATATTAATATTATTTTAATTATTAAAAAGTCAAATTGAATTGATAATGGTGAGTGGAGGAAAATAAGGAAAATAAATAGGTTATATGACTTAGTGGAGAGTTAAGAAAAAGAGAATCATAGGTTAAGTGGAATAAAAGGAAGTTGGGTTAATTGAGAAAAGGTAGTAGTAGGAAGAACATGGAAGTTGCAGAGAGGAAAGGAGGAAAAGAGGCAAAGAACCTAGGAGTCAATCGAAGAGTTAGAGTAACCTTCAATCCAAGGTAAGGGTGGGGTTTTGACTCTATAATTGAGTTGATGATGAATTGTACGTGGGATTAGATTTGTAGGATTACCTTTGTGTATGTTAATTATGTTGTTTATGTATGTTGATTTCATAGTTGATGCTGAAAGTGGAATTTGATTGATGTTAATAAGTTGATCGTAGAAAATTAATGTACATTAATTAGTATAAAATTCTTAATTAACGCATACTGAGATGGTTGAAAAAGTGGGTTATGATCTATTAGGATAAAAATCTGGTAGAATAAGGAAAACAAAGACGAAACAGAAAGAACAAGGTTGGAGGTTGAGACGACCATCCCATAAAGGCGTGTGACGCCCGTCTGGAGTGTGTGACGACCATCACTCCCTTGTTACATGTTATTGTGATGAACGTCACACTGATATGTTTGCATTTTGGCTTTCTGTTTTATTGCGAATATGCGCCTACACTTTTTGGTTCCAGAGACTTTAATTAAATTAAGAACCCCATTAGTATTGTAGTAATTAATTAGATATGATAATCGGTAAAGTAAGTAAAAGGAATTAATGTTACTAACTTACTTTTATGCATACGAGAATGTGAAGTTGTTGTGGTTGATGGGTGCTAGGGATGACAATCTAGACCAACCTCAAGCTTAAAGTAAAAGGGCGTCTAGAAAATGTAGATGTGTCTTTCTTTGCATTTTTACACAAAGAGCTATACAAATAAGACAAACAAGCAGAATCCTAACTATATGTTCCTATTTTTTACAGGTGTCTTAATAAGGGTAAATACATAACATGAATACTAGAACCACTACCTTCGGAAAATAATAATATAACACCTGCCCATATTCAAGCAATTGTTACTCTGAAAAGGACAAAAGCAACGGTTGTTGGTCTTTCGAGATGAATTGTGGTTGAATACCAAGAATAAACCTGAAATTTGCACTCTACTGGAGAGCCAAAAGAAATGGGAAATAAAACCAACCAAGGAGAACTACTTCAAACCCTGACGAGGCAACAAGTAACCAGTAACCAAGAAAATGTCTTTTAAATGACGCCAGGAGTCTACTGGCTTGCCACAACGAAGGTGGGTTTTGAAACCTGTCTTTTGAACGACGCCAGACGACTACTGGCTTGCCACATCGATGTTGGACTTAGGAATGGATGATTCCTTACGAATCTCACGTCTTCTTACGCTTCCCATTGGTGCATTTGAGTCTGTGGGGTAGACATGCACTAATTAGGATTCGCATCTTAACATGTGCTTACGATACTGATTAGAATCCACATCTTGAAATGTGCTTATGATTCTCTTCCTATATCTTTGGGTCGGATACATGGTATACATGTGCATCTGGGAGAATCTGCATCTTAATATGCGCTTTAGATCCTCTGCACTATTTTGACAATATAAACCCACTGTCAGGATCTCGGCTTAATTGCGCTGGAACGACCCTATCTAGAATCCGCATCTTAATATGCGCTTACGATTCTGAAGCAAAGTTTCGACGATTTCTACCTTCAGGACTTCAAACCTATGACCGTTGACATGGGACAAAGAGATGAATAAGAGGAGTCCGTTGACACTGGACAAATGCGAAACTGATCAAAAGGAGTCCGTTGACGCTGGACAAACGCAAGAGGAGTCCGTTGACACTGGACAAACGCAAAAGGAGTCCGTTGACATTGGACAAACGCGAGAGGAGTCTATTGACACTGGACAAACGCAAGAGGAATTCGTTGATACTGGACAAACGCAAAAAGAGTCCGTTGACACTGGACAAATGCAAAAGGAGTCCGTTGACACTGAACAACGCGAATCAACAAGATTTGTTGAGGAGAGTAACAACTCTGTAAGAGAGCATATCGTTTGTAACCCTGCTGGGGATGAGAACATTCTGACTAATGTTCTGCTGAAGAAAAGACATCGAGATATTCTTATAATACATTATCTTAACCGAGGAATGAGAACATCGTTTGTACCACTGTGTCACACTAGCCAAAAATAAATTGGCGACCTCTTAGGGAATATTTTAATGATGGTTGGGTTCCAATCAATGAAACTCAGTGGGGAATACCCATCTTCCGACTCGACTGGGGAAACAAACTGTCAAGACCTGCCTGGGGATAGAACCTGACAAATCTAACTCTATGGAGAGGCAAAACATTCAGCTGCCTGCTAGGAATACTTTAGTGTGGAAAGATAACTCCACTTGGGGATGAGAACTGTTCTATTAGTCTTGAAGTTTTGTTGAGGATACATGCTTGTTCCGACTCAGTTGGGGAATGCTTTTTATTACTTTGCTGAGGATGTTAGGCCTCACCCTGCTCTGTTGGAGATAAAATTGTAAAGTGTCATCTTACTGGGGAGAAATACTCTGCTTAGGGCAGTAATGTCTGGAAACAACTCCCTATTGCCTGTAACATGCGACAGTAGAATACACACATATGCCCCGGGAAATTGCATGGCACAAATTAATCATCCCATGTCACCTGTCATTCAAAGTGATTTTAGATGTTTTCCTTTCGCACATCATTCATAAAACCACAAAGCTTAAATGCAATGTTCTTTTATAAAAAATTCAGGACATTTTTGCAAACACAACAAATAAAATAAGGACAAAACTTTTTGACTGAATATTCTTTTATTGACGAGCCTCTAAATAGGCAAAAATTTACATCAGGAAGCAATCACCTGGAAAGAGTTAATCACCATAAAATTGAGAAAAAGAAATTATCCTAATGGCAATGTGCACGACATTCGAATGAGTTTCTTTTCTGCTATGACCAGTATGTTTTCACGATTTTTTGTTCCTGCCTTTGCTTTCTGAAGAAGAAAATTGGAATGATTCCTACCCTTCTGAGATTTCCAGATTAACTGAGACGATATTGTGGTATAGATTACCCAAATCGAAGTCATTCGCTTATTCCCTTATTTTGTGTGGATCGCCCTTTCGGGTTTTCAATCCACCGGGATACCCTTTTTGCCTGAGCTGTCCAATGCAGATTTTCAACTCAGTGGGTGTACTTTTTTTATTTCCCTAACTTTTGCCCGAGCTTCTTATTTTGTTTTTAGCTTGCCGGGATGCCCCTTTTTTCGCCTAGACTTTCATTCTGTTTTTGTGTCCAACGGGTCTTTTTATGCGAAGTATTTTTTAATTGTGTCTGAGTTAATAGGGGACTGGAAGTCTTCGCCATCCATAGTAGTGAACATCAATGTTCCACCAGAGAAAACTTTCTTTACTATGAATGGGACTTCATAATTCAGGGTCCACTTACCCATGTGATATGAACCTGGAGGAATGATTATTTTGAGTACAAGCTCACCAACTTGATACTCCATAGTGCATACTCGCTGATCGAATGCCCGCTTCATTCTCCTCTGATAAAGTCGACCATGACATACATCAACTAATCTCTTTTCCTCAATTAAGCATAACTGGTTGTATTGGGCATGCACCCATTCAGCCTCTTCGAGCTTGACATCCATCATTACTCGCAAAGAAGGAATTTTGACCTCAACAGGTAAGACTGCCTCCATACCATATACCAAGGAAAACGGAGTTGCCCCAGTAGATGTCCTAACTGACGTACGGTTCCCATGCAAAGAAAACGGTAACATCTCATGCCAATCTTTATAGGTGACCACCATTTTCTGCACAATCTTCTTAATATTCTTGTTTGATGCCTCGACCGCGCCATTCATCTTTGGCCGGTAAGGAGAAGAATTGTGGTGTTGAATCTTGAAGTTCCGACATAGTTCTGCCATCATTTTGTTGTTTAGATTGGAACCATTATCAGTAATGATTCGCTCGGGAACTCCGTATCTACAGATGATATCTTTCTTCAAAAATTTGGCCACCACTTGTCCGGTGACGTTGGCATAAGCCGCTGCTTCGAACCATTTGGTGAAGTAATCGATTGCAACCAATATGAAATGATGGTCGTTCGAAGCAGTAGGCTCTATATTTCTGATCATGTCAATGCCCCACATGGAAAAGGGCCAAGGAGATGACATGACGTTGAGAAGGCTTGGAGGAACATGCATTTTGTTTGCATAGATCTGACATTTGTGACATTTGCGAGCGTATGAACAACAGTCTGCATCCATTGTTAACCAATAATACCCTGATCTCAATAACTTCTTAGCCATTACATGTCCCCCTACATGGGTACCAAAAGATCCCTCATGAACTTCTTGCATTAACATGTTCGCTTCCTGCTTGTCCACACATCTGAGCAGGACCATGTCAAAGTTTCTCTTGTACAGAACACCGTCAGTGTTTAAGAAGAAACTAGCAGCAAGTCGCCTTAAAGTCTTCTTGTCATTGGAATATGCCCCGGTTGGGTACTCTTTACTTTCCAGGAAGTGCTTAATGTCATAATACCAAGGCTTATCATCAGATACCGCGTCAACAGAGAACACATAAACAGGTACATCAAGCCTGGAGATATCAATCCTGGGGACATAGTTCCAACACAACACTTTGATAGACGAAGAAAGTATAGCCAACGCATCGGCAAATTGATTTTCATCGCGTGGTATATACTGAAGCTTTACTGTTGTGAAGAACGTCAACCGTCTTCTGGCATAATCCCTATAAGGAATTACGTGATCTTGGTGTGTATACCACTTGCCGATAATCTGATTAATCACGAGGGCGAGTCTCTGAATATATTGAGGGTCTTAATCCTAAGATTAATAGCCTCCTCTACTCTCATAATGCATGCCCCATATTCCGCTTCATTGTTGGTGCAGCCAAAAGTGATTCTGGCAGCGAAGGGAAAGTGAACACCTTCGGGAATAATTAGAACAACACCAACTCCACGTCCATTGATATTGACAGCCCCATCAAACATCAACTTCCATTTGGATTCAGGGTCCGGCCCCTCCTCCGAAAGTGGTTCCTCGCAATCTTTTGCTTTGAGGTACATGATGTCCTCATCAGGGAAGTCAAACCATATTGTCTGATAATCATCTTCAAGGGGTTGTTGTGCAAGATAGTCTGAAAGTAAGCTTCCTTTGATGGCTTTTTGGGAAGTGTATTAGATGTTGTACTCTGTCAAAACCATCTGCCATCTTGCAACCCTTCCAGTTAACACTGGTTTCTCAAAAATGTACTTGATAGGATCCATTTTGAAATTAATAAGGTAGTGTGAGTCAACATGTATTGTCTCAGTCGGTGAGCAGTCCATGCCAAAGCGCAACAAGTTTTCTCGAGCAGTGAATAATGGGATTCACAGTCGGTAAACTTTTTGCTAAGGTAGTATATTGCATGCTCTTTTCGACCAGACTCGTCATGTTGGCCTAGAAGGCTAGAACACACCCCATTTACCCTTCTAGCATAGTCAAGTACATGATGAGTGGCCTCCCCGGAACTGGAGGCATTAAGATTGAAGGTTCCTGCAAGTATTCTTTAATCTTTTCAAAAGCTCTTTGACAATCTTCGTTCCACTTGACCGCCTGCTCTTTTCTTGGCAATTTGGATATTGGTTCACATGTGGTTGTGAGGTGAGATATGAACCGAGCAATGTAGTTCAATCTACCCAGGAAACCACACACTTCTTTTTATGTTCGCGGTGTAGGCATATCTTGTATTGCTTTGACCTTTGCAGGATCTACCTCAATTTCTCTTTGACTTACAATGAAACCCAGCAGTTTTCCAGAACGCACCTCAAAGGTGCACTTGTTTGGATTTAACCTCAGACGATACTTTCTCAGTCGTTCAAACAACTTCATGAGGTTAACTAAATGATTTTCTTTGTCTCGGGACTTGGCGATCATGTCGTCCACATAACATTCTATCTCTATGTGGATCATATCATGAAACAGAGTCACCATTTCCCGCTGATAAGTTGCCTCGGCGTTCTTCAAACCAAAAGGTATAACCTTGTAACAAAACGTACCCCAGGGGGTAATGAACGTTGTCTTTTCCATGTCTTCCGGATCCATCTTAATCTGGTTATAATCGGAGAAGCCATCCATGAAGGAGTACCAAGAATTAAGTCGTATTATCAACCAACACATCAATGTGAGGTAATGGGAAATCATCTTTTGGACTTGCTCTATTCAAATCCCGATAGTCAACGCACATCCGGACCTTGCCGTCCTTCTTCAGTACTGGCACAATATTAGCTACCCAGGGTGGATAACTAGCTATGGCAAGGAAACTGGCATCCCATTGCTTCTGAACCTCTTATCTTCATTGCCATGTTAGGACAGGTTCTTCTAAGATTTTGCTTAACAGGAGGGAAGTCTTTCCTCAGTGGTAGCTTATGCATAACAATGTCGGTATTTAGACCTGGCATATCCTGATATGACCAAGCAAAGATATCCATATACTCTCGAAGCATGCCAATTAACTCTTCTTTTACTATGGCCTGCAGACTGGCTCCAATCTTAATTTCCTTTTTTGCGTCTTCCGTTCTGATGTCGATGATCTCAATTTCTTCTTGGTGAGGCTAAATTACTCTTTCCTCCTGTCTCAATATCCTGACCAATTCTTCAGGGAGTTCACAATCTTCTTCAACCCCTTCATCAGCTTGGTGGATCGGATTATCGAAATCATACTTGCTCATAGCAGAAGAGTCATCAAAGAAATTTGAATGATTGGTTATGCACAAATGATGTGCTCATTTCAGAATCTGCTTTTTGTGAAAACAACAAGACAAAACAAATGAAAAACATTGCCATTTTTATTGTTTTTTGTGAAAATTTTGAAAAGAAAGCCAGGGAACACAATTTGAATGAAAAATGTCCTTTATTAATGATAAAATTAATCGCATAAAATGCAGGGTGGCCCTAAAATGGATCCACACACCTTGGGCATAATGTAAGAGTTATCATGCAAATGATAAATGGGAAAACAAGAAAAATTACTCTGGCTGACAAGTAACTTGGATGAAATCCTCTGCAAACCAATTCTAAAGCTCTTCCCCGGGAACACATGGGCACACCTAGTTGTCTAGATCGTAATCACTGTCAACATCTTCATCCATATCACACACTTGGTTAGGATCAATCATTCCAGCACTAGTGAAGCTCATTGTTTACTGCCTTGAGACCATCCATCTTTCCCCAAATGATAGCCAATGCCAAATTTGTCATCCTTCTTCTCAACTTCCAACAACTTGCCCCAGCCATGGGCCTGTCCTGACTGCACTATCTCTTTAGCCTGCTCATAAGAAGATATGGAAGTCCCCACCCTCTCACTGCTCTTGATTGCGGAAGTAGGAGCTACCGTACTGACATTCACAACCTCAAAGGCCTGGCATAACATCTCGTGAATCTCGCCATCCATCTCAACATATTTAAATATGGACAAGTGGATAACAAAAATGTCCTCCTCCCCACATACAATGACCACTTGACAATCCACCACATACTTCAATTTTTGGTGAAGAGTAGACGTCACAGCACCATCAAAATGAATCCAAGGACGACCCAACAAACAATTGTATGCTGGTTAAATGTCCATGACATAAAAGGTACTTTTGAACACTTGTGACCCTATTTTCACTAGTAACTTCACTTCTCCTAAAACCGATCTCTTGGAACCGTCAAAGGCCCTCACAACTAAATCACTGGGCCTGAGAATTATGCCTTCTACATCCAACATCATTAGAGCTTTCTTTAGGAACACGTTTAGAGAGGAACCCGTATCCACCAAAACGTGGGACAACACAACACCTTTGCATTCCATCGTGATATGCAAAGCCTTATTATGGTTTCTCCCCTCGGACGTAAGATCTCTATCTGTAAACCCCAACCCATGACTAGCATTTACATTGGCCACAACCGCTTCCAGCTGATTGATAGTGATCTCTTGAGGTATGTAAGCCAATTGTAATACCTTCAGAAGAGCCTCTCTATGTGCCTTTGAACACATCAACAATGATAGGATACAAATCTTGGTTGGTGTCTGATTCACTTGCTCCACCACTTTATAATCAATTTTCTTTATAATTCTCATGAACTCTTCCACCTCCTTCTCAAACACACTCTGCTCGGTGGCTGGAGTCACAACTTCTTTAGTGGCTACTTGCTTACCTTTGGCTTTGGCAGCTGCTTCAGCTTCAGTATTAGTTCAGAGAGCTTGTGGAGCAAATAAGCGTCCACTACGAGTAAAACCACCCAAACCTCCAACATTCACAACATCATGGTTGTTTGTCACTAGTTTATCTTCCACCTTCTGACCTTGCACATAAAAATCAGAGTCGTAATTCCAAGGAACGACTTTATCATCATTGTACGGTACATGCCTAAGAACAGTAATGGTAACAGGGTTAACGTCTTATGGCACATATATGGTTACAGGTTCCGACTGGGGAGGCACCGAAATATCAGCAGGGGTTAAATATATTGTCATAGTGGATACGCAGTCACTTTGGTTGTTCACTTTGTCGAACTGCAGTGAATCCTCATCCATCAGACCCTGAAGTCCGACTTTCAACTTGTCGCAACCATTAGGAGAGACTACACAGTCTTCACAGTCAAATCCGCAATCGGGAAACACTTGTCCTTTCAATAACCTTTCTTTTACAACTAGGAGGGGAGTCTGCACCTCCTCCACATCTGAAACTAAGTTCAACTGTTCACTGCTCTCAACAACATTAACCCTAGCCCCACCATGATTAGGCATAGGGTTGTTGGTAACATTCGGTGGTGGTGAGAAATTGATTTCCTTTGAATCAATCATGTCTTGCACCTTCATCTGCAGCGCCCTACACTACTCAATAGAATGTCCAGGAGCTCCGGAATGGAAAGCACGCCTGGCGTTAGCATCATAACATGGAGGAGGAGTACCCACAAGGGGAGCCAAAGTTCTCAGCTGGACCATATTCAAATCTAACAATCTCTGTAACAAGGTTGTGTATGTCATCGGGATGGCCTCAATAACACGACCAACATTCCTGGGCTGACGTTGTTGAAAAGATCTTTGCTGGTTATTGCGTTGCTGCTGCTGTTGAGGAGAAGGGTTTGAAGGTATAGTGACAACTGCCACATAATCATATGAATTTCTGCGCCCGCGGCCTCTACCTCGACCAGAAACAACATTGGTTTTTCCATCCCTTCTCCTCTGAGGTCCTGCAAAAGGCTTCCTTACCCCATACGAACTATTAGCACCAGTATCTTGAATTTTTCCCGTCTTCAACAAGTTCTCAACTCTTTCCCCTACTATAACAAGGTCATTAAACCTGGTTGCTGAATATGACGCCAAACGATCAATGAATACCCCTTGCAAAGTGCCCATAAACATGTTAACCATTTTGTTCTCCAATAGTGGGGGTTGCACCCTTGCAGCCAGTTGACGCCACCTCTGGGCATACTCCTTAAAGCTTTCCTTCGAGTTTCGTGACATGCTCTGCAACTGGGTGTGATTGGGAGCCATGTACAGGTTGTACTGATAGTGTTTAACAAAGGCCTCATCCAAATCCTTCCAGATTCTGATAGAGACCCTACTCAATTTCATATACCACTCATGGGAAGCCCCGACGAGACTGTCTTGAAAGTAATACATCCACAACTTCTCATCATCGGTGTGAGCAACAATTCTCCCGACAAAAGCTTGAAGGTGAGTCTTTGGGCAGGAAGTGTCATTATACTTGTCAAAAACGGGAGCCTTAAACTTATGAGGAATCCTTACTCCAAGCACCAAACCTAGGTCAGTAATGTCAAACCCCAAAGAGTTATGGGATTGGATAGAACGGATATGCTCATCCATTTCCTCGAAACGGTGATTGACCTCCGCCCCCTGACCTTCCACGTCTTCCAAGATAGTAAATTGGTCATCCTAATTATCCATATGATGTTAAGGACCTCCTCCAGCATTGACAACCACCTCCGGTTGAGGATTGCCATTATTTTTACCACGGGCTCCTGTACCATTATTAGCATTAGCATCTAACATCTCTTGCAGCCGTTCTTGATTTTGGTTCATGCCAGTTAGTAACGTCATGAACTGGTTCATTCGGTTACGCAACTCTGCCTGCATTTGATCCATGATTTGGCTTCTGTTTTCTTTTGTAGCATACCTATGCACTCTTTGTGCATCAATAGTGCCTGAAATAGGAGAGACGTTAAAGATCCGAGAACAATACCTGCAAAACAAACAAAAGGTGATATGTATGCAATGCAAACTTTCATGTTTTCTTTATCAGGGTATTTTTTCCCGGTTCTGGTATTTGTTAAAAAATCCAGATGGCCCTTTGAAGAAATTCTTTTGAGATTACTCTTTTCAAAGCTTCCACACCTTTCCACAACCAGTATTAAAGCACACAAAAATCAAAGGATCTGAAGTGACAACTTCATAAACAAAAATCACTAATGCAAAAGTAACATCCCCGTAGGGTTACAGGTCTTACAAAAAGTAACAAGTGTAGAAAAATAAATAAGATTCCCATAACAAACCTGTGGGTAATCTGAAATACAAGAAAAACAGACTAAAATTCTAAACTGCATGAAGACTCTGGCCCTTCATCTGTGAAATCCAGCTCCATCCTAGCCCTCTTCACATATGCCCTCCTTCCGAGGTCTTCCATCTATAAGAGTGCTTCATTAAGTTATTGAGAAGTTTCTTGTTGTCTCCTATAGGCACTTTCCAGTTCCTCCCTTTGAGAAGCAATATGCAACTTGTATGCCTCTTCTCTCTTTTTGTACCCCTTTTGGTCTTGATTTCTTTGTTCTTGCATCCAGGTGATGGACTGCTTGGCCTACCTGAGGGTCTTCTTAGTCTTTCTGAACTCTTCTTCCCTTATAATATCCATTAATCCCCTCCTTTAATAGTAGGCTTCTCTTTCAGCAAACTCTTTCTCATTAACTTCCTGAGCCACTTGTACTTTATGCAACTTTTCCTCTACAACTGTCTTGGAATGAGCTGTCTGGTGATACAAGTCGGTCATTTCTGCATTTTCCACTTTCAACTCCCACAACTGAGCCTCCAGCTTCTAGTAGCTTCCAAGGGAATAGTAGCCTGTATAGCAGGAACCTGGGTGACACGTCTCATGGATACAGAGGAGGCTCCACTAAGAAAGGGAGGAGGGTGATTCCCACACGATTCTTCAACCATGTTGCAAAGGGTTCATACATTTTAGGGTCCACTCTCCCAAATTCCTTCTTTCCTTTTTGTGTCTTCATAGACCAGGCTTGGTACACTTTGAGGACCATCTCCATGTTTCCCTCAACAGGGAGGTACAGTGACTCATTAATTTCCTCCTCAGATGGAGAATCTCTCAGGGGATATCCAAGCTGCCTCCTAGCTGATATCAAATTGTAGTTGATCAATCCCTTCCTTCCTAACAAAGGAACATTAGGAAAACTATCACATTTAACAACCATTTCCTTTCCAAGTATATCTCTGTCACAACCCCAAGCTATGTCTTCTGCAGTCAACCCCATTAATCTCTGAAACCACTTCCACTCACTCTTCAATTCTTTGAATGGACCTGAATTTGGTAATTGCTTAGCGAACCAATCAGCAAAAAGAGGAGCAAAATAGTTGACAGACCCTTATCTTCTCTCATTCCTGTAATGGACCCTATAATAGAAGTCACCCAGTAAGGTAGGGATATGATTCCTTCTGAAAAAGATGGACATAACTTCCATGCTTATTATCCCCTTGTCACTTGGAAACAGGCTAGTACCATATATTAATAAGGCCAATAACACACTAAACTTTTCCCATTGTCCTTCCTGAGCGTAGGCTAAAGCCTCCTGAATGTGTATGTCACAAGGCAACCTCTTTCCTTTGTTGTTTCTTAAACCATGTCTGACCCTGGTTAATGGCAGATGATACCTTCTGACAATTTCTTCCTATTTGAGAACCCTTCCTGAATCAAAATAAGGTTGCATCCCTCTGAACGAAATCTGAAGCATACTGGAGATTTCCTCTAGAGTGGGGGCCAATACATAACCAGAAAACACAAAACAGCGCAATGGTGCATCATAGAACTGCAGTAGTGTATGGAGGTTGTCCCTCTGATCCTCTGTAGGCCTATCCATATACCTGAGAATTTTCCTGAACTTAGCCTTGAAATCACCCAGAACCTTGTCATTCATCAATTCTTTCAACTTGTGTAGGTTCTTTGCCTCTGGTTGTGGAAAAGTGTAGTGCGCATTATTCTTCCGGGGTACTGTAATAATTCCTGCCATCTGGATATGAGAAAACAAGATATATCAGAACTGGGTATGAATAGAAATCCAACCTGAGAAATAAAAACACAAAAGATGTTAATGATGCTATGGTATGATGCAAATGCAATGCAAGGCACATATGATCAATCTGGAACTGTCTGGAAACCGGATATCAGAGCCAAGTGAAAAGAAAACCCAAATCCTATGGATAATAGCCCATAAGAACTCAGATAGTTATAGATAAATCCAGATCAAGGACCAAATAAACCCAAGAATTCTGGGCCCAAAGTAACTGTATCAGAACATAAGGTTGCACTAGTGATGAGGGTATGTTGAGGTCAATGGTTTCTACAAGCCTGTAAACCCCTCCCAATCTTACGGGTATATGCTCCGGGTCAAACATCACGTACTCTCAAAGCCGAGCATCAATAATACGCTCACCATTTCCGAGAAATGGCTCACGACCAAATCAGGGAATCAGTTTAGCATTATATATTACTCAGGGAGGTCTCAGCTGAGTCTGGGGAAAATAAGCATCCCTTATAAGTCTTCAGCTTCAAGCGCTGAAATCGAGAAACAATAGTATATTCATCCTGTAGGATACAGTATTATTGGCATACGACCAGATGATATGACTGAGTTCCTATAAGAGAATCAGGCCATCCTATACGAGTTCCAAGTGGGCCCTCGGGTGCGAATGGATTTGCCACATAATGTGGTCTTCCACTGTCACCACTGGAGAGGGATGTTTCCACAAGGTTCTCAAATGATCGGTCCCCAATCGCACATAACTATCAAGGTTGTGTAATGAAGTAAGGAAGACCCCTATATCAAGACACTTCCAAGAAGGTCGAGAATCTGGGTGTGAACGCACCAATACCCCCATGGCAAAATACCATGAGGCCATAGTGATTGCTCACGCTAAGTCCTAGGGTGCTCTCAGGCCGGGTGCTTGGCCAATCTCATCTCACAAATCACAGTAACCCCCAAGTCCCACCAAACAGAAAACCAGTCCAGACAGTCCAGTATATATATATGATACATGAAAATAAATACTGAAAACTGTAAATAAAGCTGTAAATAAACTGTAAATAAACAAAAGTAAAATAAACACGCAACAACAAACATAAAACACCCAAAGAAACAGAAACACACAAGCGCTAAGAGAGACTCTCAAAGGGAAACCAGAGATTTTGGTTAGGAGTCCCCAGCAGAGTCTCCAGCTGTCGCTCTCTGGTTTTCCATCCTTGTACAAACGTGAAAGTGGCGCGGAAAAGGTAGAGTCGCCAAACATGCATTTTTATCCCGAAAGAACGAGAATGGTAATGCTACACAAACCAAAGAAAAGAAAGGAAGGATAAAGGTCATGTGAACCAAAGAAACTGGGTTCGGGAGTCGGTTACGACTTGGGAAGGTATTAGCACCCCAGATCGCCCGCTGTACCCGACGGGATCCACGCTTGCAAAGAAATTGTTTTAAAGGGCGTAAAAAAGAAAGTTGTTGCAAAAGAAATACTGAAACTGGATAAGAAAAGAAAAATAAAGGGGGAAAATGTAGGGAAAATAAAAGAGTGCTCAAACGGACCCTACCCCGCTGCCTACGCACCTCATATGGACATAAGGATCAGAGTCGTCATAGTTTCCCTAACTAGGGTTGGAAAGATTGCTTGTGTTTTAAAATCTTGAACTGCTTATGTCAATGCTCAGGTGTTACAGGCTCGTCTGACACGAGTGCGTTACCGTCTTGCAAAGTGACAAGTAGGAGCAAGTTCTTATGTAATGAGTGAGGGTGATGAGAAAAAAAGTCCCAAGGAGAGACGCTTATTCTTTGTCTAGTGTTTTTTAGGAGTCTTTTAGGAGTGTGGCACAAGGAAGTGAAAGAAAATTCTTTTCTAAAGAATGTATTCCTATTACCATATCCCTAGACAAGATGAGTAACAAGTCCACCAAGAATGAAGAAGATCCTCAAACTTGTTTCCTAAGATTAGGGTTTGAATTCACTATCTTGCTTGAAATTATTAAGTGTTTTTGTAGGTTAAAGTGAAGAAATATTTTTTATGCTTTTCTTTGTGAAAATAGTCTTATGATTGAACTTGTGCATCATGCTAGACAAGCTTGTACCACCACCAAGATGGGGTGAATACAAGTGCCCCATGAAATAAGACCATGTATCAAAGACTACTTCAACCTTTATTAAATTATTTTTTTATGTTTTTGTATGAAGATGAGAGAAGAAGAACCAAAAAGGAGAAAAGGTAAAACAACTAAGGGGAAACTAATCAAGACCTAAAGTTGTCATGCAAAGGGTGATCCTAAGTTAGTGTGGTTTGAAGTTTATCCTAATGAAGAAGAAGGAAAGAAAGAAGAAGAAGAAACGGAGAAGAAGAAGTTAGAAAACAACTTACTTCTCTAAAGAAGTTAAGTTGCTTCTAAGAGGGAGAAGTAATGAAGTTATACAAAGGATGGCATAAGGCACATCACAAAGACAAGTATGAAAGAAAATAAAGAGATGACATAGAGGTTTGAAATGTGGATAACATCCACACTTCACTTACCATGTGCACCTACAAGAAAAGGTTAGAACATGTTCAAGTGATAAGATGAAAGCAATTAAGATCAAATGAGTTTCAAACATACAAGAGACCATATCAAACCATCACAAGCAGAAGTGGAACATTTCATTCACATGCCAAGATCAAATCAAACAAGCTCGTGAAAGAATTGAAGTAAGAAGTCACAACCAAAGTCATACAAGTTACCATAAAGAAACAAGCATACATGAGATGGAAAGAAATCCTACAAACTAAACATGTTCCCTAAACTTCAAGATCAGAATCCTAACATGGAAATAAAGTGTATAAACAAAGAGTAGAAGCACTCAAGAAAGCATACAAGTACAATTGACATCAAACATAAGAAGTATATGAACATAAGAAGTGATGTGAGCATACATATAAGTGTGAGACTTAAAGGATAAACCCCTCAAAGCAAACAAAGTAAAATCATCATGCAAAGACCAGGAATGAAACAACATGATATAAGACCTCAAATCAACCTCTAGAAGTTGGCACAAGTGCCCTCCTAACCTAATGAGCAAGCATACATCAAAATACTTTCAAAATAGAGAAAACAAGCACAAAAATTCACATAAAATGGAAATCATCCTAAAAAATTCAACAATTAAGCACAAAGGCTCCTTAAACATGTAGGATCATCATACCAAAAGAATATGACCAAAATCAGAAGAAAAATAGATAAAATAAAATCACAAAGATCAATTAGGGTTTTAAGACCTTCATCATAAAGCAACATAACAAAAGGAAAGCAATAACCTTCTAAAAATCAAGAATAAAATCTCATATAATCTTCAACATGTTAGAAATTAAATTCAAAAAGAACCAGGTTCATATCTATTACCAATCTCAAAATAGAAATTGAACAAGCTAAGGTGTGCAAATAAGAAAGCCAAATAAAAGAAAATAATTCCAAAATTAATTCTGAAAAGAAAAATAATGGAAACTTAAAAATAGAAATAAGGAAAATTAGGGAAAATTCAAATGATATCACACAAATATTTTTGTAATTTTTGAAAATGATTTGCTATTTTTAATAAAATAAAAAGAAACAGAAATACAAATTGAAAATAAAACAAAACAATGAGCTAAGGGTGTATTAAGCAGTCCATAATCAGTTCAAATACGCATATGGGCTCAAAATAGGGGTGAGATTATCATGCTAGGTCCAAGCCCAATCAACGTAGTCAACCTTCTTATAGTAAACCCTAGATCAAAAGTCAACATTAATTAAAACCATTTGATTCATCCTACACGCACAAAAATAGTCAACCAACCAGGCTAGTCAACAAATCCAATCCCTTTCACACGCTCACACACAATAGTTACGATGGACAAGCACACACCATAAACAAATCAAAAATATGAAGTCATGTGAGGAGCACGCCCCATTTTAATACGAAGGGCCATTATGTGCGTTGGATCACAAACACGAAGGGCCAAGATTGTGTCTTCTTGGTTCAAACTTGCAAACTCAACAAATGCAACAATCTCCAGAATCCGGTGACCGGAGCTAGGGCTCCGGCACCGGAAAATTCATAGCAAGAACAAATTAACACATAAATTCATATAAAGCTCCAGATCCATAGATTTAGGCATGGTGAATTCAAATCCAAGCTCAAAATTCATAAACAATCAACATACAAAGCATATCGAAGAGAACAAAGTTTCACATCCAAACTTTAAATCATCAATATAGCTTCAATACTCAATCATTTTCAAAAGTAAAAGCATCGGGACGATCAAGGAAACAAGGAGATTAATAAACACACAGAAAATTCAAGATTTATATATAAGAATCCAGATGCATACCTGAACTTGAAGCTCTTCAAATCCACCAAGAAAATCCTCTGAAATGTTCATATCTCCTCTTTAGCTTCTCTATTTGAAAAATAAATGCAAATGGAGCTTCCCTCTGAATTGTAAGATTCAAAACAACTTGCTTCTGATTTTCACTAAGAGAAATCCTTGCTTTCAGGTCAAACTAGAGGTTGATTATTGATCCTCACACCTCACTGATCATGATTATGGAAAAAGGAAATGCAATGTGTGGCTAGAATGAGAAATTCAAAGGCTTATGCAAAATTGCAAGAATAAATGGGAGTGAAGAATGAGAGAGGCTGAGGCTGTGAAATGTGTATCAGTCTCTTATATATGATGTGGTTTTTGCACTGATTAGGGTTTAGAGGAGAGTGTGTGCAAGGAATGTGTGATTCCACTCAAATTACAAAATTGCATGAAAAGTGTGAGTGAATGATTCATGCATGCAAAGCTCCCACATGTGCATAATCTAATCTAATTTCATCCCTTTATCACCCTTGGATTGATCTTATGGCTTAAAATTAAGTGGATCATGCTTTTTGCATGAATTTGCAAAAATTGCATTTTGAGAAATATCCATTTTGTAACCCAGAAGCTCTTGAGAATTTTTGTGCAAAATCATTTGTCATGGCTTACATTTAGGTATTATGATCATTCTTGGTCCATGGAATGCCTTAAAAATGAGTTACAAAGCAATTTGCAACTTGGTGTAAACTTGAAATAATGGAAAAACCCTAAAAAGAACCAAACTTCTTTTGGCCATAACTTGAGTTCCACACATGCTATGAACAAGTTCCTGTACTTTTTGAAAATGGGAGAGCATACCCTACAACTTTCATGTTCAAGGAAATTTCATTTGGAATCATCTAGGCCATGTAAGAATCATTTGAAGATTAGGGCAAAACTTGCCAAAAAAAGTAAGTTTTATTACAGGTCACTTACTAAATTTGGAAAACCTCTCATAACCTCTTTATTATTGATTATTTTGAGATCACCAAAGCTCTTATTTGACCTTAATAAGGTCCCTTTACTTGAAAAATATGATTGGAGGCCTTGAAATCCCACATTTGACTTTTCACATGCATAGTTGACCAATTTCTTTATTTACAAGTAACTGAAGAATTAACTGACTTTCTCAATGAATTTCTCACCAAATTTCACACATAGACCTCATATACCATATAAAAGCCTTTGACCACGAGAAATGGTCAAAGATATGAGAATTCCTTGATCTGAGGCAAAACCCTAATCAGGGTTTAACTGCGTAGGAGCCATTTGCACTGTTGAGCTTCTGGGGATGCTTCACCCTTCTTGACTTTTGTGGATGACTTTGAACTTGCATAAGATATAAGGAGACCTTGTGAGCTTCTTGAAATGTCACTTGGCTCTTGGCTCTGCCTGTAGAACCATAAATCTCTAAATGATTGATCATGGGCCCTGTGCTAGAACATGTGAATGCTATGCTTCATTTTTCTAAATGCTAGGATATGGTATGTTATATGGTATGCTTATGATATGTAAATGATGATAAAAAAGAGATGGCAAATTTGGGGTGTTACAACACCTAGTTTTTATTATTTTCCTTTCTTCGGTAGAATTTTAATCTAATGTTAAATTTATGTAACATGTCTTAAGGCGCGAAAGTAAGATACCTTAGCTTCCCGTGTTATCATCCAACAAGTCGGCATCCAAAATATCCTCGCAAATTGAATTTGCAAAGTTGGTTTTTCCATTGACCTCCTTACCCTCAATAGGTTATCATCCTCTAATATTTTTTACAACCCGTATATACGGCCAAAGGGTGAGTTAAAAATGGGAGATTGTTTCCGCACTAAAGAAGAGTGTGTGTGAGTTATCAAAAAATTTGACATGGAAAAATCCGTTGATTATACCATATATTGCACTAATGCGAGAAGGTATGTCATTCTTTGTCGTAATGTGCTTTACATGTTTCGACTGACATCATCTTACAGAAAGAGGAATGATTCATGGGAGATAAGTTCTATACATCCACTTCACACTTGCACCACCACTAATATTTCACAGGATCACAATAAATTAAACTCTGAAGCGATGTGTCAAGACATTTTGCCTCTTGTTATAAAGGACCCTTCAATGAAAGTGAGTATAATAATCTCTCACATTGTTACACAATATAATTATACTAACTCGTATAAGAAAACATGGATTGCAAGAACAAAGACCGTTGAACGAGTATGCATAAATTTGGAGGATTTGTACAAATAACTTCTATAATATTTGGTGGCACTTAAGACATATGCTCTGGGAACTGTTACAATTTTGAAGACACTGCTGACATATACGTCGGACAAAACTTATGTCAATGGAAATAGAATATTCCATCGACTCTTTTGGACGTTTCAACCATGCATCAAAGGTTTTGTATTATGCAAACATATTCTTCAAATTGATGGAACACGACTTTACGGGAAATATAATGGCACATTACTTATGGAAGTGGCATAAGATAACAATAATAATATATTTTCAATTGCCTTCGCTCTGGTTAAATGTGAGACTTTTGGTGGTTAGAGTTTATTTCTCGAGAATCTCAGAACCCACATTGCTCCACAACCTAACCTCTGTTTGATTTTTGACAGACATGTATCTATTGAGAATGTGTACAATAATTCTGAGAACTGATGGAAAAATTCTCCTTCTAGCCACGTCTGTTGCATTAGACATATTGCACAAAATTTTATACAGGAAATCAAAGATGCGAAACTTCTGAAAAAAGTCGTGAATGTAGGGTATACTTTAACTCAACCATCGTTCTGACGCTACTGTGAGGAAAATATATTGTCAAATGCGGATGCACTAAGGTGGGTGGATAATATTCCATTGGAGAAATGGACAAGGGCATTTAACGAAGGATACTAATGAGGCAACATGACAACAAACCTCGTTGAATCCATGAATGACGTCTTCAAAGGCATTAGAAACCTACCAATAACTGCATTGGTGGGAGCAACCTATTTTAGATTGGGATCACTTTTCACAACCAGAGGCGAAAAAATGGAGTTCAGTGTTACTGTCGAGACAATTTTTTAGTGAAAGTTGTATGAAAGTGATGAAGGAGGAATCTATCAAAGCTAACACACATGTCGTTACAATCTTTGATCGTCATAGACACTGTAACAGCCCGGGCCCCTCGCAAGGCAATCCCGGCACTGCCACCTCATGATCTTCTCTACTCCCCTCACTAGTAGAGTTTTTGCCTTCCGTGGGAATCGAACCCTGTACCCTGGGGTTCAAGTACATGTTCAATCCATTCCCACTACCAATTGAGCCTTTTTTTGTAACAGCCCGGGCCCCTCGCAAGGCAATCCCGGCACTGCCACCTCACGATCTTCTCTACTCCCCTCACTAGTAGAGTTTTTGCCTTCCGTGAGAATCGAACCATGTACCCTGGGGTTCAAGTACATGTTCATTCCATTCCCACTACCAATTGAGCTAGTAGCTCAATTGGTAGTGGGAATGGAATGAACATGTACTTGAACCCCAGGGTACATGGTTCGATTCTCACGGAAGGCAAAAACTCTACTAGTGAGGGGAGTAGAGAAGATCGTGAGGTGGCAGTGCCGGGATTGCCTTGCGAGGGGCCCAGGCTGTTACAGACACACTTTCAATGTAAATGAAACAATGGACCACAACGAAGGGAAATCGAATGGAGACTATCAGGTCCAACTAAATAAAGGTTGATTCGATTGTGGTAAGTTTCAAGTCTTCCGTATGTTTTGCTCCCATGTCATTGTGACATGTTCATATTACCGCCATGACGTTTCCAAGCATCTATTCGATGTTTACAAAGTGATAAATGTATTGAATGTGTACAACAATAACTTTCTGGTGGTAGTAATGAAAGATTATTCGCCTACATATCAAAGGGACATAATTTTTCACAACGAATATATGTGACAGAAGAAAAAGGATCGTCCAGACAACATACGTATTAGAACAAAAATGGATACGACTGATAAAATGGTAAAATTATGTGGTATATGCTGTTAGACCGGACACAATAAGAAAAAATTATCCTAATGTTAGAGCAATTTCTACATTATCATTTTTTTTTAAAATAATTTTTATAGCATTGATATCTCCTTTCAAGATGTTCCAAAAATATATTTTCATCGGAGGTTTCATTGCTGAATAACATTTTGTGTCCATATCTTTTGTCAACAATAATAAAGTTGGTGAAATAAATAAAATAAATATATAAAACAAGTTGTAAAGTAAATGGTAAAAGACATGTCTATTTATGTTTTAAAATGGAATAGATTAGTAATTTTTGTAATGTGAATTATTTTGAAAATAAATTTGAAGATTTTTTTACGTAAATACCCCTATTTTTAAAAAATATTCTCCAAATAACCCACTTTTTAAACAATTTCCCAATCTATCCCACTTTTAAACAATTTAAAGAGGAGTCGCCAATCCAATTGGCGATCATGTACAAAATTAAAGAGCAGTCGCCAAACCAATTGACGACACCTCTTTAATTTTGTACATGATCGCCAATTGGATTGACGACTCCTCTTAAATTGTTTAAAAATAGGGTAGATTAAAAAATTGTTTAAAAAATAAATTATTTGAGAAATATTTTTGAAAAATAGGGGTATTTAATTTACATACAAAAATCAAATATGGATTATTTGGACAAAAAATTCTTAATATTTCTGTTTTAGTCCATCCTATCTATCTTTTATTTAGTGTTTGATATTCAAGGTGGAATACACTCTTTTCTTTCACCATCTCCAACAAAAATGCTACTATTTCTCTCTACAATCGCAGTTCCATCCATTTCCCGCGTAAAATTCCTCCCCAAACCCTCACTCTTCACTTTCACATCTCTCCGCCGAATCCAACTTCCCCGCAAACATTCTACTCACACCGTCTCTTGCGTCGTGAGTGAACTACACAACCGAACTCCCAAACGCGATGGAGACCTTGTCATTCTGGGAATCGAAACTAGCTGCGACGACACTGCCGCCGCCGTCGTAAGCTTTAATTTCTTTAGTTTATTATTTTCCTGTAAGCGATGTTATGGAATTGTCGTTTAATAGTTTTTTGTGGTTTAGGTGAGAAGTGACGGTGAAATTTTGAGTCAAGTGGTGTCTTCTCAGGTATGGTATTGTATATGCGCAGTTTTTTTCAACTGTAGTATACTGTAATACGTGAAATTGATGCATTTTCCCCTTCTTATTCACTTATTTTAGGAGTAAATACTCAAATTGGTGATTGAAATTATCAATTTATTTTAAAAATGGTCGTGGTCGCGTAAAGGATTTAGCAATTTCAGTCGGCTAGGTGACGCGACGGACACTGATGATAGTGGCCGTGGTGTGAATTAATCACAATTTGTTCTTTAACATAAAAATGGTAAGTAACCGATACCGTTTTGTTGTGGCTGTTTTCACGGTTGCGGATCATTTTTTAAAACCTTCACATTGTTGATATTTAAAGAGATTTCTGAAATTGCAAATTTTTTAATTGAATTTGTCCCTCCATTAGTATATGTAGGACTAGAATAACATTAAGTTGGTAATATTGAGGATAAATTTGAAACTAAGTCGATGTTGTTTGAGATGCATGTGATGATAGACTCAAACATAGGGATGAATTTGGTCAACATTTTGGAATTCCGGGAGTCTTTTTGTAATATTGATAATGTGAGGGACTAGGTCGATACCACCCTACAATTCCAAGGACTAACTTGATTACTTATGTTTCTGTTGAACATTGTGCTTTAGTGTTACATGCTGCATTGGCTAAGATATTAGATATGTGGTGGATTTGTTCTTTGAGTATGCAAATGCGATGCATAGCTAGTCCAGGGAAAAAGATTCAGATAGATAATCTTAGGTGGATCGTGGATGCATTCTGCATTGACAAATAATTAATTGGCTCAACAAAGCATAACGAGATGATAAAATATGGATTGGAAAAAAAACTAATTAAGTATATTGCCAAGGGAATCTTTAATTTTGCCTAGCTTGAACTAGTAAAAGTAACTAAAGTTTGGTTAAAATTGATTTTGGTACTTCTGAGAAGGTTATCAATTATTATAAGATGTGAAAGAAGATTGTGTTAATACGCGGTAATTTCATTTTCTAACTAATGATTAAGCTGGTGGTATGAGCCACTTGTTGCACATGATTTCATTGAATATAGAAATGCTTTCTAACTGTGTAACTTCTTCACATTAAGGCAGATCTGCTAGTGAAGTATGGAGGTGTTGCTCCGAAAATGGCAGAAGAAGCTCACTCACAAGTGATAGACCAGGTACCTCATTCCTATCCAGTTATCAATATATCCCAGCTTGAGCACATCCTTTATACATCAAGGAAGACAATTTTTGTCCCAACTCCCAAGTATACTTTTGTTGCATACTAATCTAATTGTTTGAACTTCAAAGCTTTCTATGAGGTGACCACGTAATTCCACTGTTTTAAAAAGCCATGCATCTTACCAGTTATCAGTGGTTGTCTTAGTTGCTGGTCCAATTCTTTCAAACAGAACCTGCTGGAATATTAGTAACTTTTGAGTTACTTTGGTGCCCTAGGACAATGTTTGTAGAGTACCATCAGGTTCTCAAAACGGAATATTAGTAACTTTTGAGTTTGGTGCCCTAGGAGGATGTTTGTAGAGTACCACCAGGTTCTCAAAACAGATTTCTAATAGGGCTTCCTATACCTTTTCTATCTCATTTTTCTCTCTTCCCTTTTATTGAGTTAATGACACGCGCATAACAAGTTTACTTTTCATAATAGGTTGTGCAAGAAGCCCTTGATAAAGCTTCTATGACTGAGAAGGATCTCACCGCTGTTGCTGTCACTATTGGTCCTGGTTTAAGTCTCTGCCTTCGTGGTAATACACTCACTAAAGAAACCTTAGAAATAGACTTACATAAATTAGACAGAAGTTCTGTGCATTCATTGAGTGAGCACTCATCATTTTTCCAACTATAAGTTTTGAAAAGAATATTGAACATATTAAAAGAATATTGAACATATTAACATGAACTATAACTTCAATCTTTCTGTTTAAACGCTAGCTCCCATATTTCCCAATGACATATTGATCACTGTCAATATTTCCAACATGTGATATTATATAACTTCAATATATTTCATTGTATTTCCCGTGGATTTCATGAAATAAGCAATAACATGCCTGTTGGAGTTGGTAATTAATTGTAACAACATTATAATATTTATGTCGCTTGATGATATTCATTAATTAAACTTTTCTGGTTGAAATATCAACAAAATGAAGTTTTACCTTTGCGATTCTCCAGGTTCGCTTTTTATACTACAGAACCATTATTTAGCAGGTAAAAATGCCATGCAGTTGTGGCAGCTCTTGCATGGTAGTTGACAGAAAATTTGTCTGCTTTTTTTTTTCTTCCTCAATGTATTGGTGCTCTAATTTTGCAGTACTGTTAGTTGACCATAGAAGAAAATGAAAAAAGAACTGATGAAAAGTGAAAGAAAATTTAGAGATAGTTTAAGAAAATCCTTTGGAGTCGGTATCTATTTCCATACATCAGAATGAGTTACAAGATAACTGCTCTGTCTATAGAGGACAAGAAAGTTTATACCAGTTAGACTAAAACTAAGCAATTGATTGTAATGTTTGAGTTCTGATTGAACATAATTCTGTTACACAGCTCAAACATTTAAATCATTTAGACATGAACCTAATATAGAAGCTTCTAGATCCTGCTGCATGACCTAAATTGCCCTGCCACAGCATGCACAATACACCCTAACACGCATGTTGGGTAACTGGATCTTAAATAAATAATACAAAGATGTCATTAAGCCGAAATTTTCAAATTTGATTGTTCAAATTTCAAGCTATAGGCATGCATATCTGTTTCTGACTTAAAGTAGGCATTGGAAGGCATATCTTTCATTTACTGATCTTCTATATGTTTTAGAGGAATTCTTGCTATCAATTACATTTGTCCTTGTCTTGCACATTGCAGTGGGGCTGCAGAAAGCTCGGAGAATTGCGGGGGGCTTCAGTTTACCCATTATTGGCATCCATCACATGGAGGCTCATGCTCTAGTTGCTAGGTAAACCTATTGTGTTGTGGTCCTCTAATGAATATATATTTTTTGCTCCTATATGATGGTGCAGAGGCATGCTTAAAATAGTTTAAATAGCTATTCTGTTCCTGTATGTTGTTATACTTCTAGAATTTTTTACACTTTCTTATCGCCTTTTGTGCTATTTTCGTAAGACATGCATATCTTTTGTTTTAGGTTAATTGAGAAAGATTTGCAGTTTCCATTCATGGCCTTACTTATTTCAGGTAATATTCATGTTCACCTGTTTTTGGGGTTTAAGTTTTATTAGTCGTGCTAGTATTCTTCTTTTACCTTGTTCTGCTTTCATTTTTCTTCTTTGGGTTGTTGAATTGTTTCTAGTTCTAGTTTATGTTTCAAGGATTTTGTATTTTGTGGCGTTTGCTGGTAATAGGCTCTGCATAATATAACTACCTTTAATTAAGCCAGGACAATTTCTAACAGATTTAAGTTTTGAATTAGTGAAATTTACAGCTTGATCCTTCACTTTTTTGATTATGTGGTTACATACTTTTGGTCAAGCAACATCTGATTAAGTTTAATGGCCTGAATATAGGAGTAGGAATAGGCTAGGTCAGGCAAAAATATTTCAAGGTCCAAGCCTTGCTTGCTACCTATTATATAGTTTTTTGTTTTTGTTCTGGCCTAGCCTTTTTGAAGGTCTGCTCTGCTCCGGTAACCTACTAGTGTGCCAGGTAAATTATGTAAGTTGAACCAAATATTACAAAATCTAAGTCTAATTTGTTTTATAAAAAGAAAAAAATATTTTTACGGTATAACTTAACCTTTTTAAAAGTCTAAATGACATGATAATCTATTTTGCAATAAGACCTTTAAAATAGTAATCTTATGTCTATATAAGACTATATGCCCAAGTTTGTATATAGACTAGTTTGCTTAAACTATTGAAATGGTCAATAAGCATACGGTTTTAAGACAGTGCACAAAGTCTAACATTTAATAATAATGGCAATACAAATAACGACAACAAAAGTTATTCTTTATATTTGTTTAAATAGGCTAATTTGGTAGGCCTAACAAACTTTTTGGATGGCCTAAAACTTATTCAAAACAGTTCAATTTTCATGTTATAACTTTTGTGACAATATTATCCGATCTACCATGTTTCAAACATAATTTTCAAACTACCCATATTTAAAAAAAAATAAAAAAATCCATGAGTGGGTCCTCTTTAAAATATAAAAGGAGATGCCGATGCAGGCCCAGTCACCCTTTAAATTATAAGTTATAAGTGGGCGCCAACCATGTTGGAGTCACCCTTTTGAACGATTTTTTATTTTAATTTTAATATATTTGATATTTTTTAATAATGAAAAAAAAAATAATTTTATATACTCATAAGTATGTTACATTGAGGTAAGTTATACATTAATTTCTACAATTAGGTCGTCTGATTCGTCCGCCGGTTCCGCATCCTTGCGGACGTATTTCTCTTCGTGCTAACTGAGGCGGTGGTGGTAGTTGCACACGAGATGTTTCATAGGAAATCGTTGCTGATGGTTGAGTCGGATCGCCGTTAAGAACCACTAACACGTAGGACCATGAAGATTAGTCCAAATTAGTAAACTCGTTCAAACCAAAGGGGCTACCCATGCCTTCATAGTTTTGATGGGTTGGTTGGGATGACGAGACAATGTCAGGACATTAGTCGGGTTGGTTGTGTGGGGACATTGGAGTGAAAGTTTGTGTGGGTAAAAATTGTTGCGGAATTTGGTACGGTTGGTAGTAAGATGAGTTTGTTGGTTCCATTGAGAGTATGATTGGTTGGATGGTTGGATTTGTTGGTATGTTTGGGAGTATGTTTAGTTTGGTGGTTGAACTGAGGTGGATTGAATATTGATAGTGGGTTTGTTCGTTGAATTGTGGGTGTGCGAGTGGAATGGATGGTTGAATTTGAGTATAAGTGGGTTGTTGGGAGTTGGTTATGTGACGTCGATGCTCGTTGGCGTGTATCAACCAAATATGTTGGAGTAGACAAGAACCCAATGGAAACCGATCTACGATCTATACCAATAAATGTATTATTGGGATGGTTTAGTCTCGAATGGCAGCACAGTGTCGGCCAGGACTGACTGACGATGTCTCCATTCATGGATTTCATCTTTGACCTATTTCGTCCACGACTTGTATTCCCATTGGTCTGAGAGTTTACTTTTGTGGTATTTTTTGAAATTTGATATTTTCTGTAGCACATCAAATTGATGTTTTATCCGATCACCGTGGTGCATCTCAATCGTAGTGAGGAACATGATCAGTGTCTTTGCAATCCACACCGCAATGTCTCGTGGATTGACTTTATGACTTTATGCATGCCTTCCAACTCAAGATATGGTCTCCGAAGAAACTATATGAGAAAATAATATAAGTTTAGTATAATAATGAAGATAATTATATTTTAAATAAATAGGATAGTCAGAATACATCGTTTGGATCTATATGATCCAACAGGCGTTGTATCATGCTTTAAAGAGAACATTTTTCGTAATTCATTCCATGTGCTGACCAACTACAAAATGAGTATAAATTATTTCGTGGTATTAGTAAAAGTTAAGTAAGATGAGCAACTTAGTAGAAAAAATTTGATGTAGAGTTACACGTATGTCAAAACAAATGGATTGGGGTTGACTGACGCTAGATTGGTGATTCTCGACCAATCCCAAGCTTGGAGAAGAACAACACATCCGATAATCGTAGAAGTATTTGCCTTTGCATTGAGACACAAAGCTCTAGAGAGACATAATAAAACACCGAACCTTCCATTATATGCATTTATTTTGTCTATATCTTCTAATAAAGATAAAAACATTGCATGAATATTGCAACTAGTTCTATCAGAAAATTAAAATAAACTTATTAATAACATTATATAGAATCTAGTCTTTATAAAATCAATTTCAGGAGAATTTTCGGTTAATTTTATAGCTTCATAATTTCTTTTGAGCTATGTTAATTTAATTTTGGAACTCCTCAAATCTTTTTCAGTCAAGTAGGGTAAATGTAAAAGCGTAACAGTGGCTATTGAAAGATGGAATGTATGCGTTTTGGGTCATAATAAATACGTGCACGAGTTCAAAATGCCTCATAATCCTAAAAAATAAAAAATAAATATATAATGAGCTTCATAATTATATATTTGCATAAGAATCAAAATATAAGAACATTTGAGAATTATGCTTACAAAATTAGCAATATTGTCAATTGTTGCTCTGTGTGATTCTCCCATTGTTAATAGAGTCATCTTTTACTTTCACTTTGAATTTGAGAGTTATTAAAGATTATTCTTGCTCTTTAAGAAAGGTGACGATCTAAAATACATACATTTCACCTTCCAATAGGTGAAACCACTATTACGCTTGAAAATACATACATGTTATTGGGATACCCATTGTGAATATTAACCTGAGTGTCTCTGTTAAACTTTTACATTTACACTATGAAGCTATAAAATTAACATTCTTCTGAAATTGATTTTATAGTCAAGATTAGATTCTATATAATGTTATTAATAAGTTTATTTTTATTTTCTGATAAAACTGATAGCAATATTCATGTAATATTTTTACCTTTATTAGAAGATATTGACAAAATAAATACATATATTTTGGGGTCTAGTGTTTTACTCTATAGATTTACCGGAAGCTCCAAATTAGGGCCAATCAGTGCCAGTTAACCGCAATCCATTCGTTTTTCCATAAGCAACAAAGTAAGTCTACACCAACACAAAGAAAAATACCTCCTCCGCGGGTAGGGGCAACACGAAGAAATAGGGGTGGGAATAGGTTAGACCGGTCTACAGGGGCCTATGGCCTAGCCTATTTAAGGCCAGGCCAGAGGCTTAGGCTTTTTTAAAAGTCTATTTAATTAAATAGGCCAGACTTAGACTATTAAAAAAGCCTATGAAGCCTTATAGGCCGGCCTACATACATATATATATATAAAAGTTGTCCTATATATGCATGTATATAATTATTAGAAAGAAGAATACATATGTTGACTTATAAATGCATATATATTAGAACAAAGGATAAATAAGTCGGTTTATATATGCATATATAGGTCAGCCTATGAAGATTCTAGAGTAATATGTAATAATTGAGAACTTTAATAAGAAAAAAGTTTGTAAATAGGCTTTCAGGCCAGGTCAGGCTTTTAAAAAGGCTAGGTCAGACCAAAAAAGTGAGCCTATAGTAGGTCATAGGCCAGACTCATGCCTTTTAAGTTTATCGTAGGCCAGACTCAGGCCTTATAAAGCCTAGTCTAGCCTATTTTCACCCCTATCCGCGGGTATGCGGAACCGGAAGACGAATAGGACGACTAGTGGTAGAAATTAATGTATAATTTACCTCAATGTAACCTATTTATTAGTATATAAAATTAATTTTGTTTTTTTTCATTATTAAAAAAAATCAAATATATTAAAATTTAAAAAAAAAATCGTTCAAAGGGGTGACTCCAGCATGGTTGACGCCCCCTATAATTAAAAGGATTTCTGAGCCTGCATTGACGCCTCCCTTTATATTTTAAAAAGGGTTGAGGTGCTATTGACGTCCCTTTTCACGGATTTTTTTTTGAAACATGGGTAGTTTGAAAATCATGTTGAAAACATGGGTAGATTGGATAATATTGTCTCAAAAGTTGGTTATTGTGGTGAAAAATTCAAAAAACTTTGATCTGACTTATTTGACTTTTTTAACCGATGAATTTGGTTTGGCCTGGACTTGATATAGGCTAAGTTATAGACTCTTATCAGTGGCCTGATCAATTCCCCTCCCCTCTTATAAAACAAATTGACACGGAATGTTAATGAAGCTTTTGGCTAGGTTGGCTTGCGAATGGTCTTCATTTGGATATACTTGACATTCCATATGCAATAAGTTGTTTAAGTAAGAACAACTATCATCTAATCAATAATTCATTGACTGTGGAACCAAGGCACGACATTCCTCATTTCCACTTCAATAAGCTGAGAAAGATGGTTGGTTGGGATGCCAACAGTTCTCATTCTTCAAGTTCTTTTCATGTTATAATACTTTAAATTAAAAATATATTAATCACAGCCTTTCTCTACAAAACCACTCTCAAATAAAGTGGAAGATTTCTATCTCTTTCCCTCCCCTAAAGCCCTCCCCTCACCTCTCCTCCAGTCTCCCATACATAGCCTAAGTATTTCCTATTCTTCACATCCTTAACTTTTCATACAAAGGAATGACTTTTCACTCATAACCTTCATTCCCCATCAATAATTTATATTCTCCTAAAGTTGGACACATAATTTCACATTGAAGTCAAATGTAAAGATATTTTGCTTATTTTATTTTATTTTTATTTTTTTTATTATTATTATTATTTTTTTTATGTAGAGATGTTTCTTCAGGTACAGTTTCTGAGCCAGTGTTGTCAAATATCAATAGAGAAATATCGGATCGCGTAGCGGGCAAATATCGGAAGCCACAAAGCGATTAAAACATAAATAAAAACACAAAAAATTGAAATTTTCAAATCCAATAACTAAAATAGAAAAGCTACAAACAAAAATTTAAAAAGAATTAAAACTCAAAGGCTTAATTGTAATTTTGGTCCCCCTATTTTCATTTTTTTTCCAGTTTTGGTCCCTCTATTTCAAAATTTTTTGGTCCCTTTATTTTCATTTTGTTTGAGTTTTGGTCCCATATTTTAAGTTTTGTTTTGGATTTTAACACCCCCCTCACGCCCAGGATTGAACCTAACTCAACCCTACAAAACTGGTTGGTAGAGTGAGGATAGCCCGTACTTATATACACAAGTTCATGCCATATATTGTCTGATGTGGGACTCTTAACAAAGGGCATCCTCATCATTCTCATCCTCAAAGACTTTCATTCCCAGCATCAACTTCATCACCATCCATCATCCTAATCAGCCACTAATTACATCATCCTAATCAGCCACTAATTACATGAGTCTTCTATGTCACCGAGTGAAATTGGATCAATTCATCCCTATAGTTGTATCAATTTCATTACAAGACGAATGTACAGGTAGGTATATATAATACCAGGCGCTGACTCAGTATGAAAGAAGAGGAAGAACATGTATATATAATACTAGGCACCGACTCAGTAGCCAACATTTTCCTTTTTCAATGTTTCCACCTCTTTAGATTTTACTTTTCCATCTCTTCACCTTACCCTCTTCTGTTTCTATTTTTCCACCTCTTCACCTTATCCTCTTTAATGTTTTTAAAAATAATTTATAAAAAATAATAATAAAAATATGGCTTCCGATATTCCATTCATAACCGGTATACCGGTATACCGTAAAATCGCCAATATCGCGAAATTGAAATGTTATATGGCTTTTGTATCGGATAGCCAAAATTCCGATACACAATACCTGTAGACCGGCGCTATACCGGATATTTAACAACACTGTTCTGAACAGTCCAGTTTGTTGCAAACCTGTGATTTAACAGTCATTGATCAGTATATTTTTTAGGTATTGGTACACTTGGCTATCTTGTATGAGATGACTTACATTATTTTTATAGGTGGACACAATCTACTCATTCTTGCACGGGATCTTGGGCAATACATACAACTTGGAACTACAATAGATGATGCTATTGGTGAGGCTTATGACAAGATAGCAAAATGGCTTGGACTTGACATGAGTAGAAGTGGTGGTCCTGCTATAGAGGAGCTTGCTAGAGAGGGCAATGCTAAATCAGTTAATTTTTCTGTAAGTTGTACGATATTATATTCCTCTCTCTTCCTCCGTGCTATTGGTTGTTGCGTTGCATTAAATATATGTTCTTTCCTGACATTACAATGGCTGTTGTTGCGCTTCTAGTGGTGATTAAAGTTTATTACTATGTTTGCTCTAGATTCCAATGAAGCAGCATAAAGATTGCAACTTCTCCTATGCCGGTTTAAAAACCCAAGTAAGGCTGGCAATTGAGTCCAAAAAGATGTACGTAAATATTTTAAATTAATAAATTTGCTATTTATTAGTAAACTATATATAATGACGGAGCAATGCCATAACCTGATTGGTTATCTGCCGTTTATCTTATCACACACACTTTGTTTAATGCAGTTTTCAACAGTACAAGTTTAATATAAAAACTTACTTTATCGAATAAGTGATTGATTTACACGGTCTGTTTAATAGTACCCTTTTTTCTCATCTAGTCAAATTACTTTTGCATATTTTCATTATTACATGCTTATGAGTATATGAGCTATATGCAGAGATGCGAAAATTCCTATTTCTTCTGCAAGTTATGAAGATCGAATGTCACGGGCTGATATTGCTGCTTCTTTTCAGGTTAGTTATACTTTTGTAGGTTTTGTAGTTTTGTAGATTTTATGAGAGAATCCCTCCCTTTAAAGTTTATAAGCAGAGTTTAGCATTTCCGTGCTCTCGCTGTTCACCTTTAACACACGTCTTTTAGGGCCCGTTTGTTTCGCTAAATCCATTTTTTAAAAGCTAAAACAAACAGGCCCTTAATATGTCTTATTTTTTCTGATTTCCGTATGTCAAGCAGCGAATTGCAGTGTTACATCTCGAGGAAAGGTGTGAACGAGCAATACAATGGGCATTGAAGATGGAGCCTTCTATAAAACACTTGGTAGTTTGAAATCTAAAATGCCAGCTTTGTGAAATAACTTCAATGCTTCTCCTTACTATTAATTTACATGAAGTAACTATGTCATTCTACTTCTTGTCTGTTGCAGGTTATCTCAGGTGGTGTTGCTTCAAATCAATATGTTAGGGCTCGGCTAGATACAGTTGTGAAAAAGAATGGCCTACAACTTGTATGCCCTCCTCCCCGGCTTTGTACTGACAACGGTAATCCGGCATTTGGAAGCCAATATAAGACCTTGTTTAATCTTTGTCATATTAAAGCTAATATGTTACCGGATTGTTTTTGAGCTGAATAGGTGTAATGATTGCTTGGACTGGTATTGAGCACTTTCGTGTGGGAAGATACGACCCTCCACCTCCTGCAGAAGATCCAGAAGACTTTTTCGTGCGTTTTCTGAACATTGACAAAATATATGAACTAAAAGCATTTTTATATCAGATGAATTTGCTTTCCTATTATGAAGTCTCTAGATGCATCGAATAATAAATTGAATTTCTGAAAGAGAAACATGGTTAATTCTTTTCAAACAATCATCAAGATCAGTTACCATTGTTACCTAGTTCATAAAAAAGTTACATCCATTTGTAACCTTGTTGAGTTGGTGCAAAATTCAAATGACTTTAGTGGTACTTGTTATTGCTAAAGTTTTCTTCATGGTTAAAAATTGATGAAAATGTATTTTCATCATATGCTGCATATTATGTTCATATTTCATCAATCTCTTATTGATTTTATTAAACATTGATGTATTTTCAGTATGACGTACGCCCAAGGTGGCCGCTGGGGGAAGAATATGCTGAAGGAAGAAGTGAATCTCGCTTCTTAAGATCGGCACGTGTCCATCCTTCTCTTACATCTCTAATTCAAGCATCATCGCAACAGTGACATTGCATGAACTTTCGGGTTGCTTCAGCCTCTTCAAGTCCCTTTACATATACATGTTGCCAAATTTGATTATTTGGCTGGAAAAACTGGCCATTTGAACCAGTCTCATCAGAAAACCCAGCTAAACAATGTCACATCAGGGAAAACCTCATAGTTGTGGTTGGAAGAGACGAAAATTGATTACTGCAATGATTCAAATCTCTGTTGTAAAATATATCATAATGTCCGCTTTTTTTTAGTTCTAACATAATGCTATTTAGAATGAAAAAAATATTAATGTTACTTGTTAATAATAATTTTCGTGGGTTAAAGTATATTTTATCTCTTATAAATTTATATAGTAGTCTAAATATAATTCTTAAAATAATTATAATTCTTAAAGTAATTATAATTGTGCTTCCGGTTAAACGAATTGCTTCATTTGTTCTACAACAATTGCCATATTTATGAAATAATTTGTTCTAAAATGTGTGCAACACATTGACGTATCGATTTACAAGACAATGTGTGTTTGAATAACACTAGCAGGATAGACCCATGAGATAGTACATTGACATATCGATTTACAAGACCATGTGTGTTTGAATAACACTAGCAGGATAGACCCATGAGATAATACATAACACATTAGCCTGTTAGTTTGTGAGATATGATGTATATGGATAACATCATTTGGTCAACCCCTGAGACAATACATAACACATTGGTTTATCGAAATAACATTACCCAAACAAACCACTGAGACAATTCATAGCACACTAACGTATCAATTTACATGATAGAGTGTGATCCAGACAAAACCCTAAGACAATACATAACACATTGGTCTATAAGTTTACATGATATATGTAACAATTGTAACACCCCATTTCTATCCGGTAAATATATTGAAAATCAGAGTAGAAAAATCCAACCAACAAGTAAGCAAATAGGATGTTACATTTCAACTTTGAAACACTTTTTCAATTATTCAAATAATAATACCTTGATACATAACACTTTCAAATTCGGATGAAACTACAAAAACATCTTTTATTCATTTTTGAAGCCAAAACAACTTTTTACAACTACGCAACGGATTCTCAATTATTCAACTAAACATAATACAACATCCTTTTCAACTTAACAACTTAGTAGCATTATGCTTCTAATGCAAACAACTTGAAACAACAACGACTAGATCAAATACAACACTAAAGAAACTAAGCGTTCATCCCCCGAGTGTTACATATTAGAGCATCGACACCGACTCGAACTAACGAAGATAACCATCTTCCTTCAAGCTACCTGCACGTTACCAACATAGGGGTAACATTCAAACAGAAGGGGTGAAATATCAAATTTTATAAACAAAGTATGATAAATAATACATAGACATGAATCATACGACTTCACCACTTCACATCAACAACAATAACTTAACAATCACCCACATTTTATTAACTTACTACACCTATCAACATTTACTACGAAAACAACATAATCAACTTAACAACATCAACAAACCTAATCATATAAGCAACTTTATCATCATGATCACACAATCAACTTAGTCTATTGCACGATATAGTCAACATAAACTTATAATCCACTTAAGCAACATAATCAATTTCATCGACATAACTTACATAAACAACTTAATCAACGTAAACCAGTTCATCAACTTAATCAACATGAACTCCTTAATCAACTTGAGTAACATAGACAACTTCATCAACTTCAGCAAACATAAGCAACGTAAAATAATGCAACACATGATGCGAATCGACTGTGCATATGTATGTGGTACCATTGGAGTAAAACTCACAACTTAAAATATACCAGGTTATCAAGGTATCTGCAAGGCATAAGCCTTCAACTTTCAACTTGTGTCAATCCAGGGCAACGTGGTGTGAGCAACGACTTCGACATAAAATGCAAGTATGCTATATGGAATATACGACTCAACAATGTAAACAACACAACAACTTCAACAACATAAGCAACTTAAACAACATAAACAACTTAGACAATGTCAGCAATGTAAACAACTCAGACAACTTATTCAACATTGGCTATCAAGCCTACAACTTACAATTGTTCGAAAATCAGAACGAAACTACATACTCAGTTGTACCTGCAAACCAATTTTTCCGATAGTATTTCAAAAAAACAATACAACAGAAATCACCTACCAAACCATCCAACTTACCCCGACGATTTTCGTTAAATTCCAGGCAACTAAATTTTTCACCTAACTCGGCTAAACCGACTAAACCAACAATGTTTCGATATTTCGCAATTAATACGAATTTCTATAACTTCTGTCAAAATTTGTGTTCTCATAAATTCTAATGCCATGTAATGCTTACTGTCATAAGAAAATAGTCTTAATTCTGTTTTATGTTTCCTCTTCTTCGCAACTGATAAATATGACTCTGTTTCTAGAAACTTAATACCAACTTCTGATTTTTTTTTACAAAATCGTGATCCATTTTCTTGATACTTCTTGAGTATTCTACATGTTGTTTCATTTAAGAAAATTCAATAAACTAACTCAGAATGGATTAAGTAGTTAGGGTGCACAAAAAAAATCAGAGGAATCCTTCACTACAGGGTGGCTTGCGCCACCCTTGGCCCACCAACAATGTGGCCAGCGCCACATTTCCCTCCATGGTGGCCACATAATATGGCTGACACCAAATGATGGTGGATTGCACCACATCATGTGAGGGAGAAGGTGGCTCCCATGACCACCACACGTGGCTCCCGTTACATGTCCTTCTCTCAACTTTGGGTGGCTTGCGCCACCCGTGCACTTAGGCACAATGTCATCGTTCCCAATTCAATTTTCAGAAAATCGTATAAATGCAGCAACTTCGTAAAAATTCTTCTGGCAACAAAATTTCACCAAATCAACCAATTCACACTTATACAAAATTGATAAACAAACCCTCAACAACAACACAATATCAGAATCAACATAAATCGACATCAACGTCAAACAAATCACAACAACACACAACTACCCAATCCTAGTACCAATTATCATACCCAGTTATACAAATCGAACACACCCTTACCTTGGATGAAAAGCAGCCTTAACTCGATCGGGTTCCGGAAAATTGCTCTGATTGCAGTTTCTCTCCGACAGTCTTTTCTCTCACGATTGTGCTATGCTTACTTCTATTCCACTTACTGAAACAACCTAACTTCTATGTCTTTTTATCAAATAATATTATTCTATTAATTTAACTAATGGGCCTAACCAATGCACCTTTCTAAGTGCCAATTCCGACACAATCTAAGCCCATTAACCGACACACTCCAATAATCAATAATATTACTTCTAATATTATTTCCATGACCTTCCGACTTAATATTTTGACTTAACGACTTAATTCACTGCAACACATAATCAATTAATAATTCACGAATAATTACTTTCTCTCGACTTAATCGATTAAATTGGCTAATTACCGATTATCAAATAAAACAGTTCAAACTACACAATCAACATATTCAATATTATTTTTCCACAACTTAAATAAACTCAATTAATCAATTCAACTCGAACCAACTTAGAAACATCAACATAATATTCTGATATTTCGGAAATCAACTTAGATCGACACAAGTATCACAAACCAACACAAATCGACACGAATACTCAAATCAACGCGAATTAACACAACATACTACAATTATATTTAATTAAATACTTAGTTAAATAAACAGGTGTTACAACTCTCCCTCACTTAGAATATTTTCGTCGTCGAAAATTTATCCGATTCAACTACTCCAACTATTTAATCTATCTAACTAATCAACTCTCATCCCCGAAAGACAATCCCACATAGAATATAAACAACAATTCATAACATCAACGACGACAACATCACGAATACTACTCAAGTAATACACTTGACAACTAACATCATAACACAACGAGTAACCAACTTAAGAATTCACCGATTTAAGAACTAGAACACAACGACATAGGAACACACAACTCAAGCACGACATTAATACAACCAACTACCAACATTGTTGTTACTCACATACAAGCAACTGCACTACACCACGCATTCGCTGCGCACTCTGATTACCTGTAAAATATCAAGTCTATCAATTTTACTTCCAACTTATAATCACCAAAACCGACATAACAAAGACTTTAACTTAACTTTTCGGAAATTTCATCCCCAACAGGTATGCTACACTTTTGTAGTTACCGAACACTTCAAACTTAGATCCATAAGGCAACACCTCTAAACATTCAATATAGTTACTACGACGACTATTCCAAATCTTGGATAAAATATTCTTATACTTCCATGAATTCCAACGATCATCAACATAACTACAACCTTACCATCTTGGATAAATATTCTTATACTTCCAATAATCAATAATATTACTTCTAATATTATTTCCACGACCTTCCGACTTAATATTCTGACTTAAAGACTTAATTCACCGCAACACAAAATCAATTAATAATTCATGAATAATTACTTTCTCCCGACTTAATCAATTAAATTGGCTAATTACCGATTATCAAATAAAACAGTTCAAACAACACAATCAACATATTCAATATTATTTTTCCACAACTTAAATCAACTCAATTAATCAATTCAACTCGAACCAACTTAGAAACATCAACATAATATTCCGATATTTCGGAAATCAACTTAGATCGACACAAGTATCACAAACCAACGCAAATCGACACGAATACTCAAATCAACGCAAATTAACACAACATACTACAATTATATTTAATTAAATACTTAGTTAAATAAACAGACGTTACAACAATACCCATACAAACCCTGAGACAATATATACCACATTGGTGTATCAATGTACATGATACAATGTGTCCAAATAACACTATTTAGACAATCCCTTAGATAATACATAACACATCAACATATATATTTACACGATTAGGTGTATCTAAATAACACTATTTAGATAACACCCTTAGATAATACATAACACATTAGCATATCAATTTACATGACTAGGTGTATCTAAATAACACTATTCACACAAACCTTTGAGACAATACATAACACGTTGGTATATTAGTTTACAACTTTACATGACATGGTGTATCCGAATAACATTATCTGTACAAACCCCGAGTTAACTAACTTTGCGTTTTTTTATACATAGTAGTGTGTTTGATTTTACCATATTCCATTTACACAAATATAGTGGTCAAGTCCCATACTTTTAACACAAAATAAAATATCATATATAAAATCATTAAATATATATAAGTCACATAAAATAAAACTCAAAATATTTGTTTAAAATACAACTTTTTGCATAAAACACAACTAATGAAATATCGCCCATCCATGTTCATTCTCTTCCTCCAATATTAAAGAACACCTCAAACATGTGTTAATTGTTGATCTATGTATTATGCATGCATAACCGTCAGATAGTGTTGATATATAATATTTATCAATCTATTTTAATAATGACAATTGTCAACTATTTCAATGATGGCAACACCTTAAGCCAAACAAAGTTTGGTGATGTTCTTGGTTACAAATGTCAAAAGGGGAGTTGATTGCAACTTTTAGTGGTATTTGATAATGACTCATAATCAAGAAGAAATATCGCAAGCCTCATTAGTGTGATGTGTTCAAGTTCTAGTTAACGTGGTAGTAAATATTAAATCAAGCAAAGGAACTTGAAGATCTCAAATTGTGAAAGAGAGAAAGTGTAAAAGATTACCTGATTATGCGCTCAGTGCTTTAGATTGATCAATTAAATTGTAAGAGAAAAAAGAGTAAGTCTTGAGACATTAAGGCATGCATGCACACAAAAATCTTTTTAAACCTCACTTCTCTTTTGATAAAATGTCTTAAGAACTATTTTTATTAGCACTTAATTGGTTAGAAGTTTGATTAAACATTTAGGAATGTGTTTTAGAATGATTAATCGAATAAGAGATCCCTTCAATCAATTAAAGTTAATTGTAATGCCGCTTAATAAATTAAAGTCTTAATACATTTTTTAGCCCCTTATTTATACCTATGGGTCTATTTTGGTCCTCTTTCTTTTAAAACGTACAAATTGGTCCTTACGTTATCAAACAAAATCAAACTAGTTGTTTCTGTAAAATATTGTTAAGCGACATTAGTTGAAATGACATATCAACTGATGTGACATATCTTTTTAATACATGGTAATGATGTGACATAATATTTTTTCAAATCACATAATAATTTTAATTAAAATAATAAATTTTATTCAAATTAACTTTTGATAATTTAAAAAATACAAAAAAAAATTCTAACTTAAATAAAATTCCAAAAAATAATAAATCTTCAAAAATAAATATTATTAATTCAGATTTTATAAAAAAACATATAGGCAAATACAACAAAAATATCAAGCAATTAAAGAACATATCATTGTAGCGGTAAAATCATGAGTGTAAGCTATTAGTTAACTTAACTCAAAGTAAACAGAGTCGCCACCGCGCTTTATTTTATTCCAAATGGAAAAGGAAAAAAGAGCGAATAAATCCTAATGAATCTAAAAACAAAAAGCTAAAAGAATCGAGCAGAGAACGGGTAAGGGGATAAGTTACAAAATGGGAAGGTTTTACGCAGGTGGTTAGAATTGTTGAAAGATTATGATTTTGGTTTGAATTACCATCTGGGTAATGCTAATGTTGTAGTTGATTCCTTAAGTCGAAAGACTTTGCATATGTCGGCAATGATGATCAAAGAGTTAGAGTTGAATGAGCAATTCCGTGATACGAGTTTGGTTTGCGAAGTGACGTTGCAGAGTGTAAAATTGGATATGTTAAAGATTAATAATGATTTTCTGAATAATATCAGAGAGGTTCAGAAGTTAGATGTAAAGCTGGTAGATATTATGGTTGGATGTGGTAAATCAGAGAAGAGTGATTTCAAGATGGATGCAAATGGTGTTTTAAGATTGCATGATCGGATTTGCATTCCTGATGATGCTGATATGAAAAGAGTATTCTTGAGGAGGGTCATATAAGTAATTTAAGTATACATCCGGGAGCTACGAAGATGTATCAGGATTTGAAGAAGCTGTTTTGGTGGTCTGGAATGAAGGAAGATATAACATGTTTTGTGTATGCCTGTTTGACTTGTCAAAAGTCGAAGGTTGAGCATCAGAATCCTGTTAGGTTAATGCAACCGTTGGAGATTCCAGAATGAAAATGGGATAACATTTCTATGGATTTTGTTACAGGATTGCCTAATATTGCAACAAGACACAATTCGATTTGGGTAATTGTTGATAGGTTAACAAAGTCGACTCACTTCTTTCCTATCAATATCCGTTTTCCAGTGTCTAAGTTGGCTAAGATTTATGTTCGTGTAATCGTGAAGCTGCATGGTGTTCCATTGAGTATTGTGTCGGATAGAGATCCTAGGTTTACGTTAGAGTTTTGGAAGATTTTGCAAGAGGAGTTGGGTACTAAGTTGAGGTTGAGTTCAGCTTATCATCCTCAGACAAATGGACAAACTGAGAAGACTATTTCGTCGCTGGAAGATCTGTTGAAAGCGTGTGTTCTTGAGCAGGGAGGTTCGTGGGATACTTATCTTCCGTTGATAGAATTCACGTATAATAAAATTTATCATTCTAGTATTGGGATGACACCTTTTGAGGCATTGTATGGTCGGAGATGTAGGACTCTGTTATGTTGGCATGAATCTGGTGAAGGGGTAGTGCTTGGACCTGAGATAGTTCGAGAAACTACAAAAAAGATCAAGTTGATCAGAGAAAAGATGAAAACGTCTCAGAGTAGACATAAAAGTTACCATGATAACTGAAGAAAAGATTTAGAATTCCAAGCTGGTGAGCATGTGTTTTTGAGAGTTACGCCTGTAACCGGTGTTGGAAGGGAGTTAAAGTCTAAGAAGCTTACTCCGAGGTTTATTGGTCTGTATCAGATTTTGGACAGAATTGGAAAAGTTGCTTATCGAGTGGCTTTACGGCCTAATTTGTCTAATTTGCATGATGTGTTTCATGTTTTGTAACTCCGGAAGTATGTTCCCGATTTGTCTCATGTTGTTAGTATGGATGATATACAAGTACGGGATAATCTCATTGTGGAGACCATGCCGATACGTATTGAGGATAGAGAGGTAAAAACCTTGTGAGGCAAGGAGATCGCGTTAGTGAAAGTTGTTTGGCTAGGAGCTTCTGGAGAAAGTATGACGTGGGAATTAGAAAGCAAGATGCAAGAGTCTTATCCTGAGTTGTTTGATCGAGGTAAGATTTTCGAGGACGAAAATGTTCTAGTGGGGGAGAGTTGTAACACCCCGGTTTAATTAATTTATTTAATTAAATTATTTTGAGTGGAATTGTTGTTAATTGCGATGTGAGATGTTTGTTAATAAGATGATTAATCGATTTAAGTTATTTTAAGCTGAGTTGTGAGTTAGACTTATTTTGGGGAGGTATTGGTAGTAACGTTGAGAGGTGTAGATAGAAACCCATTAGTGGATTAATTAAATAATTTTTAGTAATAATTATATTAGTATTATTTTTAAGGAATTTTAATTAAAATAAAAGAAATATGTTAGTAAGGGTTTAAAGAGACTTTTAGCATAATCAGAATTTGGGGAGAAGAACGAGTTTTGGGAGATCAAAAGCTAGGGCTAAGGATTTGCAAGAAGATTTTCGTAGGAATTTTCACCCATAGATTCGAGCTGCATTCAATCCAAAGATAAGGGTGGGATTCATATTTTATAACCGGGAGAAAATAATCTGTATGTATGGGATAAGGTTGTTTGATTTCCTTGTTGTTGTTTGTATGATGTTTTATGTACGATTTCGTATGAATATGATGAATTGATGATCGTATGACTGATGTGAATCTTCTGTTGATTGTTGTTATGTATATTTTATGTGATGATGTTCTGAGATGTGTGATGAAATTGTGACGAATCTAAATTAAATGATGATGATGGGATAATAAACGGGTATAGTAATGATATATGAGTAATAAGACGATGAATTAGAAGTCTAAAAGATGGTAGAAACCTAATTAGGACTTATTTAGAGTGATATGATGATGATCCCGTAGCAAAAGATAAACTGAGATGGTCTCTGGTGATTTGCATAATGGATATGGTCTTACGCGTATGGGACCAGGTGTTACGCGTAACAACTGGTGGTTACGCCGCCTGTTACGCGTAAGGAGGGTGGATTTTGAGGCCCCTCTGGCCATTTGCATATGGTACGCGTAAGAGCGTACACTGATATGCGTATGGGAGGATGTTACGCGTTTGGGCAACAATGATGCATTTTTGTGATTTCGTAGTGTTTCGCCTACCGATTCGGGTCCGTTCCTTTTATGATGTTCTGTAAGATGACTGAGAACTAGTAATTGATGATAGATGTAGTTAGAGGTTAATAATATGATGACTTAACGATTGTTGTTGAACGAATTTGGATAATGAAATTAGAGATGATAAACTAAGATGATTAAGATGATTTTACACTATTGTGATGGTATATTTTGATGTAGGTCTTTTGACCAAAGAAGCTATGATGATTTAAGATGATGTGATGTGAGATGATTTAAGATGATGTGATTGACAATGTTTACGATGTTTGATTTTGTTGTATGCTATTTTCATACCGCATACATATGCATTATTAAGATGGCCTGGATTGGCAAACACGATGGCCTGGATTGGCAAACACGATGATTAAGATGAAGACTTATGTCTTGCAGATGCCCACCAAACTGTCATGATTTTTAAGATGGGAGTTCGCTCCAAATGGTACCACATGTATGCATTTTCGAGTCGCATTTGAATTGCATTATTGAATGAATTATTGAGATGTTATGGATGTTGTGACGATACGATGTTTATGATGTATATGATGTGAATGGGTGATTGAATGATTTTAAATTGTATATGCTGATTATTGTATCCTATTTATAATTGTCGATATCTCACCCCTTCTGTTTGAATGTTACCCTATGTCGGTAACATGCAGGTGATTCCGAGTAGCGAAGAGTCCGGTTAGATGGTTTGAGTCGTTGGTCGCTCTGATATGTAACACTTCGGGGGGGATTAGAGAATGTTTGAATTAAGTTGAACCTTTGTTTTGCTTACGATTGGATAAAGATGTTTCTTTCATAAGATGATGTTTAGGATTTACGATGAATTATTTACGAAGTTATTTTTAGATTAGTTTTATGATTTAAATGACTCCACTGCGTAGTGAAAAATGATAATGATTATTTGGTATAATAGATTTTATGTTTTTAAGAAGGAAAATGTGATACCCTGTTTGGTTGAACTCTGAATTATTTATAATTGTTTGCGGCTAGAAATGGGGTGTTACAGGGTCATATAAGTACGACTTGTCAGAAATCGAAGAAGACTCAAGGAGCCAGTGGTAAAGTGTTTTCTTTAGTGGGAGCCCAGTCCACTAATGAGGAGCGTTCCGTCAAAGGTACTTGCTTTATTAATAGTACTCCTTTGATTGTTGTTATTGATATGGGTGCAACACACTCGTTTATTTCTATTGATTTTGTGAAGAGGTTAGGAATTGTCCCGTCTACTCTAGAGCGGGGAATGACAATTGAGATTCCATCTATTGGTTCTGTGGTTACATCGTTAGTATGTTTGGAGTGTCCTCTCAGTATATTTGATAAGGATTTCTATGTGGATTTTATTTGTTTACCGTTAGCTGTTGCACCCCAAAATTTGCCCTCCACAAGACAAGACATTGTGTAATAAGAGGCTCAAAAGGTTCACAAGACATCTCATGAGGTTCACAAGGTTCACAAAGTTCACAATTAGTCAGGAAGTTTGACAATTCCCTCAGACCATGCATCCTCCTAAGCAATGCATCCTAAACTAGGGTTTTGACTTTAATCAGGCTAAATGGACTTCCAAGACTTCATATGAGATTCATAGCATCTTATATGTGTTCAAGAATCCCCATGTCAAGTTTCAAGACTTTCCCAAAAGATTTGCTCAGTCAGATGATCAGATAGGTTAAAATCAGTCAAAGTAGTTAAAAAGTCAAACTGAGGTCAACTGTGGTCAAACCAAAGTCAAACTTCATTATTTTTTGCCAACATCAAGTATATGAGGTAAAATTCATCATTTGATCAAGGGTTGATCATGATTCATCAAGGAGATTTCAGATCATCAAGAATCAAGAGTTTCTAAATTAGGGTTTTCACAGGAAAAGTCAACTGAACTTTGACCAGCCATAACATTCACATGCTTCATCAATTTTTTTCCATCCAAAGCTCATTTTGAAGGAAATTGAATTCTATACAACTTTGTGTCTCACAAGCCAAGCCCAAAAATACTTCATTTGGAAGGTATGAGCTAAGACATTATAGGTCCTTTTAAAAGTCAACAAAAAGTCAACAACTTCAAAAGAGCATAACTTGAGAATGGTAAAAGATATGGACATGAGACCAAAAAGGTTGGTTATAGGACTCTTTAAGCTTTCCAAAATGTCCAAGAACACCTTCATAGCATTAAAATTGAAGGATTTGTGCCCTTGCAAAGTTGGGAAATTTTTGAGTGGTTTATGAAGTAAATGGGGTCTTAAAAGCATAATTCTTCAAATGGTCTGACTTTTTTGTGACCCAATATGTTACATGACATCATGTACGAAATTTATTTAATATTTTCATAATTTTATTCATTTTATTTGTATTTATTATGATTTTTTATATTAAAAATCATTCTAAATTCAAATAAAATATGAAATAGTGAAGATTTAAAATTATTTTGTTTCTAGAAAGTCATAAAGGTTATTTGGATCTAATTGATACAAGAGTTATGAAAATTATCTCAAAATAGCAATGTTGGATCAAAGAAAAAATCAAGTTTTATGACAAATCTTTTTCAATCTTCAATTATCCAAAATGTCCAAAGAGTTATAATTTTTTTTGGACCTAATCTCATCCATATATATATACATAAACACATGGCCAGCACAAGGGGACGGATTCAAGGCTTCAAGGATAAGTTTGCACTTTCAAAATTTCATCAATTTTTTAAATTCGGATTCTCCTAATTTGTAGTTTTTCAGGTGAATGGAGTATGCCAATCTCTTCCTTACATATCACTGAGCATATATAAATAACCATATGCATCTAAAAGCCCAAGAATTGGTCAAACCGAATCAAAGTTTTTAGACATTCATGAATTTTTCTTTTTCATACATTGGTGTAAAATAAATTATATTTGACTGTTGTTTCTTGTTTATGGTGAGCTAATGATCGTATCTGGTTACTTTAATTTGAGTTTTGGTACAGAATCAAGGATCTGCCATGTTAGGGTTCTAAGGAAACCGTGAATTGGGAATTCACTCCACAGGCGATTTTAATCCAAATTAGTGACATATTTGAGATCAAGGATCATTATATAGTTGATCTGGACAATTAAAATGGATTTATTATGCATGTTGTTCATGATTTTAAGTGCAGGTGCTGTAGTGACGACGAAAATCCGTCACTAAAAGCTTTAGTGACGGACAAACCGTAGGTATAGCCTAACTGGACGGCTGGAGCTAGGAGACGACCTCTGGCGCGAAAATAAAATTCAAATAATGGACTTATTTTATTATGTATTTGTTTCATTATATGTCACCAACGAGTGCGTAGCTCAGCTGGTTTTGGACACAAGCGTTGAAGCCAAGGACCAGGGTTCGATCCCTTGGTCATTCTTTTTGTTCAAAAGTTCATTTATTAAACGGGTTTATTATATTATCACTATGGGTGATTCCATAAGCACGCTGCATGCGCAGCCCAGTTGGTTGAAGGCTGGTGGTGGATGCTAGGAGACCTGGGTTCGACCCCAGGCTCCAGCAGGTGAGTTTTTACTAATTTTTTTTAACCTAATTGTTTTCTATTTCTTTTTCTTTTCTTTAATTTTAATTAAAAATTATATAATGAATTAATAAAAATAATATAAGTAAAATAAAATTGTATATGTTTGAAATTAATATTTTATTTTATTTGTATGTCCATATTATTATTATATAAATTATTTTTATAATTGAATTAATATTGAAAACTAAATTAAAAAACCCTAATACTTTTTGTATGTAAAACTTAATTATTTTTTTATATGAACCCTAATTTATTTTCAAAATCCTAATTTTCTTGTATAATTGTAATTTATTATTTTATTATGTTTGTTTAAATTAATAAATATTTCTAATATGTATATATAATTAAACTATTTAGCATGTTTATTTAGTATGTTTATAATTATTATTATTTATTTCTCTTCTTAAAATTCTTAAAAAAAAGTTATTTTATTTAAATTTAAAATTTTAATTTGATTTCTATATTATTATGCTAACTTTCTTTTTCTCTTATATTTATTTTTTATTATCACTAACCTCTTATTTATTTATTATATGCTTAATTATTTAAATTATTTTATTATAATGTAATTGTGCAAGTTATGTAATAGTGGTAGAATTTTTATTATTTATTTAAATTGCTATGGTTAGTAAAATAGGGAGTGAAAACATGTTTGTGTTTAAAATTGAATTTAGATAACTAATTTTAAGATAAATATATGAACTTGTACACGCACACACGTAAGTCGATCTTGGATCGCCATCTCACTTCTTAAGGGTTACCTCTCATGTTGCCTAAATAAAAGGTCAAGTAAGGTGTATAAAGCAAAGTCCCTTCTCTTACTGATATCATCTAGTCCCTTTAAAGAATTATAAGATCAAGTCCCTTCATGGTTGCCTTCGTAAATGATCTTGTCCCTTTCGAATAAAAGATGATAAGTCCCTTCGAATTGCTAATACACCTTACAGTTGCCTAAATACAGACGACTCTTCACTTGTCCCTCATAATATCCAAGGTAATTACTACCTATTCCTTAATAATAGGGATAGTCTTACCATTGAAAGAACATTCAAGAACACTAAAGACTTAACTTAGGGTAGGTTCCTCTTATGTACTTGCTCACCTTTTCAAAACATTTCAAAAACACTTCACATTTTTAAACAATTTTCAAAACAAAGTCTTTATATATATCCGTACATGGATCATTATAAAGTACTTACGAAAATTTTCAATCACACACTACACTTTAAAGTGAGCTAAGTAACTAAGAGCCCATGGATAACCATGGATGTAAAGGGTGCTAACACCTTCCCTTTACATAACCTACCCCCCGAACCCAAAAATCTTTTAAGGTCTTTCCTGTTCTTTTATGCCCTTTCCTTTGGATAAAATAAAAGTCGGTGGCGACTCTTGCTATCCGCAATATTTAACTAAAGTCAGTTCTTCCACCGTGTTATAGAACTGGCGACTCTGCTGGGGACTTAATAAAAGAGGGGTACCCTTAGGAATTAGATCACTTTAAATTGTTTGCCTTGTTTGCTTTATACTTATCTATTGGGTGCTCTTATGTGTGAAAGATCCTAACCCGGATCTAGTGTACCTTAGGTAAATGGCAATAGACCAAGGAAACTGTACGGCGTATATCGATATGGTTGATCTGGTGGCCATAGTTAGTGTGACTTCTTGGTTGGTGCTTATGTTCCTTAAGTCAAGTTGAGGATAATATGAGGCTGCCATACGTTGTCAATACACTAACTAACTTTTAGAACCCTAGTTATCCCATCTTGGCCTTTAGAAAAGTAGTGAGATAACCGGCTTTGGTGAAGACTGAAGTTGGTTGATACTCGATGCTACACTCATTGAGATTCTAAACTTGGAGGGTTTTGGTTGGCAAGTAAGTTGCCTACTGAACAACCACCCTTGTGAAGGATTAATGATATTGAGATCCCTTAGAACCCGGTTACTTTTGTAGGACAGGATGAACCAACTAAACTTCAGGGGAGGGTACTTATCTTTAAACCTCATGCAAGCCTCCAAACCTAGGGCTATTGTGTGACTTGTTTGTGTGTGCCACATGTTTGTGATTGAACATAACATCATAACATCATCATGCATCATAAGCATAGCATTTTCACTAACCATTTCAAGGACCAAAGGATTTATCTTTTTTCTTTGTTGCAGGTCATGGCTTCTGCTCGTAGGAACACTATCCGGATCAGCCTTGTAGGAATACCTCCTAAGCTTAAGGAATTGGTTTCCCAAGTTTCTGAAAACTCTCAGTTCATCAAGAGACATGGTCACCTATTAGATCTAGTCACTTCAGGGTTCAATTAAGACATGATGAGTGTCCTGTTTCAGTTCTTTGATCCTAAGCACCATTGTTTCACATTCCCTGACTATCAACTTGTTCCTACAATGGAAGAGTTCTCCAAACTTCTGGGTATACCTATCCTTGATCAGAAACCATTCACAGGTTTGAAAAAAGAGCCTAAACCTGAAGTCATTGCTGTAGCCCTACATCTGAAGAAATCAGACATCGTCTTAGAAACGAGGAGTGGAGTTAAGGGTATTCTTGCTAAGGTGTTGATAGAGAAGGCTCAAGTGTTCTTGAAGGCTATGAGTTATGATGCTTTTGAGGAGATCTTAGCCTTGTTGATTTATGGCTTAGTGTTATTCCCCAACCCAGATCAGTTCATCGACGTTCACGCCATCAACATATTTCTGACTCATAATCCAGTGCCTACATTACTTGGAGACATCTTACATTCTCTTCATACTCATACTACAAGGGCACGAGGAACTCTGATGTGCTACATACCTTTACTATCTAGGTGGTTTATTTCTCACCTTCCTCGATCAGTGATGAAGAATGAACAAGGGTTCAGGTGGTCCAAGAGGATTATGTCACTCTCTCATTTAGATATTCATTGGTGCTCTAGGTCTATGGAGAATGTTACTATCATTGACCGTTGTGGGGAGTTTCCTAATGTGCCACTTCTAGGCATAAGAGGAGGCATTACTTACAACCCTTCCTTAGCTTTACGTCAGTTTGGTTATGCTCGGAGTGATGGTCCTCATGACATGTTGATTCAGGGTATTGTGTTTGACTACGACAACGATCTTCAAGGTTACTGTCAAAGGTTCATACGAGCATGGGGAAAAGTGAACAAGGTTGACAACAAGACTCTGGAGCCTAAGTACATTATTCCTATGGAAGCTTATCTCAGATGGGTGCGATCTCGGGCTCAGACTCGTATGATGCCATATCCTGCCATCCTGCCAGTTACTATGGAGCCTGTTGCTGAAGGGGATACTTCTTATACCATCCTTCATCCAGACATGCCCACTGACATGGAAGACTTACAGAGGTCCTGGATCCAGTTGAAGGAGCAAAGGGATACTTTTGAGACTCATTACAAAGCAAGTCAAGAAAGAATCCTGGAGCTAACAAAGCAACTTCACGAGGAGCAGAATCTCAACTCTTACCTCAACACAAAGAGGAAACGTCCATGGGAGACTTAAAACCCCATTTTTTGTACTTATTTCATTTTTATTGTAAGCCCAAAGGGAAAACAAATTTATTACTAATAAAAGTTTACTTTTTGGTTGTTTAAACAAATTTAAATCCTGCGGTCCTTGAAAACATTGCATACGCATTTGCATACCATATCACTGCATCATAGGTTTCTTGTGCACAGGTATCTTATCTTCTCGCTGTTTATTTCAGCTGAAATGGCTCTTGAACAAACAGTCAAAGATCTCCAGGCACAAAATGCACAGTTCCAAGAGCTGATCCTGAACTTGTCCAAGGGGAAGGATGAATTGAAGACACTGCTGGCCAAGAAGACTAAGAAGACTAGAAGGTCATGAGGCCTCATCAACATGGGAAGAAGGTTCAGAGGTCCTGTCAAGACCAAGGAACATGTTGAAGATTATGAGTCTGAAGAGTCTGAGCAAGAGGGAGGCAGTCTCCATAATACAATGGGGGATTCTGATTCTGAAGCTAATTACTATCATGATCCTAATGAAGATAAGTTCAAAATGCTGGTGGATAGAATGGATGCTATGGAATTGCAAAAGTCTTCTGGGCTGGATTTTGAAGACCTGAGTTTGATATCTGGAGTGGTTATACCCATTGGTTTCAAGGTCCCTGCTTTTGTAGTGTATGATGGTGTCTCTTGTCCCAAACTGCATCTGAGGTCTTATGTCCGGAGAATCCAACCCCATACTGCTGATAAAAAGTTGTGGATCCATTTCTTCCAAGAGAGCTTGTCTGGAGCTTAATTGGAATGGTATTATCAATTGGAGAGTGTCAACATCTGTGATTGGAATGATCTTGCTGAGGCCTTTTATAAGCAATATCAATACAATGCTGATCTAGCACCAACTCGCATGCAACTCCAAAGCATGTCTATGGGTGCTAAAAAGAACTTCAAGGAGTATGCCCAGAAGTGGAGAGATTTGGATGGAAGAGTACAACCTCCTCTAACTGACAGGGAGTTAGTGGATATGTTCATGTGCACGTTGAATGGTCCTTTTTATAGTCATCTCATTGGAAGCTCATCATCTGGCTTCACTGAGTTGATAATGATAGGAGAGCGTGTAGAAAGTGGTATAAGGAGTGGCAAGATATAGGTGGGTGTTTCTTCATCAAGTACTGCAAAGAAGCCCCCTAGTGGGAAGAAAGAGTCAAATGCTGTTTATGGTCAACCTGATCGTAATAGGAGGCATCAATCTGTGAGTGCAGTTCATATCTCCAATCCTACTCCTGCAGCACCAGAGCCACCACAAGGCAATCAACAAAGGCCCAGAAGATAGTTCACCAAGCTCAACATGTCACTGGCCCAAGCCTTGCAACACTTGTTGAAGGGTGAACTCATCACTTTGAAGGACCCTCCTCAGAATCCCAATGTTACCTCTCCTAGGTATAATCTTAATGCACGATGTGCATATCATTCTAATTGTCAGGGACATGATACCAATAGTTGCTGGGTATTGAAGAACAAAATTCAAGATATGATTGAGGCTGGAGAGATTGAGTTTGACCCTCCGGGTACTCCAAATGTGATCACTGCTCCTATGCCAAATCATGAGAAGACTGTCAATGCCATTGATGAAGATTCACAAATTTCCTCAGTTGAAGATTTGACTACACCATTGTCTGTTATTAAGAAGAAGTTGGTACAAGTTGGGTTCTTTCCAGGTTGTAATGAAGATTGTTTCTATTGTGCTTATAAACCGGATAGTTGCTGGAAGTTGAAGGACGATATTCAACGCCTCATGAACAATTACACCATATTGTTTGAGAGGAAACCTTCTGTGGAGAGCATGGTTGAACATATAACTCAAGGAGCGAAAGTTGAAGAGGTAGACATGGTTGATAAAGTGCCAGTAAGAATTAATTCCAAGGGCCCTGTCAAAATCACTCATAAGGGTCCAATTAAGATTACTGCTGAAGGCCCTGTGAAGATTGTTGCTGAAGCTAGAGTGGCTCCTATGATCATTACCACTCCTGGTCCTATTCCGTATACTTCTGATAAAGCTGTGCCTTGGCATTATGGTTCCAATGTTTATATTCATGGTGTTAAGCAGGAATCCTTAGCTGATACACCTGTTGTTGATGAAAATCTTGATGTTGATAATATTGCTGGATCTAGTAAGATCACACGAAGTGGAAGAGTTTTCTCTCCTCCGGTTAACTCCAAAAATACAGTTACTCCAACTACTACCTCCACTGCTGATGCTCGGGGCAAAGGTCCTGTTATTGAACCCGTGCAAACTAATGTACCAGTTGTTGATGATCTTTCTAAGCAGATGGAAGAAGTATTGAAGATCATTCGCAAGAGTGATTATGACATTGTTGATCAATTGGGGCATACTCCCTCCAAGATTTCCATGTTGTCTTTATTGTTGTGTTCTGAAGCTCATGCTAAAGCCTTGATTAAGTTTTTGAAGACTGCTCACGTGCCAAATGAGATTTCTGTAGATCAGTTTAAAAACTGTGTTGCACACTTGACCTATGATAATGGGTTAGGTTTCTCCGATGCTGATTTAACTCCTGCCAAGAGGGATCATAATAGGGCTCTACATATCTCTATTGAATGTAGGGGCAGTACCCTGTCACATGTGTTAATAGACAATGGTTCCTCGCTGAATATGTTGCCCAAAGAAGTTCTGAATAAGCTTAGTCCTGAAGATGCTGTGTTGAGGCCCAGTAATATAGTGGTGAAGGCTTTTGATGGTTCAAGAAGAGTGGTGCACGGAGAAATAGATCTCCCAATCAAAGTAGGTTCTCAGGTCTTCAATGCTACCTTTTATGTAATGGATATTCGTCCTTTGTATTCTTGTTTGCTTGGGCGACCCTGGATCCATGAGGCAGGTGCTGTGACCTCCACCTTACATCAGAAACTGAGATACCCAGTGAAGGGAAAGGTTGTCACTGTTTACGGAGAGGAAGGATATATGATTAGCCATGTAAACACATTTAAATATCTTGAAGTGGAAGGTGAATATGTCGAAACTCCGTGCCAGACGTTTGAAGTAGTTCCTTGGGTTGTTTCTAATTTTGAAGCTCCTCCTGTTGTCAAGAAAGTTCTTGTGGTCACCAGAGTACCTCCTACAATGGCCTCCCTCAAGGATGCTAGAGCTGTGGTGGATGAAGGTGGTTGTACTATTTGGGGTCAGCTTCCTGACATTCCTTACAAGTCTGACAAGTTTGGTTTGGGTTTCACTGCAGAGTCCCAGAAGGCTGTTCGTCGTGCTCATGCTGTTCGTATCACCAACCAAGGGGTCATGAAAGACTAGATCAATGATGTGGGTGACTATGATGAAGACTACAACCTGGATGCTTGGATCTTTCCTACTATGGGTGATGGGCTCAATATCTGGAAAGCTGAAGATGTTATTCCTATCTCCTTTAGTCAGGAGTAAATACTATTACTGTGTTGTTACTTTTAAGTTTGTAATTTCTTGAACAATTAAACTTTCAAGCCTTGTGCCTCACCCGGGGCACAATGGTATGCTTGTTTCGGGATGTCATTTCATTTGCATACTTCATTCAATAAAAATCAGTGGACGTTTCGTTTTCGTAAATATTGTGTTCCTTGTTTTTCTTTTACTTTATTTTTATTTTATCAGCTATGTGTTCTTACACACACCCACATCACTAAAATGCAGATCCTCATCCACTCTGGATCCTGTTGATAACAGTTCTACTATTGCCAATTATAATTTCGAGAATCCGATCTATCAAGCTGAAGATGGAAAGGAGGACGATTGTGAAGTACCTGTAGAGCTTGCTAGGTTGTTACAACAAGAAGAGAAAGCTATACAGCCACATGAAGAGCCAGTCGAAGTTGTGAATTTGGGAACTGAAGAAAACATGAAAGAATTCAAGATAGGGGCTGAATTAGAGGATGGTGTCAAGAGCAGATTGGTTCAGATGTTACATGATTATGTGGAGATCTTTGCTTGGTCCTATGAAGATATGCCAGGGTTGGATACAGACATTGTGGTTCATCGTTTACCAGTAAAAGAAGATTGTCGCCCAAAGAAGCAGAAGGTTCGCCGCATGCGTCCTAAAATGTCAGAGAAGATTAAAGCAGAGGTGATGAAACAGTTTGATGCAGGGTTCTTAGCCGTGACTTCTTATCCTCAATGGGTTGCAAATGTGGTACCAGTACCTAAGAAAGATGGTAAGGTACGTATGTGTGTAGACTACAGGGATTTGAACAAGGCCAGCCCCAAAGATGACTTTCCACTTCCTCATATTGATGTTCTGGTAGACAACACTGCTCAGCATAAGGTATTCTCTTTCATGGATGGTTTCTCTGGTTACAATCATATCAAGATGGCACCTGAAGATATGGAGAAGACTACATTTGTCACACAGTGGGGCACTTTTTGTTATAAAGTGATGCCATTTGGTTTGAAGAATTCCGGGGCAACATATCAACGTGCTATGGTGGCTTTGTTTCACGATATGATTCATCATGAGATAGAGGTATATGTGGATGATATGATAGCTAGGTACCAGAATGAAGAGCAACATCTTGATCACCTGCATAAGTTGTTTGAAAGGTTGAAGAAATACAAGTTGAGATTGAACCCAAACAAGTGTACTTTTGGAGTTAGGTCTGGTAAACTCCTGGGTTTCATTGTCAGTGGAAAAGGTATTGAAGTGGATCCTGCAAAAGTGAAAGCTATACAAGAGATGCCAGCTCCCCGTACTGAGAAAGAAGTTAGAGGTTTCTTGGGGCGATTGAATTACATTGCAAGATTTATTTCCCAATTAACTGCTACCTGTGAGCCAATCTTCAAGTTGCTTAAGAAAGATCAGGTGATGGAATGGAATGATGAGTGCCAGACTGCCTTTGATGAAATCAAGAAAATCTTCTAGAACCTCCAATCTTGATGCCACCAGTTGATGGAAGACCCTTGATCATGTACTTAACAGTGTTAGACAACTCAATGGGGTGTGTGTTGGGGCAACATGATGAGTCTGGTCGAAAAGAGCAGGCAATATACTACCTTAGCAAAAAGTTTACCGACTGTGAAACAAGATATTCACTGCTCGAGAAAACTTGCTGCGCTTTGGCATGGGCTGCTCGCCAACTAAGATAGTATATGTTGACTCATACTACCTTATTGATTTTGAAGATGGATCCAATCAAGTACATATTCGAGAAACCTGCTCTCTCTGGACGAATAACGAGATGGCAAATGATCTTAACAGAATATGATATACAGTATACTACTCAGAAGGCCATTAAAGGAAGTGTTGTAGCTGATCATTTGGCCCATCAAGCAGTGGATGATTATCAGTCAATGAGTTTTGAGTTCCCTGATGAAGACATTATGATTATTACCAAAGAACCTGGACAATATGACGAACCTGAACAAGGATCCCGATGGACTATGGTTTTTGATGGAGCTTCTAATGCACTTGGTAATGGTGTTGGTGTTGTGATCAGTTCCCCTGAAGGTTGTCATACCCCGATTACTGCCAGAATTTGTTTCTATTGTACAAATAACATGGCTGAGTATGAGGCATGTATCCTGGGTATCAAAGCTGCCATTGATACGAAGATTCAGTTCCTGGACGTATATGGAGATTCAGCCCTGGGGGTAAGTCAGATCAAAGGAGATTGGGATACCAAGCATGATAATCTCATTCCTTACAGAGAGTATGTGTTGTCTTTGATCCCACATTTCAAAGAGATTACTTTTCGACATATTCCACGAAGAGAAAATCAGTTGGCAGATGCACTAGTCACCATGGCATCTATGTTTGAGATCAGCTAGGACGATGAAGCTCCCAAGATTACTATTGATATATTTGAGAAGCCTGCATACTGCAATGAGATTGACACTGAAGAAGCAGAAGAACAACCTTGGTTCTATGAAGTGAAAACATATCTTGAAGCTCAGGAGTTCCCTGAAGGGGCATCTTTCAAAGATAAGAAATTTCTGAGGAGGTTTTCTGCTAAGTTTTTCTTGAGTAATGGAATTTTGTACAAGCGCAATCATGATTCAACTTTGCTTCGTTGTGTGGATAAGAAGGAAGCAACAGAGATTATGGAAGATATGCATGATGGGATCTTTGGCACTCATTCTAGTGGTCACACTATGGCAAAGAAGATATTGAGAGCAGGTTACTATTGGTCTACTATGGAAGTTGACTGCTATCAACATTCCAGAACATGTCACAAGTGTCAAATCTATGCTGATAAAGTCCATATACCCCCATCACCGTTGAATGTGTTGACTGCTCCTTGGCCTTTTGCCATGTGGGGCATTGATATGATTGGTGAGATTAAGCCTACTGCTTCTAATGGGCATCGTTTCATCCTGGTTGCTATTGATTACTTTACGAAGTGGGTAGAGGCAGCTTCATTTGCATCTGTTACTAAGAATGTGGTGGCTCGGTTCATTAAGAATAATCTCATATGTAGGTATGGCATCCCTGAAAGGATTATTACTGACAATGGCTCTAATCTGAACAACACTATGATTACTGATCTCTGCACGCAGTTCAAGATTAAGCATCACAACTCTTCTCCGTATCGTCTGAAGATGAATGGGGCAGTAGAAGTTGCTAACAAGAACATTAAGAAGATTCTACAGAAGATGACTGTGACTTATAAGGATTGGCATGAGATGTTACCATTTGCTCTTCATGGTTATCGTACTACAATACGTACTTCAACAGGGGCAACCCCATTCTCCTTAGTATATGGTATGGAAGCAGTTCTGCCCATTGAAGTTCAGATTCCCTCCTTAAGAATTATGAAGGATGCAGGCTTGGATGAAGATGAGTGGATTCAGACCCGACTTGACCAGATAAATTTGATTGATGAGAAGAGGTTGGCAGCTGTTTGTCATGGTCAGATGTACCAGAAACGAATGATCAAGGCTTTTAATAAGAAGGTTAAGCCAAAGGTATATCAGGATGGTGACTTGGTAATCAAGCGTATCATATTACCACAGGGTGATCCTAGGGGCAAGTGGACTCCTACATATGAAGGGCCATTTGTGGTCAAAACAGTATTCTCAAGAGGTGCCATGATGCTTACTACTATGGATGGTGAAGACTTCCCACAGCCTGTAAATGCAGACATAGTTAAAAAATACTACGCATAAAAAGAGACCCACTAGGTTGACTGGCCTAGGCAAAAATAAGGGCATCCCAACGAACCAAAAGAGTTCGGGCAAAAATTAGGGATATATATATAAAAAATGTACACCCGGCAAGTCGGAAACCTGAAAAGGCGGCTTGGGCAAAAAAGGGTATCCCGGTGGATTGAAAACCTGAAAGGGCAATCTAGGCAAAAATTAGGGATTAAATCGTATGACTATGTCTCGTTTGGATCACCCATGAAACTACAACCAGTTGTGCTACTTCCTCAAGCCCGAACAGATAAAGCTTAATCCAATCGTTTCCGTCTCAACAACAGAAGATGAGATACTTGAAGATAATGACAATAGTAGAATTGAAACTCAATAAGGATTATTTCCCACATAGCTGTTTTCTTTGTTTTGTAAAAATTTTATGACAAAGTCCTCTTACTAGAATTTCTGTCTCCTTGTACAAACTTGCCTATGTATAGGTCTTTTTGTGATATAAATAAAATTCCATCTTTGAATCCAGATTTACTTTTACCCTATTTACATAAGCGAAACGTCCATTGGTTGTGTTTGAATGTATGTATGCTTTTGAATATGATTGATGTTTACCAGAAATGCATAAAAATGCAATAATTGTATTTACTAAGGACGAACGAGGGAAGGAATTCAACGAAGCTTCGCCGATTCATCCCCACAAGATAGCTACAAATCCCCAGTAGGGCAAATCTATCATCATAGATACTTCGAGTTACATCTCCCCTTGGATTTATATCCATCTCTTTTATCCTTAGTCGGGATACTTAGGACATTATTCCTTCAATAGGAGTACGACGAACGAAGACGGGAAGTTATGAATACTATATTATCAAACGAGACGGGAACGAGTTCCTCATATTCTTCAACAACGAATCAGGATTTATTTTCCCTGGCCAGCAGTTGTTATATGAAGATATCCAGACGCTTCAGGCTGCATGATTCATACATACATCATTTACATCATATCATAACATACATATCCATAAATGCATAATACATTTACTTAAGTGCATCATACTATGCATGCATACCTAGTGCATAAACTAACGTTCTCCTTGCAGGATAGTTATATGCAGGTAAAACAATATCAACAACTTACAAAGGGTCAGAAATGATCCATACATTTTCTCAAGATGTCCTTGAATATCAGGCAAACGGTCTGTAAAAAGATCCATTCCCTGGTTCAAGACATTATTCAGAAGAACAAATCCTGACAATCTTTTGGCCCTTGAATATCAGGCAAACGGTCTGTAAAAAGATCCATTCCCTGGTTCAAGACATTATTCAGAAGAACAAATCCTGACGTTCTTTTGGCCCTTGAATAGCAGGCAAACGGTCTGTAAAAAGATCCATTCCCTGGTTCAAGACATTATTCAGAAGAACAAATCCTGACGTTCTTTTGGCCCTTGAATAGCAGGCAAACGGTCTGTAAAAAGATCCATTCCCTGGTTCAAGACATTATTCAGAAGAACAAATCCTGACGTTCTTTTGGCCCTTGAATAGCAGGCAAACGGTCTGTAAAAAGATCCATTCCCTGGTTCAAGACATTATTCAGAAGAACAAATCCTGACGTTCTTTTGGCCCTTGAATAAAAGGCAAACGGTCTGTAAAAAGATCCATTCCCTGGTTCAAGATATTATTCAGAAGAACAAATCCTGACGTTCTTTTGGCCCTTGAATAGCAGGCAAACGGTCTGTAAAAAGATCCATTCCCTGGTTCAAGATATTATTCAGAAGAACTAATCCTGACGTTCTTTTGGCCCTTGAATAACAGGCAAACGGTATGTAAAAAGATCCATTCCCTGGTTCAAGACATTATTCAGAAGAACAAATCCTGACGTTCTTTTGGCCCTTGAATAGCAGGCAAACTGTCTGTAAAAAGATCCATTCCCTGGTTCAAGACATTATTCAGAAGAACAAATCCTGACGTTCTTTTGGCCCTTGAATAGCAGGCAAACGGTCTGTAAAAAGATCCATTCCCTGGTTCAAGATATTTTTCAGAAGAACAAATCCTGACGTTCTTTTGACCTTGGAGAGTAGGCAAACGGTCTGTACAAAGATCCATTCCCTAATCCAAGATATTTCCAGAAGAGATAATCGCCACAAAGATTTATTTCTACTGGTCCATTCAACAATTCAAATCATGTTGCATAAATGATTCAGAGACGGCCTATATAAAGACCTAGTACTGATATCCAGTATCAACATAAAGACATCATCACATCCTGATACTTTAGATGGCATCTCCAAGCCCATCTCCAGATGGCATCTCAAAGCCCATCTCAATTCTTCCAAGTGGCATCTTTAAGCCCACTCAAGCATATACAACTAATAATCAGTGTTATTTTACACACCGGTGAGTGCAAATTTTTGGGCTTTTGTGTTCAATCCCCTTCAACCTTCCAGGTCACGAATGGCACAAATACCAATCTAACCCCTCAGGTTTCAGAAAATTGAACAGGGGCAGCTGTTGCACCCCAAAATTTGCCCTCCACAAGACAAGACATTGTGTACTAAGAGGCTAACAAGTTTCACAAGGTTCACAAGACATCTCATGAGGTTCACAAGGTTCACAAAGTTCACAATTAGTCAGGAAGTTTGACAATTCCCTCAGACCATGCATCCTCCTAAGCAATGCATCCTAAACTAGGGTTTTGACTTTAATCAGGCTAAATGGACTTCCAAGACTTCATATGAGCTTCATAGCATCTTATATGTGTTCAAGAATCCCCATGTCAAGTTTCAAGACTTTCCCAAAAGATTTGCTCAGTCAGATGATCAGATAGGTTAAAATCAGTCAAAGTAGTTAAAAAGTCAAACTGAGGTCAACTGTGGTCAAACCAAAGTCAAACTTCATGATTTTTTGCCAACATCAAGTATATGAGGTAAAATTCATCATTTGATCAAGGGTTGATCATGATTCATCAAGGAGATTTCAGATCATCAAGAATCAGGAGTTTCTAAATTAGGGTTTTCACAGGAAAAGTCAACTGAACTTTGACCAGCCATAACTTTCACATGCTTCATCAATTTTTTTCCATCCAAAGCTCATTTTTAAGGAAATTGAATTCTCTACAACTTTGTGTCTCACAAGCCAAGCCCAAAAATGCTTCATTTGGAAGGTATGAGCTAAGACATTATAGGTCCTTTTAAAAGTCAACAAAAAGTCAACAACTTCAAAAGAGCATAACTTGAGAATGGTAAAAGATATGGACATGATACCAAAGAGGTTGGTTATAGGACTCTTTAAGCTTTCCAAAATGTCCAAGAAAACCTTCATAGCATTAAAATTGAAGGATTTGTGCCCTTGCAAAGTTGAGAAATTTTTGAGTGGTTTATGAAGTAAATGGGGTCTTAAAAGCATAATTCTTCAAATGGGCTGACTTTTTTGTGACCCAATATGTTACATGACATCATGCACGGAATTTATTTAATATTTTCATAATTTTCATAATTTTATTTTTATTTATTATGATTTTTTTATATTAAAAATCATTCTAAATTCAAATAAAATATGAAATAGTGAAGATTTAAAATTATTTTGTTTCTAGAAAGTCATAAAGGTTATTTGGATCTAATTGATACAAGAGTTATGAAAATTATCTCAAAATAGCAATGTTGGATCAAAGAAAAAATCAAGTTTTATGACAAATCTTTTTCAATCTTCAATTATCCAAAATGTCCAAAGAGTTATAATTTTTTTTGGACCTAATCTCATCCATATATATATATATATATACATAAACACATGGCCAGCACAAGGGGACGGATTCAAGGCTTCAAGGATAAGTTTGCACTTTCAAAATTTCATCAATTTTTTAAATTCGGATTCCTCTAATTTGTAGTTTTTCAGGTGAATGGAGTATGCCAATCTCTTCCTTACATATCACTGAGCATATATCAATAACCATATGCATCTAAAAGCCCAAGAATTGGTCAAACCGAATCAAAGTTTTTAGACATTCATGAATTTTTCTTTTTCATACATTGGTGTAAAATAAATTATATTTGACTGTTGTTTCTTGTTTATGGTGAGCTAATGATCGTATCTGGTTACTTTAATTTGAGTTTTGGTACAGAATCAAGGATCTGCCATGTTAGGGTTCTAAGGAAATCGTGAATTGGGAATTCACTCCACAGGCGATTTTAATCCAAATTAGTGACATATTTGAGATCAAGGATCATTATATAGTTGATCTGGACAATTAAAATGGATTTATTATGCGTGTTGTTCATGATTTTAAGTGCAGGTGCTGTAGTGACGACGAAAGTCCGTCACTAAAAGCTTTAGTGACGGACAAACCGTAGGTATAACCTAACTGGACGGCTGGAGCTAGGAGACGACCTCTGGCGCGAAAATAAAATTCAAATAATGGACTTATTTTATTATGTATTTGTTTGATTATATGTCACCAACGAGCGCGTAACTCAGCTGGTTTTGGACACAAGCGTTGAAGCCAAGGACCAGGGTTCGATCCCTTGGTCATTCTTTTTGTTCAAAAGTTCATTTATTAAACGGGTTTATTATATTATCACTATGGGTCATTCCATAAGCACGCTGCATGCGCAGCCCAGTTGGTTGAAGGCTGGTGGTGGATGCTAGGAGACCTGGGTTCGAACCCAGGCTCCAGCAGGTGAGTTTTTACTAATTTTTTTTTAACCTAATTGTTTTCTATTTCTTTTTCTTTTCTTTAATTTTAATTAAAAATTATATAATGAATTAATAAAAATAATATAAATAAAATAAAATTGTATATGTTTGAAATTAATATTTTATTTTATTTGTATGTCCATATTATTATTATATAACTTATTTTTATAATTGAATTAATATTGAAAACTAAATTAAAAAACCCTAATACTTTTTGTATGTAAAACTTAATTATTTTTTTATATGAACCCTAATTTATTTTCAAAACCCTAATTTTCTTTTATAATTGTAATTTCTTATTTTATTATGTTTGTTTAAATTAATAAATATTTCTAATATGTATGTATAATTAAACTATTTAGCATGTTTATTTAGTATGTTTATAATTATTATTATTTATTTCTCTTCTTAAAATTCTTAAAAAAAAAATTATTTTATTTAAATTTAAAATTTTAATTTGATTTCTATATTATTATGCTAACTTTCTTTTTCTCTTATATTTATTTTTTATTATCACTAACCTCTTATTTATTTATTATATGCTTATTTATTTAAATTATTTTATTATAATGTAATTGTGCAAGTTATGTAATAGTGGTAGAATTTTTATTATTTATTTAAATTGCTATGGTTAGTAAAATAGGGAGTGAAAACATGTTTGTGTTTAAAATTGAATTTAGATCACTAATTTTAAGATAAATATATGAACTTGTACACACACACACGTAAGTCAATCTTGGATCGCCATCTCACTTCTTAAGGGTTACCTCTCATGTTGCCTAAATAAAAGGTCAAGTAAGGTGTATAAAGCAAAGTCCCTTCTCTTACTGATATCATCTAGTCCCTTTAAAGAATTATAAGATCAGGTCCCTTCATGGTTGCCTTCGTAAATGATCTTGTCCCTTTCGAATAAAAGATGATAAGTCCCTTCGAATTGCTAATACACCTTACAGTTGCCTAAATACAGACGACTCTTCACTTGTCCCTCATAATATCCAAGGTAATTACTACCTATTCCTTAATAATAGGGATAGTCTTACCATTGAAAGAACATTCAAGAACAGTAAAGACTTAACTTAGGCTAGGTTCCTCTTATGTACTTGCTCACCTTTTCAAAACATTTCAAAAACACTTCACATTTTTAAACAATTTTCAAAACAAAGTCTTTATATATATCCGTACATGGATTATTATAAAGTACTTACGAAAATTTTCAATCACACACTACACTTTAAAGTGAGCTAAGTAACTAAGAGCCCATGGATAACCATGGATGTATAGGGTGCTAACACCTTCCCTTTACATAACCTACCCCCTGAACCCAAAAATCTTTTAAGGTCTTTCCTGTTCTTTTATGCCCTTTCCTTTGGATAAAATAAAAGTCGGTGGCGACTCTTGCTATCCGCAATATTTAACTAAAGTTAGTTCTTCCACCGTGTTACAGAACTGACGACTCTGCTGGGGACTTAATAAAATAGGGGTACCCTTAGGAATTAGATCACTTTAAATTGTTTGCCTTGTTTTCTTTATACTTATCTGTTGGGTGCTCTTATGTGTGAAAGATCCTAACCCGTATCTAGTGTACCTTAGGTAAATGGCAATAGACCAAGGAAACTGTACGGCGTATACCGATATGGTTGATCTGGTGGCCATAGTTAGTGTGACTTCTTGGTTGGTGCTTATGTTCCTTAAGTCAAGTTGAGGATAATATGAGGCTGCCATACGTTGTCAATACACTAACTAACTTTTAGAACCCTAGTTATCCCATCTTGGCCTTTAGAAAAGTAGTGAGATAACCGGCTTTGGTGAAGACTGAAGTTGGTTGATACTCGATGCTACACTCATTGAGATTCTAAACTTGGAGGGTTTTGGTTGGCAAGTAAGTTGCCTACTGAACAACCACCCTTGTGAAGGATCAATGATATTGAGATCCCTTAGAACCCGGTTACTTTTGTAGGACAGGATGAACCAACTAAACTTCAGGGGAGGGTACTTACCTTTAAACCTCATGCAAGCCTTCAAACCTAGGGCTATTGTGTGACTTGTTTGTGTGTGCCACATGTTTGTGATTGAACATAACATCATAACATCATCATGCATCATAAGCATAGCATTTTCACTAACCATTTCAAGGACCAAAGGATTTATCTTTTTTCTTTGTTGCAGGTCATGGCTTTTGCTCGTAGGAACACTATCCGGATCAGCTTTGTAGGAATACCTCCTAAGCTTAAAGAATTGGTTTCCCAAGTTTCTGAAAACTCTCAGTTCATCAAGAGACATGGTCACCTATTAGATCTAGTCACTTCAGGGTTCAATGAAGACATGATGAGTGTCCTGTTTTAGTTCTTTGATCCTAAGCACCATTGTTTCACATTCCATGACTATCAACTTGTTCCTACAATGGAAGAGTTCTCCAAACTTCTGGGTATACCTATCCTTGATCAGAAACCATTCACAGGTTTGAAAAAAGAGCCTAAACCTGAAGTCATTGCTGCAGCCCTACATCTGAAGAAATCAGACATCGTCTTAGAAACGAGGAGTGGAGTTAAGGGTATTCTTGCTAAGGTGTTGATAGAGAAGGCTCAAGTGTTCTTGAAGGCTATGAGTTATGATGCTTTTGAGGAAATCTTAGCCTTGTTGATTCATGGCTTAGTGTTATTCCCCAACCCAGATCAGTTCATCGACGTTCACGCCATCAACATATTTTTGACTCATAATCCAGTGCCTACATTACTTGGAGACATCTTACATTCTCTTCATACTCGTACTAAAAGGGCACGAGGAACTCTGATGTGCTGCATACCTTTGCTATCTAGGTGGTTTATTTCTCACCTTCCTCGATCAGTGATGAAGAATGAACAAGGGTTCAGGTGGTCCAAGAGGATTATGTCACTCTCTCATTCAGATATTCATTGGTGCTCTAGGTCTATGGAGAATGTTACTATCATTGACCGTTGTGGGGAGTTTCCTAATGTGCCACTTCTAGGCATAAGATGAGGCATTACTTACAACCCTTCCTTAGCTTTACGTCAGTTTGGTTATGCTCGGAGTGATGGTCCTCATGACATGTTGATTCAGGGTATTGTGTTTGACTACGACAACAATCTTCAAGGTTACCGTCAAAGGTTCATACGAGCATGGGGAAAAGTGAACAAGGTTGACAGCAAGACTCTGGAGCCTAAGTACACTATTCCTATGGAAGCTTATCTCAGATGGGTGCGATCTCGTGCTCAGACTCGTATGATGCCATATCCTACCATCCTGACAGTTACTATGGAGCCTGTTGCTGAAGGGGATACTTCTTATACCATCCTTCATCCAGACATGCCCACTGACATGGAAGACTTACAGAGGTCCTGGATCCAGTTGAAGGAGCAAAGGGATACTTTTGAGACTCATTACAAAGCAAGTCAAGAAAGAATCCTGGAGCTAACAAAGCAACTTCACGAGGAGCGGAATCTCAACTTATACCTCAACACAAAGAGGATATTTCGAAATTACCTCCGACGAGAGAAGTTGAATTTACCATTGATCTTATTCCTGGTACAAGGCCTATTTCTATGGCACTGTACAGGATGTCTACGTCAGTGTAACACGGTGGGAGAACTGACTATTTATTTATGTTGCGGATAGCAAGAGTCGCCACCGACTTTTATTTTATCTAATAGGAAATGGTATAAAAGAACAGGAAATACCTTTTAAAAATTCTAAGTTCGGGGGGTAGGTTATATAAAGGGAGGGTATTAGCACCCTTTATATCCATGGTTATCCATGGGCTCTTAGTTACTTAGCTCACTTTAACTTGTTTGAAAAATGTGTAGTGTGTTTTTAGAACTTTTCATAAGTCTTTGTAATGATCCTCGTATGGATGTATACAAAGCTTTGAGTTTGAAAAAGTTTGAAAGTGGAGTGTGAAAATGAGTTTTTGAAATTTGAGCAAGTAACTAAGAACTACCTACCCTAGAATGTTCTTTCAAGTTTCTTTATTTTCTTTCAAGGGTAAGAATGTCCTTACTATTAAGGAGTAAGTAGTCAATTACCTTGGATTTATTAATGGACGAGCGTTGGGTCATCGTATGGTCAATGAAGACAACTTGTAGGGGTGTCTTTAGCAATTCGTATGGACTATCATTTATTCCGTAGGGACGAGATCATTTATTTCGTAGGCAACCTCGAAGGGACTATGATCTTTTTGAATCTGAAGGGACTTGATGATTTTTCTGTTAAGGGACATTGCTTTTTAGACACCCCCACTTTTGAGGGACTTGACCATTTGTTTAAGGCAACTAAGAGGGGAACCCTAGGAGGTGCAGATGGAGATCGTAGAACGATCGACTTACGTGTGTGAATATTAATTTCAAATATTTATCTTAAAAATTAGTGGGCTAGATTCAATAAATTAACCATACAATATTTGCACTCCCTAAGTTACTAACCACACATTTATAGTTTGAAGAAATTAAAAGGCGGAAATAAAGATCCTATGCTATTACATTAGGGGAGGGGGTACATTTGTCTTTTAGGGGGATTGCAGAAAATAAAAGACGGAAATTTAAACCTAAGCTATTACATAAGGAAAACAATTACATAATCGAGCGGAAAAATAAATTACATAATAAGACATCCTATACAATTTTCTAATAAATAAAAATAAATAATTTAAGGCAATCAAAATAAATTAAGTTAAACAATTAATTATTATTATATTTTTTTAATGAAAAAATTAGGGTTTTGAAAAAGTTATAGAAAATCAGGGTTAGCAAAAAATTAGGGTTAAAAAAAATTAAGGTTTTCTTTTAAAGTTAATTAAATCCAAATGATTAAATTAATGAATTTACAAAAATAATTAATTGGGAAAAAAATAAAATGGTGAAAATAATTATTGGTTTTTTTTTAAAGAAAAAGATTGAAAAAAATATTAATTTTAGGGTTAATGGTTAATTATTTCATTAATATAGTTAATATAATCATAATTAAGAAATAAAATATAAAAGAAAAAGAAAATCAGTGCAAAAAACAATATGGGGGAAGCCTGAATTCGAACCCAGGACCTCCCTCTTGCAGCCTCAACGCGCTTTCCACCAAGCCACCTGCACTTCTGTGAAATATAACGCAAATAATAAATTATATAATAAAACCAATTTTCAAAATCAGAAAACGCGCGCGAATGGCTAGTCGTCTTCTTCCTCCAGTTTCCAAGTTTAGCTACGATTTGGTTTCAAATTAGCTACGAATTTTTCGTAGCTAATTGACCTGCGAATTTCAATATCCCAAAATACAACAGATTAATCCAAAATAATTACATCAATTGATCGTCCATGACCTACACAATTCAAATATATCATCAAAAGTTCTTGAGGGCGCCTTAATCGAAAGTTCCTAATTTTGATCCCAAAACCCTAACAATGGTGGTTTGCGTGTTTGGCCATGAAGCTTTGAATTAATCGCCCAGAAACAATCCTTGCAACACCACAAACACAAATCATTAGTCAAATATTATTTATAATGCATGAATATACGAAATTGAAAAAAAGCATAAAAGTGAGAAAACAAGAATCCAGTTTATGCGTTTTAAGCTGGATTTGATGATGATGATGATGATGATGCCTTTGTGTTCAGAATGTATCAAGGAAGTGATTACCACCTTCAAAACTCTTGGAAACAAGCTAGAACAAGGAAATCGAATGTGTATTTTTTTGTAAAATTTTGAAGTTGGAAAGTGATTTTTCAGCTCTGATTTTCGTCGCTTAGCATTGCATTGTTGTTGTGTATATATAATAAAGCAAATTATTTGAGCTGCTTGCATGTGAAGAAACCAATCATCCATAATTGTAAAAAAACAAACAAACTAAATCATACTAAATTGGTCTTGAACGAATTTGGATGATTTTAATCACTTTCAAATGACATATATTTGATCCCAAAACAAATATTGGATCAAATATTTGAATTTCATAATTTATTTCAATTTAATTTGAATTTTAATAATTAAAATCCAAAATAATATAAAATAAATGATAAGAATCAGAATAATTGGCCATTGGGTCGCGCATGACCTCATCTTCAAGTTTGGGTTGCAATTTTATGGGCCCATTTGGAAAGAATTGGAGTTATGGCCTTTTTTACTTCATACACCCCTTGAAAATTCCCCAACTTTGACAATGCATAACTTCCTCAATTTTAATTCCATGGAGGTGTTCTAGGACTTTTTAGAAATCTTAGAGTGTCCTCTAATCAAACCTTTTGGTCCCATGTCCATATACTTTACCATTTTCAAATTATGAGCTTTGGAAAAAGTTGACTTTTTGTTGACTTTCAAAAAGACCTATAATGTCGTGGCTCATACCTTCCAAATGAAGCATTTTTGGACTTGGCTTGTGAGACACAAAGTTGTAAATAATCGAATTTCCTTCAAAATGAGCTTTGGATGGGAATTTATTTATGAAGTATGTGAAAGTTATGGCTGGTCAAAGTTCAGTTGACTTTTACTATGAAAACCCTAATTTAGCAACTTCCGATTCTTGATGATTCTGAGGTTTCCTTGATGAATCATGATCAACCCTTGATCAAATGATGAATTTCACCTCATAATCTTGATGTTGGCCAAAAATCTTGAAGTTTGACTTTGAGTTGACCACAGTTGACCTCAATTGACTTTTTGACCAAATTAACTGATTTTTGACCAAACTTGTTGAGAAAGCTTTGAAACTTGACATGTGGATTATTTAAGGTATGTGAGATGTTATGAAGTCCACTTGAGGCTTTGGAAATCCACTTTTCTTGGGGAAACTTAAAACCCTAGTTCTAAAATCCATTGTTCAAGAAAAGGCTTTGTCTGGTGAAACTTTCAATCCTTTTGACCAATTGAGAATCTTGTGACTATTAAGAGGCCTCTTGAGACACATGGCCTTGAATGTGGGAGGGAAAATTTTCGGGTACAACAACTGCCCCTATTCAATTTTCTGAAACTTGAGGAGTTAAATTGGCATGTACGCCACTCATGACTTGAAGGTTGAAGGGGATTTAACACTAAAGCCCAAAAATTTGCACTGGCTGGTGCGCAAAATAATGTTGTTGGTTGGTTGTATTGCTTGAATTGGCTTAAAGATACCATTTTGAATAAAAATGTTCTTCAGATATACCTCTTGGAGAATAAAGCAGTCCAAAATGTAGATTGATGTAATCTTGGGGGATGTAGCAGCCCAAGAGGCTGTTTGGTGTAGTCCTGGAGGATAGAGCAGTCCAAGATGTTGTTATGTGTAATCATGGAGGGTAGAGCAGTCCAAGATGTTATCCTAGGGGTTTATAGCAGCCCAAGATATTGTTTGAGATAGCCCTTGAGGGATATAGTAGCCCAAGATGGATATATATGTAATCTCAGGAGATGTAGCAGCCTAAGATATTGGTTTTCGTGGCCCTGGGGGATATAGCAGCCCAAGACGTTGATGAATGTAATCTTGAGGGATGTAACAGCCCAAGATATTGGTATATGTATTCCTGGAGGATAGAGCAATCCAAGATTTTGTTATATGTACTCCTGGAGGATAGAGCAGTCCAAGATATTGTTATATGTACTCCCGGAGGATAGAGCAGACCAATATATTGTTATATGTACTCCTAGAGGATAGAGCAGTCCAAGATATTGTTATATGTAACCCTGGAGGATAGAGCAGCCCAAGATATTGTTATATGTAACTCTTGGGGGGATATAGCAGCCCAAGAATAAGTTGTTGATGACGTTCGTCTGCCGGGGAATTAACCTGAAAAAATAAGGTTAGTTCTATGCATTGTCATGATGTATATAGCACTTTGCAAGACGATATTCTTATTATAAATGAGAATGTTATATGTGTATGATATGAAATGATGTATGAATGAATTATGTAGTTGAAGCTCATTAGTAGCTTCATGTAATAGCTGCTAGTTGGGGAAAATAAATCCCGATTCGTTGCGGAGGAATATAAAGAGTTTGTTCCCGTCTTGTTTTGGAATATCATACTTAGAACCTACCGTTTTCGTTCGTCATACTTCTTATTGAAGGATTAAGTTCCTGAATACCCTGACTGAGGATAAAAGAGATGGACATGCCTCCGGGGAGTTTTATCCGACCAAGTATCAATTCTTCAGAGGATATCTACTTGAAGATTTCGTAGAGTTGGAGGTACAAGGGCTACTTGGAACATTTCGTTAGAATATATCCGTGAAAATTACTCTGTGGGGATGAACCGACGAAGATTCGTTGGATTCCTACCTCCGATCGTCCTTAGTAAATGCTATTATTGTATTTTATGCATTTTTTGGTAAACATCATATTCAAAATCATATATACATTCAAACATAATCAACGAACGTTTTCTCTTAAGTAAAAGGGAAAGGTAAACATGAATTCGGAGATATAGTTGTATCAATTTTGAAAATGTATACTCATTCAAAGTAACCAATGGATTTAGAACTTCTGATATTCTCGACTTCCCTGAGTAATTTTCTAGGAATTCTCATGAGTGAATCTAAAGACATGATACTGACACCATCTGATACAATGGCTTCTGCTGAGAATCTAATATTAAGGCAATGTAATGAGAGGAATATGCTTTCAGACTGTGGTGGACCATATACGCTCCGAGTATTAGATTTGGAAAAAGAGCGTTGCCCATAGCTGGGGATGATTTGTCCCAGAATGGAAGTATCTGAAAGGAGCTACCTCAAGAGAAATAAGCAGAATGCCCCACAATAATATGCCCCTAGCCTCGTGGAGTTGGTGATGTTACCTCTGGTAATTCAAATGAGGAGACCTATCCCTGGTTATTTAAGCATTATTGAATCTTGACCTGACTACCCCAGATGAATTGGAAAATAACATGGCATACCCCCTTGAGTGGAAGATAGTGACCATGCCCCCTTGTATACATTGGCTTTGATCCAGGAAGCAACTTTGTCTGTCGGGAGGACTTTGGTTTATTGAATATTCATCATGTAAGCTTCTCTGCTATCAAACACTTAGTTATATGCAAACAATGATATTCAAAATGCAATGCTTATGTTTGTCTTGAACTTTTTAAAAAGATTTATTTTAGCAAAACAATATTTATAAAAATATGATATTAACTCAAGCTTTATAATAAGCCCTAAAGGAGTCATGATACCTTTTTGTAGCAGTACACTTTCGAACTAACCCTGCTTCATTTAGGAATTTTAAAGGGTTGTAACGTGGTCTGGTTCACGGTTTAAGAAACAAAGGATAAAGACTCAAATTTTATTTGTACCTAACCCATCCTTCGTGATGTTCTTCAGTCCTATGTTCGGTTAACTTATGTATTGAGGCTCCCAAAAGAGTTTGGAATTGTAACATTGACAGCAGTTTATTTGAAAAATCAGTCATCTTTTTTTTTGTTGAGGATTTGTATTGACCTCTTTTTATTATGACTTTGTTATCCCCTCCTTTTTCCTGAACTGTTTGTTTCAAGATTACAGTTAGCGGGATGTCTCAATTTTTACTAAGTCTCCTTCATAGGTTTTGACTTAGTGAGCGTTTCTTTGGCTATCAGACTTAATGATTACAAGGAACCATCATTAGTTGTGTACAAAAGGACAACTGGCATAATTGATTTAACCAAGGAACTACCCTGCCCCCATGTTATGATTAAGGGTTTTAATTTGCACGAGAAGGAAAACTCCTACTTCATAGGCTCAAAAGGGTTGACTAGGGATTAACTTCCTTATATCTCCACTGTTTTGGAATGGAAACAATGCCTGTACATCGTCAGCATAGTCTGTTCAAAAGCATACTGGATAAGATTATGGTATTATTTTCGTCATCCTCCCTCTAAAGGCTTACAAATTTAGCAAGAGTTAAGTATCACAAAAGATAAGTAAGAAGCATATTTTAAATTTAGTGAAACAAATGGATTAATTCAAGACATACATACACAATGCATTAATGTGAAAATAAAGTTTAACATAATATTAAATGCTTAGACAAACAAAAGAAATTATAACTGAATAAATCAAATGATGTCCCATCCAGTTGGCTGAATGTCTTCGAGTGTAATCTGTGAACTTTCAGGAGCAATATATTTTACCATGAAATCAAATATGCCATTTGGCTGTCCCAAGGTGTCCCAAATTTCAACAGGGATAGGTGGGCTTTCTTTCTTGCTACCTCGAGCGATTTGTCTAGCAGCTTCAATGTTTGATGGACGATAGGAGAATTCAATCTGATCTTCTGCCATAACCTCGAGGATTCCTTCGTCAATCAGGTCTTGAATCTTATTCCTAAATGCCCAACAAATATCAGTGTCATGTCCAGGACAATTGGAGTGATACACACACTTTACATTGGGATTATAGTGAGGGGAGGAAGTATTGGACTTTTGAGGAGATTTTTTCAAGGAAATTAGCTTCATCTCCAACAAGCATGGCAAAGTTTGCGACATTAGCATGTCAAATTTGATGAAATTCCTTCTACATTCCTTATGTTGAGGTGGATTAACCTTAAAATATCTTCTTTCTTCAATTGAAGAACTATCAATAGTAGCATGTCTCTTTCCTTCTCTTATCCTTATCTTCCCTTCAACCAACTCAGCTTGTTTCATCGGAGGTTGTCTGATGATTAGATTCCCGACTCAATTACCTTGAAGTTTATAGACAAAGATTCTCAGCTCTTCTTGCCCCTGGGCTAGGCTCTGGATAAGAGCCACCTGGCCCTTCATCTGGATTCTCATCTCTACCATTTCAGCTTGCAGTTGTTCCAACTGATCATCCTCGTTGTCTTCATGATTCTTCTTTTTCATGTCCTTAGTGAGGAGGGCTTTCAACTCTTCTTGCCCCTTGGAAAAATTCAGGATCACCTCTTGTAATTGAGCAATATGGGTCTGGAGATCTTTGACAGATTGTTCGAGAGCCATTTCTGCTGAAATAAATAGCGAGAAGATGAGAAACCTGCGGTGAAAACCTGTCATGCAATGATATGGTATGTAGATGTATATGCAATGTTTTCAAGGACCGCAGGATTTAAATTTGTTAAAACAAACAAAAACAAAACTCTTATTAGTAGGCTTGAAATAATATTTCCCCTTGGGCTTACAAATTAAAACAAACAAAATTTATAAAGAAAATAAAATATCTGGTGATTAAGTCTCCCATGGACGCTTCCTCTTGGTTTTGAGATATGTGTTGAGATTTCGCTCCTCGTGAAGTTGCTTTGTCAGCTCCAACACTCTTTCTTGGCTAATCCTGAATTGAGCTTCAAAGGTATCTCTTTGCTCCTTCAGTTGGATCCAGGACTTCTGCAGCTCTTCCAAATTAGTGGGCATATCTGGATGAAGGATGGTATAAGGAACATCTCCTTTAGAAATAGGTTCCATAATAACTGGTAGAACAACAAGATATGGCATCATAAGAGTCTGAGTACTAGACCGCACCCATCTGAGGTAAGGTTCCATAGGAATAAAGTACTTTGGTTCCAGAGTCTTACTATCAACCTTGTTCACTTTAATCCAAGCTCGTATAAACCTTTGACGATAACCTTGATGATCATTGTCGTAATCAAACACAATACCTTGAATAAGCATGTCATGAGGACCATTACTCCGAGCATGACCAAACTGATGTAGAGCTAAATAAGGGTTGTAAGTAATGCCCCCTCTTATGCCAAGGAGTGGCATATTAGGGAACTCCATAAAGGTCAATGATAGTGACATTTTCCATAGATCGGGAACACCAGTGAATATTTGAATGAGAGAGTGACATCATCCTTTTAGAGCACCTCAAACCTTGTTCATTCTTCATCACAGATCGAGGAAGGTGAGAAATAAACCACCTAGATATTAGAGGTATGCAACACATCAGAGTTCCTCGCACCTTCGTAGTACAAGTGTGTAAGATCTCCAAGTAATGCAGACACTGGATTGTGAGTCAGAAATATGTTGATGGCGTGTACATCTATGAACTGGTCTGGATTATGGAATAATACCAAACCATAAATCAGCAAGGCCAAGATTTCCTCAAAAGCTTCGTAACTCATAGCATCCAAGAACACCTGAGCTTTCTCTATCAATACATTAGAAAGAATACCCTTAACTCCACTTCTTGTTTCTAGGACAATGTCTGATTATGTAGGGCTGCAACAATAACTTCAGGTTTAGGCTCCTTCTCTAAGCATGTGAAGGGTTTCTGATCAAGGATAGGTACCCCAAGTAACTTGGAGAATTCTTCCTTTGTGGGCACCAACTGATAATCGGGAAATATGAAACAATGATGTTTAGGATCAAAGAACTGGAATAGGACACTCATCATATATTCATCAAATTCTGAGGTAACCAAGTCAAGTAGATAACCATGCTTCTTGATGAATTGATAACTTTCAGGAAGTTTTAAGACCAAATACTTAAGCTTGTAAGGTATCCCTACAAAGTTGATCTAGATAGTGTTCCTACGAGTGAAAGCCATAACCTGCAACAAAGAACAAATATAAATCCTTTGGTCCTTGAAATGGTTAGAGAGAATGATATGCTTATGATGTCATGATGTTATGATGTTATGTTCAATCACAAACATGTAGCACACATAAACAAGTCACACAATAGTCCTAGGTTTAGAGGCTTGCATGAGGTTTAAAGGAAAGTACCCCCCCTTAAGTTTAGTTGGTTCATCCTGTCCTACAAAAGTAACTAGGTTCTAAGGGATCTTAATATCACTGATCCTTCTCAAGGATTGTTGTTCAGTAGGCAACTGACTTGCCAACAAAAACCCCCCAAGATTAGAATCTCAATGAGCGTAGCATCGAGTATCAACCAACTTTAGACTTCTCCAAAGCCAACTATCTCACTACTTTCTAAAGGCCAAGATGGGTCAATTAAGGTTCTAAAGGGCAGTTAGTGTTAATGACAACATATGGCAACCTCATATTATCCTCAACTTACTTAAGGAACATAAGCACCAACCAAGAAGTCACACTATCTGTAGTCACCAGATCAACCATATCAGTATATGTCGTACAGTTTCCTTGGTCTATTGCCACTTACCTAAGGTACACTAGATCCGGGTTAGGATCTTTCTCACAGTAACCCCACAACAAATAAAGATAAAGTAAACAATTCAAACAAGTATAATGATCTAATCCTAAGGTAATCCCTCTTTTACTTAGTAGTCCCCAGCAGAGTCTCCAGTTCTGTAACACGATGGGAGAACTGACTTTTTATTTATGTTGTGGATAGCAAGAGTCGCCACCGACTTTTATTTTATCCAATAGGAAAGGGTATAAAAGAACAGGAAAGACCTTTTAAAAATTCTAAGTTCGGGGGGTAGGTTATATAAAGGGAAGATATTAGCATCCTTTATATCCATGGTTATCCATGAGCTCTTAGTTACTTGGCTCACTTTAACTTGTTTGAAAAATGTGTAGTGTGTGTTTAGAAATTTTCATAAGTCTTTGTAATGATCCTCGTATGGATGTATACAAAGCTTTGAGTTTGAAAAAGTTTGAAAATGGGGTGTGAAAAAGAGTTTTTGAAATTTGAGCAAGTAACTAAGAACTACCTACCCTAGAATGGTCTTTACAGTTTCTTTATTTCCTTTCAAGGGTAAGGTTGTCTTTACTATTAAGGAGTAAGTAGTCATTTACTTTGGATTTATTAAGGGACGGACGTAAGGTCATCGTATGGTCAATGAAGGCAACTTGTAGGGGTGTCTTTAGCAATTCGTAGGGATTATCATCATTTATTCCGTAGGGACGAGATCATTTATTCCGTAGGCAACCTCGAAGGGACTATGATCTTTTTAAATCTGACGGGACTTGATGATTTTTTTGTTAAGGGACATTGCTTTTTAGACACCCCCACTTTTGAGGGACTTGGCCATTTGTTTAAGGCAACCAAGAGGGGAACCCTAGGAGGTGCAGATGGCGATCGTAGAACGATCGACTTACGTGTTTGAATATTAATTTCAAATATTTATCTTAAAAACTAGTGGGCTAGATTCAATTAATTAACCATACAATATTTGCACTCCCTAAGTTACTAACCACGCATTTATAGTTTGCAGAAATTAAAAGGCGGAAATAAAGATCCTACGCTATTACATTAGGGGAGGGGGTACATTTGTCTTTTAGGGGGATTGCGGAAAATAAAAGACGGAAATTTAAACCTAAGCTATTACATAAGGAAAACAATTACATAATCGAGCGGAAAAATAAATTACATAATAAGACATCCTATACAATTTTCTAATAAATAAAAATAAATAATTTAAGGCAATCAAAATAAATTAAGTTAAACAATTAATTATTATTATATTTTTTTAATGAAAATATTAGGATTTTGAAAAAGTTATAGAAAATCAGGGTTAACAAAAAATTAGGGTTAAAAAAAATTAAGGTTTTTTTTAAAGTTAATTAAATCCTAATGATTAAATTAATGAATTTACAAAAATAATTAATTGGGAAAAAAATAAAATGGTGAAAATAATTATTGGTTTTGTTTTTTAAGAAAAAGATTGAAAAAATTAATTTTAGGGTTAATGGTTAATTATTTGATTATTTGATTAATATAGTTAATATAATCATAATTAAGAAATAAAATATAAAAGAAAAAGAAAATCAGTGCAAAAAACAATATGAGGGAGGTCTAGATTCGAACCCAGGACCTCCCTCTTGCAGCCTCAACGCGCTTTCCACCAAGCCACCTGCACTTCTGTGAAATATAACGCAAATAATAAATTATATAATAAAACCAATTTTCAAAATCAGAAAACGCGCGCGAATGGCTAGTCGTCTTCTTCCTCCAGTTTCCAAGTTTAGCTACGATTTGGTTTCAAATTAGCTACGAAATTTTCGTAGCTAATTGACCTACGAATTTCAATATCCCAAAATACAACCGATTAGTCCAAAATAATTACATCAATCGATCGTCCATGACCTGCACAATTCAAATATATCATCAAAAGTTCTTGAGGGCTCCTTAATCGAAAGTTCCTAATTTTGATCCCAAAACCCTAACAATGGTGGTTTGCGTGTTTGGCCATGAAGCTTTGAATTAATCGCAGAAACAATCCTTGCAACACCACAAACACAAATCATTAGTCAAATATTATTTATAATGCATGAATATACGGAATTGAAAAAAAGCATAAAAGTGAGAAAACAAGAATTCGGTTTATGCTGGATTGGATGATGATGATGATGATGATGATGCCTTTGTGTTTAGAATGTATCAAGTGAGTGATTACCACCTTCGAAACTCTTGGAAACAAGCTAGAACAAGGAAACCAAATGTGTATTTTTTTGTAAAGTTTTGAAGTTGGAAAGTGATTTTTGAGCTCTGATTTTCGTCCCTTAGCATTGCATTGTTGTTGTGTATATATAATAAAGCAAATTAGGTCAAAGAATGAGCCTTTGTTGTATGGATTTGAGTTTCTTGCATGTGAAGAAACCAATCATCCATAATTGTTAAAAAAAACAAACTAAATCATACTAAATTGGTCTTGAACGAATTTGGATGATTTTAATCACTTTCAAATGACATATATTTGATCCCAAAACAAATATTGGATCAAATATTTGAATTTCATAATTTATTTCAATTTAATTTGAATTTTAATAATTAAAATCCAAAATAATATAAAATAAATGATAAGAATCAGAATAATTGGCCATTGGGTCGCGCATGACCTCATCTTCAAGTTTGGGTTGCAATTTTATGGGCCCATTTGGAAAGAATTGGAGTTATGGCCTTTTTTACTTCATACACCCCTTGAAAATTCCCCAACTTTGACAATGCATAACTTCCTCAATTTTAATTCCATGGAGGTGTTCTAGGACTTTTTAGAAATATTAGAGTGTCCTCTAATCAAACCTTTTGGTCCCATGTCCATATACTTTACCATTTTCAAATTATGAGCTTTGGAAAAAGTTGACTTTTTGTTGACTTTCAAAAAGACCTATAATGTCGTGGCTCATACCTTCCAAATGAAGCATTTTTGGACTTGACTTGTGAGACACAAAGTTGTAAATAATCGAATTTCCTTCAAAATGAGCTTTGGATGGGAAATTATTTATGAAGTATGTGAAAGTTATGGCTGGTCAAAGTTCAGTTGACTTTTACTATGAAAACCCTAATTTAGCAACTTCCGATTCTTGATGATTCTGAGGTTTCCTTGATGAATCATGATCAACCCTTGATCAAATGATGAATTTCACCTCATAATCTTGATGTTGGCCAAAAATCTTGAAGTTTGACTTTGAGTTGACCACAGTTGACCTCAATTGACTTTTTGACCAAATTAACTGATTTTAGGGTATCTGAGCATCTGATTGGCCAAGCTTGTTGAGAAAGCTTTGAAACTTGATATAAGGATTATTTAAGGTATTTGAGATGTTATGAAGTCCACTTGAGTCCTTGGAAATCCACTTTTCCTGGGGAAACTCAAAACCCTAGTTCTAAAATCCATTGTTTAGGAGGAGGCTTTGTTTGGTGAAACTTTCAATCCTTTTGACCAATTGAGAATCTTGTGACTATTAAGAGGCCTCTTGAGATACATGGCCTTGAATGTGGAAGGGAAAATTTTGGGGTACAAGAGTCAGAATTGACTGAATTGAAATCTCAAATTGGAGAGTTGCTGGATAAGAAATTTATTAGACCAAGTGTGTCGTTGTGGGGAGCTCCAGTGTTGTTGGTAAAGAAGAAGGATGGTAGTATGCGTCTATGTATTGATTACCATCAAGTGAATAAGGTAACCATCAAGAATAAGTATCCACTTCCTAGGATCGATGACTTAATGGATCCGTTAGTTGGTGCGTGTGTTTTTAGTTAGATTGATCCGAGGTCAGGGTACCATCAGATTCGAGTAAAAGAAGGTGATATTCAGAAGACTGCATTTAGAACTTGATATGGACATTATGAGTATGTTGTGATTCCTTTCGAAGTGTATAATGCATCTGGTGTATTTATGGAGTATATGAACCACATTTTTCATTCCTATTTAGATCAGTTTGTTGTGGTGTATTTTGATGATATACTGATTTATTCTAAGAGTGAAAATGATCATAAAGAACATTTGAGGGTTGCTTTGCAGGCGTTGAAAGATAACAAGTTGTTTGCTAAATTTTCGAAATGTGAATTTTGGCTTGATAGTGTGAATTTCTTAGGTCATGTTATTTCTGGTGATGGTATAACAGTGGATCCTTCTAAGGTAAGTGTTGTGTTGCAATGGGAACCTCCGAAGACTGTAATGGAGATTCAAAGTTTTCTTGGTTTAACAGGTTACTATCGAAGATTTATTTAGGGGTTTTCTAATCTGGAATTACCATTGACTCAATTAACCAGGAAGAGTCAAACGTTTATTTGGGATGCAACTTGTGAAGAAATTTTTGAAGAGTTGAAAAAGAAATTGACTACGACAATAGTGTTGGTTTTACCAAGTCCTGGTGAACCTTTTGTTGTATATTGTGATGCGTCCAAGATGGTAGTAGGTGGTGTTTTGATGCAAGATGGTAAGGTAGTAGCTTATGCTTCGAGACAATTGAGAGTGCATGAGAGAAATTATCCTACTCACGATCTTGAGTTAGTTGCAGTGGTTTTTGTGTTGAAAATTTGGAGTCACTATTTGTATGGGTCCAGATTTGAGGTGTTTAATGACTATAAAAGTCTGAAATACTTATTTGATCAAAAAGAGCTAAATATGAGACAAAGAAGATGGTTGGAATTTCTGAAATATTATGACTTTAATTTGACTTATCATCTGGGGAAGGCTAATGTCGTGGAAGATGCATTGAGTCGTAAGACAATTCATATGTCGACATTAATGGTGAAAGAATTGGAATTATTGGAACAATTTATATATTTGAGTATGGTTTGTGAGACGACACCCGAGAGTATTATGCTTGGAATGTTGAAAGTGAATAATGACTTTTTGGATATTATAAAAGAGAATTAGAGGCTTGACGTGAAGTTGGTTGACTTGATGCCTTCAGGAGACAATGATCCTGAGAGTGATTTCCAGGTAGATAATTCTGGTGTGTTGAGGTTCCGGGGCAGAATTTATGTGCCGGACAATGCTGAGTTAAAAAAGATTAATTTAGAAGAAAGTCATCATTGTAGCTTATGTATTCATCCAGGAGCTATGAAGATGTATCAAGATCTAAAGAAATTGTTTTGCTGGTTTGGTATGAAGAGAGATATATCATAATTTGTGTATGCTTGTTTGGTGTGTCAGAAATTGAAAGTGGAACATCAGAAGCCTTCGGGAATGATGCAACCATTATAGATTCCGGAATGGAAGTAGGAAAATATTGCTATTGGCTTTGTGACTAGTTTGCCGAATACGGCGAGAGTATTTGACGCTATTTGGGTGGTTGTGGATAGACTTACAAAATCCACACATTTTATTCCTATTAATATGAGTTTTCCCTTAACGAAGTTGGCTGAAATTTATATCAGGGTAATTGTGAAGCTGCATGGTGTTCCTTCGAGTATAGTTTTAGATAGATATCCGAGATTCACTTCTGAATTTTGGAAAATTTTGCAGGAGGCTTTGGGTTCAAAATTGAAATTAAGTTCGGCTTATCATCCGCAGATGGACGGTCAGTCAGAAAGAACTATTCATACTTTAGAAGATCTATTGAGGACTTGTGTGTTCGAACAAGGTGGTGTGTGGGATACTAATTTGTCATTGATTGAGTTCATGTATAATAATAGTTACCATTCTAGTATTATAATGGCATCATTTGAAGCTTTGTATGGTAGGAGGTGTAGAACGCCTTTATGTTGGTATGAAACAGGTGAAATTGTAGTGCTTGGACCTGAAATTGTACAACAGAGTACTGAGGCAACTCAGATGGTTAGAGAAAAGATGAAGCGTCTCAGAGTAGACAAAAGAGCTATCATGATAACTGGAGAAAAGAATTAGAATTTACTAAAGGTGATCATGTATTTTTGACGGTAAATCCAATGACAGGTGTCAAACGTGCTTTGAAATCAAAGAAGTTGGATCCTAAGTTCATTGGACCGTACCATATTTTGCAGGAAGTTGGTACTGTTGCTTATAGGGTGGAGTTACCGCCAGAGCTTTTGAACTTGCATGATGTATTTCATGTATCGCAAATTCAGAAGTATGTGTCAGGCCCATCTCATATTATCCAGAGGGATGAGGTGCAGGTTAAGGAGAATCTTACTGTGGAAGTGATGTCGATCAGAATTGAGGATCACAAGATGAAGCAACTCAGAGGTAAAGAGATTCCTTTGGTGAGAGTAGCTTGGGGTGGAGCTGCTAGTGGAAGTGTGACCTGGGAGCTAGAAAGCAGGATGCGGGAGTCGTGTCTAGAACTGTTCTCATCAGGTACATTTTCGAGGATGAAAATATTCTAAGTAGAGGAGAGTTGTAACACCCCATTTTTAATATTTAATCGTCGGGTATTTTTCGTGCTTTGTTGGCCTTGTTTAAGGGATATGTTTTATTGTTGCAGTGTTGTGTCCTAGTGGGACGAATAAAATCAGGTGTGCTTAGTGATAGCGAGTTTATGAATAATTATGAGAAAACCATTTAATTAACTATTATTATTATTATTAAGAATAATATTATTACTATTATTAACATTTTTATATTGAAGAAATTCGCAGGATTTTTCATCCAAATTCGAGGTAAGGGGGGAACGGGTTTAAGTTCATGTGATTTAACATGATGGGTAGTTAGGGGTATCCTTCCTTCTTAGAGATTTCTGTGATTTATGATGTTTATGACGAATCTGTGAAATATATGATGTCTGTTGTGAATTCATGATGATGATGATATAATCTTGTTGATTTTCTGCATAAATATGTTGTTGGTGTTTTGGTTGATTCATAAAATCTGTGATGTTGTTGTTCTTGATGAACAATATGATCTTAGATCTAAAAACGAAAATACGAATTGAATATAGTAACTTAGATGAAAGAAGGATGAGAATAAGAGTGTAAAACTGGTGTAGAAACGGTTTTTGGACAGGTATGAACCATGGAATCGAGTGGAATGAGATACAAATCTGGTTTGGTGAAGAAAAGTCAAAAAACATAAACCTTCTGCCCATACGCGTATGGCACAAGGTGATACGCGTATGGATGGGCTAGGAAAACAAGCCTTACGCGTATTATGGGCCATTACGTGTATCATGGGTGTGGGTTTTAGGCCATTACGCGTATAAGGCGTATGGGCCAGGCCAATACGCGTATTGCCTTGCCAATACGCGCATGGCCAGTGGTTAGGGAAAAAACGCACAATTTTGCGCGATCTCTTCCCCGATTTCGCGTGCCTTGCCGATTCTTTGGGTGTTTTGTGTTAATATGAATATTAAAACATTTTTAATCGGTAATTAACATTGAGAGTGGAATAATAATGAGATTTAGTCGGATTTAGCTAGTCGAATAACCGGTCAAATCGCGTGAGGTTAATATTGGTCTTTTTTGATGGAACAATTATTGTGTTTTGATCGGATGGATCGTGTAGGTGTATAATATGGTGAATTATACATGATGTATGCTTTTACATTTCCATGCATACATTTGTCGAATTATTGTTAGGGTGATCGTGCCGGATGGGCAAATACGATCATCCGTACTCCGATACGGAGAGTGTTGGGATAATCATTGCCGGATGGGTGTATGTGATTATCGTGTTCGATTGAATGAACAAACCTGGTACCACATGCATTGTTTCGTGTTGAGTCACATTGCATAATTATTGTTAGTTGTTGTTGCATGATTATTGTTGTATCTGTTGTTGTGGAATATTGGTGAATTGTTGTAATTATTGTTGTGTGTGAGAAACTACCTTGTAGATGTTACATGCACCGTTTATATTTGAATTTGTTTCTCACCCCTTTGTTATTATTGTTGTGTCTATACTTCTTCGGAAGTACAGATAATCTAGGTACTTGAGAGTGCGTGGAGTCGTTTTCCTATTCGAGTCTAGGATGCTCTGATACGTAATACGGGAATGGGGAATTTTTCAGTTGTTTAGTTGGTTTATTTTGTTATGTATCTATTTTATGAAAACAAATTTTTGAGGATATTATTGTTGAGATTGGCTTATTGCCTTAGTTGAATTAAATACTTATTTTATTATGCTTTTTTTTTAATGAAAAGACTTATATTGGTGTTTATTGTCGGAAATGATGTAGCATTCCACTTTAGAAACTCTGATTTTTATATTAAAACTGTTATTTTATTTATTTGGGAAAGTGGGGTGTTACATTCGGGATAACTCGGGTTTTGAATTGTGATGAATCACAAATGGTTTGAAGTTCTCAGATGGTATTAGTGTTGTTATGAGTCGAAGAATGAGTATGAGGTGTGGTAATTGGAATCAACAACTATTAAACTATGTGGAACTGTAAAGGTAGGATAGAAGTATGGTTATATTCCTTGGATAAATAAGTTGAATATAGAATGTAAGATATGCAACCATTGTCTTTTATGGAATTCATGAATCGAGAATCTGTAGGACATAAGATTTGAAGCATTAGAAAGGTGACCCAATGAGGGAGTAAGTAGAAGATGTGGTATGTTTGGAAATTGGATTATAGGTATTGAAGGAGATAAAGATGTATGCTAAGTTGTCGAAGAGTAATTTTTAGTTTGTAGAGGTGAATTTGCTTGGTTATGCCAATTCAGATGAAGGTATTGTTGTAAATCCATAAAAGAGGATGTAGTCTTACAATGAGGAAGCTCCGAAGTAGGTAAAGAGATTAAGATGTTCTGGCTACGGGATTTGGAAGGTATTTCCCAAGTTATCAATTCTGTTATCTCAGTTAACTTACGGAAAATAAGTTGTATGTTTGGTATGTTTGTCGTAAGGGGAGTTTAGAGAACCGAAGTAGAAGTAGACTATGGTTCCATTTTGATTTGGTCTAATCCTAATACACCATTTGAGGAGTGTTGAGCTTTGTGGGTGACGAGTTTTGGAAGGGAGTGAATAAAATATGGTAAAGTTATAGTTTATGCTTTACAACAACATAGGATTCAGGAAGAGATCCATCCTGCTCAAGATTTGGATTGGGTTACGGAAGTGAGTGTGTTAAATGATTAGGAAATATGGTTTTATGGATCTAGATTCAGAGTGTTTAATAATCACAAAAGTATATGATGACTATTTGTTCGAAAGGAATAGAGTATGAGACGACAGGGAGGATTGGAATTCCTGACGAGTTAAGTCGAAAGTGTTTTTTTCATTTGTCTGATTTGGTGGTTAGTGAAAGTTGGAATTGAGTTAGCGGTTTCGAGCTTTGTGTCTGGTATGAGAGAAAACCCAATGGGGGGAAAGGTTGGGTATACTAAACGTGAATGATGATTCCTGGTGATTGCTAGAAAGCGTCAGAAGTTGGATGTGAACTTGGTGTATTTGATAGTTGTAAGTAATCAGAGTGCATAGTGGGAGCGTGAGGTAGTACTGTTTGTTTATATGGGTATGACTTGTAAGAATTTGAAGGTTGACGATAGAACCCACATGAATAATGAGACCATTGGATGTTCCAGAATAGAAGTGAGATGGAAAAAAGTTTAATTGCTAATTTTGTATTACTAGGTGTTGCACCCCAAAATTTGCCCTCACCTAGACAAGACATTGTGTAATAAGGCGTCCCAAGAGGTTCACAAGGTTCACAATATTCACAAGATTCATAAGGTATCTCAAGAGGTTCACAAGGTTCACAATTAGTCAGAAAGTTTGACAATTCCCTCAGACAATGCATCCTCCTAAGCAATGCATCTTAAACTAGGGTTTTGGATTTCATCAGGCTAAATGAATTTCCAAGGCTTCAAGTGAGCTTCATAGCATCCTATATGTCTTCAAGAATCCCCATGTCAAGTTTCAAGGCTTTCCCAAAAGGTTTGCTCAGTCAGATGATCAGACATGCAAAAATCAGTCAAAACAGTTAAAAAGTCAAACTGAGGTCAACTGTGGTCAAACCAAAGTCAAACTTCATGATTTTTTTTGCCAAAATCAAGTATATGAAGTAAAATCCATCATTTGATAAAAGGTTGATCATGATTCATCAAGGAGATTTCAGATCATCAAGAATCAGGAGTTTCTAAATTAGGGTTTTCACAGGGAAAGTCAACTAAACTTTTACCAGCCATAACTTTCACATGCTTCATCAAAACTTTTCCATACAAAGCTCATTTTGAAGGAAATTGAATTCTCTACAACTTTGTGTCTCCCAAGCCAGGCCCAAAAATGCTTCATTTGGAAGGTATGAGCTAAGACATTATAGGTCATTTCAAAAGTCAACAAAAAGTCAACATCTTCCAAATGGCATAACTTGAGATTGGTAAAGGATATTGACATGAAACCAAAGAGGTTTGTTAGAGGACTCTTTAAGATTTCAAAAATGTCCAAGAAAACCTTCATAGCCTTAAAATTGAGGGATTTGTGTCTTTGCAAAGTTGGGAAATTTTTGAGGGGTTTATTGAGCAAATGGGATCTTAGAACCAATTCTTTCCACATGGGCTTGCATTTTTATGACCCAATCACTACCATGACATCATGCACGAACCAAAAATCATTTATTCAGATTTTTATTATTTTTATTTTATTTATTTTGATTTTATTCATTTAAAATCAAAATAAAATATGAAAAGCTAAATATTTGATTTGATTTTCATTCTAGAAGCTCATAAACATGTTTTAAAGTTGATTGAAAGATTGAAATTCGTGCTAGACCAAAGAGGAAAAGATTTATGTGATTTTTTGACTAAAAAAGCAAGTTGTATCTTCATGATCAAGCAACCAAGACAAAGCCCATAAATCCAAAGATTCTTGACCTAATTCAACTCTCTATATGTACACAAACTAATCACAATGCTAAGGGACGAATTTGGCTGCCTCCAAGGGTAAGAACAAAAGCTTCAAACTTCACAAAAAATTCACAATTCGGATTCTACTTTGCAGGACATATCAAAGTTTTTTAAAGGTTGCAACATGTTTCTTGAGCATCATTGATGTTATCTCAATGCTTTACATCATTAAAAACACATCTAAATGCATAATCAGAATTCTCACTTTCTCATGGTTTTTCAATTTTTCGTTTTCATATATTAACCCATGATAAATTGTTTTTGAGTATTGATTTGTGTTTGTGACATTGCAAGGATTGTTTCTGGGTGATCAATTGAAGAAATCATAGCCATATGCATTAAAACCGAAAACTAGGGTTCTTGAGAATTTCTTTTGGGAACGCATGATTGAATCAATTTCTGTTAAAATTAATGTGATATTTGTGTTCAGGGACCTCATATTAGTTAATTTGGACCATTGAAATTGTTTGATTCGTTGTATATTAGAAGTTTGATTTGCGCAGGGTTTTAGTGACAAAAATAATCTGTCACTATAAGCTATCGCGACGGAAAACTGTCACTATAGCCTAAGCAGACGGCTGGAGGTTGAAGAAGAAGTGTGGCGCGAAACTTCATATTTGAATATTAACTTATTTTATTTATTTTTGTTTGCATTTATATATTTGAAACGCTACTTGGCTCAGTTGGTGAAGAGGCGCATGTGTGAAGCAAAGGGCTTGTGTTCGAATCCGGCCTCCAACTATTTTTTGCTTTAATTCCATTTATTCTATAGGCTTACAACATAAGGATTGCCTTGCCATTGGATATCAAACGCGCGTAGTAGCTCAACTGGTTTTGGGAAGCGTCTGTCCAGGTAAAGGACCTGGGTTCAAATCCCAGGTCCTATCTTTTTGATATTTTCTCATATTTTCATTTATTTTGCTATTTTTCTTGTCTTTCTTTATTTAAATTAATAAATTTAAAATAGTTTCTACAATAATAACTAATCATATTTTTAATAAAACTTTATTTTTTTAAAATTCATACTTATTTTCTTAAAATGTATATTATTAGTATTTAATTTTTATAATATTTTTTTATGTAATAATTAAGTATTTTTATAAATAAGTTAATAATGTATTTTTGTTATATTTAAAAACCCTTATTTTCTTAATTAACTAACCCTAATTTTTCTTAATCCTGATTTTTGTTGCTTAACCCTAATTTCTTTCTAACTTTTTATTTTTATTGTTAATTTTTTATTATTATTTATTGTTCTTATTATATTTATCATTATTGTTTCTATTATTATGTAATTGCGAAAGCCATGTAATAGTCGTAGATTTATTTTTTGTCTTTATTTTATTTTGTAAATATTTTTATTGCCATGGTTAGTAATTCTAGGGTGTGTATAACTATGTGTAATTAAAATAATTTAGATAATTAACCTTAAATAAGATAAATATTTGAACATGAACACTCACACACGTAAGTCGATTTCTGATCGTCATCTTGCACTTTCTAGGGTTACCTCTCATGTTGCCTATGTCAAAAGGTCAAGTAAGGTGTCTTAAGCAAAGTCCCTTCACAAATATCATCAAGTCCCTTTAAGTTTATAAGATCAAGTCCGTTCGAGGTTGCCTACGATAAATGATCTTGTCCCTTCGAATAAAAGATGATAAGTCCCTACGAATTGCTAAAGACACCTTGCAGTTGCCTATATTCAGATGTCCCTATACATGTCCCTTATCACATCCAAGGTAATGACTACCTATTCCTTAATAATAGGGCTAGTCTTACCATTGAAAGAACATAAGAACAACAAAGACTTAATATATGGTAGGTTCCTCTTAATTACTTGCTCACCTTTTCAAAATACTCTATTACACTCCACATTTCAAACAAATTTTCAAAACAAAGTCTTTATATACATCCATACGAGGATCATTATAAAGTACTCAGAAAATTTTTAATCACACACCACACCTTTCTCAAAATAATTTAAAGTGAACTAAGTAACTAAGAGCCCATGGATAACCATGGATATAAAGGGTGCTAACACCTTCCCTTTGTATAACCTACCCCCCGAACTCAAAATATTTTTAAGGTCTTTCCTGTTCTTTTATGTCCTTTCCTTTTGGATAAAATAAAAGTCGGTGGCGACTCTTGCTATCCGCAACATAACTAAAAGTCAGTTCTCCCACCGTGTTACACTAGGCACTTTGGTGTACTGGCTACATGTTCGACTAGTAAATCGTAGAATGGTTGTTTTAAAGTCGTGTGATAACTAAGTTGGTAGTTTAGTTATGGTGAGGTCATTTTATGGATTTTGGTGTTATTATCCTTGTTGTTGCCCCGTTGCCTATGATGATGGTTCGAATGTGTGTAGTTAATTCTTACGATGGGGAATTAGGGAGGTGTTACCGACGATGATGGTAACTATCATGTTATAGCTAGTTCAAGAGTGAACATGTGTGTTCATAACTTGATTATTTTGTGTATTGAGTTGGTTGTAGAGTACCTTGCATGAGAATTGCGCCTTGTTGTGGTTGTCGTCAATAAGATGTACCGTTGTTTTGCACTATTCGTGGTATCGTTTCCCATGGCGTAGTAGTTGACTATTGGATGCGAGAGCGTACCCGAGGTAGTTAGTATACGGTGAATTTTAGAGGACAAAAATACTCTAAGTGGGGGAGAGTTGTAACGCCCCAATTTAATTGTTTAAATTATTTATTCGATTAATAGAAATTGTTGTGTGTTGCGTGAAGTTAGAAGTACTTGAAGAAAGAATGATATTATTTTAATTAATATGAATTTATATAATATTGAATAAATATTGGATATATGTAGAGAAAGGATAGAATGGTAATTAGGCGATGGAATAATGAGGGCAAGATGAGAAATCCTTAGTTGGGGTCTAAGGGTTATGTTTGGAATTTAGGAAAAAGGAAATCGGTTAGTGAAAACTGGCAGTGGATTGAGAACGTGTGAGCAGAAGAAGGAAGAAGAAGGATCTAGTGCAAGAGCCAAAAGAGGAGAATTTCAGCAAAGGAAAAGAAATTATCTGTCAAATTAAGGTAAGGGTGAGATTTCTTTCATCTCTCAAGGGTATTATAATATGAATAGTAGGCGTAGGATTGTTGAGTAGGAATCCATGAGGTTGGGGGAATTTTTGATGAAAAACATGTTAGAACAATTAGGAATTATTGTAATTGTTGGAATTATTTAAGTTAGGTGTTTAAATTGTATGATGAATGGTGAAAATTTTGAGTTTTCTGGCCTTAAGAATGGTTTTGGAGTGTAGGGATCATAGCAGGGTCGGGCTGGTTCGCAGAGGAAAAACTGCAGAAATTGCAGTTCTTGCTTAGCAAGGGGCAGCTCGTATAACGAGCATTTGAGAATTTTGGACCCTTCTTAGCAGAGAGTTGCTCGCTTAGTGAACAGGCAAGTCGCTTAGCGAGATTTGGAGTGAAAAATAAATTAGTTTTATTCTAATTTTTTTAATAAAATTCTTTCTTTAATACACTAATGGTTTGGGATTGATGTAGTGATGTTAGGGGCATGTATTAAGGGGTTACGTGCTTGTTTTGCATGATGTTGAGAATAACTTTGTAGAAACATGACTTCACATGTATATATGTTGTTGATGTTGTTATGTGTTGTTGTTGTCGTTGTGGTTATAAGATGTAGTAGTTGTTATGTGTGGTTGTAGTTGTTGATACATGTTGTTGATGTTGTTGTATATCGTTGTAGTTGTTAATATAATTTGTTGTATTTTGTTGATGATGTTGTTGCATGAGTGTAACACGGTGGGAGAACTTACTTTCTATAAATGTTGCGGATAGCAAGAGTCGCCACCGACTTTTATTTTATCCATAAGGAAAGGACATAAAAGAACAGGAAAGACCTATTTTAAAAGACTTGAGTTCGGGGGGTAGGTTATATAAAGGGAAGGTGTCAGCACCCTTTATATCCATGGTTATCCATGGGCTCTTAGTTACTTAGCTCACTTTGTTTGTTTGAAGAGTGCCGTGTGTGATTAGAAAAATTTCTTTAAGTACTTTATAATGACCCTCGTATGGGTGTATACAAAGCCTAGTTTAGAAATTGTGAGGTGTAAAAGTAATTTTGAAAAGTGTGAGCAAGTAACTATGAGATACCTACCCTAGATTTAGTCTTTCGTGTTCTCGTATGTTCTTTCAATGATAAGACTATCCCTATTATTAAGGAATAGGTAGTCATTACCTTGGATGTTTAAGGGACAAGCGTAGGGTCATCGTATGGTCATAGGAGGCAACAAGTAAGGGTGTCTTTAGCAATTCGTAGGGACTTATCATCATTTATTCGAAGGGACAAGATCTTTATCATAGGCAACCTCGAAGGGACTTGATATTTTAAACTGTAGGGACTTGATGATTTTTATGAAGGGACTTTGCTTAAGACACCCCTATATTCGAGGGACTTGACCATATAAAGGCAACAAAGAGGGGTGACCTAGGAAGTGCAAGATGGCGATCAAAGATCGACTTACGTGTGTGAGTGTTTATATTCAAGTATTTAATCTTTTTTAATTAATTATCTAAATTATTTTAATTACATATAGGTTATACACACCCTAGGATTACTAACCATACAGTAAAATATTTACAAAATATAATAAAGACGGAAAATAAACCTACACATATTACATGGCTTTAGCAATTACATAATAATAAAAATAATAATGATAATAATAAATATAATAAGAATAATAAATAAACAATAATCAAATATTAGTAATAATAAAAATAATAATAATAATAATGGTTAGAATAATAAATAAGACAAATAAAAAATTAGAGGAAAGATTATTTTTTAGGTTAAATAAATGTTAGAAATTTTTAGAAGTTAATTAAGAAAATAAATTTAATAATAACAAACAAATAACAAATTATTTACATATTAATAAAAATAAAGATTAAATAATTTAATTAGGGTTTAGAAAAAAATAAGTTAATTTTTAGGGTTAGGATAAAAATTAGGGTTAAGAAAAAAATTAGGGTTAGTATTTTAATTAAGAAAATTAGGGTTTTTTAATTATAATTAAAATACATTATTTATTTATTTACAAAAATATATATAATAACTATATACAAAAATATTATAAAATTAATACAAATAATTAACATTTAAGAAAATAAATATGAATTTTAGAAAATATAAAGTTTTATAAAAATACTATTGGTTATTAATTTAGAAAATATTTTAATTATATTAATGTAAATCAAAAATATAGAAAGTAGAAAAAATAAGAAAAACATGAAAAAGCCTAAAAAGATAGGACATGGGATTTGAACCCAGGTCCCTTACCTGAACAACAACATACAAAACCAGCTGAGCCAGCACGCGCTGGTGTAAGCTATGTACAATGCATCCCATATATTGCAATCCTGCAAAAACAAATGAAATTAAAACAAAATGGCCTGCTGCCAGATTCGAACCCATGACCATCACAACAACAACCAAACGCTTCAACCAACTAAGCCACATGGGGTGCGTGCAACATACAACCATTAATAATTATAATAAAATAAAACAAATTTCCAAACTGTATTTCCGCGCCAAGCTTCGTCTTCCTCATTTGAATTACCTGCGAAAATTCATATAATATTTCTTGCGAAATTTCCTGCGGGCAGTGTTAATCAGAAGAACCTAGGTTTTTGAAACATCATTCAAACCATAATAATAACAAAAATTCACAACCCAGATCAATTACCCAATGTTCATACGTCATAGCCATGTTTTTAGAATTCATTTATATGCCCTAAATCCTAAGATCCTAAATTCGAGCTTCAAACCCTAACAATGGCATCTTCTTGATTCTGCAACAAAAACTCAATTCAAGCATACACAAACATTCCAGAGATGTTAATAAACAAGTATCAATGCACAAAAATCATTTATATTGTATGAATTAATGAAATCGAAAAATCCAAAAACTCAAGAACATGATGATTCGGTTTCAATGATTTATGAGGTTTTGAATGATGGTAATGATTGGGATAACTTCAGTGATGTTCAAGGAACATGTTACAACCTTCAAAATGTCTTTATATGGCATCTAATCCACAATTCGAATGTGAGTTTTTGTATGAAATTTGGAAGTTTGAATCCTACCTCTTGGCCTCTGAATTTCGTCCCCAATGCTTGTCATAGGTTTATGAACTTATAGTGATGTAAATTAGGTCAAGAGTTTGTGGATTTGTGGGCTTTTTTGAATAACTTGAATATGAAGAAACCTCATGATCAAAATATGTAAAAAATCAAATCTTTGCATACCAATCTGTTCTAGCACGAATTTGAATAAGATCAATCATCTCTAAATAATGTTTATGACCTTCTAGAATAAGAATCAAATTTAAATATTGAGTTTTCATATTTTATTTTAATTTAAATTGATTTTTAATGAATAAAATCAAAATAAATAAAAAATAAACTATAAAAATCTGAATAAATGATATTTGAATCGTGCATGATGTCATGGTAGACATTGGGTCATAAAATTGCAAGCCCATGTGGAAAGAATTGGTTCTAAGACCCCATTTGCTCAATATACCTCTCAAAAATTTCCCAACTTTGCAAAGGCACAAATCCCTCAATTTTAAGGATATGAAGTTGTTCTTGGACATTTTGGAAAGCTTAGAGAGTCCTCTAACCAACCTTATTGGTCTCATGTCCATATCCTTTACCATTTTCAAATTATGCCCTTTTGAAGATGTTGACTTTAAAAATGACCTATAATGTCTTAGCTCATACCTTTCAAATGAAGCATTTTTGGGCTTGGCTTGTGAGACACAAAGTTGTAGAGAATTCAACTTCCTTAAAAATTAGATTTAGATGGAAATTTTTTGATGAAGCATGTGAAAGTTATGGCTGGTCAAAGTTCAGTTGACTTTTCCTATGAAAACCCTAATTTAGAAACTCCTGATTCTTGATGATCTGAAATATCCTTGATGAATCATGATCAACCCTTGATAAAATGATGAATTTTACTTCACATATTTGATGTTGGCAAAAAATCATGAAGTTTGACTTTGTTTGACCACAGTTGACCTTAGTTTGACTTTTTAACCACTTTGACCGATTTTTGCATATCTGATCATTTGACTGAGCAAACCTTTTGGGAAAGTCTTGAAACTTGACATAGGGATTCTTGAAGACATATAGGATGCTATGAAGCTCACTTGAAGCCTTGGAAATACATTTAGCCTGATGAAATCCAAAACCCTAGTTTAGGATGCATTGCTTAAGAGGATGCTTTGTCTGAGGGTATTGTCAAATTTTCTGACTAATTATGAACCTTGTGAATCTTGTGAACCTTGTGAACCTCTTGGGATACCTTAGTACACAATATCTTGTCTAGGTGAGGGCAAATTTTGGGGTGCAACAGCTGCCCCTGTTCAATTTTCTGAAACCTGAGGAGTTAGATTGGCCTGTGTGCCATTCGTGACTTAGAAGGTTGAAAGGGATTGAACACAAAAGCCCAAAACTTTGCACTCGCCGGTGCGCAAAGTAACACTGCTGATTGGTTGTATATGCTTGAATGGGCTTAAAGATGCCACTCAGAGGAACTGGAGATGGTCTTATAGATGCCATCCATAATATCAGAAGGTGATAGTATCTTTATTTTGTCACTGGATATCAGTACTAGGTCTTCGTATAGGCTGTCTCTGAATCATTCCTGTAACATGGTTTGAGCTGAATGTCAGCACTAGATCTTCGTATAAATCGTCTTTGCATTATCTTTGGGGGAAAAGAATATCCTTCATTAGGTGTCATCACTTAGATCTTTGTATAGATCGGCTCTGAACCATCTTTAGGAACATACTTTAATTTAAGTATCAGAATCAAATCTTCGTGGCGATCTTTTCTAAATTTCCTTTGGTAATATCTTAGGCTAAGTACAAAATCTTCGTATCGATTATTTATGTACCATCCCACAGATAAACTGTTGCATAGACCATTAGAAATAAATCTTCGTAGCGATTATCTCTTCTGGAAATAGCTCGGATTAGGTAATAGGTCTTCGTATAGACCATTTACATACCTTCCCAAGGATAAAAAGAATATCAGGATTAAATCTTCGTGGCGATTATCCCTAAACTTCTTCTGAAAGAATCTCTTGGATTAAGTGCTATATCTTCGTATAGATCATTTACACACTATCCCAAAGATAGTTGACCATCAGAAATAAATCTTCGTAACGATTATCTCCTCTGGAAATATCCTGGATTAAGCACTAGATCTTCGTATAGATCATTTTACGTACCCTTCCAAGGACAACTTGAGTATTGATCATCAGAAATGAATCTTCTTAGCGATTATCTCTGAATTAAATATCAGTACTAGATCTTCGTATAGATCGTCTCTGAACTGTTTTGAGTTGTTGATAGTGTTTATCTGTCTGCAACTATCCTGAAAAGAAAAGGTTAGTTTATGCAAGATGTATGCCTGTATGGCATGATGTACTTAAGTAAAAATGTCATATGCATTATGGATGCGTATGATGTGATATGATGTAAATGATGTATGTATGAATCATGTAGCCTAAAGTGTATGGATATCTTTCTATAACAACTGCTGGCTAGGAAAAATAAATCCCGGTTCGTTGTTGAGGAACATGAGGACTTCGTTCCCATCTTGTTTAATAATATGGTACACAAAATCTCCCGTCTTCGTTTGTCGTGCTTTTTACTGAAGGAATAAGTTCCCGAGTATCCTAACTGAGGATAAAAGAGATGGACATAAATCCGGGAAACTGAATTCTTCGGAGGATATGAAACTGCTTGAAGACTTCATTGAGTGGGAAGTATAAGATATTACTTAAAGAGTTTTGTATGGATATCTGTAGAGATTACCCTGTGGGGATGGACCGACGAAGCTTCATTGAATTCCTACCTTCGTTCGTCCTTAGTAAACACTATTACTGCATTTTATGCATTTCTGGTAAACATCAATCATATTCAAAAGCATACATACATTCAAACACAACCAATGGACGTTTTCGCTTAAGTAAACAGGGGAAAATTAAACTTGAATTAAAACATGATACTTTATTTATTTAGAAAGTGGCCTATATACAGGCAAGTTTGTACAAGGAAACAGAAATCCTAGTAAGAGTAATTCGTCACAAAAGTTTTTTTTATAAAAACAAAGAAAAACAGCTATGTGAAAAACAATTCTACTATTGCCATTATCTTCAAGTATCTCATCCTTTGCTATTGAGATGAAAATGATCAGATTGATCTTTATTTGTTTGTACTTGATCCAGGTAGCACAAATAGTTGGAGTTACATGAGTGATCCAACGAGACATAGTCATACGCTTTAATCCCTAACTTTTTCCTGGATTACCTTTTCAGGTTTTCAATCCACCAGGATACCCTTTTTTGCCCAAGCCGCCTTTTCAGGTTTTCGACTTGCCGGGTGTACATTTTTTTTTATATATCCCTAATTTTTGCCCGAACCTTTTTGGTTCTCCGGGATGCCTTTATTTTTGCCTAGGCCAGTCAACCTAGCGGGTCTTTTTATGCCTAGTATTTTTTAACTATGTCTGCGTTCACGGGCTGTGGGAAGTCTTCACCATCCATAGTAGTAAGCATCATGGCACCTCCTGAGAATACCCTCTTTACTACAAATGGTCCTTCATATGTAGGAGTCCACTTGCCCATAGGATCACCCTGTGGTAATATGATATGCTTGATTACCAAGTCTCCAGTCTGATATATCTTTTGCTTAACCTTCTTATTAAAAGCTTTGATCATCCGTTTCTGGTACATCTGACCGTGACAAACGGCTGCCAACCTTTTCTCATCAATCAAATTTATCTGGTCAAGTCGAGTCTGAATCCACTCATCTTCATCCAATCCTGCATCCTTCATGATTCTCAAGGAATGGATCTGGACTTCAATGGGCAGAACTGCTTCCATACCATAGACTAAGGAGAATGGGGTTGCCCCTGTTGAAGTACATATTGTAGTACGATAACCATGAAGAGAAAATGGTAACATCTCATGCCAATCCTTATACGTAACAGTCATCTTCTGTAGAATTTTCTTGATGTTCTTATTAGCAGCTTCCACTGCCCCATTCATGTTTGGACGATACAGAGAAGAGTTGTGATGCTTAATCTTGAACTGCGTGCAGAGATCAGTAATCATAGTGTTGTTCAGATTAGAGCCATTATCTGTGATAATTCTTTCAAGGATGCCATACCTACATATAAGATTATTCTTAATGAATTGAGCCACAACATTCTTCGTAACAGATGCAAATGAGGTTGCCTCCACCCACTTTGTAAAGTAATCAATGGCAACCAGGATGAAACGATGCCCATTGGAAGCAGTAGGCTTGATCTCACTAATCATATCAATGCCCCACATGGTAAAAGGCCAAGGAGTCGTCAACACATTCAACGGAACTGGAGGTACATGCACCTTATCAGCATAAATCTGACACTTATGACATGTTTTGGAATGTTGATAGCAATCAGCTTCCATGGTAGACCAATAGTAACCTGCTCTCAATATCTTCTTTGCCATGGTATGACCACTAGAATGAGTTCCAAAAATCCCATCATGCATGTCTTCCATAATCTCTGTTGCTTCCTTCTTATCCACACAACGAAGCAAAGTCGAATCATGATTGCGCTTGTACAAAATTCCATTACTCAAGAAGAACTTAGAAGACAACCTCCTCAAAAACTTCTTATCATTGACAGATGCCCCTTCAGGGAACTCCTGAGCTTCAAGATATCTTTTCACTTCATAGAACCAAGGCTTTCCCTCTACTCCTTCAGTATCAATCTCATTACAATATGCAGGCTTCTCAAATCTATCAATAGTGATCTTGGGAGCTTCGTCATCCCAGCTAATCTCAAACATAGATGCCATGGTGGCTAAAGTGTCTGCTAACTGATTCTCTCCTCGTGGAATATGTCCAAAGGTAATCTTCTCAAAATATGGGATCAAAGACAACACATGCTCTCTGTAAGGAATGATATTTGCATGCTTGGTATCCCAATCTCCTTTAATCTGACTAACTACCAGGGCTGAATCTCCATATACGTCCAGAAACTGAATCTTCATCTCAATGGCAGCTTTGATACCCATGATACATGCCTCATATTCCGCCATGTTATTAGAACAATAGAAACAAAGTCTTGCAGTAATTGGGGTATGACAAACTTCAGGAGAAATGATCACAACACCAACACCATTACCAAGCACATTAGAAGCTCCATCAAAAACCATAGTCCATCGGGATCCCTGTTCAGGTCCGTCATATTGTCTAGGTTCTTTAGTAACAATCATAATGTCTTCATCCGGGAACTCAAAATTCATAGACTGATAATCATCCACTGCATGATGAGCCAAATGATCAGCTAACACACTGCCCTTAATGGCCTTCTGAGTGGTGTATTGTATATCATATTCTGTTAAAATCATTTGTCATCTCGCTATTCGTCCAGAGAGAGCAGGTTTCTCAAATATGTACTTGATTGGATCCATCTTTGAAATCAACAAGGTAGTATGAGTCAACATATACTGTCTTAGTCGGCGAGCATCCCATGCCAAAGCGCAACAAGTTTTCTCAAGCAGTGAAAATCTTGTTTCACAGTCGGTGAACTTTTTGCTAAGGTAGTATATTGCTTGCTCTTTTTGACCAGACTCGCCATGTTGCCCCAACACACACCCCATTGAATTGTCTAATACTGTCAAGTACATAATCAAGGGTCTTCCATCAACTGGTGGCATCAAAATTGGAGGTTCTTGGAGGTATCTCTTGATTTCATCAAAGGCTACCTGGCACTCGTCATTCCATTCCATTACCTGATCTTTCTTCAATAACTTGAAGATTGGCTCACAGGTAGCATTTAGCTGGGAGATAAATCTTGCAATGTAATTCAGTCGTCCCAAGAAACCTCTGACTTCCTTCTCAGTACGAGGAGCCAACATCTCTTGTATGGCTTTTACTTTTGCAGGATCCACTTCAATACCTTTTCCACTGACAATGAAACCCAGGAGTTTACCAGGCCTAACTCCAAAAATACACTTGTTTGGATTCAATCTTAGTTTATACTTCTTCAACCTCTCAAATAACTTGTGCAGGTGATCAAGGTGTTGTTCCTCATTCTGGGACCTGGCTATCACATCATCCACATATACCTCTATCTCATGATGAATCATATCATGAAACAAAGCCACCATAGCACACTGATATGTTTCCCCAACGTTCTTCAAACCAAATGGCATCACCTTATAACAAAAAGTGCCCCATTGTGTAACAAAGGTAGTATTCTCCATATCTTCAGGTGCCATCTTAATCTGATTGTAACCAGAGAAACCATCCATTCAAGAGAATACCTTATGCTGAGCAGTGTTGTCTACCAAAACATCAATATGTGGAAGTGGAAAATCATCTTTAGGACTAGCCTTATTCAAATCCCTGTAATCCACGCACATGCGTACCTTACCATCTTTCTTAGGTACTGGTACCACGTTTGCAACCCATTGAGGATAAGAAGTCACAGCTAAGAACCCTGCATTAAACTGTTTCATCACCTCTGCTTTAATCTTTTCTGATATTTCAGGACGCATGCGACGAACCTTCTGCTTCTTTGGACGACAGTCTTCTTTTACCGGCAGACGGTGAACCACAATGTCAGTATCCAACCTTGGCATATCTTCATACGACCAAGCAAAGATCTCCACATAATCACGTAACATCTGGATTAATCTGTTCTTAACACCATCCTTTAATTCAGCCCCTATCTTGACCTCTTTCTTGTTTTCCTCAGTTCCCAGATTCACAACTTCGATTGTCTCTTCATGTGGCTGTATAGCTTTCTCTTCTTGTTGTAACAACCTAGCAAGCTCTACAGGTACTTCACAATCTTCCTCCTTTCCATCTTCAGCTTTATAGATCGAATACTCAAAGTCATAATTGGCAATAGTAGAACAGTTATCAACAGGATCCAGAGTGGATGAGGATCTACAGTTTAGTGATGTGGGTGTGTGTAAGAACACATAGCTGATAAAACAGAAATAATAATAAAAGAAAGACAAGGAGCACAATATTTACGAAAACGAAACGTCCATTGATTTTATTGAATGAAGTATGCAAATGAAATGACATCCCGAAACAAGCATACCATTATGTTCCGGGCAAGACACAAGGCTTAAAAGGTTTTATTATTCGAAATTACAAATTTAAATCAAAACATAGTAATAGCATTTACTCCTGACTAAAGGAGATAGGAATAGCGTCTTCAGCCTTCCAATTGTTGAGCCCATCACCCATGGTAGGAAAGATCCAATCATCCAGGTTATAGTCTTCATCATGGTCACCCACAACATTGATTTGATCTCTTATGGCCCCTTGATTAGTGATACGAATAACACGAGCACGATGAACAGTCCTTTGAGATTCTGCAGTGAAACCCAAACCAAACTTGTCAGACTTGTAAGGGATGTTGGGAAGCTGACCCCAAATAGCAGAACCACCTTTTTCAACCACAACCTTAGCATCTTTGAGGGAGGCCATTGCAGGAGGTATTCTAGTAACCACGGGATCTTTTTCAGAAACAGGGACAAACTGAGGAACAGGAGCAGGGCAAGGAATAACTTCAAATGTTTGACACGGAGTTTCAACCATTTCACCTTCCATTTCTACATATTTGAAAGTATTCACATGGCTCACCATGTACTCTTCTTCACCATAGATAGTGACAATTTTGTTTTTCACCGGATATTTCAACTTCTGATGCAAGGTGGAAGTCACAGCACCTGCCCCATGGATCCAGGGGTGCCTAAGCAGACAAGAATACGCAGGACGGATATCCATCACATAGAAAGTAAAGTTGAAGACTTGAGAGTCTACTTTGATCGGGAGGTCTACTTCTCCATGTACCACTCTTCTTGAACCATCAAAGGCCCTTACCACTACATCACTTGGTCTTAACACAACATCCTCAGGACTGAGCTTGTCCAGAACCTCTTTAGGGAGCAGATTTAATGAAGAACCATTGTCCACCAGTACATGAGACAAAGTAGTGCCCCTATATTCAATGGAGATATGCAGAGCTCTGTTATGGTTTCTCTTGGCAGGGGTTAGATCAGCATCAGAAAAGTCCAGACCATTATCTCTAGTCAGATGTGCAACACAATTCTCAAATTGATCCACAGAAATTTCATTTGGCACATGAGCAGTCTTTAAGAACTTGATTAAGGCTTTAGCATGGGCCTCAGAACACAGCAGCAATGATAACATGGAGATTTTGGAAGGAGTATGCCCCAACTGGTCAACAATATCATAATCACTCTTGCGAATGATCTTCAGTACTTCTTCCATCTATTTAGAAAGATTTTCAGCAGTTGGTGCTTCAGCTTGCACAGGTTCAATCATATGACCTTTGCCCCGAGCATCAGTACTTGGCCCAGAATTAGAGGTATGAGCTGGAGTAACTGTACTTTTAGAGGTATCTTGAGGGGAGAAGATTCTTCCACTTCTAGTGATCTTACTAGATCCAGCAATATTGTCAACATCAAGACTAGTATCAGTAGCAGGTGCATTAGTCAAAGGCTCTTGTTTGACACCATGTATATAAACATCAGAACCATAATTCCAGGGTATAGCTTTATCAGAAGTATAAGTAACGGGGCCAGGAGTGGTAATAATCATGGGAGCCATTCTAGCTTCAGCAACAGTATTCACAGGGCCTTCAGCAGTGATCTTCACTGGTCCTTTTGATGTAATCCTGACAGGACCTTTAGAGGTGATCCTCACTGGTACTTTATCAACCATAGCTACATCTTCAAGGTTCGTGTTTCGAGTCAGATGTTCACACATACTTTCCACAGAAGGAGTCTCCTCAAACAATATAGTGTAATTGTCCATGAGGCGTTGAATACCATCCTTCAACTTCCAGCAACTATCAGGTTTATAGGCACAGTAAAAATAGTCTTCATTGCAACCTGGAAAGAACCCAGCCTGCACCAGCTTCTTCTTGATAATGGATAGGGGAGTAGTCAGATTTGCTACTGAGGAAACATAGGAAACCTCATCCACAACATTAACAGTCTTCTCATGATTGGGCATAGGAGCAGTGATCACATTTGGGGTCCCAGGAGGGTCAAATTCAATTTCCCCAGATTCGATCATGTCTTGAATCTTATTTTTCAACACCCAGTAGTTGTTGGTGTCATGTCCCGGAATATTAGAATGATATGCACATCTTGCGTTAGGATTTTACCGAGGAGAGGATGTATTAGGATTCTGAGGAGGATCCCTCAAAGTAATTAGCTCCCCTTTCAACATGTGTTGCAAGGCTTGGGCCAGTGACATGTTGATTTTGGTGAACTGTCTTCTAGGCTTCTGTTGATTATTCTATTGTTGATCTGGTGTTGTAGGGGCAGGATTGGAGATGCGAACTGCTCCCACAGATTGGTGACTCCTGTTACGACTATGTTGACCATACACAACATTAGACTCCTTCTTTCCACTAGGGGGCTTCTTAGCAGTGCTTGATGAAGAGGCACCCACCCGTATCTTACCACTTCTTATACCACTTTCCACACGTTCTCCAGTCATTATCAGCTCAGTGAAACCAGATGATGAGCTTCCAATGAGGTGACTATAAAAAGGACCATTTAGCGTACTCATAAACATATCCACCAGCTCCCTGTCAGTCAGAGGAGGTTGAACTCTGCCAGCTAGGTCTCTCCATTTCTGGGCATACTCTTTTAAGCTCTCCTTAGCACCCATAGACATGCTTTGGAGCTGCATGCGAGTTGGTGCTAAATCAACATTATATTGGTATTGCCTATAGAAGGCCTCAGCAAGATCATTCCAATCACGAATATTAACACTTTCAAGTTGATAATACCATTCCAATTGAGCTCCAGATAAACTCTCTTGGAAGAAATGAATCCACAATTTCTTGTCAGCAGTATATGGTTGAATCCTCCGGACATAGGATCTCAAATGCAGTTTAGGACATGAAACACCATCATACACCACAAAAACAGGAACCTTGAAGCCAATAGGTATAACCACTCCAGAAACTAAACTCAAATCTTCAAAATCAAGCCCATAATATTTTTGTAGTTCCTAGCGTTCATTCTGTCTACCAACATCGTGTACTTCTCCTCACTAGCAGGATCATGATAATAGTTCGCCTCAGAATCAGAATCTTCTATAGTATCATGAAGACTACCTCCCTCTTTCTTAGAATTTTCAGACTCAAAATCCTCAAACTCTTCCTTTGTCTTGATAGGACCTCTGAATCTTCTACCCAGGTTGATGAGGCCCCTTGATTTTCTAGTCTTCTTCTTCTTAGCCAGTAGTGCCTTCAGCTCATCTTGTCCCTTGGACAAGTTCAGGATCAGTTCTTGGAATTGTGCATTCTGAGTCTAGAGATCCTTAACAGTCTGTTCGAGAGCCATTTCTGCTGAAATAAACAGCGAGAAGATAAGACACCTGTTCATAAGAAACCTGTGATGCAATGACATGGTATGTAAATGCATATGCAATGTTTTCAAGGACCGCAAGATTTATATTTGTTTAAACAGCCAGAAAGTAAACTTTTATTAGTAAGCAATAAACTTGTTTGCCTCTTGGGCTTACAACAAAATGAAATAAATACAAAGATGGGGTTTTAAGTCTCCCATGGACGTTTCCTCTTCGTATTGAGGTATGTGTTGAGATTCCGCTCCTCATGAAGTTGTCTTGTCAGCTCCAGGATTCTTTCTTGACTAGATTTGAAATGAGTCTCAAAAGTATCCCTTTGTTCCTTCAAATGGATCCAGGATCTCTGCAACTCTTCCATGTCAATGGGCATGTCTGGATGAAGGATGATATAAGGAGTATCTCCTTCAGCAACAGGCTCCATGGTAACTGGCAGGATAGCAAGATATGGCATCATAAGAGTCTGAGCACGTGCTCGTACCCATCTGAGATAAGGTTCCATAGGAATGGAGTATTTTGGTTCCAGAGTCTTGCTGTCAACCTTGTTCACTTTACCCCAAGCTCGTATAAACCTTTGTCGGTAACCTTGCAGATCGTTGTCGTAGTCGAACATAATACCCTGAATAAGCATGTCATGAGGACCATCACTCCGAGCATAACCAAACTGACGTAAAGCTAAAGAAGGGTTATAAGTAATGCCCCCTCTTATGCCAAGGAATGGCACATTAGGGAACTCCCCACAACGGTCAATGATAGTAACATTCTCTATAGATCGAGAGCACCAATGAATATCTGAATGAGAAAGTGACATAATCCTCTTGGACCACCTGAACCCTTGTTCATTCTTCATCCCCGATCGAGGAAGGTGGGAAATAAACCACCTAGACAATAGAGGTATACAACACATCATATTTCCTCGTGCCTTCGTAGTACGGGTATGGAGAGAATGTAAGATGTCTCCAAGTAATGTAGGCACTGGATTGCGAGTCAGAAATATGTTGATGGCGTGTATGTCTATGAACTGGTCTGGATTAGGGAACAACACTAGGCCATAGATTAATAGGGCTAAGATCTCCTCAAAAGCATCATAACTCATAGCCTTCAGGAACACTTGAGCTTTCTTCATCAATACCTTAGCAAGGATACCCTTAACTCCACTTCTTGTTTCTAGGACAATGTCTGATTTCTTCAAATGTAAGGTTGCAACAATGACTTCCGGTTTAGGCTCTTTCTCTAAGCCTGTGAAGGGTCTCTGATCAAGGATAGGTATACCCAGAAGTTTGGAGAACTCTTCCATTGTAGGAACCAGTTGATAGTCGGGAAATGTGAAGTAATGATGTTTAGGATCAAAGAACTAAAATAGGACACTCATCATGTCTTCATTGAACCCTGAAGTGACTAGATCCAGTAGGTGACCATGCTTCTTGATGAACTGGGAGTTTTCAGAAACTTGAGAGACCAATTCCTTAAGCTTAGGAGGTATCCCTACAAAGTTGATCCGGATAGTATTCCTACGAGCAGAAGACATGACCTGCAACAAAGAACAAAGATAAATCTTTTGGTCCTTGAAATGGTTAGTGAAAATGCTATGCTTATGATGCATGATGATGTTATGATGTTATGCTTAAATCACAAACATGTGGCACACACAAACAAGTCACACAATAGCCCTAGGTTTGAAGGCTTTCATGAGGTTTAAAGGTAAGTACCCTCCCCTGAAGTTTAGATGGTTCATCCTGTCCTAAAAAAGTAACCAGGTTCTAAGGGATTTCAATATAACTGATCCTTCCCAAGGGTGGTTGTTCAGTAGGAAACTTACTTGCCAACCAAAACCCTCCAAGTTTAGGATCTCACTGAGCGTAGTATCGAGTATCAACCAACTTCAGTCTTCACCAAAGCCGGCTATCTCACTACTTTCTAAAGGCCAAGATGGGATAACTAAGGTCATAAAAGTTAGTTAGTGTATTGACAACATATGGCAGCCCCATATTATCCATAACTTACTTAAGGAACATAAGCACCAACCAAGAAGTCACACTAACTATGGCCACCAGATCAACCATATCGGTATACGCCGTACAGTTTCCTTGGTCTATTGCCATTTACCTAAGGTACACTAGATCCGGGTTAGGATCTTTCACACATAAGAGCCCTAACAAGTAATATAAAGCAAACAAGGAAAACAATTTAAATGATCTAATTTCTAAGGGTACCCCTCTTTTATTAATTCCCCAACAGAGTCGCCAGTTCTGTAACACGGTGGGAGAACTGACTTTCTATAAATGTTACGGATAGCAAGAGTCGCCACCGACTTTTATTTTATCCATAAGGAAAGGACATAAAAGAACAGGAAAGACCTATTTTAAAAGACTTGAGTTCGGGGGGGTAGGTTATATAAAGGGAAGGTGTTAGCACCCTTTATATCCATGGTTATCCATGGGCTCTTAGTTACTTAGCTCACTTTGTTTGTTTGAAGAGTGCAGTGTGTGATTAGAAAAATTTCTTTAAGTACTTTATAATGACCCTCGTATGGGTGTATACAAAGCCTAGTTTAGAAATTGTGAGGTGTAAAAGTAATTTTGAAAAGTGTGAGCAAGTAGCTATGAGATACCTACCCTAGATTTAGTCTTTCGTGTTCTCGTATGTTCTTTCAATGATAAGACTATCCCTATTATTAAGGAATAGGTAGTCATTACCTTGGATGTTTAAGGGACAAGCGTAAGGTCATCGTATGGTCATAAAAGGCAACAAGTAAGGGTGTCTTTAGCAATTCGTAGGGACTTATCATCATTTATTCGAAAGGACAAGATCTTTATCGTAGGCAACCTCGAAGGGACTTGATCTTTTAAACTGTAGGGACTTGATGATTTTTATGAAGGGACTTTGCTTAAGACACCCCTATATTCGAGGGACTTGACCATTTAAAGGCAACAGAGAGGGGTGACCTAGGAAGTGCAAGATGGCGATCAAAGATCGACTTACGTGTGTGAGTGTTTATATTCAAGTATTTAATCTTTTTTAATTAATTATCTAAATTATTTTAATTACATATAGGTTATACACACCCTAAGATTACTAACCATACAGTAAAATATTTACAAAATATAATAAAGACGAAAAATAAACCTACACATATTACATGGCTTTAGCAATTACATAATAATAAAAATAATAATGATAATAATAAATATAATAAGAATAATAAATAAACAATAACCAAATATTAGTAATAATAAAAATAATAATAATGGTTACAATAATAAATGAGAAAAATAAAAAATTAGATGAAAGATTATTTTTTAGGTTAAATAAATGTTAGAAATTTTTAGAAGTTAATTAAGAAAATAAATTTAATAATAATAAACAAATAACAAATTATTTACATATTAATAAAAATAAAGATTAAATAATTTAATTAGGGTTTAGAAAAAAATAAGTTAATTTTTAGGGTTAGGATAAAAATTAGGGTTGAGAAAAAAATTAGGGTTAGCATTTTAATTAAGAAAATTAGGGTTTTTTAATTATAATTAAAATACATTATTTATTTATTTACAAAAATATATATAATAACTATATACAAAAATATTATAAAATTAATACAAATAATTAACATTTAAGAAAATAAATATGAATTTTAGAAAATATAAAGTTTTATAAAAATACTATTGGTTATTAATTTAGAAAATATTTTAATTATATTAATGTAAATCAAAAATAAAGAAAATAGAAAAAATAAGAAAAACATGAAAAAGCCTAAAAAGATAGGACCTGGGATTTGAACCCAGGTCCCTTACCTCAACAACAACATACAAAATCAGCTGAGCCAGCACGCGCTGGTGTAAGCTATGTACAATGCATCCCATATATTGTAATCCTACAAAAACAAATGAAATTAAAATAAAATGGCCTGCGGCCAGATTCGAACCCATGACCATCACAACAACAACCAAACGCTTCAACCAACTGAGCCACATGGGGCGCATGCAACATACAACCATTACTAATTATAATAAAATAAAACAAATTTCCAAACTGGATTTCCACGCCAAGCTTCGTCTTCCTCATTTGAATTACCTGCGAAAATTCATATAATATTTCCTGCGAAATTTCCTGCGGGCAGTGTTAATCAGAAGAACCTAGGTTTTTGAAACATCATTCAAACCATAATAATAACAAAAATTCACAACCCAGATCAATTACCCAATGTTCATACGTCATAGCCATGTTTTTAGAATTCATTTATATGCCCTAAATCCTAAGATCCTAAATTCGAGCTTCAAACCCTAACAATGGCATCTTCTTGATTCTGCAACAAAAACTCAATTCAAGCATACACAAACATTCCAGAGATGTTAATAAACAAGTATCAATGCACAAAAATCATTTATATTGTATGAATTAATGAAATCGAAAAATCCAAAAACTCAAGAACATGATGATTCGGTTTCAATGATTTATGAGGTTTTGAATGATGGTAATGGTTGGGATAGCTTCAGTGATGTTCAAGGAACATGTTACAACCTTCAAAATGTCTTGATATGGCCTCTAATCCACAATCCGAATGTGAGTTTTTGTATGAAATTTGGAAGTTTGAATCCTACCTCTTGGCCTCTGAATTTCGTCCCCAATGCTTGTCATAGGTTTATGAACTTATAGTGATGTAAATTAGGTCAAGAGTTTGTGGATTTGTGGGCTTTTTTGAATAACTTGAATGTGAAGAAACCTCATGATCAAAATATGTAAAAAAATCAAATCTTTGCATACCAATCTGTTCTAGCACGAATTTGAATAAGATCAATCATCTCTAAATAATGTTTATGACCTTCTAGAACAAGAATAAATTTAAATATTGAGTTTTCATATTTTATTTTAATTTAAATTGATTTTTAATGAATAAAATCAAAATAAATAAAAAATAAACTATAAAAATCTGAATAAATGATATTTGAATCGTGCATGATGTCATGGTAGAGATTGGGTCATAAAATTGCAAGCCCATGTGGAAAGAATTGGTTCTATGACCCCATTTGCTCAATATACCTCTCAAAAATTTCCCAACTTTGCAAAGGCACAAATCCCTCAATTTTAAGGCTATGAAGGTGTTCTTGGACATTTTGGAAAGCTTAGAGAGTCCTCTAATCAACCTTTTTGGTCGCATGTCCATATCCCTTACCATTTTCAAATTATGCCCTTTTGAAGATGTTGACTTTTTGTTGACTTTTAAAATGACCTATAATGTCTTAGCTCATACCTTCCAAATGAAGCATTTTTGGGCTTAGCTTGTGAGACACAAAGTTTTAGAGAATTAAAATTCCTTCAAAATGAGCTTTGGATGGAAAAAATTTGTGAAGCATGTGAAAGTTATGGCTGGTCAAAGTTCAGTTGACTTTTCCTGTGAAAACCCTAATTTAGAAACTCCTGATTCTTGATGATCTGAAATCTCCTTGATGAATCATGATCAAACCTTGATCAAATGATGAATTTTACTTCACATACTTGATATTGGCAAAAAATCATGAAGTTTGACTTTGGTTTGACCACAGTTGACCTTAGTTTGACTTTTTAACCACTTTGACTGATTTTTGCATATCTGATCATTTGACTGAGCAAACCTTTTGGGAAAGCCTTGAAACTTGAAATAGGGATTCTTGAAGACATATAGGATGCTATGAAGCTCACTTGAAGCCTTGGAAATCCATTTAGCCTGATGAAATCCAAAACCCTAGTTTAGGATGCATTGCTTAGAAGGATGCTTTATTTGAGGGAATGTCAAGCTTTATGACTAATTGTGAACCTTGTGAACCTCTTGGGACACCTTAGTACACAATATCTTGTCTAGGTGAGGGAAAATTTTGGGGTGCAACAATGAGGTAGTTATTATTATATATTGTTGATGATGTTATTGTATGAGGTAGTTGTTGTTGTATGTTGTTGATGATGTTGTTGCGTGAGGTAGTTTTTGTTATATGTTGTTGATGATGTTGTTGTATGAGGTAATTGTTGTTGTATGTTGTTGATGATGTTGTTGCATGAGGTAGTTGTTATTGTATGTTGTTAATGATGTTTCTGCATGAGGTAGTTGTTGATGTATGTTGATGATTTTGTTGCATGAGGTAGTTGTTGTTGTATGTTGTTTGTGATGTTGTTGCATGAGCTAGTTGTTGTAGACATTGCATATTGTCATTGACGGTGAATGTCATGTGCATAGTTGGGGATGGTGTACCAAGGCAGGGTACTATATCCATCTGAATTCCGAAAGGGAATCATTGTGTTGTTGGTGTGGTCATGAAATAGGGATCGCACGTGACCATGAAATAGGGGTCGAGGGTGTGATCATGAAAGAAGGATCATACTGGACCATGAAATAGGGGTCGAGAGTTCCGACGGGAACTGGATCATGAAACAGAGATCGATAAATGGTACCGCATGCATTAAGTCTGGTGGAGTCTCATTTGCATATGTTATTGTTTGTGTCCATAATATCATTATGTGTTTCAGTGTGTTTATTTAGTTGTTGATTGATGAGGAGTGGTGAATTACTTGATGATACTTGCTTATATTTGTATTATTTTCCCCTTTTGTTGGTGTAAGTATCTCACCCATTCTGTTTGAATGTTACCTCTATGTTGGTAACGTGCAGGTGATCAGGAATAGTTGAGTGCATGGTTGGTGAAGTCGGTGTACTTCACGTTAGAGGCGTCGACTCTGATACACACTTTGGGGTGTCGGGAAGACAATTGTTTTTCCGTTGTTTATTTATTTAAGAAAAGCATGTTGCAACTTAACTATTTATTTTATGTTTTCTTTTGAAATTACCTCTGCAAGTTTATTTTGTAAAACGTATCAGTTAAGTCGTGTTTTGAAGTTGTATGTAACACTCGAAAATTATCTTTATATTTAATACTCTGATTTTAAATTGAAATTTCATTGGGAGTATTTTGGGTGTTACACAAACAGACCTTTTAACATGGGTATTTAAAATGATCGTGATCATAGGTAGCCTCTGGTCATGGGTTCAACTCCCAACACCTACATTTTTTGTTTTTTACTTATTTTTCCAAGTTCCAGCACCAAAATTGTAGATGGTACGATTATTGAGTTTTTTCACTGTCCATAAACAAATCGTGAGCGTCCATTTAGTGATTATCAATGGCCAAGACACAACTATTAGTGATCAGCGTGAAACCTAATAGACCAATTACATCTTCTACCTCCAAACATCATCTATCATTTACGATAATCTATTTTGAAATCTAAACCAAATTTCAGAACTCCAAGAAAAGTATGGATTTGAGTTACCAATGTTAGTTTGATGTTTATTTTTAATTATTGTTGTTCTTGTTGTTCTTTTTTATTATTCTTGTTCTTGTTGTTCTTGGTGTTATTATTATTGTTGTTGTTGTTGTTCTTCTTCTTCCTCTTATTCTTCTTATTGTTGTTCTTGTTGTTGTTGTTGTTGTTATTATTATTATTATTCTTGTCGTTGTTCTTGTTGTTGTTCTTGTTGTTGTTATTGATGTTCTTGTTGCTGCATTTTTATTTTATTTTATTAAACTACCTATCACAACATTTATTTTAAATAATTGTTGTGATAGATAGTTATATACAACAACGAGTATTTAGAATAACCATTGTGATAGGGCATGCGCTTTCTAGAATACGACAGCGGTCCCAGAACCGTCATTGTAAGTACCACATATACAACAACACTATACATAACAACGCCCTCGCCCGCATCATTATATGTCTTTCCTAACCATTGTTAAATGGGTTTTTCGTAGTAGTGAGATGAAGTCACTACTAGAGAAAATTATTATATACCATGGACTTCTCCTCGTAGCTTTGGAGAGGCGGGGGAATATTTTGTGCGTAGCCAACACATACCTAACATATTTTCTCTAGGAGCAGTTAGAATTTGTCCTACCAGCGAAACCTCCAACAATGATGTTAATTGGGAAGCTTGGATATTTCTTGGACATTTTTTTATAGAAAGCGATGACAGTGGTAGAAATAATGGAATGTATGACCCATGCCATATTTATCAGGGCTCCATGATAGCCACCATTGTAGTTGCTAAAAAAAGTACAAATGCGTAGCAAACCTAGGCTGATATGGGTCACCCGAGGCTTTAGTGTTTCTGTGGGGTTAGAGTAATCTCACGAGGGTGAAAAGCTGTATTTTAAGGGGTGTTTCTGTGTTAATATCAAATTATCCTTTCAACCCTAAGGTTGAGGTATTTATAAAGGCTTATAGACTTGTATTTAAGATTTCTTGAAAATAGATATCACTAGTAAAAGGGGAGTGAACTATTGAATCTCTATTTCTTAGGGAGACATGTGTTATTCCAAGATTCTTTCTCTGCACCATTTATGACCAAGATATGTCCCTTCCCACATTTTCCTACTATGTGCGAGTGATATGTGTCACAAGTGATGTCTTCCCCATGTGGACGATATCTTCCTTTCATGGGTGGTATGATCTCGTCACTATTGTTGGTCCTTAAGAAAAGATGTATAATTAAATTATTAAGGTTGGAAAAAATAGAAGTAAGCAACTCATCATTAACAATTATACCTTAAGAGTATCACTGTTTAATATTCTTATAGGATTCTCGCAAGTCCCTAAAATCATAAATGAAATTCAATGTCTTACCAACATCTATTTCTTTTTTATTTTCATAACTAGCGGGATACCCGTGCTATCGCACGGGGTCCTGTCTGTATTCACACGCCATATTGTGAAACATCATTTGTCAATCCTGTAATATTTTTCTAGACTCTAAATTTTTTAGAGCGTAACCAATTTAATAGGTTAATAAATCCAAAAAAACAAAAATATGTATAAATTACAAAATACAAAATTAATACTTCCTACCTATACTATTAAAAAATATATAGTGATATCATTCAATACACAATATGTGACTTGAACCCCTCACTTCTATTATACTTAATAGGATCTCTTCTAATATTTCTAGGGTAGATCTTGTTTGTGTGAAAATCCAAAAATTAAATCCAACTTTCCTTATCATCACAAAACCCTATTTTTATCCTAAGTTTACTCGCTAGGGTTTATGTACAAAAACTCTATGCTTACGTACCTTCAAAAGAAGGATCAGAGCGTCGTAGTTCAATTCCCCCTACCCCTAAACCCTAATCCTATCACTTCTAACTACCCATTTACTAGATTCATAAACCCTAGTTAGAACACTTTAAATCTTCATTATAAAACCCCTTAATTCCTTTATAAAACCCCTAAAGATGAAACCCTGTTTAGTAACCTTTAAATGAAATCCCTAATTATAAAACAATCCCTTAAAATTAATTAAATACCAAATTTATAATTAAATCCCCAAATTATTAGAATAAAACCCTAAGAACATTTGATAAAATACAACCCCAATATTGAACATTTTAATCCCCAAATAAAATTTAAATTCCAAAACTTATTTAAATCCCAAAAATAATATTTTGAACAACTCCTAAAATATCTTAATCAATCCCAGAATAAAGTTTAAACCCCAAAATTTCCATAATAAAAATTTAAGTTTATGCCCAAATGTGTAAAATTAAATCCCTAAAATGTATTTAATAATAATAATTCAATCCCTAAATTTTAATCCCCCAATTCAAAAATAGAATTTCACTCCCAAATATACTTCAATTTCAAAAAAATTGAATTTCCCTTCCCAAAATATATTTCAAAACTCTAATTGATAAAATTCTAAAAATGTTTCAATTCCCTTTTTTTTCTATATAAATCATAAACAAAATATTTTGAATTGAAAATCCCCAAAATAAACATCCCCATAAAAAATCCAGAATAGAGAAAAATCATATATATTAAAAATATTCTTCCTATTTTAATAATAAAATAAACACATGATTTAAAAACAACTTCTTAAACCCAAAAATCCTAAATAAACCCCAAAAAAATCAAATAAAAAAAAACAAAATCAATAACTATATTTTACACATATTTATAAACCTCAATCCTAAATTTGTTTCCCTAATAAACCACCCAAACCCTAATTATTAAATTAAATTAAGGAATTAATTAAATTAATATATCTAAACCCCAGGGGGTGTAAATTACATTGAATAAGCATATGGGCTTACGCTGGAGGGTGTGAAAAGTAATAGGTGCAGGGCCCATTATACCAAAATCCAGATTCAAAAGAAGGAACCCACGGTGGAGAAAGTCAAGTTGTTGACTTTTTCTATGTCTTTTGATGGAGATCAGACGGATACCCATGCTTTTAGTTTTATTCGTTGATTACAGGGTATGTGAAACAGATGGCTACGATTGATAGTCAACTCATGTACATGATAAAGCAACACGTGTTGGATTCATCAATTGACTAGAAAGTCAACCAATCCTTATAATTCAAGCAGTGCCACTTGTATGCACATCAGAGGATGACGCGGGAAGTATATAACCCCCATTATCTTCACAACTCCCTCATTTCTCCCTTTCTGTTTCTCTCTCTATCTCAACCCTCTCTCTCTCTATCTCAATCCTCTCTCCCTCTAACTCTCAACGCTCTCTCTTCTCTTTAAACACCCTTCTCCGACCACCACCCTTTCACCGACCAACCACTATCATTTGCCAGAAACCACCAGAAACCACTCTCCTCCCTCAGGTTTCCGGTTGAAGATCAACCAGAATTTTCATCTTGTGTTCATTTGGGTGATGAATGTAATACCCTAAAATTTGACCTCTTAATTTATTGCCAACTTCAAGTGGTTTATGCTTCGTCATCTCACATGATCGTCTGAGCATTGCATTGCATCCAAAAATAATAATAATAATAAAAATAAATCATGAGCGTTTGCATGTGCATGAGGCATGTGATTGGGCTAGGCTTGTCAATATTTGGAGCTCAAGAGGAGAAAATTACTACAAAATATATGCAAAGCAATTCCATGAGAAACAACCAAAAGAAGAGAAAATTGAAGATTTGAGGCCGTTAACCGGTTAACGCATTTGGTTAACCGGTTAACGGGTGAGGATTTTGGAAAAATATTTGAAAGTTAGTTGGATTTCTTCACTTCCCTCCACATTTTCATTCCCTTTTTTCCACTTTGGTTTTCCCTCCATTCACTTGGATTGTTCTACCATCTTCTACCACCTTCTAGACTATTCCAAGGAATATTCTAGAACTCCAACCCTAATCCTAACTAACTCCAACCCTAACTCCAAAACAAAGCCTAGTTCCATTCCCAAACCTAGCTCCATGCCTATGCATTATATAAACCCTAACCACACCAAAGCAAAGGGTTAGCAAAATCATTTTCATCATTTTCATCTTCGATCTCTCATTTCTCTCTCAATTCTCCCATTTTCTCACAGAACTCACTAAGGCTTCTTCATAGAAGTTATTCAAATTCTTCATTGGAATTTGAAGAACTTGAAGCTAAGCCTTCATTAATCATCAACATTGGAGCTTAATTGAGGGAGTGCATTCTGTTTTTGGAGCATTGGAAGTGATTAATCAAGAAGCGTAAAGAACGAATCGCATTTATTTTGCATTCACGGATCTTTGGATTTTCTTCTTCGTTTGCATTCTGATTCATCACAACACTCACCGAAGCAATCCTCCGCTTCGTAGATTGGTGATCTAAAACCACTTGTGGTTTAACTTATTCTCTTCATCTCTCCGTAACGACATTCTTCGCATGTTTATCATTATGTTTGCGTTTTACCGTTCAACTTCGTTTTGATTACAATTTGTGCATTTCGTTTGTTAGAAGTTAGATCAGTAGCATAATCTAGGTCCTAATAGGTGTTAGAATGCTCCCTCTAAGCAGAAAATTTGTGTTAACATGTTCATGTATGTGTTAGGGATTATTAGAAGTGAGTTTGTGGCCAAAAGCACTTATTTCTAAACAATTTTTCACATTATGTTCAGTGTTAACCAGTTAATGCATTTGGTTAACCGATTAACACGTGCGTTTTTCCACAAACTGCTTCTGTTTTAGGTCCGTTAACCGATTAACCTATAGCGTTAACTGGTTAACGCTGTTGAAATTTGGAATTTCAGCTTGCTTGGTTGCTTGATCTTGCTTCCTGGTGCCTTTAATGTTCATGCATGTTTAGTTAGTGATTTTAGGGAATTTTCAAGATTAGTTTTGGCATCTCATTCCGTCATTTCGAGTCGTTTCGACACGTTTCCGTTCTCTTTTGCATATTGTGCTTACTTGCTCATTTGTGCATGAAATGATTTAGTGCATATTGTTTCTATGTTCAATGCATCATTTAGCATGTAAATGATCATGTTACATTCTGTTTTTGCATCCCTTGCATGTTTCGTTAATTCATATGCATCATTGTATCACATATTGTATGTTGCATTTCACATAATCATAAATAGGTAGGTGCATGTTTGTAAGTTGTATTCTATTTTCTCTTTGTTTCTCTTTTCCTTCTCATTAGGATAGAAACCGCACTAACCTAGGTTTATCCGTATATGATAACACTAGAACCTTAGGCTTCCCATTAGATTTTTTTACCTTTGTTCGTTTTGCTTTCTCTTTCTCATCTCATCAAGAAAAGCTAAAAAAACTTAAAGGTTAACTTTCTCGTATGACACGAGACTTTGTCGTGGGTTACTTATGCACGTCCTGTCTTGGGACGAGGTGTAAGTCATCTACCACGATGAACAAGTCTTAGTATGAGAAGGTTCACAAACAATAAACAGAAAACACTTCTCTAAAAGACAAAACAACAAAGAAGAATCATCTTTTCCTTCGGGAACTTCTTTTCTCACCTCACTCACCCTTAACGCGAACTTGCGACGACTTGTCTCGCATGCAAGACGGTAAACACACTCGTTCAAGGCGAGCCTGCAACACCTGAGCATAGACATACGCAGTTCCAGCGCATAAAAAATACAAACAAAGTTTTCGCCTTTAGTTAGGCGAACTACGTCGACTCTGATCCTCATTTTCCTGATGAGGTACATAGGCAGTGGGGTAGGGCCCGTTCGAGCACATTCTTCATTTTCTCCCCTTTCTTTTCGATCTCTTTTCTTTTCCAGTTCCCTTTCTCACTTTCATTCCAATTCTTTTGTTCAGCAGTTTTATTCTTTCTCACCATTTGAAGCAAACTTACAAGCGTGGATCCCGTCGGGTACGGCGGACGATCTGGGGTGCTAATAACTTCCCAGGTCGTAACCGACTCCCGAACCCATATCTATGGTTCGCATGACCTTGTCCTTTCCTTCTTCCTCAGGTTTGTGCAACATTACCTTTCCCGTTCCTTCGGGATAAAAATGTCTGGCTGGCGAATCTGACTTTTCCGCGCCACTTTCGCGTTTGTACTAGGATAAAAACCCCAGGAGCGACAATGAACACCAACCCAGAACCCCAACCCTTCAACCTGGTTGCATGAACCCTAAGGATTATTCGATGAACCCTATGAACCCTAAACCCCCTTTACTCATAAACACCCAAGGTGCTTAGGGTTCGTGAAGAACCCTAACCCTACCTTCAACCCAACCCAGAAAGCCAATCAACCCCCAAGAACCCTAACCCTAAATATTTTCCAAAAACTCAGCAAAACTCAACATAAGCAACATACAACAATTAAGTTGCAACAAATCAAACAAGATAAAACCTAAAGCTAAGTTTTTGTGTTTACCTCTCCGAAGTGACTTTCTATGCTGCTGCTTTCCTTTCCTCTTCTTCGATTCTTCTGTTGCTTTGAGTTCCTCCCTTCTGATCCATTTCTGCTTCTATTTTACAGGTACGAGGACGAAAGGGTTTAGCTCAAGGTGTTTTAGGGTTCTAATGATGAACCCTTATTTGGAAAAGAGCTTTGGTGAGGGTTTGGATTGCGGCTTCAAGGGTTCAGATTTTTCGTCCCTTCTTCTGTTTAGATCTTAGGTTTTTATAGATAAATTTTAATGTTTAGATATTTATTGTTAGATTAGATTTAGGAAACTTTGAATCTGATTTTGTAATTTGATTCAAAATTTTAATGAAGATTTGATTTTGTATAGTATGATTTAACCCGAAATTATTTGATTTGATTTTGTCTAATGTGTTTTGATATCTTCATCCTTCGATCAACATATATTATAACATCAATCCACTTATTTTAACATTAAAACTTAAAACGAGAAACCCATGGGCACTCACGCCTCCCTCACCTAGAATAAAAAATAATTAATAAACTAATAATGTAAATGATAAATTCATAATTTATTTTAAAATTAAATTTAAAATAAAAGAGGTTGGGGGCACACACCCTCCTCCCTTTTTTAATAAAATAAAGAAAAATTAAAAAAATTAAAAATTAAAAATAATAATAAATAATAATAGTAATATTATTATTATTATTATTATTCACAATTAAACCCTTTTTCCATAATTAATTAAAAAAAACTAATAATAGTATTAGTAATAAACTTACTAAACTTTCAAATAAAATAAAATTCCTAAAATAGTAACTTTAATAAAAATCCTCATTAATAATATTAGCAAATGATTTAATACCCCCTGATTAAATAAAGCCAAAAGATGTAAAAGTTAGTCTAAAAAAGTCAAAAGAGTCCCTCTTTGACTTTTTAGATCGACATAAAAATCGGGTCAAAATTTAGGGTACGACATCCGTATATAAAAATATTTATATCAACATGTAGACATTTTTTCGTTTATAAGCGCCTTGAACCTGTGTGACAATTCATAAAACAAATTTTAATTTATTCATGTTAAAAACAATTGTCTTAATACTTCAATTTTTCTCTTTTATAAAAATATTTATAAATTATTCTCTTTTATAAAATTAATTATAACATATTCACGTTTATAAAATTATTGTAACTTTTTTTCTCATTTATAAGTATATTGAACTAGTGTGTCCATTTATAAAAATAGTTCTAACTTATTCTCATTTATACAAATAATTATATAAATAGTTGAATTTATTAAGATTATACAATTATTAGTAACTTATTCCCATTTATAAAAAAAATTATAACTTATTCCGTTTATAAAAATGATTGTATCAATAATATTTTTATCTTTTATCATTAATTTTTTATGATTATTGGACCGGACTAACCCAATGACTAGGCATGGCCCAATCCACTCCTGCACATGGGACGACCCAATAACCCAAATGTCAAAGGGACCCACTGGTTCCATGCTCCTCAACCGAGGAGAACCCGTCAACCACGGTTGTCTGTGCTCGGGTCTCTCCGCTCATTCTAGGTTTATGCTCGACACCATCAGAAGTCACCCAGGTTTGGCCTAAGACAACTCCTGCTCGGATATCTCTATGCTCGACGTATCTTCAGTTCGACCAGGTATGCTCGTCCAATGCCTAGTTTCTAGCAGTTACCTATTTTCAAGGGATCCGTGATCCAGGGCCAAACTATGGACCTTTAACCAAGCGCTGGGGGCTCTCTATATAAACCCTCTCACATGAGAGGGCCAGGTATCGAATATTCACTCTCTAAACACTTTTACTCGTACTTGCACTCTCTTGTGCCCGATCTTACTTTGGCATCATAGAAACTTGCAGGTACACCCCCCATTTCTCCTTGAAGACCGGGCAAAGACTTCAAGATCCACGTCAGCGTCCGCAACCGTTAAAGATCTTGATCATAGTTACGATCAATGGCGCCGTTTGTGGGAACTTAGTGTTGCCCCATTTTCTCATTTCCAGACCGTAAAGATAAAAAAATCACCGTTTAATCTATCTCTCAATGGATCACCACGACGATTTCGTCGATGCTCGAGTCCTCTAAGACATTACCGTCAAACAACGGGAGCCTGATCGTTTCCAGGACGGGCGTACTGCATCCCCGTCACCTGAACCGTCCGTACCACCTGAGATAACGCCCGCTGATATCCCCCTGATTCCCATCCGGAGGGGACGGATCATACGCTTGCGGCTTTGGTCGAAATGACCAATAACATTATCTCTTACTCTTGCGCCAGGGCAAAAGACTGGAAGCTCTAGAGGAGGCAAGACGCACCAAGTCCCCCTCTCCCACGAGGAGGCCCGCATATCCCACAGAAAGTCACCTAGGAAAAAGAGGGACCTCCACCACCCAGAGGCTGCTGGGTCCATCAAGAAACAGACTCGTTCGTCTCCTTGTCGAAACAAGTCCCCGGAAGCAAGAAAACCCCGAAGGACTCTCCAAGTAGGAGCACGACCTTTCCCTAGATGTGAGAGAAATTGTTCAAGATCCCCTCCTCCTTGTCGACACAATGACAACCGCTCCCTCTCCGCCTCCCCATTTTCTAGCGAAGAGGATGAGCCTCATGGACCCCTCTTAGAAGAGATCATGCTATTAGGCTTCCAAAAGGGCTCGAGAAGCGCCTACCCATGGGAACCTACAACAGAACGACATACCTAGACGAGCACATCGAGAACATCGGCGCTCTATTGGATTACAAATGCGTCCGAGGGGCAATTAAATACCGCCTCTTCCCTACGACACCGAGGAAAGGAGCTATGGCTTTGTACAAGAGCCTTCCTCACGAATCCATCACGTCATGGAGGCAGCTCGGGAGAATGTTCTCCCGACACTTTACCGTTTCACGACATCATCCAAAGATTGAGGCTTCTTGTAAACACCCCAAATTTTCCCTCACTTTTTCTCACACCATGGCTTGTGATCTTTTCATATTGCATTTGCATAACCATATCATCTCACATTGCATAAACAACTTCATCAAATCATTGCGTGACTGCACAACTAGGGTTTGTGATAAGATGAATCCAAGGAAGTGATCTGAGCTATCCCAATGGTCTTGAAGCATACCAAGAGGATCTATGAGTGGTCTATGATCTTATTACATCCCCAAGAAGTTCTTAAAAGCCAAAATGTCACAAAGGATTGCACAGAGGTCCAGGTAGGCTAGGGTTTTCTGCACAGATGACCTAAAATTAGGGTTTTGGGTTTGAGGCCCTTAATCTCAATGTTTTGGTCATTCTTGATTCTAATGGTCTTAATATGTTAAAAGGAGCATGTGTACCAAATTTGATGAAGAAATTCATTGTGGAAGTCATCTGATCAACTGGTAACTTATTGTGCAAGAAAAGTCAGAATCAGGGCATCTGAGGCCACCACCAATGGTACCAAAGGGTCACATTAATAATTTTGAGGTTCTATGGTATTTATTTGATCTTATAAGTGGTTAGAAGTTCACAAGATTGAATAATTTCAAGCCATTTGCAAACTTTCCATTTTTGGACATGACTTGTAATGGAAACTTTCCATTTTGGGAAAGATTTTCAACCTCCTATTTCTTGATAAAAAATGCTTCAAATGAAAAATCCTTAAACATGAAAGTTATAGATTGGATCTTCCCATTTTCAAAAAGTATAAGAACTCCTCTTGATTAATCCTAGAACTCAAGATTTGATGTTTCAAAGTTGGGAAAAATCTTGTAATTTTCAAGTATGTGCCAAAGAGGGAATTTTGCAAAATAAAGTTTCAAGACTTCTTGTGACCTCTAATTGACTTCTACACTTCATAACATGTTAATGCAACATTGCTTGACCAAAATTATGCCTTGGATTACAAGTTTCCATGGATCAATTTTCACAAAATTTTCAAAGAGGGAAAATGCAAAACATATGATAACTCTTAATCCAAGTGCTGCAGATCATCACAATCAATCCAAGGGTTCTCCATGAACTCAGTTGAGGCAAATCCACCCTTTGGATCTCTTCTGTCCTAGCCCATACTTGTGGTACCATAACATTGACTTTTTTGCAAATGAAGTCATACCAATCACATATGCCAATACCAACTTTCTGACAAATCAGAACTTCTTATGAAAACATCATGGACCTCATTTCACACAACATTGAAGCCTGAAGCATCCCCAAGCTCAGATTGCCCAAAAATCCCCAAAACCTTCATTCCTTCGAAACTCACTCCACAACCACTCAAACTCAAAACTTTCTTCACCATTCATCTCCATATCACTCATAGAACATAAACCACCCTTCCCGATGGCTTAAAAGGCACTGAAACCAAAACACGATTTTCCACCTCTCAGAACTGAATCTTCAAAAACAAGCCATTTAAACTCTTGAAAAGCTTCTAAATAGCACCAGGGGACTCAAAGGAGGTGTCTTTCACAAGAGGCAGGCTTTGGAGGTCCATATTTGCTCAACTCCAGCTCAGGTATAGCTCAAGAACAAATTTCTCAGAACCTTGATTTTAAGTTACCATTTGATAAAGTTTGTTTCCCTGATCATTATGTACTTTGAATCATTGAAAATGGTTGAGTATGTAGGATGTATTTAGCTTCTAAAATTTTCGTATGTTTTTCGTTTTGATTCGTTTCTCATGATTCATGTAAAATAAATGTTGTTTGTTGGTGGATTCGTGTTCAGTGATGTTTAGGGATTGATTCTGGGCAATTTTTAGGGCTTGGGGTGGCCTAGGGAGGAAGTTGAGGTTTTGGGTGACCGGAGAAGATGACTGGAGCTTCCTCCAGTCACCTGAGAATGGTTAGGGTTTTAATTAGGGTTAGTGTGTGAGTTTGAATGTAGGCCCTTGGATCTAGGTTTACCCGCGCGTACGAATGACCCAGATCATTTCAGTTAGCCCTAATCACAATTAATTAGGTTAATTAATTTAAATTAGTCAGATTCAATCATGGCCACCCATTAGCGTGCACAGTCACCCCAAATTCAAATCTGAGCCACTGATCTTGCATACTTCCATTTTATTTTATTTTTATTTTGCATTTAATTCCATATTTATTTTAAAATAGCAAAAATACTTTTAAAAATCTCATTTTCTGCATTTTCACTTTAAATATTTTCTAAACTCAAAAAACATTTTTATTTTAAACTTTTGCATTAAAAAAGTATTTTTAAATCATTTAAGTCTTTTATTTATTTAATTAATTGATTTTAATTAATTAAAAATACATTTAGGTTTCTAAAAATCACCAAAAAACTTCAGGAAGCATTCTTAGGCATTTAGAAACATTTACAAACTCACCTTACAAATTTATTTTTAGTTTGATCACATTTTCATAATTTACTTGGAATTAGGGTTCATAAATTCACATTTTTCCAACCCTAACTTGAAAAAAATCATTTATGATCAACCATGATGAGTTTGAACTTGATTCTTTTTGCATTCTTTCACACATTGCATCTAGTATCTAGATTATTTAATTCATAATTTTGAATTGCATTTTGAAATTGTTTGGCATTTTTCATGAAGAATCAACCAAAAAACCTAGCAAACTTAGGAAATTCATAACTCCCTTTAGGTTTAGCTTCTGACCTTCATCTTTGGGTAGTGATCTTGTGTGTGTTTAGGGTTTGTTTGAGTTCAATTTAAAATTTTTAGCATGAACTATACTTCTGTTTTGATCATGTGCATCTCATACATTAATAAAACCCTAATTTTATATGTTCATTTGCATTCATCTTTGCATATCATCATCATATTAACTTGCCATGACATTTCAAGCATTTGTATGACATCTTAAGACATGCTTTAACATTGCTTGATCATTTCTTCATTCATTTGGCATGCTTGGCATTCATTACATTTCATATGCATCCATGTGTTTCTAAGCTTCTAACATGCCATCTTTGCATCTCATCTCTTGTATGAACATTTATAAGCATTATGTACGACTTTGCATAATCTCATAACACATTTGCATAGAATATTCACTTCTGATCTTAGTCATTGCATCATTACTTGTTGCATTTCATTTCATCTCTTTCCTTATGCATTTCATACTAACATTTCAGGGGCTTATGGTAAGTTGTTTGGGATGTGAATTTGCCTTCACATCCCACCTCTTCTCATCTCTTCATATGCATTCTTTACTTGTCTTTGAAGTGAACTTGTTTCACTTGTGCTCTCTTGCTCCTTCTCTTTCTCTTAGGTTACTTATCTTCTTCAGGAAGTAAGTAACCTATTCTCTTTCTCCTTCTCCTTTCATCTGCTTCTTCTTCCTTGGTGGCCTTCTGAAGATCTTTCTCTTAAGCCTCACAAACCATAGGATATCCAAGCATGATAACTTTAGGGTTGTATATAGCTTCCCCTTAGTCTTTTACCTTTGAGTCTCCTTGATTCTCTCTTCTCATCTCATAATCAGAGGCTAAACACTTAAAGTTTTAGGACTTTGAAATAGGGTTATGCATGTATCCTTATCTTAGGATGGAGTGTATAACTTTAATCGTTAGTGTTAAAACTTTAATTTGTTTACACCTTTTAATCAAAACACCTAATAATGATAAAGACTTAAGCTTGTAACTTGGGCCTTATATTAGGGTTACATCTCTTCCTTTTGGTTAAGAGGGACTAACCCTGGTGTTTAATGGACAAGTCCCCCTCAAGTTGTCTTACAAACATAAAATCCACTTGTTAATCCCACTCTTTAATTAAAATCCATTTAATAAAGGCTTGTTATATAATAAATTTAGTCCCTAACCATGGATTAAGTTGAGGAGTCTTCCTCAACTTAAGTGTTCTCATTTATCATCCTTCTCTTAGGATGGTGTAATGAGTTCACTAATCCTTGATTAGAGATTAAACTCATTACTTAACACTAAACAAAAAACCTAAAAACATCTTAATAATCACAAGTAGGTTAATGATCTTAATCCTATATCATCATGGTAATTAAGTTGAGATGCTTATCTCACACTTAAGTATGCTCATTATCCCTAATCAGGGAGGATATAATGAGTTTACTAACCTTTGATTTAGGCTTAAGCTCATTATCCTATGCAATACACCAAAAACAATAAAAAACTGAAAACACAAAAACAAACAATAATCATCTCCTCCGGGATTATTTTCTCATCACACTCATTCTATAAACAAGAACTCGCTTCTTCCGTTTGATGCAAGACAGTTAGCACTCGAGTCAGATGAGTCACACACTTGATCATAAACAAGCAAGCAGTTCACAACAAAGTCATTTCCAGTATCTTTGAGTCGAACTATGGTGTTTTGACTTCCTCATTACACGAGAGGATACGTAGGCATAACTTAACAGTTATCGAACAAAAGTCTTTTTGTCATCCCCCTCTTTCAGCTTTCTTTTCTAAGCCTCAATCTTTGAGCATTTCACCTTTTCCTTTTGCACTGACACCATGTACATCCTTTTCTCCCTAGCTTTTTATGCACAGTCAGCACATACACTACCCCCTTTTAAACACAATCAAGTAAGCGTGGATCCCGTCGAGTACGACGAACGATCTGGGTGCTAATACCTTCCCAAGTCGTAACCAACCCCCTTTCTCAGTTTCTTTGGTTCGCAGCCGTCTTATCCATACCCTTCCAGGTTTATGCAGCATTACCTTTCCTCCGGGATAGAAATGCCTAGTTGGCGACTCTATTCAACCTCAACCTCCAACATCGCCGACGGGATCATGTCTGCACCGGGACGAGAGTCCGGGGAGCGACAGCTTGGCGACTCTGCTGGGGAAAACTCTGTAACCAGGGCTTCTGGTTCTTTTGAGGGTTTCTCCTAGCGTTTGTTTGTTTGTGTTTATGGGGGTGTTATGTGCTATATGTGTTTTTGTTTTGCTTTATTTATTTCTTTTTGTACAGATTTATTTACTTCATTTACTTTATCGCTTTCATTTACCGCTTTATGCATTTCATTTTATTATCATATCATCTATGCTGGTTTGTTGGTTTGCCTTGGTGGGAGGGGTATTCCAGTGAGAAAGGTCCAACACAAAGGCCTGAGTGACAGACATAGGATTAGAGTGGCTTCATATTCTTTCCCATTCCATTTCGGGCTGGTGTGGGAATATGAAACACGGTTCAAACATGGGTTTCTTCTTGAGATCTCTGTGCTACAGATTTCCTGTAGTGCTAGGACTATCTGGGAAGCCTGCTAAGTCTGGATGACCTTTTTAGATGACCTTCAGCATCTGAGGTGAATTAGAGGAGGATCCTTTATGATTAGGGTAAACATTGTACCTCCGGGTTAGAAGTGTTTACACTTCTCATAATAGATTTGAATATGAGGATCCTTGTTCTAGAACAATACCTATGAGTGGGTGTGGTTGTTTACAGGTTTGTAGGAACCCATGGCCTCAATATACCCTGTTACTGGAACTTTGTTAAGGTTATACTGATTATGGATTGATCTTATGAAACCATGGACAAGTGACTCTTTATTTGAGTCCCCCACCTGGTTACTGGTTCTCAGACCTTCATTCAGAATTATGAACACTCGTGGACCCTATCAAAGCAACTGGCAATCCAACATTTGATCACAAACCCTTGCATATCATAAGCATACATCATATTGCATCATTTTAACATTTGTCTATTTGTTTTGCAGGGTATCCACATCTTCTTTGGTTTGGTTTTAACCGTTCTTCTGCTCCAGCCATCTTCATCAGATATCTTCTTCAACTATCCTCTTCAATTATCTGCTTCAGTTATCTTCATCACCACCCATTGTCAGTATAGATTCAACTAGGAAAAGAAACATCACATACCATTTCTTTGAGTACCCTCTGACAGGCATCAGGCAGATTCAGGCCCTTATCACTCCTGATCATGTCCCTTTATTCAGAGAACATTATGGTGGTATCCTGGACATGATCATGGACTTGGACACATCACAGAGGAGCATCATTCACACCTGTCTTCAGTTCTATGACCCTCCTCTATGTTTCTTCACTTTCCCAGACTTTCAGATAGGCCTTCTGTTGGAAGAGTATTCTATGTTGTTGGGTGTCCCTATCAGAAGAGGAATTCCTTTCAACCCTGAGATGATTGCTCCTAAGAATGAAGACATAGCTAAGGCTCTACATCTGGAAGCAACCATCATTGACCAACATATGACTTCCAAGGATTGAATCCCAGGCCTTCATCTGGATTTTCTGGTCACTTAGGCTACCGGTCATGTTGCAACAGGGAAGTGGGAAACTGTTTGTGCTCTCCTGGCTCTTAGTATATATGGCATCATTTTGTTTGTAGACGAGCCTAAGTTTGTAAGAAAGAATGTTATTCACATCTTTATGCTCGGGAATCCAGTTCCTACCTTTTTGGGAGATTTTTACTACTCAGTGCATCAGAGGAATGAGAAGCAGAGAGGAAGACTGGTCAGATGTTGTGCACCTCTTTTCTACAGTTGGTTGATGAGACATATGCCGAAGACGAAAGCTTTTCTGAATCCACATCAGTCAAGGAATTGGGCTAGGAGGATGATTGCCCTTACTTCAGAAGACATCAGGTGGTGTACTCAGAACACCAAAGGCATGGGCATAATTACAAGATGTGGACAATATCCTAATGTACCTCTTATTGGAGTAAATGGTTACGTCAATTACAATCCTTTGCTATTCAGAAGACAGTTGGGGTACGCCCTGGTACATCCACCTCAGGAGCAGGACTTAGTAGAGTCTATTTACTGTGCTACTCTGAATAATCATGCCACCGTCCGACAAGCAGCCTGGGCTTGGGACCATATACAGACTAAAGGGACTGCTATTTTGGGTAAGTGTAACAACATAGCTTCAAATCAGTACATTGAATGGTCACACATCAGAGGACAAATCACTCGCATTCCATTCACCCTAGAAGATGTGTCAGGGCCATCAGCAGTAGAGTACAGTCAGTCTAGAGGAGTTTGAGAAGCTAAAAGAGAGAAATGCCCAACTTTCTGAAGCTCTGAAGAAGACCCTTTGGGAAAGGAATGATAGTCGTCTGGACAATGAGAGGTTAGAGAAGCTCCGTATCGAGCATATGACTAAGATTGAGAAGACATAGGATTTCATCAGAAAAGCCCGAGAAGGGGAGTTGGTATTGAAGAATGCTTGAAAAGAAGCCAAGATTCAGAAGGCCAGAGCTGAGCACTATCTGGAAGAGAGTCAGGCTAGATGGATCAGGATCACTGAAGCTCATTTGTAAGAAGATCAGAAGACACAGGCTAAGATAGAGCAGCTGGAAGCCAATGAGAAGAAGAGTCAAGAAGCACTCTTAGCAGCACAAAAGGAAATCTCCAAACTGAAACTCCGAGCGGGGTTGAAGAGATCAAAAGAACAAGACAAGTAACAGGAGATGACAAGTGCCATTGCAACCAAAAACCTTCTCATCAGGACCATCACAGAGTATCTAGTTGGACCAGTGACTAATTCTCTCCTGAAGGAAGTCAAGGAGGATGACTTTGGGTTGGATGTTTGATTTCCTTTACTTGTATTTTATTTTGGTTGTACTTTATTTCTCCATGGTGATTTTGTTTGTATTCTTGATTTGATTGTATTCTTACCCACCAATGGGAACTTGTTGTAATCATAAACTATGCATTTTGGCATTTGTAATGTTATGGTTTATGTGTTACCTAGATCTGCTTGTGGACTTCATTTCACTTCAGCATCTTCATCGTTCCCAGAGGTCTGGAAGGTCAAAACCAAAAAACCAAACCAGGATACCCTCTGAAGACAAATAGACATACTGCATTGCATGCTAACCTCATTCTCTTTGTTTTACAGGTGTTTTTGTTGTTGTTTTCTCACTTTGCTACCTGTTTCAGGAAATATTGCTCACAGGAGAGTCTTTCCCGTCAATCGCATCCACCGGTATCCAACCAGAAACAACCTTCCGGGCTTACTGATGGATCAACTTCAGCAAGAACTGACAGATGTGAGGACTCAGATGACTGATGTGAGGACTCAGATGAATCAATTCATGGTTGTGATGACTGGGCTGGCACAGACCCAAGAAAGATTAAGGGAGTTAGTCGAGCGGCAAACTCCAGAAGAGAACCATGGAGGCACTGGGGGTACAAGTAACAACGCGCGCGATCAGCCGTAAGCAAATCCACCAGAGTTTGGGCCCCACATCAACCCTGAAGTCAATGTTATTGGGAATACCCAGAGAAACACTGGAGATCATGTTCTATAGGAAGATCCTCAAGACGAGCAGTTTATAGTGTTAGGTGTTGGGGCTGATGAAGTTTATGATCGTCGTCTGGACGAAATATCTGAGAATCTGAGATCTCTGGAGTCCCAAAACTCTTTGGGATTTAACGTGATGGATATGGGTTTAGTGGAAGGAGTCAGGATTCCTCACAAGTTTAAACCTCTATGCTTTGAGAAGTATAATGGTACCTCTTGTCCTCGTACCCACCTTCAATCTTTTCTGGGGAGATTGAAAGCTTATACCATGGATGAGAAGCTGTGGATGTTCTACTTCGAAGACAGTTTGACCGGAGCATCCCGAGAGTGGTATTCTCACCTATCCAGAGCAACTGTCAGAAACTGGAAGGACTTAGCTGAGGCCTTTATACGCCAATATCAATACAACCTGGATATGGATCCCAATAGGACCCTCTTGATGGGTATGTCTCAATCTTCAAGAGAAAGTTTCCGTGAATATGCCCAAAGGTGGAGACAACTTGCTGTTGCTGTCCAACCACCTATGTCTGAAAGAGAAATGGCCAACATGTTTATGAATACCTTACAGGGTACCTACATTAACCGAATGGCTGCTTTCTCTTCCACCAGTTTTAATGATATGGTTATAGCTGGTGAGAGAATTGAAAGTCTTTTGAAGATAGGTAAGATCTCTGACAACAGGGCCAGCTCTAGCAATACAAGGAAACCCTTCTCGAGACCTAGAAGGACAGGTGAAACTAACTCAGTGCATATGGGCAGAGATAGGCCTCAATACATGCAAAGATCAGTAGCCGCTGTCACCATTCCCACTCCAGCACCTCAGCAACAACAATATCCTCAGCAACAACAGTTTCCACAACAACAGAGATCTTATAACAACAACAATAACCAACAACAACGTCCGTTCCAGCAAAGGACTTCACAAATCAATAGGGTTATCGACCCCATCCCGATGCCCTATGCAACTCTACTCCCACAGTTATTGAAGCTCAACCTGATTGAATTGAGAACCTTGACTCCACCAGATCCTTTGAACCTTCCGAGAAACTATGATGTCAACGCTAGATGTGCTTTCCATTCAAATGCACCTGGCTATACAACAGAGAAATGCAGGGCCTTGCACATGAAAGTTCAGGACTTAGTTGATTCCAAAGCTTTGAATCTTGCACCTCCACCTAACGTCACAAAGAATCCAATACTGAATTACGATGGACCGAGGATCAATGCTATTGAGAAAGACCAACCAGCGATTCTGATTGATGACATTGCAAACATTCAAACACCACTGGCCGAAGTGAAAGCTCAGTTGTTGAAGTTCCAAGTGTTTCCAGGTTGTGAGGCCTGTTGTGAAGCTTGCAAGATTTCTACCAACGGTTGTGCAAATCTGAAGATTGGGTATCAGCAGTCTTATCAAAGAAGGCATCCTACAAATCACTTCAACAGTTCCAACTTCTACAACTTCAGCTAACATCTCTCCTACAACATCAACAAATATCATTTCAAAGGAATCTCCTACAACATCAGCAAACATCATCTCAACAGAGTCTACTACAACAACATCAACCATCAATGAAGACATTTCCACAGTCACCATTTTCTATGATCCGGCAACAGTTCATGTCCTGGATTCTTTCAACAACTTTCAGCAACATCAACATCAACATCAACAACTTCCTGCACCTGTGTCATCTCCAATCAGATCTCCTGTCACAATCTACTATGATCCTCAGACTGTCACAATTCCTTCTTCTGCAGCAATCAGTCTGGTTACCATTACGATGCCTGGACCAGTTCCATATGATAGCAGTAGTGTCATGCCTTGGTGTAACACGGTGGGAGAACTGACTTTAGTTATGTTGCGGATAGCAAGAGTCGCCACCGACTTTTATTTTATCCAAAGGAAAGGCATAAAAGAACAGGAAAGACCTTTTAAAAGATTTTTGGGTCCGGGGGGTAGGTTATGTAAAGGGAAGGTGTTAGCACCCTTTACATCCATGGTTATCCATGGGCTCTTAGTTACTTAGCTCACTTTAAAATGTTTTTGAAATTTGTAGTGTGTGAATAGAAATTTTCATAAGAGTTTGATAATGATCCATGTACGGATGCGTAAAAAAACCTTTGTTTTGAAAATTTGTTTGAAATTGTGAAGTGTTTGAAAAGTTTTTGAATAGTGAGCAAGCAACTATGAGGAACCTACCCTAAGTTTAAGTCTTTATGTTCTTGAATCCTTTAAATGGTAAGACTATCCCTATTATTAAGGAATAGGTAGTCATTACCTTGGATGTGAGGGACAAGTGAGGGTCATCTGTTAATGTAGGCAACTGTGGGGTGTATAAGCATTTTTGGAGGGACTGTCATCATTATTCGAAAGGGACAAGATCATTACGAAGGCAACATTCGAAAAGGGACTTGATCTTTTATTGTTAAGGGACTAGATGACTTTATTTTGAGGGACTTTGCTTTATACACCCTACTTTACCTTTTTGATTAGGCAACAATGAGAGGTAACCCTAGAAAGTGAGATGGCGATCCAAGATCGACTTACGTGTGTGAGTGTACAATTTTTAATATTTATCTTTTGATTAAGTGGTCTAAATTAATTTTAAATAAACATACATGTTACACTCCCTATTTACTAACCATGGCATAAAATAAATAATTTAAACATTATAAAATATTACATCCAGAAGCAATTACATAATAATCAGAAAAGCAATTTAAATAAATAAGCAGAATATTAAATAATAAAAATAAATAAGCAATTATAATTGGGTTAGTGAAAATAATAATAACAAATTAATGGGGTTAGTAATAAACATAACTAATAATAATAATGAAATAAACAAGGATATTATAATAAACAAATTTTTTTAAAAGTTAATAAGAAAATATAAACAATCATATTAATTATTATAAAAATTTTAAGTTATATGTAAATTATAAAATTAAATCAATTATGAACATATTATGAAAAAATAAATTATAATTACAAAAATTAAATTAGCAATTTTACCATATTTTTAAACATATAAGAAAATTATTTACATGCATAATTAAATTATAAACAATTATAGAATATTTTCATATTATAAAAATAAATTAAGCATTTTAATCTTTAAACATATTTATGTACAAAAATTTAAATTATAAGCAATTTATACATTTAATAAAAATTGGATTAAGAATTTTAATTACATTATAAATATAATATATAATAATATTAGACAAATAGAAGAAGGAAAATTAGGGTTTTGAAAATTATTATGATTAATTAGGGTTAAAAAAGAATTAGGGTTTTATATACAAAAATTTTAAACATTCAATTACATAAATAAATTATATAAAATACATATATATTACTAATTTATAAAAATAAAGCATTAATACAAAACATATGTATATAATTTATTTTATGAAAAGTATAATAATTAATTAAAAAGAATAAGATAAGAAGAAAGGAAAATATGAAGAAAATAGCTTAATTAAAAAAATTGGGAGGCCTGGATTTGAACCCAGGACCTCCCTAGAACCTGGATGAAGAGTTTCCACTGGGCCAGCCTGGGCGCAGGTGAAGAAAAGATGAGTCCAATTGATTTTATGCCTTAAACCTGAAAATCAGAAAAAAGAAAGAAAAAGCAAAAGGCCTGGGGGAATCGAACCCAGGACCTTTCATGCAATCACACAAACACCTTACCATTCCAGCTGGGAGAGCGCACCTGTACATAACATCACCATAATTCATAATATATTAAAATGTCTAATTATCTGGAAAAAACAATAAAAAGGTGGTGAAGCCAGGATTCGAACGCAGGTCCTCTAGCTACACACGCGTGCTTCCTTCCACTGGGACAAGCACAAGCTTGTGAAATAAAACAGAAACAATATCATAATAAAATAAGTTCAATATTCAAATTATGTTTTCGCGCCAGGCCAACTTCATCTTCTTCAAATTTCCTGCGAAAATAACTAGGAATTTTGTTGCGTGTTTTCCTGCGAAATTCATCATATCCAGAACCTACGAAACTGGACAAGCATCAAAACAGTAAAATTTCTCAACAATGATCAGTGTTTCATAATCCCCAAGGTCCATAGAGTTGTCCTATGTTCTTAGAATTTGTTTATATTAGGTTTAAGTCAAAGCCCCAAATCCATGGCCGAAACCCTAGCCATGGTGAAATTCGTATCTGTTCATGAGAATCAAATCAAACCATCCAGAATTCATCCAAAGCTTCAAACCACAACAAATCAACAAACAAATTTCATTAATAATGGTTAAACAATGGAAATCGAAAAAAATAATTTCAAGAACAAAGAGGATTCGGTTTATGTGATATGAGATGTTTTGGATGCAAATGATTATTGATTTTGACTCAATGAAGCTTAGTGATCATGGCTGTGTCCTCAAAATACCTTCAAATGCTTTGTAAGGTTGAAACCGAATTTGAGTTTGGAGAGGTTTTTTTGAGATGCAAACTTACACTTTTTGAGCTGGAATTCGTGGCTTGTGATTAGGGTTATGTAATGTACTTATAGAGCAATGAATTAGGTCAGAAAAGATTGATCATTGTGTGAAGAATTTGATCCAAAAAGATTCAAAAAGATAGGCTTTAAATATTTTTGCATAAACACTTGCTATTTTAGGCCAATCATCATGATCTTCTTACCTCTTTGATTCCAATCATATTTATGAATTTCTAGAAGCTTAATCTTTTTTAAATCTTAGACTTTTATATTTTATTTTAATTTAAAATGATTTTTAATGAATTAAATCAAAATAAATAAAAATAAAATGATAAAAAATCTGATTTTTGTTGACTTGGGTCGTGCATGAGGTCATAGTATGGATTGGGTCATCATATGGCAAGCCCATTTAGAAAAAACTGGTTTTAGACCTCCATTTTCTTCATAAACCAACCAAAAATTTCCCAACTTTGCAAGGGCACACATCCTTCAATTTTAATGCTATGAGGGTGTTCTTGGACATTTTGGAAAGCTTGAAGAGTCCTCTAACCAACCCCACTGGTTTCATGTTCATATCATTCACCATTCTCAAGTTATGCCCTTTTGAAGTTGTTGATTTTTTGTTGACTTTCAAAAAGACCTATAATGTCTTAGCTCATACCTTCCAAATGAAGCATTTTTGGGCTTGGCTTGTGAGACACAAAGTTGTAGAGAATTCAATTTCCTTCAAAATGAGCTTTTTATGGAGACTTGGTGATGAAGCATGTGAAAGTTATGGCTGGTCAAAGTTCAGTTGACTTTTACTAAGGAAACCCTAATTTAGAAACTCCTGATTCTTGATGATCTGAAATCTCTTTGATGAATCATGATCAACCCTTGATCAAATGATGAATTTTACTTCATATACTTGATGTTGGCAAAAAATCATGAAGTTTGACTTTGGTTTGACCACAGTTGACCTCAGTTTGACTTTTTAACTGCTTTGACTGATTTTGACTTATCTGATCATCTGACTGAGCAAACTTTTGAGAAAAGTCTTGAAACTTGTCATGAGGGTTCTTACACACATATAAGATGTTATGAAGCTCACTTGAAGTCTTGGAAGTTCATTTAGCCTGATTAAAGTCAAAACCCTAGTTTTGGATGCACTGCTTAGGAGGTGCATTGTCTGAGGAAATTGTCAACTATTCTGACTATTTGTGAACTTTGTGAACCTTGTGAACCATCATAAAATGTCTTGTGAACCTTGTGAACCTCATGGGAAGTTTTGTGAACCTTGTGAACCTCATAAAGTGTCTTGTAGACTTCATGAACCTCATGAAAGGTTTTGTAAGTATTGTGAATCTTGTGAACCTTGTGAACCTCATAAAGTGTCTTGTAAACTTCATGAACCTCATGAAAGGTCTTGTAAATGTTGTGAATCTTGTGAACCTTGTGAACCTTCTTAGCACACAAAGTCTTGTATTGTGAGGGCAAATTTTGGGGTGCAACAGCTGCCCTTGTTCAATTTTCTGAAACCTGAGGGGTTAGATTGGTATATTTGCCAGTCGTGACCTGGAAGGTTGAAGGGGATTGAACATAAAAGCCCAAAAATTTGCACTCAACGGTGCGTAGAGCGATACTTATGATTAGTTGAATATGCTTGAGTGGGCTTAAAGATGCCACTTGGAGAACAGTTCTTCAGGTACATTTCTTGGAGGATAAAGCAGTCCAAAATATGAAGGTAAACTGATAACTTTCAGGAAGATAAACAACGTCCCGAGATAGTAATATGTTTTCAGGAGGATACAACAATCCTGAGATAATGACATAACCTTTGGGAAGATAAACAACGGCCCAAGGCAATAACATGCTTTTAGGAGGATAAAGCAGTCCTGAGGTAGGGGTGGTAGCTTTCAGGAAGATAGACAACGTCCAGAGGAGATAATATGCTTTCAGGAGGATAACAACGTCCTGAGGAAGTGGTAACCTTTGGGAAGATAACAACGGCCCAAAGTAATAATATGCTTTCAGGAGGATAACAACGTCCTGAGGAAGTAATATGCTTTCAGGAGGATACAGCAGTCCTGAGGTAATAATATGCTTTCAGGAGGATAAAGCAATCCTGAGGTAATGATATGCTTTCAGAAAGATAAACAACGTTCTGAGGTATAAGAAGCTTTCAGGAGGATAAAGCAGTCCTGAGGGAGTAAGCTTTCAGGAGGATAAAGCAGTCCTGAGGTGATGATATGCTTTCGGGAGGATAAAGCAGTCCCGAGGTAATAATATTCTTTCAGGAGGATAAAGCAATTCTGAGGTAATGATATGCTTTCAGAAAGATAAACAACGTTCTGAGGTATAAGAAGCTTTCAGGAGGATAAAGCAGTCCTGAGGGAGTAAGCTTTCAGGAGGATAAAGCAGTCCTGAGGTGATGATATGCTTTCGGGAGGATAAAGCAGTCCCGAGGTAATAATATGCTTTCAGGAGGATAAAGCAATTCTGAGGTAATGATATGCTTTCAGAAAGATAAACAACGTTCTGAGGTATAAGAAGTTTTCAGGAGGATAAAGCAGTCCTGAGGGAGTAAGCTTTCAGGAGGATAAAGCAGTCCTGAGGTGATGGTATGCTTTCGGGAGGATAAAGCAGTCCCGAGGTAATAATAACTTTTGGGAAGATAAACAACGGCCCAATAGTCACAATTTGTTGATGAAATTTGTCTGTTGGAGGATTAACCTGAAAACAAGGTAGCATCCTGTATGGTAATATTAGTTTATGCATTATGTATGCATGTATAATATGATGCACTTAGGTAATGTATTATATATCTATGGATATGTATGTTATGGTATGATGTAAATGATGTATGTATGATATGATGCTGCCGGAATCGTCTAGATATCTTCGTATAATAACTGCTGGCCAGGGAAAATAAATCCCGGTTTGTTGCTGAAGAGTATGGGGAATTCGTTCCCGTCTTGTGTGATAAAAAGGTATACATAACCTCCTGTCTGCTGGGGATAGCAAGGTATATATAACCTCCCGTCTGCTGGGGATAGTAAGGTATATATAACCTTCCGTCTTCGTTTGATAGTAGGGTATACATAACCTCCCGTCGTCGTTCGTCGTACTCTTATTGGAAAGTAAATTCCCGAATATCCGTATGAGGATAAAAGAGATGGATATAAATTCCAGGGGAGATGTGACCATATGAAGATGGATTTGTCCTACTGAGGGTTTGTAACTGTTTTGTAAAGATGAACTGGCGAAGCTTCGTTGAAATCCTTCCCTCGTTCGTCCTTAGTAAATACTATTACTGCATTTTCATGCATTTCTGGTAAACATCAATCATATTAAGCATACATGCATTTCTGGTAAACATCAATTGTATTCAAAAGCATAATACATTCAAACACAACCAATGGACGTTTCGCTTATGTAAATAGGGTAAAAGTAAATCTGGATTCAAAAATGGAATTTTATTTATATCAAGGAGTGACCCATACATGGGTAAGTTTGTACAAGGAGACATAAACCCTAGTAAGAGGATTTTGCCATAAAGTTTTTACAAAACAAAGAGAATCAGCTATGTGGGGAATAATCCTATTGAGTTTCAATTCTACTATTGCCATTATCTTCAAGTATCTCATCTTCTGCTGTTGAGACGGAAACGATTGGATTGAGCTTTATCTGTTCAAACTTGAGTAAGGAGCACAACTAGTTGCAGTTTCATGGGTGATCCAAACGAGACATAGTCATACGCTTTAATCCCTAACTTTTGCCTGGATTGCCCTTTCAGGTTTTCAATCCACCGGGATACCCTTTTTTTCCCAAGCCGCCTTTTCAGGTTTTCGACTTGCCGGGTGTACATCTTTTTATATATATCCCTAATTTTTGCCCAAACCCTTTTGGTTTGCCGGGATGCCCTTATTTTTGCCTAGTCCTGTCAACCTAGCGGGTCTCTTTTTATGCGTAGTATTTTTTAACTATGTTTGCGTTTACAGGCTGTGGGAAGTCTTCACCATCCATAGTAGTAAGTATCATGGCACCTCCTGAGAATACTGTCTTGACTACAAATGGTCCTTCATATGTAGGAGTCCACTTGCCCCTAGGATCACCCTGTGGTAATATGATACGCTTGATTACCAAGTCACCAGCCTGATATACCTTTGGCTTAACCTTCTTGTTAAAAGCTTTGATCATCCGTTTCTGGTACATCTGGCCATGAGAAACTGCTGCTAGCCTCTTCTCATCAATCAAATTTATCTGGTCAAGTCGAGTCTGAATCCATTCATCTTCATCCAAGCCTGCATCCTTCATAATTCTTAAGGAGGGAATCTGAACTTCAATGGGCAGAACTGCTTCCATACCATAGACTAAGGAGAATGGGGTTGCCCCTGTTGAAGTACGTATTGTGGTACGATAACCATGAAGAGAAAATGGTAACATCTCATGCCAATCCTTGTAAGTAACAGTCATCTTCTGTATAATCTTCTTGATATTCTTGTTAGCAGCTTCAACTGCCCCATTCATCTTCGGACGATACGGAGAAGAGTTGTGATGCTTAATCTTGAACTGCATGCAGAGATCAGTAATCATAGTGTTGTTCAAATTAGAGCCATTGTCAGTGATAATCCTTTCAGGGATGCCATACCTACATATGAGATTATTCTTAATGAATCGAGCCACAACATTCTTAGTAACAGATGCAAATGAAGCCGCCTCCACCCACTTCGTGAAGTAATCAATAGCAACCAGGATGAAACGATGCCCATTAGAAGCAGTAGGCTTGATCTCACCAATCATATCAATGCCCCACATGGCAAAGGGCCAAGGAGCAGTCAACACATTCAATGGTGATGGAGGTATATGGACTTTATCAGCATAAATTTGACACTTGTGACATGTTCTGGAGTGTTGATAGCAATCAGCTTCCATGGTAGACCAATAGTAACCTGCCCTCAATATCTTCTTGGCCATAGTATGGCCACTAGAGTGAGTGCCAAAGATCCCATCATGCATATCTTCCATAATCTCAATTGCTTCCTTCTTATCCACACAACGAAGCATAGTTGAATCATGATTGCGCTTGTACAAAATGTCATTACTCAAGAAGAACTTAGCAGAAAACCTTCTCAGAAACTTCTTATCTTTGACAAATGCCCCTTCAGGGAACTCCTGAGCTTCAAGATATCTTTTTACTTCATAGAACCAAGGCTTCTCCTCTGCCCCTTCAGTGTCAATCTCGTTGCAGTATGTAGGCTTCTCAAATCTATCAATAGTAATCTTGGGAGCTTCATCATCCCAGCTGATCTCAAACATGGATGCCATGGTGGCTAATGCATCTGCCAACTGATTCTCTCTCCGTGGAATATGTCCAAAGGTAATCTCTTTGAAATGTGGGATCAAAGACAACACATGCTCTCTGTAAGGAATGAGGTTATCATGCTTGGTATCCCAATCTCCTTTGATCTGACTTACTACCAGGGCTGAAGTCCATACACATCAAGGAACTGAATCTTCATATCAATAGCAGCTTTAATACCCAGGATACATGCCTCATACTCAGCCATATTATTGGTACAATAGAAACAAAGTCTGGCAGTAATCGGGGTATGACAACCTTCAGGGGAACTAATCACAACACCAACACCATTACCAAGTGCATTAGAGGCACCATCAAAAACCATAGTCCATCGGGATCCTTGTTCAGGTCCGTCATATTGTCCAGGTTCTTTGGTAATAATCATAATGTCTTCATCAGGGAACTCAAAACTCATTGACTGATAATCATCCACTGCTTGATGAGCCAAATGATCAGCCACAACACTTCCTTTAATGGCTTTCTGAGTAGTATACTGTATATCATATTCTGTCAAGATCATTTGCCATCTTGCAATTCTTCCGGAGAGAGCAGGTTTCTCAAATATGTACTTGATTGGATCCATCTTTGAAATCAATAAGGTAGCATGAGTCAACATATACTGTCTTAGTCGGAGAGCAGCCCATGCCAAAGCGCAGCAAGTTTTCTCGAGCAGTGAGTATCTTGTTTCACAGTCGGTAAACTTTTTGCTAAGGTAGTATATTGCCTGCTCTTTTCGACCAGACTCGTCATGTTGCCCCAAGACACACCCTATTGAGTTGTCTAATACTGTTAATTACATAATCAAGGGTCTTCCATCAACTGGTGGCATCAAATTTGGAGGTTCTAGTAGATATCTCTTGATTTCATCAAAGGCAGTCTGGCACTCATCATTCCATTCCATCACCTGATCTTTCTTCAACAACTTGAAGATTGGCTCACAGATGGCAGTTAATTGGGAAATAAATCTTGCAATGTAATTCAATCGTCCCAAGAAACCTCTAACTTCCTTCTCAGTACGGGGAGCTGGCATCTCTCGTATAGCTTTCACTTTTGCAGGATCCACTTCAATACCTTTTCCACTGACAATGAAACCCAGGAGCTTACCAGATCTAACTCCAAAAGTACACTTGTTTGGGTTCAATCTTAACTTGTATTTCTTTAACCTCTCAAACAACTTATGCAGATGATCAAGATGTTGCTCTTCATTCTGGGACCTGGCTATCATATCATCCACATACACTTCTATCTCATGATGAATCATATCATGAAACAAAGCCACCATAGCACGCTGATATGTTGCCCCTGCATTCTTCAAACCAAATGGCATCACCTTATAACAAAAAGTGCCCCACTGTGTAACAAATGTTGTCTTCTCCATATCTTCAGGAGCCATCTTGATCTGATTGTAACCAGAGAAACCATCCATAAAAGAGAATACCTTATGCTGAGCAGTGTTGTCTACCAGAACATCAATATGAGGAAGTGGAAAGTCATCTTTGGGGCTGGCCTTGTTCAAATCCCTGTAGTCTACACACATACGTGCCTTACCGTCTTTCTTAGGTACCGGCACCACATTTGCAACCCACTGAGGATAAGAAGTCACTGCTAAGAACCCTGCATTGAACTGTTTCATTACCTCTGCTTTGATCTTCTCTGACATTTCAGGACGCATACGACGAACCTTCTGTTTCTTTGGACGACAATCTTCTTTCACTGGTAAACGGTGAACCACAATGTCTGTATCTAACCCTGGCATATCTTCATAGGACCAAGCAAAGATCTCCACATAGTCACGTAACATTTGAACCAGTCTGATCTTGACACTATCCTCTAAATCAGCCCCTATCTTGACTTCTTTCCTGTTTTCTTCAGTTCCCAGATTCACAACTTCGACTGGCTCTTCATGTGGCTGTATGGCTTTCTCTTCTTGTTGTAACAACCTAGCAAGCTCTACAGGTACTTTACAATCGTCCTCATTTCCGTCTTCAGTTTGATAGATCGGATTCTCGAAATTATAATTGGCAATAGTAGAACTGTGATCAACAGGATCCAGAGTGGATGAGGATCTGCATTTTAGTGATATGGGTGTGTGTAAGAACACATAGCTGATAAAACAAAAATAAAAGAAAAGAAAGACAAGGAACACAGTATTTACTAAAACGAAACGTCCATTGATTTTTATTGAATGAAGTATGCAAATGAAATGACATCCCGTAACAAGCACATCATTATGCCCCGGGTAAGGCACAAGGCTTAAAGAGTTCAATTGTTCAAGAAATTACAAACTTAAAAAGCAACAACATAGTAATAGTATTTACTCCTGACTAAAGGAGATAGGAATAACATCTTCAGCTTTCCAATTATTGAGTCCAGCACCCACAGTAGGAAAAATCCAAGCATCCAGGTTGTAGTCTTCATCATAGTCACCCACAGCATTGATCTGATCTTTCATAACCCCTTGATTGGTGATACGAACAGCACGAGCACGACGAACAGCCTTCTGGGACTCTGCAGTGAAACCCAAACCAAACTTGTCAGACTTGTATGGGATATCAGGAAGCTGACCCCAAATAGTACAACCACCTTCATCCACCACAGCTCTAGCATCTTTAAGGGAGGCTATTGTTGGAGGTACTCTGGTGACCACAGGAACTTTCTTGACAACTGGAGGAGCTACATAATCATTAACAATCCAAGGGACCACTTCAAATGTCTGACACGGAGTTTCAACGTATTCACCTTCCACTTCCAGATACTTGAAGGTGTTCACATGACTAACAAAATACTCTTCCTCTCCATAGACAGTAACAACTTTTCCTTCTACCGGATATCTCAACTTCTGATGTAATGTAGAGGTTACAACACCTGCCCCATGGATCCAGGGACGACCAAGCAAACAAGAGTACGAAGGACGAATATCCATCACATAAAATGTAGCATTGAAAACCTGAGAACCAACTTTGATTGGGAGATCAATTTCTCCATGCACCACTCTTCTAGAACCATCAAAAGCCTTCACCACTATGTTACTGGGTTTCAGCACAGCATCTTCAGGACTCAGCTTATTCAGGACTTCCTTGGGCAACACATTCAGAGAGGAACCATTGTCTATCAATACATGAGACAGGATAGTGCCCCTGCATTCAATTGAGATATGCAGGGCCCTGTTATGATCCCTCTTGGCAGGGGTCAAATCAGCATCAGAAAACCCTAACCCATTATCATAGGTCAGGTGGGCAACACAATTCTCAAACTGGTCAACAGAAATTGCATTGGGTACATGAGCAGTCTTCAGAAACTTGATCAAAGCTTTGGCATGAGCCTCAGAACATAACAACAAAGACAGCATAGAAATCTTAGAGGGAGTATGCCCCAACTGATCAACAATGTCATAATCACTCTTGCGGATGATTTTCAATACTTCTTCCATCTGCTTAGAGAGATCATCAGCAGCTGGCACATCAGTAGGTATAGGTTCAATAACAGGACCTTTGCCCCGAGCATCAGTGGTGGAGGTAGCAGCAGGAGTAACTGCATTCTTGGAAGTAACTGGAGGAGAGAAGACTCTTCCACTTCGTGTGATCTTACTAGATCTAGCAATATTGTCAACATCAACAGGCATATCAGCTAAGGGTTCCTGCTTAACACCATGGATATAAACATCAGACCCATAATGCCAAGGCACAGCTTTATCAGACGTATACGGAATAGGACCAGGAGTGGTAATGACCAAAGGAGCCACTCTAGCTTCAGCAACAATCTTCACAGGGCCTTCAGCAGTAATCTTAATTGGACCCTTATGAGTGATTTTAACAGGACCTTTGGAAGTGATCCTCACTGGCACTCTATCAACCATATCAATTTCTTCAGTCTTCCTACCTTTAGTAATATGATCCACCATACTTTCTACAGACGATGGAGTCCTCTCAAAAACTATGGTATACTTATCCATGAGACGTTGAATTCCATCTCTCAATCTCCAGCAACTATCCGGCTTATAGGTACAATACAAACAATCTTCACGACAACCTGGAAAGAACCCAGCTTGTACTAATTTCTTCTTGATAACAGACAATGGCGTGGTCAGCTCTGCAACTGAATAGATATGTAAATCTTCATCAATGGCATTGACAGTCTTCTCATGATTTGGCATGGGAGCAGTGATCACATTTGGAGTACCCGGAGGGTCAAACTCAATTTCTCCAGCCTCAATCATATCTTGAATTTTGTTCTTCAAGACCCAGCAGCTATTAGTATCATGTCCCTGACAGTTTGAATGATATGCACATCGTGCATTGGGATTGTACCTGGGTGAGGTAACATTGGGATTCTGAGGAGCCTCTTTCAGAGTAATAAGTTCAGCCTTCAACAAGTGTTGCAATGCCTGAGCCATTGACATGTTGATCTTAGTGAACTGCCTTCTAGCCCTCTGTTGGTTGCCCTGTGGCTGCTCTGTTGTTGCAGGAGTTGGATTTGAAATATGAACTGCACTCACAGACTGATGCCTTCTATTACGATCAGGTTGACCATAAACAGCATTAGATTCTTTCTTCCCAGTGGGAGGCTTCTTTGTAGCACCTGATGAAGAAGTACCCACCTGGATCTTACCACTCTTTATACCATTTTCCACGCGCTCTCCTGTCATTATCAGCTCAGTGAAGCCAGATGATGAGCTTCCAATGAGATGACTGTAAAACGGACCATTCAGCGTACACATGAACATATCAACCAATTCCCTGTCAGTTAAAGGGGGTTGTACTCTTCCAGCTAAGTCTCTCCACTTCTGAGCATACTCCTTGAAACTTTCTTTGGCACCCATAGACATGCTTTGCAGCTGCATGCGAGTGGGGGCTAAATCAGCATTGTATTGATACTGCTTATAGAAAGCTTCAGCAAGATCATTCCAATCCCTTATGTTGACACTCTCCAATTGATAATACCACTCCAATTGAGCTCCAGATAAGCTCTCTTGGAAGAAATGGATCCACAACTTCTTATCAGCAGTGTGAGGTTGGATTCTTCTGACATAAGACCTCAGATGCAGCTTGGGACAAGAAACCCCATCATAAACAACAAAGGTAGGAACCTTGAAACCAATGGGTATGACCACCCCAGATATCAGACTCAAATCTTCAAAATCCAGCCCAGAAGACTTCTGCAACTCCATAGCATCCATTCTATCCACCAGCATCTTTAATTTGTCTTCATTAGGATCATGGTAGTAATTAGCCTCAGAATCAGAGTCCCCCACAGTGTTGTGGAGACTGCCTCCCTCTTTCTCAGATTCTTCAGATTCATAGTCTTCAACTTGTTCTTTGGTCTTAACAGGACCTCTGAACCTTCTTCCCATGTTAATCAGGCCACCTGACCTTCTAGTCTTCTTAGTCTTCTTGGCCAGCAGTGTCTTCAATTCATCCTGCCCCTTGGACAAGTTCAGGATCAGCTCTTGGAACTGTGCATTCTGTGCCTGGAGATCCTTAACTGTTTGTTCAAGAGCCATTACTGAAATAAACAGCGAGAAGATGAGAAACCTGTGCACAAATAAACCTGTGATGCAATGATATGATGTATTAATGCGTATGCAATGTTTTCAAGGACCGCAGGATTTAAATTTGCTTAAACAAACAAGAAGGTAAACTTTTATTAGTAATAAACTGGTTTTGCCTCTCGGGCTTACAGAAAATGAAATGTAATAAATACAAAGGATGGGGTTTTAAGTCTCCCATGGACGTTTCCTCTTTGTGTTGAGGTATGAGTTGAGATTCCGCTCCTCATGAAGTTGCTTTGTTAGTTCCAGGATTCTTTCTTGGCTTGCTTTGTAATGAGCCTCGAAAGTATCCCTTTGCTCCTTTAGTTGGATCCAAGATCTCTGTAAGTCTTCCATGTCAGTAGGCATGTCTGGGTGAAGGATGGTATAAGCAGTATCTCCTTCAGCAACAGGTTCCATGGTAACTGGCAGGATAGCAGGATATGGCATCATGAGAGTCTGAGCACGAGATCGCACCCATCTGAGATAAGCCTCCATAGGAATAGTGTACTTAGGCTCCAGAGTCTTGTTGTCAACCTTGTTTACTTTTCCCCATGCTCTTATGAATCTCTGACGGTAACCTTGAAGATCGTTTTCGTAGTCAAACACAATGCCCTGAATCAACATGTCATGTGGACCATCACTCCGAGCGTAACCAAACTGTCGTAAAGCTAGAGAGGGGTTGTAGGTGATGCCTCCTCTTATGCCTAGAAGTGGCACATTAGGAAACTCCCCACAACGGTCAATGATAGAGACATTCTCCATAGATCTGGAGCACCAATGGATATCTGAATGAGAGAGTGACATAATCCTTTTGGACCATCTGAACCCTTGCTCATTCTTCATTACTGAGCGAGGAAGGTGAGAAATAAACCACCTTGAGAGCAAAGGTATGCAGCACATCAAAGTTCCTCTTGCCCTTGTAGTACGGGTATGAAGAGAATGTAGGATGTCTCCAAGCAATGTAGGCACTGGATTGTGACTCAGGAATATGTTGATGGCATGAACGTCTATGAACTGATCAGGATTGGGGAACAACACTAAGCCATAAATCAGCAAGGCTAAGATCTCCTCAAAAGCATCATAACACATGGCCTTCAAGAACATTTGAGCCTTCTCTATCAACACCTTAGCAAGAATACCCTTGACTCCGCTTCTCGTTTCTAGAGCAATGTCAGACTTCTTCAGATGTAGAGCTGCAGCAATAACCTCAGGTTTAAGCTCTTTTTCCAAGCCTGTGAATGGTTTCTGATCAAGAACAGGTATACCCAGAAGTTTAGAGAACTCTTCCATTGTAGGAACCAGCTGGTAGTCGGGGAATGTGAAGCAGTGGTGCTTAGGATCAAAAAACTGAAACAGAACACTCATCATGTCTTCATTGAACCCTGAGGTACTTCAAGTCACATCTCCCCTGGAATTTATATCCATCTCTTTTATCCTCATACGGATATTCGGGAATTTACTTTCCAATAAGAGTACGACTAACGAAGACGGGAGGTTATGTATACTCTACTATCAAACGAAGACGGAAGGTTATGTATACCTTACTATCCCCAGCAGACGGGAGGTTATATATACCTTGCTATCCCCAGCAGAGTCGCCAGTTCTGTAACACGGTGGGAGAACTGACTTTAGTTATGTTGCGGATAACAAGAGTCGCCACCGACTTTTATTTTATCCAAAGGAAAGGCATAAAAGAACAGGAAAGACCTTTTAAAAGATTTTTGGGTCCGGGGGGTAGGTTATGTAAAGGGAAGGTGTTAGCACCCTTTACATCCATGGTTATCCATGGGCTCTTAGTTACTTAGCTCACTTTAAAATGTTTTTGAAATGTGTAGTGTGTGAATAGAAATTTTCATAAGAGTTTGATAATGATCCATGTACGGATGCGTAAAAAAACCTTTGTTTTGAAAATTTGTTTGAAATTGTGAAGTGTTTGAAAAGTTTTTGAATAGTGAGCAAGCAACTATGAGGAACCTACCCTAAGTTTAAGTCTTTCTGTTCTTGAATCCTTTAAATGGTAAGACTATCCCTATTATTAAGGAATAGGTAGTCATTACCTTGGATGTGAGGGACAAGTGAGGGTCATCTGTTAATGTAGGCAACTGTGGGGTGTATAAGCATTTTTGGAGGGACTGTCATCATTATTAGAAAGGGACAAGATCATTACGAAGGCAACATTCGAAAGGGACTTGATCTTTTATTGTTAAGGGACTAGATGACTTTATTTTGAGGGACTTTGCTTTATACACCCTACTTTACCTTTTTGATTAGGCAACAATGAGAGGTAACCCTAGAAAGTGAGATGGCGATCCAAGATCGACTTACGTGTGTGAGTGTACAATTTTTAATATTTATCTTTTGATTAAGTGGTCTAAATTAATTTTAAATAAACATACATGTTACACTCCCTATTTACTAACCATGGCATAAAATAAATAATTTAAACATTATAAAATATTACATCCAGAAGCAATTACATAATAATCAGAAAAGCAATTTAAATAAATAAGCAGAATATTAAATAATAAAAATAAATAAGCAATTATAATTGGGTTAGTGAAAATAATAATAACAAATTAATGGGGTTAGTAATAAACATAACTAATAATAATAATGAAATAAACAAGGATATTATAATAAACAAAAATTTTTAAAAGTTAATAAGAAAATATAAACAATCATATTAATTATTATAAAAATTTTAAGTTATATGTAAATTATAAAATTAAATCAATTATGAACATATTATGAAAAAATAAATTATAATTACAAAAATTAAATTAGCAATTTTACCATATTTTTAAACATATAAGAAAATTATTTACATGCATAATTAAATTATAAACAATTATAGAATATTTTCATATTATAAAAATAAATTAAGCATTTTAATCTTTAAACATATTTATGTACAAAAATTTAAATTATAAGCAATTTATACATTTAATAAAAATTGGATTAAGAATTTTAATTACATTATAAATATAATATATAATAATATTAGACAAATAGAAGAAGGAAAATTAGGGTTTTGAAAATTATTATGATTAATTAGGGTTAAAAAAGAATTAGGGTTTTATATACAAAAATTTTAAACATTCAATTACATAAATAAATTATATAAAATACATATATATTACTAATTTATAAAAATAAAGCATTAATACAAAACATATGTATATAATTTATTTTATGAAAAGTATAATAATTAATTAAAAAGAATAAGATAAGAAGAAAGGAAAATATGAAGAAAATAGCTTGATTAAAAAAATTGGGAGGCCTGGATTTGAACCCAGGACCTCCCTAGAACCTGGATGAAGAGTTTCCACTGGGCCAGCCTGGGCGCAGGTGAAGAAAAGATGAGTCCAATTGATTTTATGCCTTAAACCTGAAAATCAGAAAAAAGAAAGAAAAAGCAAAAGGCCTGGGGGAATCGAACCCAGGACCTTTCATGCAATCACACAAACACGTTACCATTCCAGCTGGGAGAGCGCACCTGTACATAACATCACCATAATTCATAATATATTAAAATGTCTAATTATCTGGAAAAAACAATAAAAAGGTGGTGAAGCCAGGATTCGAACGCAGGTCCTCTAGCTACACACGCGTGCTTCCTTCCACTGGGACAAGCACAAGCTTGTGAAATAAAACAGAAACAATATCATAATAAAATAAGTTCAATATTCAAATTATGTTTTCGCGCCAGGCCAGCTTCATCTTCTTCAAATTTCCTGCGAAAATAACTAGGAATTTTGTTGCGTGTTTTCCTGCGAAATTCATCATATCCAGAACCTACGAAACTGGACAAGCATCAAAACAGTAAAATTTCTCAACAATGATCAGTGTTTCATAATCCCCAAGGTCCATAGAGTTGTCCTATGTTCTTAGAATTTTTTTATATTAGGTTTAAGTCAAAGCCCCAAATCCATGGCCGAAACCCTAGCCATGGTGAAATTCGTATCTGTTCATGAGAATCAAATCAAACCATCCAGAATTCATCCAAAGCTTCAAACCACAACAAATCAACAAACAAATTTCATTAATAATGGTTAAACAATGGAAATCGAAAAAAATAATTTCAAGAACAAAGAGGATTCGGTTTATGTGATATGAGATGTTTTGGATGCAAATGATTATTGATTTTGACTCAATGAAGCTTAGTGATCATGGCTGTGTCCTCAAAATACCTTCAAATGCTTTGTAAGGTTGAAACCGAATTTGAGTTTGGAGAGGTTTTTTTGAGATGCAAACTTACACTTTTTGAGCTGGAATTCGTGGCTTGTGATTAGGGTTATGTAATGTACTTATAGAGCAATGAATTAGGTCAGAAAAGATTGATCATTGTGTGAAGAATTTGATCCAAAAAGATTCAAAAAGATAGGCTTTAAATATTTTTGCATAAACACTTGCTATTTTAGGCCAATCATCATGATCTTCTTACCTCTTTGATTCCAATCATATTTATGAATTTCTAGAAGCTTAATCTTTTTTAAATCTTAGACTTTTATATTTTATTTTAATTTAAAATGATTTTTAATGAATTAAATCAAAATAAATAAAAATAAAATGATAAAAAATCTGATTTTTGTTGACTTGGGTCGTGCATGAGGTCATAGTATGGATTGGGTCATCATATGGCAAGCCCATTTAGAAAAAACTGGTTTTAGACCTCCATTTTCTTCATAAACCAACCAAAAATTTCCCAACTTTGCAAGGGCACACATCCTTCAATTTTAATGCTATGAGGGTGTTCTTGGACATTTTGGAAATCTTGAAGAGTCCTCTAACCAACCCCACTGGTTTCATGTTCATATCATTCACCATTCTCAAGTTATTCCCTTTTGAAGTTGTTGATTTTTTGTTGACTTTCAAAAAGACCTATAATGTCTTAGCTCATACCTTCCAAATGAAGCTTTTTTGGGCTTGGCTTGTGAGACACAAAGTTGTAGAGAATTCAATTTCCTTCAAAATGAGCTTTGGATGGAGACTTGGTGATGAAGCATGTGAAAGTTATGGCTGGTCAAAGTTCAGTTGACTTTTACTAAGGAAACCCTAATTTAGAAACTCCTGATTCTTGATGATCTGAAATCTCTTTGATGAATCATGATCAACCCTTGATCAAATGATGAATTTTACTTCATATACTTGATGTTGGCAAAAAATCATGAAGTTTGACTTTGGTTTGACCACAGTTGACCTCAGTTTGACTTTTTAACTACTTTGACTGATTTTGACTTATCTGATCATCTGACTGAGCAAACTTTTGAGAAAAGTCTTGAAACTTGTCATGAGGGTTCTTACACACATATAAGATGTTATGAAGCTCACTTGAAGTCTTGGAAGTTCATTTAGCCTGATTAAAGTCAAAACCCTAGTTTTGGATGCACTGCTTAGGAGGTGCATTGTCTGAGGGAATTGTCAACTATTCTGACTATTTGTGAACCTTGTGAACCATCATAAAATGTCTTGTGAACCTTGTGAACCTCATGGGAAGTTTTGTGAACCTTGTGAACCTCATAAAGTGTCTTGTAGACTTCATGAACCTCATGAAAGGTTTTGTAAGTATTGTGAATCTTGTGAACCTTGTGAACCTCATAAAATGTCTTGTAAACTTCATGAACCTCATGAAAGGTCTTGTAAATGTTGTGAATATTGTGAACCTTGTGAACCTTCTTAGCACACAAAGTCTTGTATTGTGAGGGCAAATTTTGGGGTGCAACACTTGGCAATATGGCTCAGATCTTTATTGCAACAGAAATAAAGTCATTCTTTACTCTTCAACTTCTACACCACAGATTGATAATGTCAGTGGAGGCTGAGGCTTTACTCGAAGCGGACGTCTCTTCGCTTCATAGGTTCCGAGAGTTAACGATGAAGCAGAAGCTACTGCTAAAGCTAAAGGCAAGAATGTGGTGCCTGAAGAACCGATTGCCAAAGAAACTCAGAAGACACCCTTTGATCAGGATGTAGACAAGTTCATGAGAATTATCAAGAAGAGTGACTACAAGGTTGTGGATCAGCTCCACAAGACACCTTCCAAGATCTCCATTTTATCTCTGCTCATGTGTTCCGAGGCTCACCGGAATGCATTACTCAAGGTCTTGCACGCAACTTATGTGCCTGAGGAGATTACAGTCAATCAGCTAGAAACGGTGGTTTCAAATGTCAATACTAGTCATGGACTAGGTTTCACTAATGTTGATCTGACCACTGAGGGTCGTAACCACAATAAGGCTTTACATATCACCTTGGAGTGTAAAGGTGCTGTACTTTCTCATGCTTTGGTTGACACCGGGTCATCTCTCAATATCCTTCCAAAGAAAGCCTTAGTCAAGCTGGAGTATGATGGTCTTGCACTCCGCCCGAGTAACCTAGTTGTGAGAGCCTTCGATGGTTCTAAGAGATCAGTTCTTGGAGAAATTGAGCTGCTTGTGGTAATTGGCCCACAGATTTTCAAAACTACCTTCTATGTGATGAACATTCAGCCTGCCTACAGCTGTTTGTTGGGTCGACCCTGGATACATGCCGCTGGCGCCGTAACATCGACCTTTCACTAAAAGTTAAAATACGAGTGGAAAGGCCAAATTATCACCATCTGGGGAGAAGAGGACATCTTTGTCAGTCATCTAGCTACATACAAGTACATTGAGATGGACGGGGAGATCCATGAAACAATGAGTCAGGGTTTTGAAGCTCTCAATGTCAATGAAGCAACAACTCCCAAGTTCATAAGTGGGGGAATGCTGACCCCGGATGCTATCAACAATGTGGAAGACGAGGCTGAAAGCGACTACAACCTGGAAAGTTGGATTCGTCCAAGAGTCTCGGGCCAACAAGTCCTAACTGGTCTTCCCAGAAAATTATAAGGGTTACTGCTGCAGAGTAATTATTATTTCCTGTTTAAGCATGCATCAAGTCCCGCATCTTGCCCAATGTGTCAGGACTCATTTTGTAATAGGGCCATATATGTATTTTGTGCAAATGGAAATTAATGAACAATGGACATATTTTTGCAAACGATCTTCTTTTCGCTCACTGTCTTTCGTTTTTGTTATTTTCGCACAAAACAATAAATGACAATGTTTTTCTTAATAAACTTCATTCACTTTTTCTAAATAAGATAAAATCAATCACTAAAATGAACAAATCTCAACCCTTGCAGAGATAGCCTTCTAAGTTGCACCGACAACGACACTGTTATGACCTCGCATGACTTCAACAATCCGATTAATCAAGCAGATGAAGGGGTTGACGAAGACTATGATTTGCCTGAAGAGTTGGCCAGGTTGTTGAGACAAGAGGAAAAAGTGATTGCTCCTCATCAGGAGGAAGTTGAAACTATCAATCTTGGTACTGAGGAAAATGTGAAAGAAGTGAAGATCAAGGCTAGTCTGCAAGCTCCAGTGAAAGAACAACTCATCAGTATGCTTCGAGAGTATGTCGACGTCTTTGCTTGGTCTTATCAGGATATGCCAGGTCTGGACACAAATATTTTCATGCACAGGCTGCCATTGAAAGAAGATTGTCCTCCAGTTAAGCAAAAGTTGCACCGTACTTGCCCAGACATGGCCATGAAAATCAAAGAAGAAGTACAAAAGCAGTTGGACGTCAGTTTTCTTGTTGTAACTAGTTACCCGCTGTGGGTTGCTAACATTGTACCCGTACCTAAGAAGGATTGCAAGGTGCGTATGTGTGTGGATTACCAGGATCTGAACAGAGCTAGCCCGAAGGATGACTTCCCATTACCTCACATTGATGTATTGGTGGATAACACATCTCAGTTCTGGGTATTTTCTTTTATGGATGGATTTCCTGGATACAATCAGATTAAGATGTCACCTGAAGACATGGAGAAGACAACCTTCATCACACCTTGGGGCATGTTTTGTTAAAAGGTAATGTCGTTTGGTCTGAAGAACGCCGGTGCAACATATCAATGGGCTATGGTAACATTGTTCCACGATATGATCCATAAAGAAATCGAGTGCTATGTGGATGATATGATTGCCAAGTCCCTTACAGAGGAAGAGCATTTAGTGAATCTATTGAACTTGTTCAAGCGTCTGAGAAAGTATCAGTTAAAGTTGAACCCCAACAAATGCACATTCGGGGTAGGTTCTGGTAAACTACTAGGTTTTATTGTAAGTGGAAAAGGAATTGAGGTTGATCCCGAAAAAGTCAAAGCTATTCAGGAAATGCCTGCACCTAAGATTGAGAAAGAAGTTCGAGGGTTCTTAGGTAGATAAAACTACAAATCAAGGTTCATATCTCATCTCACTGCAACCTGCGAACCCTTGTTCAAGCTATTAAGAAAAGAACAAACAGTCAGGTAGAACGATGATTGTCAGAAAGCTTTCGACAAAATCAAAGAGTATTTGCAAGAACCTCCAATTCTCATGCCTCCAGTTGAAGGAAGACCTCTAATCATGTACCTGATAGTATTAAAAGAGTCGATGGGGTGTGTATTGGGCCAGCATGACGAGCCGGTCGAAACGAGTATGCAATATACTACCTAAGCAAAACGTTTACCGACTGTGAACAACGTTATTCACTGCTCGAGAAAACTTGTTGTGCTTTAGCATGGGCTGCTCGCCGACTAAGACAATACATGTTGACTCATACTACCTTATTGATCTCAAAGATGGACCCAGTCAAGTACATATTTGAGAATCCAACACTTACCGGAAGGTTGCTAGATGGCAAATGATTCTAACGAAATTTGACATTCAATACACCTCTCAAAAGGCCATCAAGGGCAGTGTATTGTCTGATTATCTGGCTGAGAACCCCATTGATGATTACCAGCCTATGAGATTTGATTTCCCTGATGAAGACATCATGTTCTTGAAAGCAAAAGATTGTGAAGAGCCAGTTCACACTAAAGGGCCTGATCCAGAAGAAACATGGACTATGATGTTTGACGGGGCAGTTAATTGCAACGGTCGTGGGGTTGGTGCAGTGCTTATTACATCCAAAGGAGTTCATATGCCTTTCTCAGCAAGGCTCATCTTTGCCTGCACTAACAATGAAGCAGAATATGAAGCTTGTATCATGGGTCTCGAGGAAGCCATTGACCTCAGGATCAAAACCTTGAATGTATTCAATGATTCAGCTTTGGTAATCAACCAGATCAACGACAAGTGGTACACTCATCAGGAGCATCTGATTCCCTACCGTGACTATACGAGGAGATTGTTGACAACAGTTAAGCTTGAATACATCCCTCGAGATGAGAATCAGTTTGCAGACGCTTTGGCTACCATTTCATCCATGATCAAAGTACAATTTGCCAATTATGTACCTCGGATTTTGGTATCCAGACTGAACAGACCGGCATATGTATTCTCTGTGGACATTGTCACTGATAACAAGCCTTGGTACCATGACAATAAATGCTTCTTGGAAACTCAGACATACCCACCTAGGGCATTGTCAAACGATAAGAAGACATTAAGAAGGCTAGTCGACAGTTTCTTCCTCAATATTGATGGTTCTTTGTACAAGCGAAACTTCGACATGGTCTTGCTCAGATGTATTGATAAGAAGGAAGTAGATCTACCGATGCACGAAGTACATGAAGGTTCTTTCGGTACCCATGCCGGAGGACATGCAATGGCAAAGAAACTGTTAAGATCAGGTTACTACTGGATCACAATGGATGCAGACTGTTGTGCCTATGCCAGAAAATGCCACAAATGCCAGATCTACGCAGATAAAGTGCATGTGCCTCCGAATCCTTTGAATGTAATGTCTTAACCTTGGCCCTTCTCCATGTGGGGAATTGATATGATTGGAAAGATTGAACCGACTGCTTCAAATGGTCACAGATTCATCCTGGTAGCCATTGATTACTTCACCAAATGGGTTGAAGCAACTTTGTATGCAAACGTCACCAGGAAAGTGGTAGCTCGATTTCTGAAAAGGGATATCATCTGTCGATATGGAGTTCCTGAGCAAATCATTACTGATAATGGTTCCAATTTGAACAACAAGATGATGGCAGAACTTTGTCGGGACTTCAAAATTCAAAATCACAACTCTTCTCCTTACAGGCCAAAGATGAATGGCGTTGTTGAGGCTGCTAACAAGAATATTAAGAAGATTTTGCAAAATATGGTAGTCACCTACAAAGATTGGCATGAAATACTACCATTTGCCTTACATGGGTACCAAACCTCTATCAGAACATCTACTGGGGCAACACCTTATCAGCTTGTGTATGGTATGGAAGTTGTCCTACCTGTTGAAGTTGAACTACCCTCCTTACGGGTAATGATGGATGTGAAACTGGATGAAGCAAAATGGGTCTGATCTCGATATAATCAACTAAGTCTGATTGAAGAAAAGAGATTAGCAGCTATCTATCATGGGCAGTTGTATCAAAAGCGAATGAAGAAAGCCTTCAATCAGAAAGTCAGACCTTGGGAATACCAAGTGGGAGAGCTTGTTCTGAAAAGACTTCTTCCTCCTCATACAGACCACAGGGGCAAATGGACGCCAAACTACGAAGGCCTATTCATAGTAAAGAAATTTTTCTCTGGTGGAGCACTGATGCTCACTACTATGGATGGCGAGGATTTCTTATCTCCTGTGAATTCGGATGCAGTTAAAAAATACTTCGCATAAAAGACCCGCTGGACATAAAAACAGAATGTAAGTCCAGGCAAAAATAGGGCATCCCGGCGAGTAAAAAATAGAATAAAAGACTCGGGCAAAAATAAAGGAAAAATTAAATTAAAATAATGTGTACACCCGCTGAGTTGAAAAGCCACATCGGAAAGCTCAGGCAAAAATGGGTATCCCGGTGGATTGAAAACCCGAAAGGGCGATCCACGTAAAATCAGGGAAAAAGCGAACAACTGCATTCTGAATTCGCCTGTATCACTCGCAATATGGCAAGCTTTGAAAGGACAAAGTGTCGGTCAGAATCAACCTTCTTCAGAAAGCAAGATAAAGAAGAACGTCAAGGTCATATGGGTCATAGCAAAGGAAGCTCATTGGAGTGTCAATTTCAACATTTCCAACACTTTTATTTTCTCAATTTTTACAGCAATCTCCTCCTTTCAGGGATACGCTTCTTCACTGTACTTGCCTATTCAGGGGCACACAAATCAATAAAATCAGAATTTTCAGTCACACTTTGTTTTGTACATTTTTGTTTCGTTTGCAAATGTCTAAAGTTCATAATACAACACTTGCATGAAAATATATAAGCCATTTTCAATATATGCTTGCAGGAAATATGCACTCTTGAGCAAATCTGACTCCTATGACGGAATCCGGTTGAGGATACCTCAGGACACTTGTGCGTTTCTTTTTAAAAGGTTGCAGGTACTCAAGATAGGCAATCTCACAGCATGAGGTATATCAAGCCTCGTATCCCCAGCCAAGTCAGCAATCACCGCATCAGCAGGGTTACTTGACGGGAGTTTCCTCCTGTGAAGCTATCATCCCCTCAGAGGATCCTTCGAGAAACTCATTAAATACCCAACGTGTCGCGTAGTCAAAGAAGTTACAACAAACTACTTCCCAGAAGGTCTCTCCTCCTCAAGCAGGGTCTCCCGAACAATGCATGAACTGATCTTCCCCAGCAAAGTTTACAGGAACTCTTTCTCCCTAGCAAAGTCGCCAGGAACTTATTTTTCCCCAACGAGTTGCCAGAGTCTTTTTTTCCTAGTGAGGTAGCCAGAGTTTTCCTCAGCTAAGTTGCCAATATCATCTCATCTCCAGCAAGTTGCCAAAGTCTTCCCCAGTAAATTTTCCAGGATTTTCTTTTCCTCAACGGAGTCGCCAGGATTTGCTCATCCTCAGCAGAGTGGGAAGAGCCCCCTTCCTCAGCTAGTCGCCAGGACTTTCTATTCCCCATCAGAGTTGCAAGGATTTTCTCATCTTCAGCGGAGTCGGAAGAATCTCTTTCCCACGGAGTTGCCAATTTCTCCCCAGTAGAGTTTCCAAGACTTTCTGTTCCCCAACGGGTTGCCGAAGTCTTCTCATCCCCATCATGATTCTCTTCAACAGAAGCCTCCCCAGCCGGGATCCCCACAGAGTTCTCTAGACAGGTCGTTCAGTGATCCTTTCTCCCCACAAATCGGCCAATGATCTCTTTCCCCAGCGAAGTTCTCCCTCCAAGCAGATCGCCCATGGATCTTTCTCCCTACAGGATCTGGATCTCAGATCGGTTCTCTCATTTTGCATAATCATAGCATTCGCATCATTTTCCCCAAACTAAGCATAGCATTCCGTATAATACGGAGCATTACGGCAAAAATCAAACATTTGCATGATCATAAGCCGGGTTCAAGCCAATCACCTGCAAACATCAGAATCACTTCACCAGCAATATACAAAACTTATCCCCTGCAGACAAAGCCAGAATACCTTTTTTCACTCTCAATATAGATACTTGTTCATACTTGTACATATTCTTCTTGACACTCGTCCATGTCATACTTCCCCCAGCAAGTCAAACACTCGTTCGTGTCCCTTGCTCAATCTTTTGACACATGTCTGTGTCTTGCACATATTTCCCCAGCAGGTCAAAATACTTGTACATACTTATACACAATCCTCTGATACTCGTCCATATATTGTATATATCATCTCCTCAACAGATCAACACTCGTCCGTGTTCCTTGCTTAACCGATTGATACTCGTCTGTATCATCATCCTTAAAGACGTGTCAACGTTTGCTTCTATCGATACTCGTCCGTATCGTGGTCCTAAGGATGCTCGTCCGTGTCGTACCTCGAAAAATACGATCCCTCGCGAACGCGGTCGCGGCTGGGCTGACTTGAGAGTCGCCACCTAATTTTATTTATTCCCGAAGAGGGAAATGGTAAATATAGATAAAACCACCAAGAAGGGATAAAACAAGGTCATCGCAAACCATTGTCAGGGTTCGGAAGTCGGTTATGTAGGAGGAAGGTATTAGCACCTCCTACATCCATCGTACTCGATGGGAACCATCTAGATTAGCACGCGCGAAGGGATGTCTATACTTATGATTACTTGTTGAACTAAAGGGTTTATTGATCCTAGGGGCTCGGCAAGGATTGAGATCCTCGTGCCTACGTATTCCCTTGTGCAATGGGAAAGTCAGAGCTTCGTAGTTCGGCCTGATACAGGCAATGGTGGTTGATTTTATTACCTTTCTTCGATGAAAGGATTTAAGAGTCCATTTGCACTGAAGACTATGGATAGTTTATTTTGTCCAACAAGACGAATGTCTTGCGCCGAAATAATCGGAGCGAGTAACGAGAGCTCGTTATCCTCCTTTCTATCGCTTAAGGCTCGTGGCGTGCAATTTTCCTCGTATTTATTGAAGTGTTTTGTTTCCTAAGACCGCTTGATGTTGGATCAAGGGTTTGGATCTAAGAAGTAACATTTCGGTTTTTTTTTTTGAAGTTTAAGGTAAATGTAAATGGAAGTTTTATTTGTTGGTTTTGTTAGCGAGGCACAATGTGCTCGACTCGCAAAGTTGAGGAACTAAGCTAAAGACTAGCTATGGAAAACAAGTGCAATGCGTTGATTTGTTAAGTTAGAAAATGTTGCTAAAAGTGTAAGGTTCAAAGTTCGTGCAGATGGCGATCGAGGAACGATCGACTTACGTGTGTGTATGAAGTGAAGTGCATATGGATGTTTATTTGGCGTTGGACCAAAGATTTTGTTTATCTTTGAAATGACTAATCTTAATGTGCGTTCGTTTTTACTTAGTAATTTATCGTCAAAAATGCGAAAAGTAATCACACAAATAAGCATTGTATCATGATGTCACAAGCAAATAGGAATCGAGCATGCGCAAAAACTCATATCACACACATAATCGAGCAAAGGTGAAAATAATTAATCAAAGTAAACAGAAAAAATTCAATTAGGTTAACAAATTAATTAATTGAATTAACTAAAACTATTTAATTTTAAATTAAACAATGAAAATGCTTTTTTTTTATATTAAAAAGAAATTAACCAAAAATATGAAAAGAAAAAAAAAGTTAAGAAAATGTGCTTCTTATTTAAGAAATAAAATTAACTAATCAATTAAGTTATTCAATAACATTAATTAATAAACTAATTAACCATATTGAATAACATAATTTAAATAATTAATTAAATCAAATTTTTAATATTTTTTAAGAACAGAAATTATGGAAGAAAGAAAAAAGAAAAAAACAATAATTGAAAGAGTGAGATAGGTCACACGCAGATGACAAAAGACCTCCTCCAGGTCCCTATGTTCTCACCGAACCATCATTTGTTCAACTCAGGCGGTGTTCTTCAAGAACACCGACCTTCATCGTATCATCACCATCCCACGAAGCTTAAAACAACCGAATGAAAGAAGAAAAGAAACAAAACCTAATCCCTTTCGGATCCCCAATCTTTTTCATCTCGATACTCAGTTTCCATTTCCTCACAGAAGAAAACGAAACCTCATCGTACCTTCATTGATGATTCAAATAAATCGTCAAACGCTATGTCCCGAATCGAACAAAATAAGTACACACCATCATCAACGACATTTGAGAACAAGTATCGAGCAAAATATGGTGAAAGGTGTAAAGGGAGAAAGAAGGCTACCGAACGTGAACGACGAAGTTGAAGAAAAATAGGTACGGCTTTCTCAGCTCTTGACTCTTTACTCACGCCTCTGTTGTTTTGTTGTTCTTCGTAGATATGATTGAAGGCTTTAGCTCTTCAGCTTCTGATTCCCAATGTGAAAATCAGAGATGAATCAAGGGTGTTTGAGCTTTAGTATTAGGGTTTTTTTTTTAGGATTAACTTTTGACAGCGTTTTCGTTTCAGGTGGTGGTGTCCTCAATCATTGCCAATGATTGGGCTTCTTATAGGAAGGATTGAGAGGATCTGATACGTGAGAGTTTTTGTGCGAAAATCGTGTGAAGTGAGCTGGCTTTTTCCGTTAGCAAGATTTCTTGAGTGGGATTCTACGTATTGGTTTGAAGGATCCGCGAGAGACGATCCTGAGTTGGATTTTTAGGATACGTTTTCCTCTGAGTGAAATAGTGTGGGGACCACGGGATTATTTGCAATTTTGTCTGTAGTGTGAGCTGGTATTTTAGAGAGGATGTGGTCCCATGTGAATCTGCTTAATTCAAAATTAGTTTTCACCGCCATAAACCCTGGTATTTACCGCTGCTGGTCTTAATTATGTTGGCCTGATTCATGTACATTTGATTAGCTGACAAAGCTTTTCTCTCTTTTTGTTGTATGGTGCGCATGATATGAACTGAGGTAGCCCTTGAACATGATAGAATTGGTATGAAGAAAAAACTTTGATCATGATATGAATTTTGAATTTAATGTCCGGTTCGTGATGCTCTTAGAAACTCATCGTTGCACTTGAATCTGATGTTGCAGGCCTAAAAGCTAGCTAATGGTTTTCGGCTAACCATTTCAAGTCTTCAATGACCACACACGGATTCTGGTGAATGCCAAAGGAAAAGCCTTGCTAGGATGTTCCAAGAAATCACGATTTGGAGGTAATGCACTAAGTTCTGAATTTTCGTATCCGTGCTGGATGACCCTATTGCTCGTACTGGTTTTATTGATCACAAAGTATTATTTCCAGGCTGCAGCAAAAGCATATAATTAAGGTCTTGATTTCTTTTGCTGCAGTGACTTTTGACAGGTCTCGGTATAGTCGTATGATCAGTGCTTTGGCGGAACTGATGTGGATCTCCTAGCAGGTTGATGGTTTGTGCCAAACACCAGGTGGTGGAGAGATCTATTAGGCAACTGCAGCCCTTTCGCATACTGCAGCTCTTGTTCCCACTGGATGCTGCAAGATGAAACATCAATTGGTCCCATTCTTTCTTCGAGTCTTGCTATTAATCTGACTGCACAATTTCAAATTGTGATGACTTGAATTTACTCGATGTTTACCGCAGGTCATTATTGCGAAGATGGCAACTAGTTTGGAATGGTGATGGTTACTAAGTTGTAGCTTGGCACTATGGGAGCAAAACAAAAACTCAACCTTGATGCGAAAGAAACAAACAAAACATGAGGCAATATGAAAACCTGAGATGGGCTGAACTTGGTGAGGATTCTAGTTTTCTTTGTGATATTTCTTCATAGGCACTTGAACTTTATTCACATTGATTCATGTTTATGACTTTCAATTGTTGACTCTTTACTTTGTTTCCTATAATTCATTTAGGTCAGCCGACACGTAGCTAGCTTTTATGGGATTGGATTCATCATAACACATGTTCTTATCAGCTGCAAGCTGATCCACGCCAGTCTGAGTCTTGCTAGAAACTTTGCACTGATGTTGTGATCTGGTTCTAATACGCCCTGCGGTCATCGTGAACTCCTTCCCACAGGATAGTACTGCATTAAGAAAGGCTGCCTTCTCCGTATTCGTCCAATCAATAGGATTAACTCCGTTGCAACTCCCGTCGGGACAAGTTTTATGATCAGAAATTTCTGGCGTTGGAGGTGGTGACGGTTTGCATAGATGCTTTGCCCTCACACACTTCCTGGTCTTTTTGTTTTTTTTCAAGAAAAATGACTAAACTAATTATGCATGAGCTTGTTGCTTTCGGTGAAACAGGACCATATATATTTGTCAACTCATCAACTGCAACACTCTATTTTTCACTATGCAGAGCTCCAAAGCCTTTCAGCCTGGCAGCCGTGTTATATCCTTTCCCAAGAGCACGCCCAGAACGTACCCTCAGGTTTCTTGTAGTGTTGCCTGCCATCACTGAAGTTGCGCTCAAGGTATCAAGTGAAGAAGGATTTGGTACGGTGATTCGATTTGTCGCAGAAAAAATCAATGATTGCTCCTGACTGACATTTTAATGATAGGTACTTGTACTTTTGCTTGTTAACTCGACACATCCCTTTTGCTCATGTGTGCTTCTCTTTTGACCCTGCATTGTTTTTTTTATTTGATTCCTGCTAACTTCTTCCTCTCGTTAATGTTCAACTCTTTCCTTTCCTTTCATGTATCCAACCTTTGATATGAGGGACTTCGGTAAATTGGTGGGGACTTACGAGTTGGCATGGAAAAGATGAATCAAGCCATGGAGACTTGATTGTGTTGCTTTAACTGTAAGTCTGATGGATACCGTTTGTATTATTTTGGCTCTGATCGTATTGTGACCTGCGACTCACTTGTATTGCTTGTTGCAACATTTCAAAATTGCCTTGAAAAATATTTTTTGTGCATTGCCTACTCTATCATGATGACATGTTAATCATTAAGTACACCAGTGTGAACTTTGAACTTTGAGTCTTGAGCTTGTGTCTTTCTAATGCTTACTCTTCTCCCTTTTCATGTAACTCTCGGAGTATGGCACGGATTTTTGAAGGTTTGAAGGAGACTTGGCATGAGGGAAACTAGGATAATGTCGAAATGATGAGAAACCGCTCGAGTTTGAAACTCCGACATAAAGGCCTCAAGGCTTAGAAGTTTTGGCAGGAAGATTTAGCACCAAAGTGATGGCCTGATGATCAGGTAACAATACCAAAATGACAAGCTTGTGGCATTTGTACAACCATGAATTGTATGGTTTCTTGACATGTCCATTGAAATTTGCATTCTAGGCTTTTCATGTTGTGAACTTTATGCATTGCTATCATACCGCAGCTGCCTCTGGATTATTGTAGAGCTTTTGAAATATGATATGATCTTGCTTTAAATGTCCTTTCTCGTTGTCTTTCATAGATAGCTGCACATTGTTTCTTTTGTAATTATCACAATGTCATCCTATGGTTACTAATTGTGCAATACAACAATTTTGTTCTTGCAGATAAGAATTAGTTCCAACATGTAGGAGTTGTACCGTTGACGAACATGGCAACTTTGGAAGTTCACAAGTCTTGGTATGATTTGTTCTCATCATCATCATCATCATATTTTCTTACTAAGAATTCCACTCTGAATTCTCCCCCTGTTGATCGAAATTTTGGCTGCATTGTTTCTGTGTTATAATTCGGCAATTATGCAACTTTTGTTTTGTTTTTTTTATAGGTAGAAACAATAATGAAACTTTGCATTATCTTGAAGCTTGAGTGAAACATGACGAAACTGTTCCAACTTGATGATGGAGAAATGATGTTTTAAGTTTAGGCATAAGGAAATTCCGTGGACATCCTTGTTTGCGACCTGTTGATGCTTTGCTTGTTTGTAAAAATGGAGATTCATGGAGTGTCACATAGTCTATGGAAAGCTGAACCGGAAATTTCGAAGCTTGTGAGAAGTGAAGAAGCCGAAGCTTAGTGTAACAAAGATAATTGATGTTCATTCTCTTTAAAGTGGTAGGATTAGGACGTTTGTAACATTCTTGCAACAATTAAAATTCCACAATTTTCATTATTTGTAATTCATTTGAATTTTGAAACTTGTAGATGTTAGACTTATCTGAACAATATATTCTTGGCATCCCATAGGCCAATTTCCTGCAACCGAAACTTGCCTTTGCTAATTTGAAGAATATAATGGCTTTTGAGATCAAATGATCCATTAATTTCTTTAATCTTCAATATTTCCATGATAGAAAAACAAAGCGCAATGTTTCTTGACACGTTGGTTGGTCTTTAGACATTGTATGGGTTTGTATAAAGATGAACAAGGCTTTAATAGTAAAGTGATGAATAAATTGGAACCAAGTCCACACCTTCACATCTTGAATCAATCTAAATGCAGTTTTGACATTTCTACCCATGACTTGCAATTAAATATTATTGATTACGGAAACCCAAGACTTGGCTAATTTGATCCCAAGGATTAAACCAAATGGAAATGATAGCTAGAACCAACTCACAACATTACTTGCAAATGAATGAAGTTTTAACAAATGAGTGATTATAACTCGAGCTCCTAGGCATATCCATAGTGCAAATTGACTCCCGAATTCAGACTATTCACAACTTCTAGAATAAAAACTTGACCATTTGAACGCATAGCATGATTAAAAAGCGTTTTGATACATCCTCTGCTTACGGTACCATTCAATTTGAAGCTTGAGAAATGAGTAAAAGTTTGGGAATTATCTTGAAACCAAATGACCAACTTTTTACACCATTCGCATTTTACCTTAACACAAACAAGAATTTCATGATTTGAAAATCATGGTCGGAAGCCAAATGATGATTCACAGCAACATTTTCACCAATTTACCAAACATCATGCAAAGTTGAGAAGGTAGGACGAATTTGGGGTATGACAGTCCGCATCTTTAGTCTATACACACTGTCAAACACTTATACCTTTTATTTCAAAGCGTAAGCACTCGTCCGTGTTTACCATTCCCCAGTAAGACAAAACAACTTTCCTATCCGGCATTCGTCCTATGTCGCGATACTTTCGGCAGCTGTCCCCTGCCAGGTGATCATCCTTCACCTTTGGATGACAGTCCCTCATCCAATCCCCAGTGGAATCCCCATTGTTGGAACTTTCTATCCGACATTCGTCCTATGTCGCAATATATTTTTTTAGCAGTCGTTCCCTACTAGGTGATCTTCCTTCATCTATGATGATCGTCCCTCATCATTTATCTGATGGTCGTCCCCATCGTTGATCTTTGTTATCCGGCATTCGTCCTATGTCGCGATAATCCCCAAGAGCAGCCGTACCCTGCTAGGTGATCGCCCTTCACCTCTTGATGATCGTCCTTCATCATGCTTATCCAATGGTCGTCCCCATTGATGATCTTTTCTATCCGGCATTCGTCCTATGTCGTGATATTTTCAGCAGCCATCCCCTGCTAGGTGATCGTCCTTCACCTTTTGATCATCGTCCCTCATCATTATTTCATTTATTCTCTTACCCGATGGCCGTCCCAGACGTGATTTATTTACCTTTTAACCTGATGGCCGTCCCCGTCAGTGCGTTTCTCATTTCTTTAATCCCCATAGAGTTTTATTTCTTTACCCGAGGGCTGTCACCGTTGTGGTCTCTTTATTTCCCAGCATGTTGGTCGTCCCCATCATTGATGTACTTACCGATTCTTTCATCCCCAGCAGTCGTCCTCTGCTCAATGGTCGTCCTCCATCGCTTTCATTTAATACTCATACTATACTACATGTTACAATTTATATCCCTTTTCTTCTTCTCCCCAGCGAGTGCAAATTTCGGAGTGTCTTTGGTATTCAACCACAAGTTATCTTGTTTGTCTGTTAAGCCAGGCGCTTACACCCTGCACAACTAACTCATGCTTGAATAGGGGCAGTTGTAAACACCCCATATTTTCCCTAACCTTTTCTCACACCATATCTTGTGATCTTTTCATATTGCATTTGTATAATCATATCATCTCACATTGCATAAACAACTTCATCAAATCATTGCATGACTGCACAACTAGGGTTTGTGATCAGATGAATCCAAGGAAGTGATCTGAGTTATCCCAATGGTCTTGAAGCATACCAAGAGGGTCCATGAGTAGTATATGATCTTATTACATCCCCAAGAAGTTCTTAAAAGCCAAAATGTCACAAAGGATTGCACAGAGGTCCAGGCAGGCTAGGGTTTTCTACACAGATGACCTAAAATTAGGGTTTTGGGTTTGAGGCCCTTAATCTCATATTTTTTGGTCATTCTTAATTCTAATTGTCTTAATATGTTATAATGAGCATGTGTACCAAATTTGATGAAGAAATTCACTGTGGAAGTCATTTGATCAACTGGTAACTTATTGTGCAAGAAAAGTCAGAATCAGGGCATCTGAGGCAACCACCAATGGTACCAAAGGGTCACATTCATCATTTTGAGGTTCTATGATCTTTATTTGATCTTAGAAGTGGTTATAAGTTCACAAGATTGAATAATTTCAAGCCATTTGCAAACTTTCCATTTTTGGACATGACTTGTAATGGAAACTTTCCATTTTGGGAAAGATTTTCAACCTCCTCTTTCTTGATCAAAAATGCTTCAAATGAAAAATCCTTAAACATGAAAGTTGTAGATTGGATCTTCCCATTTTCAAAAAGTACAAGAACTCCTCTTGATTCATCCTAGAACTCAAGATATGATGTTTCAAAGTTGGGAAAAATCTTGTAATTTTCAAGTATGTGCCAAAGAGGGGATTTTGCAAAATCAAGTTTCAAGACTTCTTGTGACCTCTAATTGACTTCTACACTTCATAACATGTTAATGCAACATTGCATGACCAAAATTATGCCTTGGATTACAAGTTTCCATGGATCAATTTTCACAAAATTTTCAAAGAGGGAAAATGCAAAACATATGATAACTCTTAATCCAAGTGCTGCAGATCATCACAATCAATCCAAGGGTTCTCCATGAACTCAGCTGAGGCAAATCCACCCTTTGGATCTCTTATGTCCCAGCCCATACTTATGGTACCATAACATTGACTTTTTTTGCAAATGAAGCCATACCAATCACACTATACCACCACCAACTTTCTGACCAATCAGAACCTCTTATGAAAACATCATGGACCTCATTTCACACAACATTGAAGCCTGAAACATCCCCGAGCTCAGATTGCCCAAAAATCCCCAAAACCTTCATTCCTTCGAAACTCACTCCACAACCACTCAAACTCAAAACTTTCTTCACCATTCATCTCCATATCACTCATAGAACATAAACCACCCTTCACCATGGCTTAAAAGGCACTGAAACCAAAACACGATTTTCCACCTCTCAAAACTGAATCTTCAAAAACAGGCCATTTAAACTCTTGTAAAGCTTCTCAATAGCACCATGAGACTCAAAGGAGGTGTCTTGCACAAGAGGCAGGCTTTGGTGGTCCATATTTGCTCAACTCCAACTCAGGTATAGCTCAAGAACAAATTTCTCAGAACCTTGATTTTAAGTTACCATTTGATAAAGTTTGTTTCCCTGATCATTATGCACTTTGAATCATTGAAAATGGTTGAGTATGTAGGGTGTATTTAGCTTCTGAAATTTTCGTATGTTTTCCGTTTTGATTCGTTTCTCATTATTCATGTAAAATAAATGTTGTTTGTTGGTGGATTCGTGTTCAGTGATGTTTAAGGATTGATTCTGGGCAATTTTTAGGGCTTGGGGTGGCCTAGGGAGGAAGTTGAGGTTTTGGGTGACCGGAGAAGATGACCGGAGCTTCCTCCGGTCACCTAAGAGTGGTTAGGGTTTTAATTAAGGTTAGTGTGTGAGTTTGAATGTAGGCCCTTGGATCTAGGTTTACCCGCGCGTACGAATGGCCCAGATCATTTCAGTTAGCCCTAATCACAATTAATTAGGTAAATTAATTTAAATTAGTCAGATTCAATCCTGGCCACCCATTAGCGCGCGCAGTCACCCCAAATTCAAATCTGAGTCATTGATCTTGCATACTTCCATTTTATTTTATTTTTATTTTGCATTTGTTTCCATATTTATTTTAAAATAGTAAAAATACTTTTAAAAATCTCATTTTCAGCATTTTCACTTTAAATATTTTTCTAAACTCAAAAGACATTTTTATTTTTAATTTTTGCAATAAAAAAGTATTTTTAAATCATTTAAATGTTTTATTTAATTAATTAATTGATTTTAATTAATTAAAAATACATTTAGGTTTCTAAAAATCATCAAAAAATTAAGGAAGCATTCTTAGGAATTTAGAAACATTTACAAACTCACTATACAAATTTATTTTTAGGTTTGATCACATTTTCATAATTTACTTTGAATTAGGGTTCATAAATTCACATTTTTCCAACCCTAACTTGAAAAAAATCATTTCTGATCAACCATGATAAGTTTTAACTTGATTCTTTTTTAATTCTTTCACACATTGCATCTAGTATCTAGGTTATTTAATTCATAATTTTGCATTGCATTTTCAAATTGTTTGGCATTTTTCATGAAGAATCACCCAAAAACCCTAACAAACTTAGGAAATTCATAACTCCCTTTAGGTTTAGCTTTTGACCTTCATCTTTGGGTAGTGATCTTGTGTGTGTTTGGGGTTTGTTTGAGTTCATTTGCAAATTTTTACCATGATGTATGCTTCTGTTTTAATCATGTGCATCTCATACATTAATAAAACCCTAATTTTCTATGTTCATTTGCATTCATCTTTGCATATCATCATCATATGAACTTGCCATGACATTTCAAGTATTTGTATGACATCTTAAGACATGCTTGAACATTGCTTGATCATTTCTTCATACATTTGATATGCATCCATGTGTTTCTAAGCTTCTAACATGCCATCCTTGCATCTCATCTCTTGTATGAACATTCATAAGCATTATGTATGACTTTGCATCATCTCATAACATATTTGAATAGAATATTCACTTCTGATCTTGGTCATTGCATCGTTACTTTTTGCATTTCATTTCATCTCTTTCCTTATGCATTTCATACTAACATTTCAGGGGCTTATGGTAAGTTGTTTGGGATGTGGATTTGCCTTCACATCCCACCTCTTCTCATCTCTTCATATGCATTATTTACTTGTCTTTGAAGTGAACTTGTTTCACTTGTGCTCTCTTGCTCCTTCTCTTTCTCTTATGTTACTTATCTTCTTCAGGAAGTAAGTAACCTATTCTCTTTCTCCTTCTCCTTTCATCTGCTTCTTCTTCCTTGGTGGCCTTCTGAAGATCTTTCTCTTAAACCTCACAAACCATAGGATATCCAAGCATGATAACTTTAGGGTTGTATATAGTTTCCCCTTAGTCTTTTACCTTTGAGTCTCCTTGAGTCCCTCTTCTCATCTCATTATCAGAGGCTAAACACTTAAAGTTTTAGGACTTTGAATTAGGGTTATACCTGTATCCTTATCTTAGGATGGAGTGTATAACTTTAATCCTTAGTGTTAAACCTTTAATTTGTTTACACCTTTTAATCAAAACACCTAATAATGATCAAGACTTAAGCTTGTAACTTGGGCCTTATATTAGGGTTACATCTCTTCCTTTTGGTTAAGAGGGACTAACCCTAGTGTTTAATGGACAAGTCCCCCTCAAGTTGTCTTACAAACATAAAATCCACTTCTTAATCCCACCCTTTAATTAAAATCCATTTAATAAAGGCTTGTTATATAATGAATTTAGTCCCTAACCATGGATTAAGTTGAGGAGTCTTCCTCAGCTTAAGTGTTCTTATCTATCATCCTTCTCTTAGGATGGTGTAATGAGTTCACTAATCCTTGATTAGAGATTAAACTCATTACTTAACACTAAAAAAAAACCAAAGACATCTTAATAATGACAAGTAGGTTAATGATCTTAATCCTATATCATCATGGTAATTAAGTTGAGATGTTTATCTCAAACTTAAGTATTCTCATTATCCCTAATCAGGGAGGATATAATGAGTTTACTAACCTTTGATTTAGGCTTAAGCTCATTATCCTATGCAAAACACCAAAAACAATAAAAAAACTGAAAACACAAAAACAAACAATAATCGTCTCCTCCGGGATTCTTTTCTCATCACACTCATTCTATAAACGAGAACTCGCTTCTTCCGTCTGATGCAAGACAGTTAGCACTCGAGCCAGAATAGTCACACACTTGATCATAGACAAGTAAGCAGTTCACAACAAAGCCATTTCCAGTCTCTTTGAGTCAAACTACGGTGTTCTGACTTCCTCATTCCACGAGAGGATACGTAGGCATAACTTAATAGTTATTGAACAAAAGTCTCTTTGTCATCCCCCTCTTTTAGCTTTCTTTTCTAAGCCTCAATCTTTGAGCATTTCACCCTTTCCTTTTGCACTGACACCATGTACATCCTTTTCTCCCTGGCTTTTTATGCACAGTCAGCATATACACTACCCCTTTTTAAACACAATCAAGTAAGCGTGGATCCCGTCGAGTACGACGGACAATCTGGGTGCTAATACCTTCCCAGGTCGTAACCAACCCCCTTTCTCAGTTTCTTTGGTTCGCAACCGTCTTATCCATACCCTTCCAGGTTTATGCAGCATTACCTTTCCTTCGGGATAAAAATGCCTAGCTGGCGACTCTATTCAACCTCAACCTCCAACATCGTCGACGGGTTCGCGTCTGCACCGGGACGAGAGTCCGGGGAGCGACACTTCTCTAGAAGCAATCATCTAGGGCAAAGATGAACCTCTGCGGGCATACATCAAAAGGTTCAATGTAACACCCCGATAATAATATAATAATTATTTAAATTAAGTTAATAATATATTTATTGATTTAATTAAATAATTGAATTATTATTATTATTATTATTATTATTTTGGAATAATAATTATTGGGATAATTATTTATTGGAATAATATATATGTTGGACATGAGAAAAATCCCATTTTTTTGGTAAAAAGGTTATTTCACGTGAAAAAGGGAAAAGAGGCAGAAAGGGCAAAAAGCCAGAGGACGAAGGTTGAAGGAAGGAAAAGCTTAGAGCTCGGAGGCTACCGGATTAACTCAGGTAAGGGGGGTTTATCATCGGTTAAAGGGTATTATGTGATAATATGTACTGAGTAGTGATAACCATTGATTGTACCTCTATTTTGATTGATGCATGATGAGTTTGTGAAATGTTGGATGAATGAAATTGAATGATAATTGAAAAGAATTCGTAGGAATTAGAAGGGATAATGTTAGGATTGGTGAAGATGAATAGGATATGATTCGTGTAGATGAGATGGACGATTATTTTGTGTAATTTGGGCTGTGGAAGGTTGAATCGGATAGGTTTCGTAACAGAGAAAACCACAGCAGATCTGAGAGTTCTGGTTTCTGGTCATACGCGTATGGCACTAGGCAATACGCGTATGAGCTGGCTGGTACGCGTATGGAGGAAGCCTTACGCGTATGGGTGGAAAAGATGGTATTTTGAACGTAAATTGGTCTCTGTTGGTACGCGTAATGGGAGATTGTTACGCGTATCATACGCGTATGGGATAGGTAATACGCGTATGAGATGAGCGAGGCAATGCGCAATACGCGTATGAGAGTGGGCATTACGCGTATGGACTTGATCAGGTTTGGGCAATACGCGTATGGACATGGGCAATACGCGTATGGGCAGAATTGTGATTTTTCTGTGCTACTGTTGTGCAGTTTTGGTTGTTTAGGCTGAATGATGCGACTTAGCCGAGATATGATGTGATAGGGATCATTTCCCGTTGTTTTGAGTGGTAGAGGTATTAGTAGAGTGTGCTAATACTGTGTTTGATTATGTGGCATGATAGGATATGCTTTTGTGATTAATTATGTTGATAATGTGTGATGGTATACATGATGATGTGAATGTATACATTTGTGAATAGACTGTATTATGGCTTAGAGTGTGAGCATGTGTCTATTCTTGATTTTGTTGATGTTGCATTGCTAGATGATTAGCATGCATATTGTGGCCTTCGGGTGGTAGCTAATTCCATGGTGAGGAATTAGTGAGTAAATCATTTTGATTGTTGTTGATTGTTGCATGCTAGATGAGTAGCTTGCATAGCATGGCCCATTTGGGGTGGTAGCTAATTCCCATGGTGAGGAATTAGTGAGTGAGTCACTATGTCTCAAATGAGTGGGACTAGTGGGCTTGGTAGCCGTGCCTGGATTTGGACGGTGAGGTTGAACTATATGTTCACAACATAGTCGGTACCGCATGCATAGAGTCTCATTGCATAATGAATGTATGGCATATAATATGAATGGATGCATTCCAGTATTATATGTGTGTTGTGTGTTGTGTGGTTGATGTTGAATATGGTTGAGAATCTACTGTTGAGTATGATGTTTGAACGGATATTGATGTTGCTGAAGGTGTAGCCTGATTAGGGTGAATTAATGTGTTAATTACTTGGCATTACATGTTATTTTATAATACTTATTATATTGATTGAGGAACTCACCCTTACATCTATTTTTCAGGTAACGAGAAATGAGTTGAGTAGAAGCTAATGCTTGGAGTCTAGGGTAGTTTCTTATGGGTCATGCTCTGATAGATGTAACATCGGGAGGGGATGTTTTAATTAATTTGAGATTGGTTGTTGAAATGATTTACGTGTAGTGTGTTACATGTTTTACATTGATGTTGGATTTTATTCCGCTGCGAATTATGCAAAGGAACCTTATTTTGATTAAATAAATGAGCATGACAGGATGTTTTGATAATTGTTGTGAAATGATTGTGTGACACCCTTCGGGGCATAATTACTCTGATGAATATATTGTTATTTTAATTATAATAATTTGGGGTATTTAGAAGGGTGTTACATTAGTGGTATCAGAGCATAGTCGGTCGTGTCGAGTCGTAATTTTTCTGTTTCCCCTGTACGGTATAGGTGTTGTGTAACCTTATCAGTACTTATTGTTTTAGTTGTTGGGTTTCAGAATAGAGATGGCTGGGAGAGGTAGAGATGATGCTGCGATTGCTGAGGCTCTGGGTATGCTAGCTGGAGTACTTGGAGGAAATCCGAATGTTATGGGAATGGGAGCTGCTCGTCAGTTGAGTGAGTTCCAGAAGAACAATCCTCCAATGTTCAAAGGAGCATACGATCCAGATGGTGCTCAGAAGTGGTTGAAGGAGATAGAGAGGATCTTCAGAGTAACTGAGTGTGCTGATAACCAGAAGGTCAGGTTCGGTACACATATGCTGTCAGAAGAAGCTGATGATTGGTGGGTTGCTACCCGCACTGAGTTGGAAACTGCTGGAAATGCTGATATTACTTGGGCTGTGTTCAGAGAGAGATTTCTGAGGAAGTATTTTCCCGAGGATGTCAGAGGAAAGAAGGAGATAGAGTTCTTGGAATTGAAGCAGGGTAACAGGTCTGTTACGGAGTATGCTGCTAAGTTCTCAGAACTGTCGAAGTATTATACTCCCTATGCTGAGGCTGCTGGGGAATTTTCAAAGTGTGTGAAGTTTGAGAACGGGTTGCGTCCCGAGATCAAGCAGGCTATTGGATATCAAAGGATTAGAGTGTTTTCTGATTTGGTTGACTGTTGCAGGATTTTCGAACAGGATTCCAAGGCCAGAGCTGAGAGCTATCAGCAGAAGATTGATAGAAAAGGTAAGAATCAGATTGATCGTGGAAAACCGTATGCAGCTGGCAAAGGTTTTCAGAGGCAGAGTGGGATGAAGAGGCCTAGTGGGGGAGACTCTAGTGCTCCTGTTAAGTGTTACAGATGTGGTCAGGCTGGACATCGTATCCATGAGTGTACCAGTAATGAGAAGAAGTGTTTCAAATGTGGGAAAGGTGGTCATTTGGCTGCAGATTGCCGGTTGAAGACTGTGACTTGCTTCAACTGTGGAGAAGTGGGTCATATCAGCCCACAGTGTCCTAAGCCGAAGAAAGAGAATCAGTCAGGAGGCAAGGTTTTTGCTCTATCGGGTTCTGAGACTTTTGCAGATGATCGTTTGATCCGAGGTACGTGTTATATTAATGGCTTTCCTCTTGTAGCTATTATTGACACAGGTGCGACTCATTCTTTTATATCCTTGGATTGTGCTGTGAAACTTAAGTTAGAGATATCTGAGATGCGGGGTAGTATGGTGATTGATACTCCTGCGAAGGGTTCAGTGACTACCACTTCGGTTTGTTTGAAGTGTCCTTTGAGTATTTTTGGTAGAGACTTTGGGATAGACCTTGTGTGTCTTCCATTAGTGCAGATTGATGTTATTCTGGGTATGAACTGGTTGGTGTTTAACCGAGTTTATATTAATTGTTTTGATAAGACTGTGATATTTCCTGAGGATGAGGAAGGAAAGAGTTTGTTTCTATCAGCAAGACAAGTAAGTGAGGAAGTGGCAGATGGGGCAGAGTTATTTATGCTGTTAGCGACCTTGGAGGCTAAAGATAAACTGGGGATTGGCGATCTAGCTGTGGTGTGTGATTTTCCTGATGTGTTTCCGGAAGAGGTGAATGAATTGCCGCCAAAGCGTGAAGTTGAGTTCTCGATTGATTTGGTACCTGGTACTAGACCGATATCAATGGCTCCTTATCGTATGTCTGCTGTTGAGCTAGCTGAATTGAAGAGTCAGCTGGAAGATCTGTTAGATAAGAAATTTATTCGTCCGAGTGTGTCACCGTGGGGTGCACCAGTGTTGTTGGTTAAGAAAAAAGAAGGTACTATGAGGTTGTGTGTAGATTACAGGCAACTGAATAAAGTGACGATCAAGAATCGGTATCCTTTGCCGAGGATTGATGATTTAATGGATCAGTTGGTTGGTGCGAGAGTGTTCAGCAAAATAGATTTGAGATCGGGATATCATCAGATACGTGTGAAAACTGAGGATATTCAGAAGACTGCCTTCAGAACAAGGTATGGACATTATGAGTATTCTGTAATGCCTTTTGGTGTGACTAATGCACCTGGGGTATTTATGGAGTATATGAATAGGATTTTCCATCCGTACCTAGATCAGTTTGTTGTGGTGTTTATTGATGACATTTTGGTGTATTCGAAATCTGAAGAAGAGCATGCTGAACATTTGAGAGAGGTTTTAGGAGTTCTGCGAGAAAAGAAGTTATTTGCTAAACTGTCTAAGTGTGAATTTTGGTTAGAAGAAGTTAGTTTTCTTGGTCATGTGATTTCCAGAGGTGGTGTTGCTGTTGATCCTTCTAAGATAGAAGCGGTGTCTAAGTGGGAAACTCCTAAGTCTGTTACTGAGATTCGAAGTTTCCTTGGTTTGGCTGGGTATTATAGGAAGTTCATTGAGGGATTTTCTAAGTTGGCGTTACCGTTGACAATGTTGACTAGAAAGGGGCAAGCGTTTGTTTGGGACTCAAAATGTGAAAAAGGTTTCCAAGAGTTAAAGAGAAGGTTAACTACTGCTCCTATCCTGATATTACCGAGTTCGTCGGAACTATTTGAGGTTTATTGTGATGCTTCATTGTTGGGTTTAGGTGGTGTGTTGATGCAGAATAAGCAGGTTATAGCTTATGCTTCGAGACAGCTAAGGGTTCACGAGAGGAATTATCCGACACATGATTTAGAGCTGGCAGCTGTAGTATTTGTTCTGAAGTTATGGAGGCATTATTTGTACGGTTCAAGATTTGAAGTTTTCAGTGACCATAAGAGTTTAAAGTATTTGTTTGATCAGAAAGAGCTGAATATGAGACAGAGGAGATGGTTAGAATTTCTGAAGGATTATGATTTTGGTTTGAACTACCATCCGGGTAAAGCAAATGTAGTAGCTGATGCATTGAGTCGGAAATCATTACATATGTCTATGTTAATGGTTAAGGAATTGGACTTAATTGAGCAGTTTAGAGACTTGAGTTTGGTGTGTGAGAGTACTCACAATAGTGTTAAACTGGGAATGTTGAAGTTAACGAGTGGTATTCTGGACGAGATCAGAGAGGGTCAGAAATCCGATGCACTTTTGGTTGATAAGTTGACTTTAGTGAATCAAGGTCAAGGTGGTGAATTCAGAGTTGATGAGAATGGTATTTTGAAATTTGGTAGTCGGGTGTGTATTCCGGATGTTACAGAACTTAAGAAGAGTATCCTTGAGGAAGGACATCGTAGTGGCTTGAGTATTCATCCTGGAGCTACGAAGATGTACCATGATTTGAAAGGGTTATTTTGGTGGCCGGGAATGAAAAGAGAAATTGCAAGTTTTGTGTATTCTTGTTTGACTTGTCAGAAGTCGAAGATTGAGCATCAGAAGCCGTCTGGGCTAATGCAACCGTTGGCTATTCCAGAGTGGAAGTGGGACAGTATCAGTATGGATTTTGTTTCTGGTTTGCAGAGAACAAGTAAGAATTTTGAGGCTATTTGGGTGATTGTGGATAGATTGACGAAGTCGGCTCATTTCATTCCGATCAGAATGGATTATCCGTTAGAGAGGCTAGCTGAGTTGTATATTGAGAAGATTGTAAGTTTGCATGGTATTCCGTCTAGTATTGTTTCGGACAGAGATCCTAGATTTACATCGAAGTTTTGGGAAGGTTTGCAGAAGGCTTTGGGAACTAAGCTGAGATTGAGTTCTGCATATCATCCGCAGACTGATGGTCAGACTGAGAGGACGATTCAGTCGCTAGAGGATCTTTTGAGGGCTTGTGTTTTGGAAAATGGAGGTGCTTGGGATTGTTATTTGCCTTTGATTGAGTTTACCTACAACAATAGTTTTCATTCGAGCATTGGTATGGCACCGTTTGAAGCTTTGTATGGTAGGAGATGTCGGACACCTTTATGTTGGTATGAGTCCGGTGAGAGTGTTGTGGTTGGACCGGAGATTGTTCAACAAACTACGGGAAAGATTAAGATGATTCAGGATAAGATGAGAATTGCTCAGAGTCGTCAAAAGAGTTATCATGACAAGAGGAAGAAGTCACTTGAGTTCCAAGAGGGAGATCATGTGTTTCTTCGTGTTACTCCGATAACTGGTGTTGGTCGAGCCTTGAAGTCGAAGAAGTTGACACCTCGATTTATTGGTCCTTATCAGATTTTGGAGAGGATAGGAGAGGTAGCCTATCGTATCGCTTTACCGCCGTCGCTTGCGAATTTGCATGATGTTTTTCATGTGTCTCAGTTGAGGAGATACATTCATGATCCGTCGCATGTTGTCCAAGTAGATGATGTTCAGGTGAGAGATAACTTGACTGTTGAAACATCACCTATGAGGATCGAGGATCGAGAGTTGAAGCAGTTGCGGGGTAAAGAGATTGCCTTGGTGAAGGTAGCTTGGGGAGGACCAGCAGGTGGCAATGTGACTTGGGAACTGGAGAGCCAGATGAAGGAGTCTTATCCGGAGTTGTTCGATTGAGGTATGTTTTCGAGGACGAAAACTCTTTTAGTGGGGGAGAGTTGTAACACCCCGATAATAATATAATAATTATTTAAATTAAGTTAATAATATATTTATTGATTTAATTAAATAATTGAATTATTATTATTATTATTATTATTATTTTGGAATAATAATTATTGGGATAATTATTTATTGGAATAATATATATGTTGGACATGAGAAAAATCCCATTTTTTTGGTAAAAAGGTTATTTCACGTGAAAAAGGGAAAAGAGGCAGAAAGGGCAAAAAGCCAGAGGACGAAGGTTGAAGGAAGGAAAAGCTTAGAGCTCGGAGGCTACCGGATTAACTCAGGTAAGGGGGGTTTATCATCGGTTAAAGGGTATTATGTGATAATATGTACTGAGTAGTGATAACCATTGATTGTACCTCTATTTTGATTGATGCATGATGAGTTTGTGAAATGTTGGATGAATGAAATTGAATGATAATTGAAAAGAATTCGTAGGAATTAGAAGGGATAATGTTAGGATTGGTGAAGATGAATAGGATATGATTCGTGTAGATGAGATGGACGATTATTTTGTGTAATTTGGGCTGTGGAAGGTTGAATCGGATAGGTTTCGTAACAGAGAAAACCACAGCAGATCTGAGAGTTCTGGTTTCTGGTCATACGCGTATGGCACTAGGCAATACGCGTATGAGCTGGCTGGTACGCGTATGGAGGAAGCCTTACGCGTATGGGTGGAAAAGATGGTATTTTGAACGTAAATTGGTCTCTGTTGGTACGCGTAATGGGAGATTGTTACGCGTATCATACGCGTATGGGATAGGTAATACGCGTATGAGATGAGCGAGGCAATGCGCAATACGCGTATGAGAGTGGGCATTACGCGTATGGACTTGATCAGGTTTGGGCAATACGCGTATGGACATGGGCAATACGCGTATGGGCAGAATTGTGATTTTTCTGTGCTACTGTTGTGCAGTTTTGGTTGTTTAGGCTGAATGATGCGACTTAGCCGAGATATGATGTGATAGGGATCATTTCCCGTTGTTTTGAGTGGTAGAGGTATTAGTAGAGTGTGCTAATACTGTGTTTGATTATGTGGCATGATAGGATATGCTTTTGTGATTAATTATGTTGATAATGTGTGATGGTATACATGATGATGTGAATGTATACATTTGTGAATAGACTGTATTATGGCTTAGAGTGTGAGCATGTGTCTATTCTTGATTTTGTTGATGTTGCATTGCTAGATGATTAGCATGCATATTGTGGCCTTCGGGTGGTAGCTAATTCCATGGTGAGGAATTAGTGAGTAAATCATTTTGATTGTTGTTGATTGTTGCATGCTAGATGAGTAGCTTGCATAGCATGGCCCATTTGGGGTGGTAGCTAATTCCCATGGTGAGGAATTAGTGAGTGAGTCACTATGTCTCAAATGAGTGGGACTAGTGGGCTTGGTAGCCGTGCCTGGATTTGGACGGTGAGGTTGAACTATATGTTCACAACATAGTCGGTACCGCATGCATAGAGTCTCATTGCATAATGAATGTATGGCATATAATATGAATGGATGCATTCCAGTATTATATGTGTGTTGTGTGTTGTGTGGTTGATGTTGAATATGGTTGAGAATCTACTGTTGAGTATGATGTTTGAACGGATATTGATGTTGCTGAAGGTGTAGCCTGATTAGGGTGAATTAATGTGTTAATTACTTGGCATTACATGTTATTTTATAATACTTATTATATTGATTGAGGAACTCACCCTTACATCTATTTTTCAGGTAACGAGAAATGAGTTGAGTAGAAGCTAATGCTTGGAGTCTAGGGTAGTTTCTTATGGGTCATGCTCTGATAGATGTAACATCGGGAGGGGATGTTTTAATTAATTTGAGATTGGTTGTTGAAATGATTTACGTGTAGTGTGTTACATGTTTTACATTGATGTTGGATTTTATTCCGCTGCGAATTATGCAAAGGAACCTTATTTTGATTAAATAAATGAGCATGACAGGATGTTTTGATAATTGTTGTGAAATGATTGTGTGACACCCTTCGGGGCATAATTACTCTGATGAATATATTGTTATTTTAATTATAATAATTTGGGGTATTTAGAAGGGTGTTACATTCAACAAGGAGGCCATCCAGGTTTCGACCACGAACGATATGAAGAAATACCTTCTTGAGCGAGGACTCCGTCCCCACAGCGACTTCAGGAGAACTGTGGTTATCGAGACACCAGTCACGCTTGACGCCTTTCTCCTCAAGGCACAAGCGTATATTCAATACTAGGAAAAAGAGGCAACCAACATTGCCAACGACACTAGGCGTAACAAAGACACAAAATGATCTAAGCATGAAGAATCCTTGACATCCCTTCGGGGATAAGAAAACGAAAGGAAGATCGCTCCCATGAACCGCGGGAGCATAAAGGCCCAGTTAGGAGGTTCTACAATTACACTCCCCTCACGGCGACCAGGGAGAAAGTCCTCTTCGAATGTGCCAACTCCGAGTTCAGCCAAGCTGGTGTTAGATTCCCTAAACAGTTTCCAAACAAGCCAAACACGAACAAGACAAAATATTGTCGGTTTCATAAGTCCCACGGGTACAATGTAATGCCCGTATTTAATTAATGAATTTAATTAAATATTATTGCATATTTTTACCCAATTATTGGTTGTTGAGTGTTGTTTTGTCGTTTATGTCATTAAGTCGTTTAAGTTGTTAAGTCGATTTTATATTGCGAGTTAAGTTGTGTTTGGGTTGTTTAAGTTGATTAAGTCGGATTAAATAAGTCGGAAATAAATAAAATAAGTGTTGTTGAGATAATATTAAGTTGGGCTTAGTTTTTTGGTGTAATAGTAGTAACGTTGGGGTGCTAAGTTGGACCCATTAGTAATTAGGTCGATTAGTGAGAGTTTAGTAAAAACAAGCTAAAAACCTAATTAGTAGAATAATCAGAATTTTATAAGAGAAGGAAGAACAAGTCTTAGAGGAGATCAAGGGGAGGCTAGGTTAAGGATTTTCGCGGGATTTCTACGGTGAATTCGAGATGCCTTCAATCCAAGGTAAGGGTGGGGTTCGAATTCCATAACCGGGACGAGATGATCGTATGTAGGTTGGGATTTTCGTGTAATTTCATTGTTATGTTTTGATATGATTTGTTGTTGTTTATTTCGTGTTGATATTTGATGAAGAAACATGTTGTTCTTGTTGTATTACTGATATAATCGTTGTTGTGTTATGTTGTTTGTATTGTTGTTGGATTGTTGTTGCAGAATTCGTGTAGAAGAAGTTAAGGTTCAAGAAATTGATCATAGAACTTGATAGGTGAATAGATACAGAAGTTTTTTAGAGTAAAATCTATGTAGAAACCCAATTAAGATTGAACAGAATGATGAAATTGTGAGAAATCATAGCGGAGTTGGAATTGTAGGCCTTCTGGTGATTTGTGTAACAGATTGAGTATTACGCGTAACATTATAAGGCATTACGTGTAACAATCCTTTATATGCAGGCCGTATGCGTGACACTTTTAGGCAATACGCATATCATGATGGTCATACGGGTATGGGCAGAGCAAGTGCGGAAAAATGCAGTTTTTGGCGATTCGACCTGTTTTCGCATCCGTTTCGAGTTGGATTGATCATAGTCTTAAGGTAGGGATGAAATAAGTTAATTATAGTGGATTGGAAGATTTAAAAATGATAATTTAGTAATCTAATCGATTAATCCGTAATTTTGTCGTTTTCGCGTTGAAGTCGTTATAAGCTGTGTTGTCCCGATCTTTGGGAAGACTAATACGTTGTAGGTCTTATGACCAGTGTTGATTCATGTTGTTGAGTCCAGTACTTAGTAGCTTCAAGTTGGTGTTTATCGCTCTGATACGTAGCACTTCGGGGGGATGAACGCGTGTTTTGTCTTTGTGGATTTTATTTAAGTTTATGAACTAGTTTTAAGTTGAAGAACCAAGTTGAAGGTATTTTGATGTTGATTTATTGAAGTTGAACTAAAGTTGAAACTTGTTGATCCGCTGCATTGTTTTCTAAAGTAATTATATTAATGAAGTTGTTATTTGATTTTAAAGTTGGAAAAATGTGATATCCCATGTTTTGTCGATGAAATATTATAACTCTGATTTAATAATTAAAGTCGGGTAGAATGGGGTGTTACACACAACACCGAGGATTGCATTCACCTGAAGGATGCCATTGAAATCCTCATTTGAGGCGGTCATCTGAAACAATTCACTAAGAATAAGGATTCTCCTCGGCACGAGGTACAAAAAGCTCGAAAAGTCTAGGAAACTGCCCCACCGGTCGCAGAAGCCAATCTTCAGGTCGTTCTCAGCATCACGCGACCAGAGGGCTTCTACATCCCCGAGTTGTACACCGGTCCTGCGTATTTTTTCACCTATAACCCATGGGAGTCTTTCCCATTTGTAATGGCCATCTCAAGGGGAGGGCCCAATAAAGTTACAGTGGGATCAGTAAAGTGACGCTTTGACCAACTGATCAGCACCAGCTCTAACCAAAGCTCAACTCTTGACCCTCCCCGTGGAGGATCTGCTCCTATCTCTTTCTATAAGGAATACCTCCTCGGTGGATGATTAATTGATTGAGAATAAGGAATTATTCCAAAGGAAAATGATAAGTTGATGGATCAAGTCGGTATATTAATATACCTTAAGTATAGTTGGATTAAAGTCGAGCAATTTTTAGAGTTGGACGGAAAGAAAGGATTTTTGGTAGATCTTGGAAGCAAGAGGGAGAAGGATATAACTTATGTTCATTAACCTCAAACTCTGATTTTTACCATTTTGGAGCAACTAGTAAAAGGGTTATAACTTTTTACTCGTAATTCTAATTGGAGTGATTTCGGAATTTTTAGAAAGTTTATGAAATTCCCTACAGTTTCATATAATATTTGTCTTCGGGAGGTTTGTGAAGAGAGAGATAAGTGCATTTTAATATTTGGGTCTGATGCTGATTTTTGGAAAATTCTGCATACGAAAATTCTGAACTAGTCTCGTTGTGAAGATGATAACTTGTTACTCGTAAATCGGATTTGAGCGGTTTTTGAAGTTATGAAATCTGAACGAAATTCTCATCATTTTGGAGTATGATTTTGTGGCTGGGAGGTCTGTATTGGAAGAGATAAATGTGTTCAAAGTTGAGCAACTATTGCTAAAAATTTGGAAAGATGAAGAAGAGCGTGAAATATTGATAAAGAATAATATGTCGGTATTAGAAAGGTGTGATGGTATCGGAAGAGCATAGAGATGCAAAATATGTTGAAAAATGATGAGTAGAGTGACAATGCTATGTGATGGTTGTGTTGAGAGAAAGACGAAGATTTGGTTAGTGTGGTTAAAATTCTTAATTTTGATGAAAGTTGCAATTGAGGCGAATCGATTTGGATGGTACTCGATGTTGTAGAGATTCCGGTGTTGGAAAGATATTTGAAGTTGTGTTGTGCTACGAGCATGTATGAGAGAATGCGTATTGGATTTTGGACGTTGTGTGTCATGGACAAAGTTGAAATTAAATAAACTAAGACGATGTTGATAAGCCTTAGAGAGTTGGCGGAGCGTTATGCTTACGGACTTTGGGCACGAGTTGAGATATGCTATTGTGTTGGGTAATGATGATTTATGCCACCGTTATGGTTGTCGGATGTCTATTGACAAATTGAGGAACTGATCACCCTTAATCTATTGTTGATAGTAGACGGAATCATAATTGATGGATAGACGTGTCATGCCAACTAGTATAGTATGTATGTTGAATTGGTTGAAGTCAAGCCATGTGTTTGTGAATTGTTTAATTTGTTGATGCAAATTTGTATATAAGAATATTAGTTAGATTTAAGAATGATATCATGAAGTTGCGTTTGGATTGAATAGTATTATAGAAACTCATAGTTGAGTTTTGGTTAATTTGAGTGTTGTTTTGTGGTGAGTTGATGGACTTGAGACTTAAAGCTTTGTTGAGATGATTCAAAAGGAAAGTAGATGGAAATGTAAGATCATGATTTGACAAGAATGTTGGATAGAGTTGAATTGCAAGTATCAAAAGAAGTGAAATTATAAGTTGGTTTATTAAGTGCAATTTTTGGTTGAAACAAGAAAAGTGGTTGGTTGTGTTGATTCAGATAAGAATTATGAAGGGTTGTATCGGTATGAGTAGGAATCGAGGATTCGATATGTTGAATTAGTTGGAGGTGAAGAAAATGAGTTATCTTATGGAAATTAGTTGGACCCATGTACCATATGTTGTTGTAATGATTTTGTACGTTTAAGATGATTTTCGAGGGATGTGTTATTAAAAGATTGAAAAGTTGTAGTCTATGTTGATGATAATTGAAAATTCATGGAAGTATATGAATATTTTATCCAAGAATTGGGAAGTAGTCATTGTTGTAATTATGTTGAACATTCATAGGTGTTGTCTTATGGATCTAAGTTGGAAGTATTCGGTAACTACAGGAGTTAGAATACCCGTTGGGACGAAAGTCCGAAGAGTTAAGTCAAAGACTTTGTTGATGTGTTGATTTTGGTGATTAGAAGTTGGAGTTAAACTCGGTAGACTTGGTACTTTGCAAGTAATCAGAGTGTGCAGCGAACGCGTGGTGTAGTGAATTTGTTCATATGTGATAACAACGATGTTGGTATTTGGTTGTATTAATGTTGTGTTTAAGTTGTGTCTTCTCATGTTGTTGTGTTCTAGTTCCTAATTGGTGAATCCTTAAGTTGGATACTCGTTGTATTGTGATGATAGTTGTCAAGTGTATTGCTTGAGTGTTGTTCGTGTTATTGTTGCCATTGATGTTATGAATTGTTGTTTGTATTATAGGTGGGTTGCCTTTGGAGTTGAGAGTTGATTAGTCGATGGGATAAGCAGTTGGAGTAGTTGAATCAGGTAAATTTTTAAGGAAGAAAATATTATAAGTAGGGGAGAGTTATAACGCCCAAATATTTAATTAATTATTTAAATGAATATTTAATTATGTATTTGTGATTATTCTGTTGATTTTTGTTGTGGTTAATTAAGTTATTAAATTGGAGTATTAAGTCGGAAAGTTGTGGAAATAATATTAGAATTAATATTATTGTTGTTGGAGTGAGTTAGTTATTGGGCTAGAATTCGTATTTGAGTTAGCAATTAGACGAGTGCAATGGTTTAGGCCTATAAGTTTAATTATTAGAATAATATTATTATTTGATAAAAATAAAAGAAAAGAATTAGAAGTTGGGGGTTTTTGTCAGAACGTGGAATTTAGAGGAAAACATAGCACAATCGTGAGAGAAGAAGACGAGGGAGAAAATTTGCAATCGAAGCGACTTTTCCGGAATTCGATCGTGTAGGCTTACCTTTATTCCAATCCAAGGTAAGGGTGGGTTTGATTTTTATTAATGGGTATGATAATTGATACTAGGGTTGGGTGATTTTGGGTGTTGCTATGAAATGTTGTGATGATGTTTTCTTGTATGATAGCTGAATTAGTTGTAAAAAGGAGTTAATCTATGTTGTTTGATCATGATTTGCCGTGTTGCTATTGTATTATGTGGGTCTGAGATGAAAATGAAGAATAAAATTGGTGGAAAAGGAACTGATACGAACAAAGTTGGAATGGTCTGTTCGCGATAGTTTGCTACGCGAAGTTTTGGTCGCTCCGCGAAGTTTTAGTCGCTACGCGAAGTTTTGTTCGCTATGCGAACTAGTCTGAGACAAATTTTGTGAAAAATGTTCTAGGAGAACAATTAGGGGACTAATAGCATATCTTACACATTGTTAGTACTAGAATAGTCCTAATAATATAAATGTGGAGTAGGAATTAGTAGAACAATAGTTATGCGGAGTAGTTGAGGTATAATTGGGTTGTCCTTTATATTGTATTTCTTGGGTTAACTTGTAAAGTCGTGGTTGTGAATTTCGTTGTAGTGCCTTATCAGTGGTAGAAATACAAGTTGCAGACCCATGACCAAAGTCGAATTGTTGTTGTGTTGCTATGTAGTTATTATTGTTGTTGTTATGTTGAAGGCCTTTGGCCAACGTTGATAAGTTGTATGTTGCTATTTTATTAAGTTATATTACTTGCTGAAGTTGATGTTGCTTGTAATTATAGTCGTTGTTATTGTATGCCATTTGCATGAGTCGCATACTTGCATTTTTAAGTTGGCCTAGATTGCCACCACGTTGAAAGTTGAAGGCTTATGCCTTGATGCCTCAGTAAATTGGCAAAATTGTTAAGTTGAAGGCTTATGCCTTGCAGATACCTCGATAACCTGGTATATTCTAAGTTGGGAGTTTTACTCTGATGGTACCACATGCATATGCATAGTTGAGTCGCATATGTGTTGTATTATTTATGTTGATCAAGTTGTTTATGTTGTTCAAGTTGATAAGTTGTTTATTTTGTTCAAGTTGATAAGTTGTTTATGTTGTTCAAGTTGATAAGTTGTTTATGTTATTCAAGTTGATAAGTTGTTTATGTTATTCAAGTTGATAAGTTATTTATGTTGTTCAAGTTGATAAGTTGTTTATGTTGTTCAAGTTAATTAAGTTGTTTATGTTGTTCAAGTTAATTAAGTGGTTCATGTTGATTAGGTTGATTACGTCGTTCGTGTAGGATATATAAGTATATGGATTATGTAGTAAATGTTGATGAGTGTAATTAGTTAGTAAAGTAAGTTGATAAAATGTGGGTGATTGTTAAGTTGTTATCGTTGAAGTGAAGTGGTGATAATTGTATAATCCTTGTCTATGTATTATTTATCATATATCATTTATAACTATCGATATCTCACCCCTTCTGTTTGAATGTTACCCCTATGTTGGTAACGTGCAGGTAGCTTGAAGAAAGATGGTTATCTTTGCTAGTTCGAGTCGGTGTTGATGCTCTGATTCATAACACTCGGGGGGACGAACGTTTAGTTGTTTTATTGTTGTTTTAAGTTGTTTTAGTTAAAATGTGTTGTTACGAAGCTGTTTAAGTTGAATAACATGTTATACCATGTTTAGTTGAACAAATTGAGAATCCGCCGCGTAGTTGTATAAGATGTAGTAGTTTCAAAATAGAATAAAAGTTGTTATTATAGTTTCATCCGGATAAAAAGTGTTATGTATCGCTGTATTATTTGATAATGAAAATGAATATGTTTGAAAGTTGAAATGTGGCATCCTGTTTTTATAATTAAGTTGAATTTTTATTACTTTGACTTTGTCGATAATTGTCAGGTAGAAATGGGGTGTTACACGGCCTGCACCATGATGCTATATGGCTTGCGCCATAAGTCAATTTCTTACCTTTTGGGTGGTCTGCACCACCCCTTTAAGTGCAATGGGTGGCCTGCGCCACCCGTTCAACGTAAAAAGAGGGTTTCGTCCAATTTCGTATTTTCCAGAAAATTTCAATTTGACTATTGACAGTTCCACAATATGACAAATTCAAACCACCCAATCAACATCAACTCAACATCCAACAGCATAGAAATCACATAATCCCAATCCCGCATAATAATTATCATAATCCCGAGTATAGATTTCGAACCCCACCCTTACCTTAAATTGATGGCTGCTCAAATCTCCGATCGACTTTCCGATTTCCGACGACGGCTTCTCGTAACCGTTTTCTCCACTTTTTCCTCGTTCTCCAATTTTTCTTCGTTCCTATTTTTCTCAACTTCTACCGATACTTATTCTCATCTAGACTAATTCTTCTTTTATTTTCTTTTTATTAAAATAATAATCCAATATAATAATCAACTAATGGGCCTTAACACTACACCCCATTTAATTGTTGTTTCCGACGAAATCAAGCCCATTAACCAACATGCTCCAATAATCAATAATATCACTTATAATATTATTTCCTCGACTTTCCGACTTAATATTCTAACTTAACGACTTAATTTACCATAACTCCAAATCGACTGAATAATAATTCACAAATAAATACTTATTCCCTACTTAATCGATTAACTTCTGATTATCAACCAAATGGTCCAAACAATTCTAACAACATATCCAACAATACCCGAAGAATATTTCATATCGTATTCCACAACTTATATCAACTTAATTAATTAAATTCGACTTATACCAACTTATAATTATCAACATCATATTCCGATATTTTGGAAATCAACTTAAATCAACGCGACTTAACACAACATACCGTCTCTAGGTCTACGTGCTAAGGCTTTGTAACAGCGTCTCTGGACAAATTTGGTGAGGGCCATAGGTCTATGTGCTAAGGCTTCGTAACAACGTCTCTGGGTACCGTCTCTAAAGTCCACAATCATGTTGGTGGTCATTGTCAGAGTTAGTAAACAAAATGAAATCAGAGAAGGAGTAGAAGGTAGAAAAACTTTAAAAAATCCTGGAATCACACAATAAAACAAACCAACACAACAATCAGTAAATTTAAAGCATTTTGAAAAATCAGAATTTGCAAAAGAAACAAAAACTAAATAAAATATTAAAAACTAAATTTAAAACGAAAATAAAATTGTGGGTTGCCTCCCACAAAGTGCTTAATTTTATGTCGGGTTTCGACGCAACTTAAGAGGATTTTATTCTGAGGTCTCAGATGGCAATTCTTCCAGTTTTAAACCTGTCAAAAATTCTTTATCTTTCACACAATGATAATGTTTAAGACGTTGCCCATTTACTACAAATGGTGCACTAGACCTACCCTTAATCTCGATTGCGCCACTAACTAAAACTTTCGTTATTTCGAAAGGACCAGACCATGTAGATCGTAATTTTCCAAGAAACAACCTAAGTCTAGAGTTGAATAGGAGAAAAATGTCTCCCACACTAAATTCTTTTCTAGAAATACATTTATCATGTCATCTCTTTGTTCTTTCCTTATATATGTAGGCATTTTCGTAAGCGTTTAGCCTCAGCTCTTCCAGTTCATGTAAGTCTAAAACAGGTTTCTCACATGCATCAGTATAATTAAAGTTAAGAGTTTTAATTTCCCAATTGGCTTTGTGCTCTAATTCTACCGGCAATTGGCAAGATTTTTCGTAGACTAATTTGAATGGTGTGGTTCCAATGAGTGTCTTAAAAGTTGTTCTATAAGCCCATAAAGCTTCATGTAACTTGGTTGACCAATCTTTCCTAGACGTAGCGATAGTTTTTTTCTAAGATTTGTTTTATCTCTCTATTTGAAACCTCTACTTGTCCACTGGTTTGCGGATGGTAAGGTGTTGCTACACGGTGTCTTACTCCATATTTCAATAGGAGTTTATCGAATATTTTAGATATGAAATGAGAGCCTTCGTCACTTATGACGAGTCTTGGCACACCGAATCTAAGGAAAATAATATTCTTGAAAAGCTGTGTGTCATTTGTCGGAGAAGATATGGCTTCGATCCATTTTGAAACATAATCGACAACTACGAGTATGTACTTATTTCCAAAAGAAGACGAGAATGGTCCCATAAAGTCAATTCCCCACACATTGAAAACATCTACTTCTAAAATGCCTTTTAGGGTCATCTCATCGCGCCTCAAGATGTTAATAGTGTGTTGGCACTGTCAGACCCTAATTTTTGACCCTAAGATTTTTCGCATCTCATCTGCATTTCGCATACAAACAAGATCACGTACTGGTTCATGTATCCTTTTTCAGTTGTAGGTCTATGCCTCATAGGGGATCACTGTACTTTTACTTGTCGTTATTAGTTTATATTCACTAACTTCTAACCAAAATACCAAAAAAATATGGTGCAGTCTGCTTCTTCTTCTTCTGTGTTGCAGGATTTCAAATACAGGGTATTATTTTCAATTCAGAGGCGGTTGTTCAATTATGATTCGATTCAGATGGACGTTTGACCTAATATTGGTCAAACTATCAGAAGATTGTTCAACTGCAAGTTATTTGTGCCAGTGGTTCATTTCTCAGACAGTGCATGTTCAAAGGTTCAATCTGTGTTGCGTGCTAAGATCATCAGTTTATCAGGCAGAATTCTGTGTGAAGGTCGGTTTGAATCTTCAGGTTTATCAGTGCTCATCAGTTTATTAAGTGATTCGTCTGTGGATTTATTTTCCTCAGCATGAATTCGAACAATCGAGGCAATTTTCAGATGATTCAAATGGTTGTGACCAAAGTTGCGATTTATTCAGTGGTTCGGGAATGACTGTGTTTAATCAAGTGGCTTGTGCAAGAATAATTAAGATTCAGTTTTGGGCTAAATAATCAATTTCATATCCTCTTTATACCATATTCATACATTTCAAAAATCGAACCTTTTCAATTTTCCATTTTTCATATCCAAACTCCCGATTATTTTATTCCACTTTTATTTCAATCTCCATCATTTTTTTATCCATTTTTAATTCATAATATCCATATATCATTCCTACACATGCCATAAAAATAAATATATATCATTAAGCCCACATATTTTTCTTTAAAGCCCATTTATTTTTTTTATTTTTTTTGTAACACATCAAATTCTAAAAAGAAAAAAGGGAAGGCCCAATTTTGATTTTTTACTTGAAGTCCATTATGCCTTTCCCAGCTTTCACGCCACATCCTCCAATTCCCTCTATAAATTCAGCATTTCTTCACTCCATTTGACAAGCTTTGATAGCCCCATAAAGCTCTGCAAAAATTGATGCCAAAAAAAAAATAAAAAGCTTCAATTCACAAATTATTCACATTCAATCTTCAATTCATAAACTACAGAAAAAATCTCAAAGCTTCAAAGCTTTAATATGCCTTCTTAAAATTCCTCCATCACACAAATTCGCGGAACAAATTACCACATCTCAATGTAGACCGAATCCAAAGGCGAGTGTGAATCCGAACATAGATCAAGAGAAGAAGAATAAGGACGATTTTCTTTTGGTTGCGTTTCGAGTTTTGTCGCGGCGACTTGTTTGCACGAAGAAGGTGAGGATAACACGCGGTGAAGAAGAAGAGAGTTTTCCTTTTTTTTTCTTCGATTTTTTCTTTTTTTATATTTTTTTTTTATATTTTTTATATAAATCTGATTGGATTGGTTTTGGGCCTTAAGGCCATTGGAGTTTGTTTCTATTCTCACCACCGTATTATGTATATATTCCCCTTTTTCTTTTTTTCTTTTTTTATTCATTCTTTTGTTCTTTTATTAATTTTAATAAATCTTGTTTTATTTTTTTTAGATTTAGTTAAATGTAAAAGAATATTTAAAAAAGTTAAAAAATATATATATATTAATTAGTTTTTTTTATGGATTTTTAATAGATCCATATTTCTATATTATATCTTTTTTTTGCTTTTCTTTCTTTTTGGTCGATGAGATCTCCGATTCGTAGATTATTGGTTTTCGAAGATCTTTAATCTTCATTGTTTCAAATCTATGGATGAATGATCATTTGGATCATTCTCCATATTTTGGAATCGTGATAGATTGCCTTCGATAATCCAATGTGAAATCTCGATTAAGATTAGACCGCTACCTTTTCTTTTCGTGCGACATGTTTTCGGAGAATGATTCATCATATCATTTCTCTAACATGTATTAGCACAAATATTTTCCACCTTAATTGGTGGTGGCCGGCCTCATTTGTAGGGTAATTACTTCGTAAATTACTCGGCGATTGCTTAACATAGACCTAAATGTGTCCCTAATTCGGAATAAGATCCAATTGGATCCGGTTACCTCTCGATTTTGGTTATCTTTTTGTTGTTGTGTTTGATTAAGTTCATCATACCATTTCTATGTAAATATTATTATACTATTAATATACTAACATTTTAATTCAATCTCTCGCACTTTATCCTCTTTATTTCAATCTCTCGCTCCTTATCTCTTTTATTATGCTTTTATTATACTATATCATTCATCATATTGTTTATGTTTATATTGTTATGCTTGTGATTTTTCTTTTGTCCATTTGGACACGAAAACATTAATAACGGATTAAACACCTAAAAGACTTGTGACTTTTAATTTCGGACTATGGCCACTATCCTTAGCATTGGACTTGGAGTTTGGGACTTAGATTTTAGGATCTCTCCCTTTCCTCACGTTATTATGGATTTGAAGACCTTGGCTCCGATTGAGCTCACTTGTTCATGAAGATGGAAATCCTATTGTTTCGAAGAATGTTCACCACACGGTTTGATCATTCTCCCTTTAACTTTTACATTCGAGTCTTAAGATAGTCACTTCATCTCCTCCCACTTCTTAAATTTTCAAATCTTCTCCCTATTTTCAAATCTTCTTTGTTTTCAAACTTCAAACATTTTCACAATGAAACCTTGACTTAGGTCATGCGATTTTACCTTTTCATTTCATTTTCTTAATAAATGCTAAACCACATAAGCATATCGAAACGGTCTTCTCAAAAAAACTTTAAAACATTCAAAACTCATTCAATTGTTTTTGTGCCCTCGTGCACATTTCCTTTTAACCATTTTTATGTTTAGATATGATTCATCCTTTCTAGCGGAATTATTCGCTAAAGAATGACTACTTATCTTTACATTTTAAAATCAATTCAACTCATTGCTTCTTTTCACATTTTGTACCACGAACTACGAGGTTTTGATCTCGCATTGCACTTTGTGGGTACGTAGGCATGAGACAATCGTCTCTTCAAACACAAAAATATTAAAAAACGTTTCTCTTCTCATCTCCTCAATCTTTTTCAAACAAACCATTTTCAAACCAAAAAAGCAATAAATATTTCAAAGGGCTCCCGTGGAGTACCACAGACATTTTGGGTGCGTAAAACCTTCCCATTGTGTAACCTATCCCCTTACCCGTTCTCTGTTTGATTCTTTTAGCTTTTGCTTTTAGATTCATTAGGTTTTATTCGCTCTTTTTCCCTTTTCCATTTGGAATAAAATAAAAGTGCGGTGGCGACTTTGTTTACCTTGAGTTAAGTTAGCTAATAGCTTACACTCATGATTTTACCGCTACAGAAAAGTGGCGACTCTGCTGGGGAGTCAATCTCTAAGTGGATTCGGCCTACTTTGATTTATTTACTGCTTTAGTTTGAGTTGTTTGTTACTTGGTTGTTCTGTTTCGGTTTTGGTGATCCTCTGTGAGATAGATTCTAACCCGGATCTAAGTGGAACTTATGATAGGACGGCGATATTCGAAGCGATACGCGATGGAGTAGTCCAAAGCGATATCAATTTGATAATCTCCACTCGGTTAGGCTTTCTTGGATTATCAATGTCATGATGAGTAATCATACGTGGCATTATTTTCTGACCTTGAGCTGATCATACTGAGGACCGTAGAACCCTTAACCAATCCAAGCCAATTTAGGAACGTAGTGCGGAAACTATGTGGGTGTAAACCTAAGGTGGTTGTCACGTGATACTACACTCGGACGAGGTCTATTTTAAGAATGTTATCGATTGGGGAGTAATCCAACGTACCGATAATATTCTAAAGATGGCTGTTAACTCCGGGAACCTCTGTTAGCACCCTTTTGGTTTTTTGCAGGTACAATGAAGACAAACCTTAGTACATGCCTTTGTGGGTTGTTGGTTCTTATCCCTTGACTCCATGCTCGTGATTCGAACCTTTGAACCTATGTGATTTGCGTGATCTTGTTTGTGGTTGTTGCATCTACATATTCATCATGATCATCATCACAACCATTCTTCAGGGAAAACAATCCCGATTATTGCAAATATTGGAAAAAAGTAAATATTCCTTTTTGTCAAGATTTTTCATGACCATATTCTCGATGTTGACCATGTTTGCAATAATCGAGTTGTTTTTCTGAGAATGGAATTGAACATTGCATATCATTGCATCCTCGCATATTCTTGCGTTCATCCGAGTTGTGTGGGAACTCATCCCGGTTGTTTCTTTTCTCAGTTGTCTGTTGATCCGTCAAGTTGTTTCCTCAACACAAATACGGTACTAAAGCTGCTAACAGATTGAGAGCTATCAGATTAAGAATGGAACACCAAGAACAGCATAACATGGAAGTCCGGATGGAGATTGATGAGTTGAAGGCCGGTATGACCAGGCTCACTGAAATGATGCAAGTTCTGATTGCTCGAGGTGAACAACCTCAAAGGACTGTTATCTCTGAAGTTTTTACTGCTGTTGTTGATCCTCCTGTTATTGAGCAACTGGTTTCTACTTGGCCCGAATTTGGTTTACCTCCGGATTATGTGCCAGTTTCTGCTACTGCTCAAATAGGTGGTCCATCTGTTGTGCCAGTATTTTCAGCACCGACTTTTGTCGAACCTCAACCTGTTGTGCACACTACTGCTCAGACTACTTATCAGAATTCTCCTTTTTTGTACCAGGCTGCTGGTCCACAAGCTGAAAGTCAGGGTGAACCTGGATATATGGATGAAGTTAGAGAGCAATGTTTGACTCTTGAGAAGAGGGTAAGAGGTCTAGAAGGAAAGGATGTCTTTGGTTCTGCTGCAATAGACATGTCTTTGGTCTCTGACCTAGTTTTTCCTGATAAGTTCAAGGTTCCTGTATTTGAGAAGTACAATGGTCATACTTGTCCAAAGATTCATCTGCTGATGTATTGTCGCAAAATGGCTGCACATGCCAAGGATGACAAGCTGCTTATTCACTGTTTTCAAGATAGTCTGAGTGGTGCTTCTATGAAGTGGTATGTTGGACTCGAGAAGAGTCACATCCGAAGCTGGAAGGATTTATCTGATGCTTTCATAAGACAGTATAAGTACAATCTGGACATGGCGCCTGACTGTCGTCAACTTCAAAATATGTCACAGAAAAAGAAAGAATCATTCAAAGAGTACGCTCAGTGTTGGAGAGAGCTAGCTGCTCAAGTGGAGCCACCTTTGGCCGAAAAGGAATTAATTGGTTTGTTCATGGACACTCTTCAACCGTTCTTTTGGGAGAAAATGGTAGGAAGTGTTTCATCTGGTTTTTCTGACCTAGTCACTATTGGAGAAAGACTAGAGGAAGGTATCAAGAAAGATAAGATTACCAATTCTGAATCTTCTAATGCTGCGAGAAAGTCTTTTGGGAACTTTCAAAAGAGAAGTGATGGTGATGCTTATGCTGTTTCAACTGAGAGGAGGCCTTATCGCCCGCAACAACGATATGTTCAACCATATGTAGCTGCAATTGCTCCTGTTGTTAAAACTCAACCAGCTCAAACTCAAGTTCAAGTTCAAGCTCAACCAGCTCAAGCTCAAGTTCAAATTCGAGCTCAAGCTCAGGCTCTTTATCCTGCTGCTGGACAAAATCAGTATCGCAATAGGCCAAACTTTGATTTTATCCCGATGCCTTACACTGATTTGTTTCCTTCCTTGATTAAAAGTGGTTTAATTACTACTAGACCTCCGCCTCCTGTTCCAAATCCTCTTCCAGTTGGTTATAGATCGGATCTCCACTGCGAGTTTCATCAAGGTGGAACTGGTCATGACTTGGAATATTGCTTTGCACTGAAGGCTAAAGTGCAAGAACTTATCAGGAACAATATCCTTTCCTTTAATGACACTAATCCTAATGTTGTCAACAATCCTTTGCCGAAGCATGAGAAGTGAATCTTCTAGAAGAATTCAACAATCAAATTTTCTTCAAGGCCAAAATCTCAGAAGGGACAGCTCATCCTTGTTGTTGATGGATTACTAGGCCATTGTTTCTTTATGTTTGCAATTTTCTTCAATTGTATTGACTTGTTTGCTTTTAAACTTTTTTTGTACTTTCATGTTGGTTTTAATGAAATGAGCATTGCTTTGTTTTGATTCAATTTCATTTACTATTTGCATCTTTATGCTTTACATTTCAAGTTCATTTATCTTTTCTTGAGCTTTTACAATGACTGGAGGGAGGATGATGAAAATGAGATACCCATAATTGTTGTTGGTATGCTTTCAATTGAGACTTGGCTGATGATATACATGCATTGTTTCAAATCCCAAACACTGGAGAAATAAGGAAGTTAATCCCTTGTTAACCCCTTTGAGCCTTGAAGTTGGAGTTTCTTTCTATTCGAAAAAACCCTCAATTTTAACCTGGGAATGGGTAGTTCTCAATTAATTCGAATGTGCATTCAAGTACAAGAGAATCATGCAAGACACCTTTCAATAAAGGTTGCAATCTCAAGCTTTCCTTCACACACATCAAGAAGTGTTGAAGATGTTTCTCATTTCAAAAGCCAATGATGGTTCATCGTAATCATTAAGCCATGCAGTCATTATCTTTCAAAAAAAATGATATTGAAAAAGAATGAAAAAAAATTATTAAAGCCCGCTAAGTCAAAACCTATGAAGGAAACTTAGGCAAAAACTGGGGCATCCCGTTGGCTGTAAGTTGAAATAACACAATTCAGGCAAAAGTTAGGGATAATAAAAAGAAAGATTTGTCAAGAGGTCATCAAAATTCCTCAGTAAAAATGAGATGAGTTAACCAAAGTCCTCACTAGAAATAACAAAAGGAAAGATGTGACTGTTATCTCAAAGTTCGTTGGCTTATGAACCATCTTCATCTGTGCAATCCCAAAGTCTTGGAAATTGAATGCATAGGGTGAATTAATTGAATGTATGACTAGAGTTCATCACGAAGTTGGGTTGGGTACAAATAAACTTCGAGCCTATATCCTTTGTTTCATAAACCGTGAACCAGGCCACGTTACAACCTTCAAAAGTCCTAATTGAATCCAGGTTTCTTTTGAAAAACATACTACAACAAGGTTGCGTAAACTGACTCCCAAGTTCTTTACCAATCATTATTCTTACCATTGCTTTATCTTTAATTTTTGTCTCAACCGCCGTGTTTTGACAATGTTTTCATTCACTGTACATCAAAAAATGATTTCAAACTTTGCATTGAATTTTGCATTAAAACTACCAAGTTTGTACAAACACTTTTTATTTGCAAATAAACTTTCCTCATCAAGGAATTTTCAAACAGTTGAGAAACTTGGTCAGTGATCTTATCAGGGGGCAAGTTCTTCTCAGTTCTTATGGTTTAAGGTTGGTTGTTCAGTGCAAGTTGTTCTCAAATTTGGTTAGTCAGAAGATTCTCTGCAAGTTTCATATTGGGTTATTTTCTCAAGGGCTAAAGCCATGATCAGTTTATTCTTCTCAACAGTTACTTCAAAGATCTGAGTATTTTCTCCGACAGTAGTCAGGAACTGAATCCATTATCAGTTCACCTTCACCAGTCATTGAACTTGGGGCAATTTTCTTCAAGAATCTCCAAATAGCTCTGCATGATTTCTCTCAAAAGATTTTCAACTTGATACAATTTACTGGTGCGACAGAAATTTGTTCAACAGTAGCATCTCTAAAATTCGAGCAGAACGATGGTGATCTCCGTGTTGAGGAATTAGTCTTCCATTTCTTTTTTACTCCTCTAAGAGTCTAAACTGGTTGTCAGCATTTTCTCTCCTATTTATCTCCTTGGGTGTGTTATTCCCCAGTTTTGTTTATGTTTGCATATTTGAGTGTGTTATTCCTCATTATGCATTTTTCTTGGGTGTGTTATTCCCCAATTTCGTTTATGTTTGCATATTTGAGTGTGTTATTCCTCATTATGCGTTTCTCTTGGGTGTGTTATTCCCCAGTTTCGTATAAATTTGCATATTTGAGTGTGTTATTCCTCATTATGCGTTTTCTTGGGTGTGTTATTCCCCATTATTGTTTACGTTTGCATATTTGAGTGTTTTAGTCCTCATTATGCGTGTTCTTGGGTGGTTTAGTCCCCATTTTCGTAAATATCCTCATATTGAGTGTTTTAGTCCTCATATGCATTTCTCGAGGTCTTGTTGTTTTCAACTCCTTACTTTGTGATCAAAGTCCAACTTACTTGGCATTTGTCTGTCTCTCCAGAATTTTTCTTCACTTACTTGTTGTTTCTCTCAGATATTACACCCTTTTTATCCGATTGCCATTCTCGGATGTCCATAGTGAAGTCATCATTGATTTGATGTACTGTCCCGGACTTTCTCCCATCTCATTCAGTTCTGTTCCTGAATGTTGTGATTCACATTTTATCCGATTGCTATTCTTGGATGTTGTGATCACTTTCCTTCCGATTGCCATTCTCGGATGTCCATAGTGAAGTCATCATTGATTTGATGTACTGTCCCGGACTTTCTCCCATCTCATTCAGTTCTGTTCCTGAATGTTGTGATTCATATTTTATCTGATTGCTATTCTTGGATGTTGTGATCACTTTCCTTCCGATTGCCATTCTCGGATGTCCATAGTGAAGTCATCATTGATTTGATGTACTGTCCCGAAATTTTTCCCATTTCATTCAGTTTTGTTCCTGAATATTGTGATTCACATTTTTATCTGATTGCTATTCTCAGATGTTGTGATTACCTTTTATCTGATGCCATTCTCGGATATCCCTTTTAAAGTCAGTAATGTCATCCCTGGATGTTTCTGATGTACTTTTTCTGCAACTTGTCTCACTTCATTCAGTGCCATTCCTGGATGTTGTGATCCTTCCTGTCCAATTGCCATTCTTGGACATTTTCGTCTCAGCTGAGTCAGGAGTTGGTCTCTAGCATGTTGTTTTTCCCGTCGGAGTCTTATGCTCCTTATCCCCAGCGTTTATTCTTTTTCATGTGTCGTCTTATCCCTCACGGATTTCTCTGCATTTCACATATTTCCTCTGCATTTCATATACATCTCATATGCTTTCATACATTTTCATATGCTTCATATCATTTCCATATCATCTTCATATCATTTCATATCATTCGTTTCATTTCATTCCATTGTTTTTGGCATCTTAGGATCAAAATTTTGGGTTTTTTGATATTTAAGTATCTTCCATCTTGTCGAAACGAAGATTTCAATCTTCATTATCTCTGGATTGAAGAAACTTAAATAGGGGCATCTGTCAGACCCTAATTTTTGACCCTAAGATTTTTCGCATCTCATCTGCATTTCGCATACAAACAAGATCACGTACTAGTTCATGTATCCTTTTTCAGTTGTAGGTCTATGCCTCATAGGGGATCACCGTACTTTTACTTGTCGTTATTTGTATATATTCACTAACTTCTAACCAAAATACCAAAAAAATATGGTGCAGTCTGCTTCTTCTTCTTCTGTGTTGCAGGATTTCAAATGCAGGGTAGTATTTTCAATTCAGAGGCGGTTGTTCAATTATGATTCGATTCAGATGGACGTTTGACCTAATATTGGTCAAACTATCAGAAGATTGTTCAACTGCAAGTTATTTGTGCCAGTGGTTCATTTCTCAGACAGTGCATGTTCAAAGGTTCAATCTGTGTTGCGTGCTAAGATCATCAGTTTATCAGGCAGAATTCTGTGTGAAGGTCGGTTTGAATCTTCAGGTTTATCAGTGCTCATCAGTTTATTAAGTGATTCGTCTGTGGATTTATTTTCCTCAGCATGAATTCGAACAATCGAGGCAATTTTCAGATGATTCAAATGGTTGTGACCAAAGTTGCGATTTATTCAGTGGTTCGGGAATGACTGTGTTTAATCAAGTGGCTTGTGCAAGAATAATTAAGATTCAGTTTTGGGCTAAATAATCAATTTCATATCCTCTTTATACCATATTCATACATTTCAAAAATCGAACCTTTTCAATTTTCCATTTTTCATATCCAAACTCCCGATTATTTTATTCCACTTTTATTTCAATCTCCATCATTTTTTTTATCCATTTTTAATTCATAATATCCATATATCATTCCTACACATGCCATAAAAATAAATATATATCATTAAGCCCACATATTTTTCTTTAAAGCCCATTTTTTTTTTTTTTGTAACACATCAAATTCTAAAAAGAAAAAAGGGAAGGCCCAATTTTGATTTTTTACTTGAAGTCCATTATGCCTTTCCCAGCTTTCACGCCACATCAAGCTCGCACGTAGCATACACTCCAAAACTCCACGTGACCACAACAGCAGCTTCTCCAAGCCAATCAGTCACTTTCCCAGTCGCATAACTCAAGCCGCAGCCAAGCCTGCGAACATCACCAAAACGCAGGAGATAGATAAGCAAAACGCAACACATCCCGGAACCTCAAGCCGCATCACGCCTTGTGCACCTTCCGAAACGCAAGCAAAACGCAGAAGAGTGAATGAGAAATAAACACGCGATACACACACAACCCAAAACGCAACATCACACGCAACGAACCAGCCCAAAACGGCAGCTGAAGTCACGAATTCCGCAAGCACAAAACGCACACATTCAACAGCAATTGAAACGCAATGCAAATCCTCAAAACGCAGCAACCAAATCCTCCAATTCCCTCTATAAATTCAGCATTTCTTCACTCCATTTGACAAGCTTTGATAGCCCCAAAAAGCTCTGCAAAAATTGATGCCAAACAAAAAAAATAAAAAGCTTCAATTCACAAATTATTCACATTCAATCTTCAATTCATAAACTACAGAAAAAATCTCAAAGCTTCAAAGCTTTAATATGCCTTCATAAAATTCCTCCATCACACAAATTCGCGGAACAAATTACCACAGCTCAACGTAGACCGAATCCAAAGGCGAGTGTGAATCCGAACATAGATCAAGAGAAGAAGAAGAAGGACGATTTTCTTTTGGTTGCGTTTCGAGTTTTGTCGCAGCGGCTTGTTTGCACGAAGAAGGTGAGGATAACACGCGGTGAAGAAGAAGAAAGCTTTTCCTTTTCTTTTTTTTTTCTTTTTTTTTTAAGGTTTTTTTTGATATTTTTTTATATAAATCTGATTGGATTGGTTTTGGGCCTTAAGGCCATTGGAGTTTGTTTCTATTCTCACCACCGTATTATGTATATACTCCCCTTTTTCTTTTCTTATTTTTTTATTCATTCTTTTGTTCTTTTATTAATTTTAATAAAACTTGTTTTCATTTTTTTAGATTTAGTTAAATGTAAAAGAATATTTAGAAAAGTTAATATATATATATATATATATATATATATATATATATATATATATATATATATATATATATATATATATATATATATATATATATATATATATATATTAATTAGTTTTTTTTATGGATTTTTATTAGATCCATATTTCTATATTTCATCTTTTTTTTGCTTTTCTTTCTTTTTGTTCGATGAGATCTCCGATTCGTAGATTATTGGTTTTCGAAGATGTTTAATCTTCATTGTTTCAAATCTATGGATGAATGATCATTTGGATCATTCTCCATATTTTGGAATCGTGATAGATTGCCTTCGATAATCCAATGTGAAATCTCGATTAAGATTAGACCGCTACCTTTTCTTTTCGTGCGACATGTTTTCGGAGAATGATTCATCATATCATTTCTCTAACATGTATTAGCAAAAATATTTTCCATCTTAATTGGTGGTGGCCGGCCTCATTTGTAGGGTAATTACTTCGTAAATTACTCGACGATTGCTTAACATAGACCTAAATTTGTCCCTAATTCGGAATAAGATCCAATTGGATCCGGTTACCTCTCGATTTTGGTTATCTTTTTATGGTTGTGTTTGATTAAGTTCATCATACCATTTCTATGTAAATATTATTATACTATTAATATACTAACATTTTAATTCAATCTCTTGCACTTTATCCTCTTTATTTCAATCTCTCGCTCCTTATCTCTTTTATTATGCTTTTATTATACTATATCATTCATCATATTGTTTATGTTTATATTGTTATGCTTGTGATTTTTCTTTTGTCCATTTGGACACGAAAACATTAATAACGGATTAAACACCTAAAAGACTTGTGACTTTTAATTTTGGACTATGGCCACTATCCTTAGCATTGGACTTGGATTTTGGGACTTAGATTTTAGGATCTCTCCCTTTGCTCACGTTATTATGGATTTGAAGACCTTGGCTCCGATTGAGCTCACTTGTTCATGAAGATGGAAATCCTATTGTTTCGAAGAATGTTCACCACACGGTTTGATCGTTCTCCCTTTAACTTTTACATTCGAGTCTTAAGATAGTCACTTCGTCTCCTCCCACTTCTTAAATTTTCAAATCTTCCCCCTATTTTCAAATCTTCTTTGTTTTAAAACTTCAAACATTTTCACAATCAAATCTTGACTTAGGTCATGCGATTTTACCTTTTCATTTCATTTTCTTAATAAATGCTAAACCACATAAGCATATCGAAACGGTATTCTCAAAAAAACTTTAAAACATTCAAAACTCATTCAATTGTTTTTGTGCCCTCGTGCACGTTTCCTTTTAACCATTTTTATGTTTAGATATGATTCATCCTTTCTAGCGGAATTATTCGCTAAATAATGACGACTTATCTTTACATTTTAAAATCAATTCAACTCATTGCTTCTTTTCACATTTTGTACCACGAACTACGAGGTTTTGATCTCGCATTGCACTTTGTGGATACGTAGGCATGAGACAATCGTCTCTTCAAACACAAAAATATTAAAGAACGCTTCTCTTCTCATCTCCTCAATCTTTTTCAAACAAACCATTTTCAAACCAAAAAAGCAATAAATATTTCAAAGGGCTCCCGTGGAGTACCACGGACATTTTGGGTGCGTAAAACCTTCCCATTGTGTAACCTATCCCCTTACCCGTTCTCTGTTTGATTCCTTTAGCTTTTGCTTTTAGATTCATTAGGTTTTATTCGCTCTTTTTTCCTTTTCCATTTGGAATAAAATAAAAGCGCGGTGGCGACTCTGTTTACCTTGAGTTAAGTTAGCTAATAGCTTACACTCATGATTTTACCGCTACAGGCACAGGTCGCAATTTAGAATGGCGACGTGAACATCTTTCCAAATAGTGGGCCAAAAAAGGCCTGATTGAAGGATCATTGTGCAAGTCTTCGAAGTGCTTGTGTGTCCATCATAAGGAGCGAAGTGACAATGGGAGATTATGTTTTCCATTTCTTCTTCTGGGACACATCGACGAAAAATACCATCGGATCCTCGCTTAAAATGAAATGGTTCATCCTAATAATTATAATATAACAACAATCCAAAGCAAAAAGGAAAAGATAGATCAGAAAGTGGTAGGCACAAAAACGACTTAGAGAAGTGTCTGAAACCCTCACTGTCGACGTTGTTTCCTCTTCCAGCCAAATCCAGTGATGAAACTGACGTACCACATGCTCTTTTGCCGTTCACAAACAACAACCGCACAACTTCACCATAATAACATCGCGCGAAACCTCTTACCACCACTGTAAAATACACAGATAAGTATTAATCAAATTGTCAAAGACATGAACTGTAAACTTACATTCCGTGAATCACAAAAATAAATAATGAAAACAGAGTTGAAGCAAGGAAGGAGTAACTTGAACTCAAAAACATGAACTCAAAAACTACATTGTTTACTCATTGCAGCTATACATAGCCTCTATATTTCCAAGATGGAATTAAATGAAATAAGATGAAATTGTCTCAAAAGGTAAAAGAATTCAACTTGGTCTAGCCTGCCAAGCATTTCTTCTCTATCCACTGCCTCCCATTGACTCTCATACAATCCAACACCTTGCAATATTGGACTTTAATAATCTAAGCTCAACACAAAATAACACTAACAAAAGCTCTAAAATATGCATAAGTTCAAAATAATTGCAAACATTAAAAAAACATTTTCAAGTTCATGAGTCTTGGTCACATCTTCATCAATTGGTCCAACCAATGAAATGGGCTCAATTATGCCTAACCATTATTGTCCATTATTCTAATTTCTCATTCTAGGTATCCCATCAACAAATTGATATAATTTTTTTCTACCTCTTTGGAAACCTCTCACGCTTTCTTAGATGATCTTGTGTAATTAACCAATACCTGAAGCATAAAAAGTCCATGTAATGAAACATTTAGATCCAAAATTAAAATACAAAGGCATTACAACAATGTGCACAAACACATGTTATAGCAATTTCTGAGACAAACAATGATAAAATCTTTGGAGTTTGATGCTAGCGTAACTATAACGCCCCAATTCGATATTTCCCAATTTTTGTTGAGTCTTTTATTTTATTTGAGTGATAATTGTCTTATTTGTGAAATTGACATGATAATAGGATATGTTGATGTGTTAATGTGATATGTTGTTATGATATGTGATTTTACCGTTTTGTGAATTTTCGGGTAAAATTAGATTGGAGGGTATTTTAGACATTTGTTAATTAATGATAAGTTAGAAATTGTGTAGAATTATTATTTTGTGAGAAAATGATATTTGGTAGAAAAGACAAGAAAATGAGTTAAGTGTAGAAATAGTTAGTAAGAGAGAAAAATAGAAAGATAGAAAGAAAAAGATATAAGAGTGGAAAGAATAGAAAGAAAGAGAGATAGAAAGAAAAAGAGGAGAAAGAAAAGGAAGAGAAGAGAAAAGAGGGAAAAGTTGGAAATTCATCAAGATTGCTCCTAGGAATCGAAACATTCGGGTAAGGGTGATAAACATTGTTATCTTAATCTTGTATGTGATTATGTATGTATGAGAATGATTGGGTTTTTGTTTTGGTGAAGTTTAGAGAGAATGAAATGTTAGGGTTTTGATGAAATTGTGAGAAACTGGTAGATTAATCGGTTAGAAGTTGTTATAATCAAAGTATAATGTTAAATGTATATTATTGATCATGTTATGGAAGTTTCCTTAAGTTTTGGGAGTGTTAGGGCTGACTGTTGCGTAGCTGAGTTGCTGTAGAATCGCACTCGTCGCTCAGCGAGCAACCCTCGCTCAGCGAGCTTTCCAGAGATTTTCTCGCTCAGCGAGGGTGAAGGGCGCTCAGCAAGCCTGGAGGTTTTTGTGAAGTTTGTGTTTTAATTCGTAACTTTAGTTTCGGTTATCCTTTTTAGGCGTTCTTTATATCGATTCGAAGCTAAAAATGTGTAGAAACTAATGATGCTAAGATATGTAATTTTTATCCTACTTTCACCCAACTTTCCGATAAAACGTAAATAAGTTAATTATGGAAATGTGAGTTTGATGTGATGTTGTGGCCGTTTGGCAAATGAATACATTGCTTGAATTGAATGCAAATGTATGCTAATTGAATGAGATGAATGCATGATTATGTTGTGAATAATGTATGCATTTTCAAGAATATTGTGTGTCATTTTGCATGTGAATCATAATGTATGCATTCTTGTGTTGCGGGATTCTTTGTGAATCCGTTGTAGCATCGTGTGCTCATGTGGAGTGTGAGAGATTACTACAACATGATCGTGTGTCCATGTGGGGTATGAGCGATCGGATTGTGTGCCCGTGTGGGGTGTGAGCAATCCATAAACATTGTGTGCCCGTGTGGGGTGTGAGCAATGGGTGATTTATTCACATTGATTGTGTGCCCATGTGGGGTGTGAGCAATCGGATTGTGTTCCCGTGTGGGGTGTGAGCAATCGGATTGTGTTCCCGTGTGGGGTGTGAGCAATCCATAAACATTGTGTGCCCATGTGGGGTGTAAGGAATGGGTTAACATCGTATGCCCGACGGGGAGTTACTTTAGGTAACAAGCGATGGTTCCAAGTAGTTCCTGAGTGAACTTGATGATGATTGAGTCGGTACCGCATTGCATTTGCATAGAGTCGTGAGTCGGTCTCTATGATTTGCATTTATCATCTAAATTGTGAATTGGTGAAATAAACATGAATATATATATATATATATATATATATATATATATATATATATATATATATATATATATATGTTTATATGGAGATGAAAATATGTATTGATGAAAACATACTTGAGTATATATGTATGTGTGGATATATATATAAATATATATATATATATATATATATATATATATATATATATATATATATATGTGTGTGTGTGTGTGTGTGTGTGTGTGTGTGTGTGTGTGTGTGTGTGTGTGTGTGTGTGTGTTTATATACATTGTAGTGTATATGTGTGAATAAACATGAATGATGTATGTTTATGTGATGTGAATGAAGTGTTGAAAGTATGCATGATAAGTATGCTTGAGATTATGTATGTTGGAGATGATTTGTGGTGAGAACATGTTTTATGTGTATTTTATATGTTGTGATATATAATTATATGCAATGTTATTATGATAATGTTTCTCACCCTTCTGCTGTTTGATGATCCAATCCATACAAATACATCATGCACGAAAATTATTTGATATTTTCATAATTTTATTTTATTTAATTTATTTATTATGATTTTTTATATTAAAAATCATTTTAAATTTAAATAAAATATCAAATGTGAAGATTTAAAATATTTTCTTATTCTAGAAAGTCATAAAGATGATTTAGATTGGATTGACTCACAATTGATGAAGATTGACTTGAAATAGAAAGGTTGAATTCACAAATATTTGAAGTTTAAGTTCTAATCTTTTTCAATCAAAAAATTCATACAACAATCAAATCTTTTGACCTAATTCTATTGTACTATAAGTATACAACATAACCTAGTGCACAAGACACGATTTTCTGGCCTCCAAGAGTAAGTTCATACATTCAAAAATCTCACCAAAATTCAAATTCGGATTCCCTCATTCAAGCCTTTTCAAGACAATTTGAAGGTTGCAATTTGTTCCTGGATGTTCATAGAATGATTTTGGATCACAAACAACATCTAAAACATCTCCATATGCATAAACCGATTCATCATGTTCATAATATTTTTGATTTTTCGATTCTACATATTTGACTGGATTTTAATGAATTTTGATCATTGTTTCGTGTTTGTCTTAAGTTGTTGATTGATTCTGGATGGTTTGATTGGAGTTTCATTGCAGGTTTGAGAAATTGCCATGGCTAGGGTTTCGGCCAAGCAATTAGGGTTTTACCTTAGACCTAATATAAATCAATTCTAAGAATATAGAACAATCATGTGAACTCTGGGGATCATAACGCACCAACTAATTTTAAGAAATTTCACTGTTTTGATGGTCATCCAGTTTTCGTAGGTTTCTGGTTTTAAAAAATCGCAGGAAACTTCATAGCTAAATTCGTAGCTAAATTTGCAGGAATCCTGAGGAAGAAGATGAAGTTTTCGCGCGTCTGAAAATTTGAAATGTTAACATAATATTTTTTGATTATGTTTTCATATTATTTCAGTTAAGGTTGCTTGGCCTGGTGGTGAGAGACATGCGTGTATGACTTGAAGGCTTGTGTTCGAATCCTGGCTGTAGCAAATTTTTCATATTTTTCTATTTTAATTGTTAAACATAATATATAATGAATTGTTGTGAACATATTACCAGATGCGCCCTCCCGGCTGGAATGGTAAGTGTGTTTGTGCATTGCGTAAAGGTCCTGGGTTCGAATCCCCCCCAGGCCTTTTGTGTTATTTGCTTTTGTTTTTTCATGATTTTTCTAGGTCAAGCAACAAAACCAAATGGAGCATGTTTCTAACGCCAGCGCGCGCATGGCCCAGTGGTTGGAATGCTAGTCCTGAGTGTGGAAAGCTTAGGGACTGGGTTCAAATCCCAGCCCAAGCAGGTTTTGTTTCTTTTCATTTTTTATTTATTTTGTTTCTATTTTATTAATTCCTATTATATTTAAACAAATTTAAATAATAAAATAAATAGAATATTTATATTTTTATATTTATAATATAGAATTCAATTTCTTTTTTTAAAACCTTATGAGAAAAATTATTTATGTTTAGTATTGTAAAAGTTTGTATAATAATTTAATTAATCCTAATTTATTTTTAAAAAAAGCATATAAACCCTAAATATTTTTAAAAAAACCTAATTACTCTTCAAACCCTAATTTTCTTTTACCTAAAGTTTAATTCTATTACATTTTTTAATTTATTATTTATAAACCTTAATCATGTACATATTTTTTTAATTTGTTTATAATTTAAATCTTGTATATAAATATGCTTAAAATAATTAATATCCTCAATTTAATTTTGTTAATATAATAATATGATATGTATATATTTTATAACTTGTTTATAATTTAATTCTTGTATGTAAATACTTTTTTTTTAATATATGCTTAAAAATAATTCAAATTTGCTAATTTAATTTATTATCATAATATGTTTATAATTAACCTAATTTTTATAATTTGTAAATAATTTAAAAAAACTTTATGATAATTAGTATATAATTGTTTATTTTATTCTTAATCTCAAAATAATAATTGTTTATAAAAATTGAATTTTTAATTATTATGCTAATATTTTGTTTACATTATTAATTATGTTTATTTTTATATGATATTTATTTTATTATTACTAACCCCATTTATATATTGTGATTTATTATTATTATTATTATTATTATTATTATTATTATTATTATTTATTTTATTTTTTTTACTAACCCAATTATATTATTATTATTATGTTGCTTATTTATTTAATTTGTTAATTATTATTATTTTGTAATTGCCTCTTTTATGTAATATTGTAATAGTAATGTTGAATATTTATGCTATGGTTAGTAAAATAGGGAGTGTAAACATGTTTGTATGTAAAATTAATTTAGATCACTAATTCTCAAGATAAATATATGAACTTGTACACTCACACACGTAAGTCGATCTTTGATCGCCATCTCACTTTCTAGGGTTACCTCTCATGTTGCCTAAACAAAAGGTCAAGTAGGGTGTATAAGGCAATGTCCCTCATTTCACATCATCTAGTCCCTAAAAAGATAAAAAGATCAAGTCCCTTCGAACGTTGCCTTCGTAATGATCTTGTCCCTTTCGAATAAAGATGATAAGTCCCTTCGAATTGCTTATACACCCCACAGTTGCCTAATCACAATTGTCCCTTCACTTGTCCCTCATACATCCAAGGTAATGACTACCTATTCCTTAATAATAGGGATAGTCTTACCATTTAAAGGATTCAAGAACAGAAAAGACTTAAACTTAGGGTAGGTTCCTCTTAGATACTTGCTCACTCTTCAAAACATTTCAAACACTTTACACATTTTAAACAATTTTCAAAACAAAGGTTTTTTACGCATCTGTACATGGATCATTATGAAACTCTTAAGAAAATTTTTATTCACACACTTCACATTTCAAAAACATTTTAAAGTGAGCTAAGTAACTAAGAGCCCATGGATAACCATGGATGTAAAGGGTGTTAACACCTTCCCTTTACATAACCTACCCCCCGGACCCAAAAATCTTTTAAAAGGTCTTTCCTGTTCTTTTATGCCTTTCCTTTGGATAAAATAAAAGTCGGTGGCGACTCTTGCTATCCGCAACATAACTAAAGTCAGTTCTCCCACCGTGTTACAGAATTGGCGACTCTGCTGGGGACTTAATATTAAAGAGGGGTACCCTTAGGAATTAGATCACTTTTAAATTGTTTGCCTTGTTTGCTTTATATTACTTGTTGGGCTCTTATGTGTGAAAGATCCTAACCCGGATCTAGTGTACCTTAGGTAAATGGCAATAGACCAAGGAAACTGTACGGCGTATACCGATATGGTTGATCTGGTGGCCATAGTTAGTGTGACTTCTTGGTTGGTGCTTATGTTCCTTAAGTCAAGTTGAGGATAATATGAGGCTGCCATATGTTGTCAATACACTAACTGACTTTTAGAACCCTAGTTATCCCATCTTGGCCTTTAGAAAGTAGTGAGATAGCCGGCTTTGGTGAAGACTGAAGTTGGTTGATACTCGATACTACACTCATTGAGATCCTAAACTTGGAGGGTTTTGGTTGGCAAGTAAGTTGCCTACTGAACAACCACCCTTGTGAAGGATCAATGATATTGAGATCCCTTAGAACCTAGTTACTTTATAGGACAGAATGAACCAACTAAACTTCAGGGGAGGGTATTTACCTTTAAACATCATGCAAGCCTTCAAACCTAGGGCTATTGTGTGACTTGTTTGTGTGTGCCACATGTTTGTGATTGAACATAACATCATGACATCATCATGCATCATAAGCATAGCATTTTCACTAACCATTTCAAGGACCAAAGGATTTATCTTTGTTCTTTGTTGCAGGTCATGGCTTCTGCTCGTAGAAACACTATCAGGATCAACTTTGTAGGAATACCTCCTAAGCTTAAGGAGTTGGTCTCTCAAGTTTCTGAAAATTCCCAGTTCATCAAGAGACATGGTCACCTACTGGATCTAGTCACTTCAGGGTTCAATGAAGACATGATGAGTGTTCTGTTTCAGTTCTTTGATCCTAAGCACCATTGCTTCACATTCCCCGACTATCAGCTGGTTCCTACAATGGAAGAGTTCTCTAAACTTCTGGGTATACCTGTACTTGATCAAAGACCCTTCACAGGCTTGGAGAAGGAGCTTAAACCAGAGGTTATTGCTGCAGCTCTACATCTGAAGAAGTCTGACATTGTTCTAGAAACGAGAAGCGGAGTTAAGGGTATTCTTGCTAAGGTGTTGATAGAGAAGGCTCAAGTGTTCTTGAAGGCTATGAGCTATGATGCTTTTGAGGAGATCTTAGCCTTGTTGATCTATGGCTTAGTATTGTTCCCCAATCCTGATCAGTTCATAGATGTTCATGCCATCAACATATTTCTGAGCCACAATCCAGTGCCTACATTGCTTGGAGACATCCTACATTCTCTTCATACCCGTACTACAAGAGCAAGAGGAACTCTGATGTGCTGCATACCTTTGCTATCTAGGTGGTTTATTTCTCACCTTCCTCGATCAGTGATGAAGAATGAACAAGGGTTCAGGTGGTCCAAGAGGATCATGTCACTCTCTCATTCAGATATTCATTGGTGCTCCAGATCTATGGATAATGTCACTATCATTGACCGTTGTGGGGAATTCCCTAATGTGCCACTTCTAGGCATAAGAGGAGGCATTACCTACAATCCTTCCTTAGCTTTACGACAGTTTGGTTACGCTCGGAGTGATGGTCCTCATGACATGTTGATTCAAGGTATTGTGTTTGACTATGACAATGATCTTCAAGGTTACCGTCAGAGATTCATACGAGCATGGGGAAAAGTGAACAAGGTTGACAGCAAGACTCTGGAGCCTAAGTACACTATTCCTATGGAAGCTTATCTCAGATGGGTGCGATCTCGTGCTCAGACTCTCATGATGCCATATCCTGCTATCCTGCCAGTTACCATGGAACTTGTTGCTGAAGGAGATACTTCTTATACTATCCTTCACCCAGACATGCCTACTGACATGGAAGATTTACAGAGATCCTGGATCCAGTTGAAGGAGCAAAGGGATACCTTCAAGGCTCATTACAAAGCAAGCCAAGAAAGAATCCTGGAACTAACAAAGAAACTTCACGAGGAGCGGAATCTCAACTCATACCTCAACACAAAGAGGAAACGTCCATGGGAGACTTAAAACCCCATCTCTTGTACTTTATTACACTTCATTTTTTGTAAAGCCCAAGAGGCAAAACAAATTTATTACTAATAAAGGTTTGCCTTCTTGGTTGTTTAAGCAAATTTAAATCCTGCGGTCCTTAAAAACATTGCATACGCATTTACATTCCATATCATTGCATCACAGGTTTCTTGTGTACAGGTTTCTCACCTTCTCGCTGTTTATTTCAGCAATGGCTCTTGAACAAACAGTTAAGGATCTCCAGGCTCAGAATGCACAGTTCCAAGAGCTGATCCTGAACTTGTCCAAGGGGCAGGATGAATTGAAGACACTGCTGGCTAAGAAGACTAAGAAGGCTAGATGGTCAGGGGGCCTGATCAACATGGGAAGAAGGTTCAGAGGTCCTGTCAAGACCAAAGAACCAGTTGAAGATTATGAGTCTGAAGAGTCTGAGAAAGAGGGAGGCAGTCTCCACAATACAATGGGGGACTCTGATTCTGAAGCTAACTACTATCATGAGCCAAATGAAGATAAGTTCAAGATGTTGGTGGATAGAATGGATGCTATGGAGTTGCAAAAGTCTTCTGGGCTGGATTTTGAAGACCTGAGTCTGATATCTGGGGTAGTCATACCCATTGGTTTCAAGGTTCCTACTTTCGTTGTTTATGATGGTGTCTCTTGTCCCAAGCTGCATCTGAGGTCTTATGTCCGGAGAATCCAACCCCATACTGCTGATAAAAAGTTGTGGATCCATTTCTTCCAAGAGAGATTATCTGGAGCTCAATTGGAATGGTACTATCAGTTGGAGAGTGTCAACATCCGTGGTTGGAATGATCTTGCTGAAGCCTTCTATAAGAAATATCAATACAATGCTGATTTAGCCCCTACTCGCATGCAGCTTCAGAGCATGTCTATGGGTGCTAAAGAGAGCTTCAAGGAGTATGCTCAGAAGTGGAGAGACTTGGTTGGAAGAGTACAACCCCCTTTAACTGACAGGGAGTTGGTTGATATGTTCATGTGTACATTGAATGGTCCATTTTACAGTCATCTCATTGGAAGCTCATCATCTGGCTTCACTGAGTTGATAATGACAGGAGAGCGCGTAGAAAGTGGAATAAGGAGTGGCAAGATCCAGGTGGGTGCTTCTTCATCAAGTACTGCAAAGAAGCCTCCCAGTGGGAAGAAAGAGTCAAATGCTGTTTATGGTCAACCTGATCGTAATAGAAGACATCAGTCTGTGAGTGCAGTTCATATCTCCAATCCAACTCCTACAACACCAGATCAGCCACAGGGAAATCAACAGAGGGCTAGAAGGCAATTCACTAAGATCAACATGTCCATGGCTCAAGCATTGCAACACTTGTTGAAGGCTGAACTTATCACTCTGAAAGATGCTCCTCAGAATCCTAATGTTACCTCTCCCAGGTATAATCCTAATGCACGATGTGCATATCATTCGAACTGTCAGGGACATGATACCAATAGTTGCTGGGTATTGAAGAACAAAATTCAAGATATGATTGAGGCTGGAGAGATTGAGTTTGACCCTCCGGGTACTCCAAATGTGATCACTGCTCCTATGCCAAATCATGAGAAGACTGTCAATGCCATTGATGAAGATTCACAAATTTCCTCAGTTGAAGATTTGACTACACCATTGTCTGTTATTAAGAAGAAGTTAGTACAAGCTGGGTTCTTTCCAGGTTGTCGTGAAGATTGTGTCTATTGTGCTTATAGACCGGATAGTTGCTGGAGGCTGAAGGACGGAATTCAACGCCTCATGAATAACTATACCATAGTGTTTGAAAGGACTCCACCTTCTGTGGAAAGTATGGTTGATCATATAACTAAGCATGCGAAGGTTGAAGAGGTGGATATGGTTGATAAAGTGCCGGTAAGGATTACTTCTAAGGGACCTGTCAAAATCACTCATAAGGGTCCAATTAAGATTACTGCTGAAGGCCCTGTGAAGATTGTTGCTGAGGCTAGAGTGGCTCCTATGTTCATTACCACTCCTGGTCCTATTCCGTATACTTCTGACAAAGTTGTGCCTTGGCATTATGGGTCTGATGTTTATATCCATGGTGTTAAGCAGGAACCCTTAGCTGACATGCCTGTTGATAATATTGCTGGATCTAGTAAGATCACACGAAGCGGAAGAGTTTTCTCTCCTCCAGTTACTTCTAAGAATGTAGTTACTCCAGCTGCTACCTCCACCACTGATGCTCGGGGCAAAGGTCCTGTTATTGAACCTATACCTACTGATGTGCCAGCTGCTGATGATCTCTCTAAGCAGATGGAAGAAGTATTGAAAATCATTCGCAAGAGTGATTATGACATTGTTGATCAATTGGGGCATACTCCCTCCAAGATTTCTATGTTGTCTTTGTTGTTATGTTCTGAGGCTCATGCCAAGGCCTTGATTAAGTTTCTGAAGACTGCTCATGTACCAAATGAGATTTCTGTTGACCAGTTCGAAAATTGTGTTGCACACTTGACCTATGATAATGGGTTAGGTTTCTCCGATGCTGATTTGACTCCGGCCAAGAGGGATCATAATAGGGCTCTACATATCTCCATTGAATGCAGGGGCACTACCCTTTCACATGTATTAATAGACAATGGTTCCTCTCTGAATGTGTTGCCCAAAGAAGTCCTGAATAAGCTTAGTCCTGAAAATGCTGTGTTGAAGCCCAGTAATATAGTGGTGAAGGCTTTTGATGGCTCGAGAAGAGTGGTGCATGGAGAAATTGATCTCCCAATCAAAGTTGGTTCTCAGGTTTTCAATGCTACCTTTTATGTCATGGATATTCGTCTGTCATATTCTTGTTTGCTTGGGCGTCCCTGGAACCATGGGGCAGGTGCTGTAACTTCCACTTTACATCAAAAGCTGAGGTATCCAGTAGAAGGGAAGGTTGTTACTGTCTACGGAGAGGAAGGATATGTTGTTAGCCATGTGAACACCTTTAAGTATCTTGAAGTGGAAGGTGAATACGTTGAAACTCCATGTCAGACATTTGAAGTGGTTCCTTGGATTGTTAATGATTATGAAGCTCCTCCTGTTGTCAAGAAAGTTCCTGTGGTTACCAGAGTTCCTCCAACAATGGCCTCCCTCAAAGATGCTAGAGCTGTGGTGGATGAAGGTGGTTGTACTATTTGGGGTCAGCTTCCTTACATTCCTTACAAGTCTGACAAGTTTGGTTTGGGTTTCACTGCAGAGTCCCAGAAGGCTGTTCGTCGTGCTCGTGCTGTTCGTATCACCAATCAGGGGGTTATGAAGGATCAGATCAATGTTGTGGGTGACTATGATGAAGACTACAACTTGGATGCTTGGATTTTTCCTACTGTGGGTGTTGGGCTCAACAATTGGAAAGCTGAAGATGTTATTCCTATCTCCTTTAGTCAGGAGTAAATACTATTACTGTGTTGTTGCTTTTTAAGTTTGTAATTTCTTGAACAATTAAACTCTTAAGCCTTGTGCCTTACCCGGGGCACAATGGTGTGCTTGTTACGGGCTGTCATTTCATTTGCATATTTCATTCAATAAAAATCATTGGACGTTTCGTTTTCGTAAATATTGTGTTCCTTGTCTTTCTTTTCTTTTATTTTTGTTTTATCAGCTATGTGTTCTTACACACACCCACATCACTAAAATGCAGATCCTCATCCACTCTGGATCCTGTTGATAACAGTTCTACTATTGCCAATTATAATTTCGAGAATCCGATCTATCAAACTGAAGACAGAAATGAGGACGATTGTGAAGTACCCGTAGAGCTTGCTAGGTTGTTACAACAAGAAGAGAAAGCTATACAGCCACATGAAGAGCCAGTCGAAGTTGTGAATTTGGGAACTGAAGAAAACAGGAAAGAGGTCAAGATAGGGGCTGAATTAGAGGATAGTGTCAAGAGCAGATTGATTCAGATACTACGTGACTATGTGGAGATCTTTGCCTGGTCCTACGAAGATATGCCAGGGTTGGATACAGACATTGTGGTTCACCATTTACCAGTGAAAGAAGATTGTCGTCCAAAGAAGCAGAAGGTTCGTCGCATGCGTCCTGAAATGTCAGAGAAGATTAAGGCAGAGGTAATGAAACAGTTTAATGCCGGGTTCTTGGCTGTGACTTCTTATCCTCAGTGAGTTGCAAATGTGGTGCCGGTACCTAAGAAAGATGGTAAGGTACGTATGTGTGTGGACTACAGGGATTTGAACAAGGCTAGCCCCAAAGATGACTTTCCGCTTCCTCATATTGATGTTCTGGTAGACAACACTGCTCAGCATAAGGTATTCTCTATTATGGATGGTTTTTCTGGTTACAATCAAATCAAGATGGCACCTGAAGATATGGAGAAGACTACATTTGTTACACAATGGGGCACCTTTTGCTATAAGGTGATGCCATTTGGTTTGAATAATGCAGGGGCAACGTATCAGCGTGCTATGGTGGCTTTGTTTCACGATATGATTCATCATGAGATAGAAGTGTATGTGGATGATATGATAGCCAGGTCCCAGAATGAAGAGCAACATCTTGATCATCTGCATAAGTTGTTTGAGAGGTTGAAGAAATACAAGTTGAGATTGAACCCAAACAAGTGTACTTTTGGAGTTAGATCTGGTAAGCTCCTGGGTTTCATTGTCAGTGGAAAAGGTATTGAAGTGGATCCTGCAAAAGTGAAAGTTATACGAGAGATGCCAGCTCCCCGCACTGAGAAGGAAGTTAGAGGTTTCTTGGGACGATTGAATTATATTGCAAGATTTATTTCCCAGTTAACAACTACCTGTGAGCCAATCTTCAAATTGTTGAAGAAAGATCAGGTAATGGAGTGGAATGATGAGTGTCAGACAACATTTGATGAAATCAAGAAATATCTGTTAGAACCTCCAATTTTGATGCCACCAGTTGATGGAAGACCCTTGATTATGTACTTAACAGTGTTAGATAACTCAATGGGGTGTGTGTTGGGGCAACATGACGAGTCTGGTCGAAAAGAGCAGGCAATATACTACCTTAGCAAAAAGTTTACCGACTGTGAAACAAGATATTCACTGCTCGAGAAAACTTGTTGCGCTTTGGCATGGGCTGCTCGCCGACTAAGACAGTATATGTTGACTCATACTACCTTATTGATTTCGAAGATGGATCCAATCAAGTACATATTCGAGAAACCTGCTCTCTCCGGAAGAATAGCAAGATGGCAAATGATCTTGACAGAATATGACATACAGTATACTACTCAGAAAGCCATTAAAGGAAGTGTTGTAGCTGATCATTTGGCTCATCAAGCAGTGGATGATTATCAGTCAATGAGTTTTGAGTTTCCTGATGAAGATATTATGATTATTACCAAAGAACATGGACAATATGACGGACCTGAAAAGGGATCCCGATGGACTATGGTTTTTGATGGTGCTTCCAATACACTTGGTAATGGTGTTGGTGTTGTGATCAGTTCCCCTGAAGGTTGTCATACCCCGATTACTGCCAGACTTTGTTTCTATTGTACTAACAATATGGCTGAGTATGAGGCATGTATCCTGGGTATCAAAGCTGCCATTGATATGAAGATTCAGTTCCTAGACGTGTATGGAGATTCAGCCCTGGTAGTAAGTCAGATTAAAGGAGATTGGGATACCAAACATGATAATCTCATTCCTTACAGAGAGCATGTTTTGTCTTTGATCCCATATTTCAAAGAGATTACCTTTGGACATATTCCACGAAGAGAAAATCAGTTGGCAGATGCACTAGCCACCATGGCATCCATGTTTGAAATCAGTTGGGATAATGAAGCTCCCAAGATTACTATTGATAGATTCGAGAAGCCTGCATACTGCAATGAGATTGGCACTGAAGGAGTAGAAGAGAAGCCTTGGTTCTATGAAGTGAAAAGATATCTTGAAGCTCAGGAGTTCCCTGGAGGGGCATCTGTCAAAGATAGGAAGTTTCTGAGAAGGTTTTCTGCTAAGTTCTTTTTGAGTAATGGGATTTTGTACAAGCGCATTCATGATTCAACTATGCTTCGATGTGTGGATAAGAAGGAAGCAACAGAGATTATGGAAGATATGCATGATGGTATTTTTGGCACTCATTCTAGTGGTCATACTATGGCAAAGAAGATATTGAGAGCACGTTACTATTGGTCTACCATGGAAGCTGATTGTTATTAACACTCCAGAACATGTCACAAGTATCAAATCTATGCTGATAAAGTACATATACCTCCATCACCATTGAATGTGTTGACTACTCCTTGGCCTTTTGCCATGTGGGGCATTGATATGATTGGTGAGATCAAGCCTACTGCTTCTAATGGGCATCGTTTCATCCTGGTTGCTATTGATTACTTCACGAAGTGGGTAGAGGCAGCTTCATTTGCATCTGTTACCAAGAATGTTGTGGCTCGATTTATTAAGAATAATCTCATATGTAGGTATGGTATCCCTGAAAGGATCATTACTGACAATGGCTCTAATCTGAACAACACTATGATTACTGATCTCTGCACGCAGTTCAAGATTAAGCATCACAACTCTTCTCCGTATCGCCCGAAGATGAATGGGGCAGTAGAAGCTGCTAATAAGAACATTAAGAAGATTGTACAAAAGATGACTATTACTTACAAGGATTGGCATGAGATGTTACCATTTGCTCTTCATGGTTATCGTACCACAATACGTACTTCAACAGGGGCAACTCCATTCTCCTTAGTCTATGGTATGGAAGCAGTTCTGCCCATTGAAGTTCAGATTCCCTCCTTAAGAATTATGAAGGATGCAGGCTTGGATGAAGATGAGTGGATTCAGACTCGATTTGATCAGATAAATTTGATTGATGAGAAGAGGCTAGCAGCAGTTTGTCATGGCCAGATGTACCAGAAACGAATGATCAAAGCTTTTAACAAGAAGGTTAAGCCAAAGGTATATCAGGCTGGTGACTTGGTAATCAAGCGTATCATATTACCACAAGGGGATCCTAGGGGCAAGTGGACTCCTACATATGAAGGGCCATTTGTGGTCAAAACAGTATTCTCAGGAGGTGCCATAATGCTTACTACTATGGATGGTGAAGACTTCCCACAGCCTGTAAACGCAGACATAGTTAAAAAATACTACGCATGAAAAGAGACCCGCTAGGTTGACTGGCCTAGGAAAAAATAAGGGCATCCCGGCAAACCAAAAGGGTTTGGGCAAAAATTAGGGATATATATATATAAAAAATGTACACCCGGCAAGTCGAAAACCTGAAAGGGCGGCTTGGGCAAAAAAGGGTATCCCGGTGGATTGAAAACCTGAAAGGGCAATCCAGGCAAAAGTTAGGGATTAAAGTGTATGACTATGTCTCGTTTGGATCACCCATGAAACTACGACCAGTTATGTTACTTACTCAAGCTCGAACAGATAAAGCTCAATCCAATTATTTCCGTCTCAACAGCAGAAGATGAGATACTTGAAGATAATGGCAATAGTAGAATTGAAACCCAATAGGATTATTTTCCACATAGCTGATTTTCTTTGTTTTGTAAAAAATTTTACGACGAATTCCTCTTACTAGGATTTCTGTCTCCTTGTACAAACCTACCTATGTATAGGTCACTTTTTGATATAAATAGAATTCCATCTTTGAATCCAGATTTACTTTTACCCTATTTACATAAGCGAAACGTCCATTGGTTGTGTTTGAATGTATGTATGCTTTTGAATATGATTGATGTTTACCAGAAATGCATAAATGCTTAATATGATTGATGTTTACCAGAAATGCATAGATGCTTAATATGATTGATGTTTACCAGAAATGCATGAAAATGCTGTAATAGTATTTACTAAGGACGAACGAGGGAAGGAATTCCACGAAGCTTCGCCGGTTCATCCTCACAAGACAGCTACAAGTCCCCCAGTAGGGCAAATCCATCTTCATAAGTACTTCGAGTCACATCTACCCTGGAATTTATATCCATCTCTTTTATCCTCATACGGATAGTAGGGAATTTATTTTTCCAATAGAATACTATCAAACGAAGACGGGAGGTTATGGATACCTTACTATCGAATGAAGACGGGAGGTTATATATACTATGTTATCAAACAAGACGGGAACAAGTTCCTCATATTCTCCAGCAACAAATCGGGATTTATTTTCCCTGGCCGACAGTTGTTATACGAAGATATCCAGACGCTCCAGGCTGCATGAAGCATACATACATCATTTACATCATAACATACATATGCGTAGATACATAATACATTACCTAAGTACATCATATTATACATACATGCATACATAATGCATAAACTAATGTTATTGTATAGAATGTTATAATCTTGTTTTTCAGGTTAATTCTCCAGTAGACAGACTTCATCAACAACTTGTGACTATTGGGCCGTTGTTTATCTTCCCAAAAGTCACCATTTCCTCAGGACGTTGTTTATCCTCCTGAAAGCATATCATTACCTTGGGCCGTTGTTTATCTTCCCAAAGGTTATATCATTTCCTCAGGACATTGTTTATCTGCCTGAAAGTTATCATCATACCTCAGGATGTTGTTTATCCTCCTGAAAGCATATCATTACCTTGGGCCGTTGTTTATCTTCCCAAAGGTTATATCATTTCCTCAGGACGTTGTTTATCCTCCTGAAAGCTATCATTCCCTCAGGACGTTGTTTATCCTCCTGAAAGCATATCATGACTATTGGGCCGTTGTTTATCCTCCCAAAAGTTATACTTATACCTCAGGACGTTGTTTATCCTCTTGAAAGCATATCTTGACCTTGGGCCGTTGTTTATCTTCCCAAAGGTTACAAAAGTTACACCTCAGGACGTTGTTTATCCTCCTGAAAGCATATCTTGACCTTGGGCCGTTGTTTATCTTCCCAAAGGTTACATCATTATACCTCAGGGCGTTGTTTATCCTCCTGAAAGCATATCATGACCTTGGGCCGTTGTTTATCCTCCCAAAGGTTACCTCATTATTATGGGACGTTGTTTATCTTCCCAGAAAATTATATCTTCATATCTTGGACTGCTTTATCCTCCAAGAGACATGTTTGAAAAACTTTTCTCCAAGTGGCATCTTTAAGCCCACTCAAGCATCTACAACAAGTCATCAGTATCACTTTATGCACCGGTGAGTGCAAATTTTTGGGCTTTTGTGTTCAATCCCCTTCAACCTTCCAGGTCACGACTGGCAAATATACCAATCTAACCCCTCAGGTTTCAGAAAATTGAACAGGGGCAGCTGTTGCACCCCAAAATTTGCCCTCACAATACAAGACTTTGTGTGCTTATGAGGTTCACAAGGTTCACAAGACCTTTTATGAAGTTCATGAAGTTTACAAGGCACTTTATGAGGTTCACAAGACCTTTCATGAAGTTCATGAAGTTTACAAGACACTTTATGAGGTTCACAAGATTCACAAGACATCTTATGAGGTTCACAAGGTTCACAAAGTTCACAATTGGTCAGAAGATGTGACAAATCCCTCAGGCAAGACATTATCCTAAGCAGTGCATCCAAAACTAGGGTTTTGACTTTAATCAGGCTAAATGGATTTTCAAGACTTCAAGTGAGCTTCATAATATCTTATATGTGTTTAAGAATCCCCATGACAAATTTCAGAACTTTTCTCAAAGGTTTGCTCAGTCAAATGATCAGATAAGTCAAAATCAGTCAAAGCAGTTAAAAAGTCAAACTGAGGTCAATTGTGGTCAAACCAAAGTCAAAATTCATGATTTTTTGCCAACATCAAGTATATGAAGTAAAATTCATCATTTGATCAAGGGTTGATCATGATTCATCAAGGAGATTTCAGATCATCAAGAATCAGGAGTTTCTAAATTAGGGTTTCCTCGGGAAAAGTCAACTGAATTTTGACCAGCCATAACTTTCACATGCTTCATCACATTTTTCCCATCCAAAGCTCATTTTGAAGGAAATTAAATTCTCTACAACTTTGTGTCTCACAAGACAAGCCCAAAAATGCTTCATTTGAAAGGTATGAGCTAAGACATTATAGGTCCTTTTGAAAGTCAACAAAAAGTCAACAACTTCAAAAGGGTATAACTGGAGAATGGTAAATGATATGGACATGAAACCAATGGGGTTGGTTAGAGGACTCTTCAAGATTTCCAAAATGTCCAAGAACACACTCATAGCATTAAAATTGAAGGATGTGTGCCCTTGCAAAGTTGGGAAATTTTGGGGAAATTTATGAAGCAAATGGAGGTTTAAAACCAAATTTTTCTAAATGGGTTTGCCATGTGATGGTCCAATCCATACAAATACATCATGCACGAAAATTATTTGATATTTTCATAATTTTATTTTATTTAATTTATTTATTATGATTTTTTATATTAAAAATCATTTTAAATTTAAATAAAATATCAAATGTGAAGATTTAAAATATTTTCTTATTCTAGAAAGTCATAAAGATGATTTAGATTGGATTGACTCACAATTGATGAAGATTGGCTTGAAATAGAAAGGTTGAATTCACAAATATTTGAAGTTTAAGTTCTAATCTTTTTCAATCAAAAAATTCATACAACAATCAAATCTTTTGACCTAATTCTATTGTACTATAAGTATACAACATAACCCAATGCACAAGACACGATTTTCTGGCCTCCAAGAGTAAGTTCATACATTCAAAAATCTCACCAAAATTCAAATTCGGATTCCCTCATTCAAGCCTTTTCAAGACAATTTGAAGGTTGCAATTTGTTCCTGGATGTTCATAGAATGATTTTGGATCACAAACAACATCTAAAACATCTCCATATGCATAAACCGATTCATCATGTTCATAATATTTTTGATTTTTCGATTCTACATATTGACTGGATTTTAATGAATTTTGATCATTGTTTCGTGTTTGTCTTAAGTTGTTGATTGATTCTGGATGGTTTGATTGGAGTTTCATTGCAGGTTTGAGAAATTGCCATGGCTAGGGTTTCGGCCAAGCAATTAGGGTTTTACCTTAGACCTAATATAAATCAATTCTAAGAATATAGAACAATCATGTGAACTCTGGGGATCATAACGCACCAACTAATTTTAAGAAATTTCACTGTTTTGATGGTCATCCAGTTTTCGTAGGTTTCTGGTTTTAAAAAATCGCAGGAAACTTCATAGCTAAATTCGTAGCTAAATTTGCAGGAATCCTGAGGAAGAAGATGAACTTTTCGCGCGTCTGAAAATTTGAAATGTTAACATAATATTTTTTGATTATGTTTTCATATTATTTCAGTTAAGGTTGCTTGGCCTGGTGGTGAGAGACATGCGTGTATGGCTTGAAGGCTTGTGTTCGAATCCTGGCTGTAGCAAATTTTTCATATTTTTCTATTTTAATTGTTAAACATAATATATAATGAATTGTTGTGAACATATTACCAGATGCGCCCTCCCGGCTGGAATGGTAAGTGTGTTTGTGCATTGCGTAAAGGTCCTGGGTTCGAATCCCCCCCAGGCCTTTTGTGTTATTTGCTTTTGTTTTTTCATGATTTTTCTAGGTCAAGCAACAAAACCAAATGGAGCATGTTTCTAACGCCAGCGCGCGCATGGCCCAGTGGTTGGAATGCTAGTCCTGAGTGTGGAAAGCTTAGGGACTGGGTTCAAATCCCAGCCCAAGCAGGTTTTGTTTCTTTTCATTTTTTATTTATTTTGTTTCTATTTTATTAATTCCTATTATATTTAAACAAATTTAAATAATAAAATAAATAGAATATTTATATTTTTATATTTATAATATAGAATTCAATTTCTTTTTTTAAAACCTTATGAGAAAAATTATTTATGTTTAGTATTGTAAAAGTTTGTATAATAATTTAATTAATCCTAATTTATTTTTAAAAAAAGCATATAAACCCTAAATATTTTTAAAAAAACCTAATTACTCTTCAAACCCTAATTTTCTTTTACCTAAAGTTTAATTCTATTACATTTTTTAATTTATTATTTATAAACCTTAATCATGTACATATTTTTTTAATTTGTTTATAATTTAAATCTTGTATATAAATATGCTTAAAATAATTAATATCCTCAATTTAATTTTGTTAATATAATAATATGATATGTATATATTTTATAACTTGTTTATAATTTAATTCTTGTATGTAAATAATTTTTTTTTAATATATGCTTAAAAATAATTCAAATTTGCTAATTTAATTTATTATCATAATATGTTTATAATTAACCTAATTTTTATAATTTGTAAATAATTTAAAAAAACTTTATGATAATTAGTATATAATTGTTTATTTTATTCTTAATCTCAAAATAATAATTGTTTATAAAAATTGAATTTTTAATTATTATGCTAATATTTTGTTTACATTATTAATTATGTTTATTTTTATATGATATTTATTTTATTATTACTAACCCCATTTATATATTGTGATTTATTATTATTATTATTATTATTATTTTTTTTTTTTTTTTTTTTTTTTTACTAACCCAATTATATTATTATTATTATGTTGCTTATTTATTTAATTTGTTAATTATTATTATTTTGTAATTGCCTCTTTTATGTAATATTGTAATAGTAATGTTGAATATTTATGCTATGGTTAGTAAAATAGGGAGTGTAAACATGTTTGTATGTAAAATTAATTTAGATCACTAATTCTCAAGATAAATATATGAACTTGTACACTCACACACGTAAGTCGATCTTTGATCGCCATCTCACTTTCTAGGGTTACCTCTCATGTTGCCTAAACAAAAGGTCAAGTAGGGTGTATAAGGCAATGTCCCTCATTTCACATCATCTAGTCCCTAAAAAGATAAAAAGATCAAGTCCCTTCGAACGTTGCCTTCGTAATGATCTTGTCCCTTTCGAATAAAGATGATAAGTCCCTTCGAATTGCTTATACACCCCACAGTTGCCTAATCACAATTGTCCCTTCACTTGTCCCTCATACATCCAAGGTAATGACTACCTATTCCTTAATAATAGGGATAGTCTTACCATTTAAAGGATTCAAGAACAGAAAAGACTTAAACTTAGGGTAGGTTCCTCTTAGATACTTGCTCACTCTTCAAAACATTTCAAACACTTTACACATTTTAAACAATTTTCAAAACAAAGGTTTTTTACGCATCCGTACATGGATCATTATGAAACTCTTAAGAAAATTTTTATTCACACACTTCACATTTCAAAAACATTTTAAAGTGAGCTAAGTAACTAAGAGCCCATGGATAACCATGGATGTAAAGGGTGTTAACACCTTCCCTTTACATAACCTACCCCCCGGACCCAAAAATCTTTTAAAAGGTCTTTCCTGTTCTTTTATGCCTTTCCTTTGGATAAAATAAAAGTCGGTGGCGACTCTTGCTATCCGCAACATAACTAAAGTCAGTTCTCCCACCGTGTTACACTACTACCGAGTGTAGGAGGAATGTTGTGAAGTGCTTCAATTGTGGAGAAGTGGGTAACATTAATACTAAGTGTACTAAGCCGAAGCAAGCTCAGGCTGGCGGAAAGGTGTTTGTATTAGCAGGGAAGGACACTACTAGTGCAGACCGTTTGATTAAAGGTACATGCTTTATTAATAGTACGCCTTTAGTTACTATTATTGATACGGGAGCGACTCATTCATTTATTTCTCTTGAGTGTGCTAAGCGTTTGGATTTGTTTACGTCTTCTTGGGGTGGTGAGATGGTTAGTGAGACTCCTGCTTCAGGGTCGGTAACTACTTCTTTGGTGTGTGTAAGTTATTCTTTGACCATGTATGGTAAAGATTTTGTTATGGATTTAGTTTGTTTGTCGTTGGAGGGTTTGGACGTAATCTTGGGTATGAACTGGTTGCAATTTAGTCGAGTTCATATAGATTGCTACCATAAGTTAGTAAGGTTTCCTTCTTTGGGTGATGATGAAGATGAAAGTTTCCTATCCACGAAAGAGTTGAAGAAACTTTTAGTGGACGAAGCTCAATTGTTTGGTTTGTTTGCATCATTGTCAGTGGAGAGTGAAGTGGGGCTCAATGTGTTTCCATTGGTGTGTGATTTTCCAGAAGTGTTTCCGGAGGATATTAAGGATGTACCACCGGAAAGAGAAGTTGAGTTTTCTTTTGATCTAGTTCCGGGTACTAGACTGATTTTGATGGCACCGTATCGTATGTCAACTTCAGAGTTGGTAGAGTTGAAGAAGCAATTGAATGACTTGTTGGACAAGGGATTTGTTAGGTCGAGTGTTTCTCCTTGGGGTGCTCCGATATTATTGGTAAAGAAGAAGGATGGAAGTATGCGGTTATGCATTAATTATCGATAGTAGAACAAGGTGACAATTAAGAATAAGTATACTCTTCTGAGGATCGATGATTTGATGGACCAATTAGTTGGTGCGTGTGTTTTTAGTAAGATTGATTTGAGATCAGGATATCACCAGATTCGTGTGAAAGAGGAGGATATTCAAAAGACGGCTTTTAGGACACGGTATGGTCATTACGAGTATTTCGTGATGCCATTCAGAGTTTCTAATGCGCCGGGTGTGTTTATGGAATACATGAATCGTATTTTTCACGAGCAGTTGGATCGTTTTGTAGTTGTGTTCATCAACGACATTTTGATTTATTCTAAGTCTCAAGAAGAGCATGAAGAGCATTTAAGAATTGTGTTACAGATTTTGAAAGAGAATCAATTGTATGCTAAGTTGTCAAAGTGTGAGTTTTGGTTGTCGAAAGTAAGTTTTCTTGGGCATGTTGTTTCCGATGGTGGTATTAGTGTTGATCCATCCAAGATTGATGCGGTAATGCAATGGGAAGTTCCTAAATCAGTTACGGAGATTCGAAGCTTTTTGGGCTTGGCGGGTTATTATCGGAGGTTTATTGAAGGGTTTTCAAAGTTGGCACTTCCGTTAACGCAGTTGACTTGTAAGGTAAAGGCTTTCATTTGGGATATTCATTGTGAAAAGAGTTTCATGGAAATTAAGAGAAGGTTAACAACGGCTCCGATCTTGATTTTTCCAAATCCGACGAAACCATTTGTGGTGTTTTGTGATGCTTCATTGTTTGGGTTAGGTGGTGTTTTGATGCAAGATGGAAAAGTTGTGGCTTATGCTTCAAGAAAATTAAGAGTGCATGAAAAGAATTATCCTACGCATGATTTGGAATTAGCGGCCGTGGTGTTTGTTTTGAAAATTTGGAGGCATTATCTTTATGGTGCAAGATTTGAAGTTTTTAGTGATCACAAGAGTTTGAAATATTTATTTGATCAAAAGGAATTGAACATGATACAAAGGAGGTGGTTAGAGCTTTAGAAGGATTATGATTTTGGTTTGAATTACCATCCGGGTAAGGCGAATGTTGTAGCCGATGCTTTAAGTCGTAAGTTGTTACATATGTCCGCATTGATGATAAGAGAATGAGAACTTTTGGAGGATTTTAGAGACTTGAGTTTGGTTTGTGAGATGACGCCGAGAAGTGTAAGACTTGGTATGCTACATGTTACGAATGATTTTCTTGCAACCGTGTGTGAAAAGCAAAAGTTGGATTTGAAGTTTGTTGATTTGATGATAAATGAGAATGAGGATTTCAAGGTTGATAATTTTGGAGTTTTGAGATTTTGTGGTCGTATTTGTATTCCCGATGATGTGGAGTTGAAAAAGATGATTTTGGAAGAAGGACGCCGAAGTAATTTAAGTATTCATCCGGGAGCGAATAAGATGTATCAAGATTTGAAGAAGATCTTTTGGTGGTCCGGATTGAAGAGAGATGTAGCTCATTTTGTATATGCGTGTTTGACTTGTCAGAAGTCTAAGGTGGAACATTATAAGCCTAGTGGTTTGATGCAACCGTTGGATATTCCGGAATGGAAATGGGATAGTATATCGATGGATTTTGTTACGGGATTACCAATACGCAAAGAGGTCATAATGCTATTTGGATAATTGTGGATACGCTTACTAAATCAGCTCACTTTATTCCGATTGATATTAGTTATTCTTTGGAGAAGTTAGCCGAGATTTATGTTTCTGTGGTTGTGAAGTTACATGGAGTTCCTAAGAGTATTGTATCGGATAGAGATCCTAGATTTACATCGAGGTTTTGGGAAAGTTTTCAAAAGGCTTTGGGTTCTAAGCTAAGATTGATTTCGGCTTACCATCCGCAAACGGACGGTCAAACCGAGAGGACAATTCAATCGTTGGAGGATTTGTTGCGTGCTTGTGTGCTAGAACAAGGTGGTGTTTGGGATAGTTATTTAGCGTTGATTGAGTTCACCTACAATAACAGTTTTCATTCGAGTATTGGTATGGCACCATTTGAGGCTTTGTATGGTCGGAGATGTCACACACCTTTGTGGTGGCATGAAACCGGAGAGAGAACGGTAGTTGGACTGGAGATGGTACAACAAACGACGAAAAAGGTGAAGTTTATTCGGGAAAAGATGAGAGCTTCTCAAAGTAGGCAGAAGAGTTATTATGACAAGAGAAGGAAAGATCTTGAGTTTCAGGAAGGCGACCATGTGTTTTTGAGAGTTACACCGGTTACGGGTGTGGGTCGTGCTTTGAAGTCGAAGAAGTTGACTTCTCATTTTATCGGGTCGTATCAGATTACTGCACGAGTTGGTGTTGTGGCTTACCGTGTAGCGTTGCCTCCGAACCTTTCGAATTTGCATGATGTGTTCCATGTTTCGCAACTTCGGAAGTATGTTCTGGATCCGTCACATGTTATTCCTATGGACGAGGTTGAAGTAAGAGATAACCTTACGGTGGAAGCTTTGTCGGTTAAGATTTTGGATCGTGAAATCAAGAAGCTAAGAGGCAAGGATATTACGATTGTGAAAGTAGCGTGGGGAGGCGCTGCGGAAGGCAATATGACTTGGGAACTAAAGAGTGGGATGCGCGAGTCATATCCAGAGTTGTTTGAATCATGTAATATTTTTTAGGACGAAAATTTCTAAAGTGGGGGAGATTTGTAACACCCCGATTCGATATTTCCCAATTTTTGTTGAGTCTTTTATTTTATTTGAGTGATAATTGTCTTATTTGTGAAATTGACATGATAATAGGATATGTTGATGTGTTAATGTGATATGTTGTTATGATATGTGATTTTACCATTTTATGAATTTTCGGGTAAAATTAGATTGGAGGGTATTTTAGACATTTGTTAATTAATGATAAGTTAGAAATTGTGTAGAATTATTATTTTGTGAGAAAATGATATTTGGTAGAAAAAAGAAGAAAATGAGTTAAGTGTAGAAATAGTTAGTAAGAGAGAAAAATAGAAAGATAGAAAGAAAAAGATATAAGAGTGGAAAGAATAGAAAGAAAGAGAGATAGAAAGAAAAAGAGGAGAAAGAAAAGGAAGAGAAGAGAAAATAAGAGAAAAAAGAGAAAAGTTGGAAATTCATCAAGATTGCTCCCAGGAATCGAAACATTCGGGGGTGATAAACATTGTTATCTTAATCTTGTATGTGATTATGTATGTATGAGAATGATTGGGTTTTTGTTTTGGTGAAGTTTAGAGAGAATGAAATGTTAGGGTTTTGATGAAATTGTGAGAAATTAGTAGATTAATTGGTTAGAAGTTGTTATAATCAAAGTATAATGTTAAATGTATGTTATTGATCATGTTATGGAAGTTTCCTTGAGTTTTGGGAGTATTAGGGTTGACTGTTACGCAACTGAGTTGCTGCAGAATCGTACTCGTCGCTCAACGAGCTTTCCAGAGATTTTCTCGCTTAGTAAGCGAGAAGGGCGCTCAGCGGGCCTGGAGGTTTTTGAGAAGTTTGTGTTTTAATTCGTAACTTTAGTTTCGGCTATCCATTTTAGGCGTTCTTTATATTGATTCGATGCTAAAAACATGTAGAAAATAATGATGCTAAGATATGTAATTTTTAGCCAACTTTCACCCGACTTTTCCGATAAAACGTAAATAAGTTAATTATGGAAATGTGAGTTTGATGTGATGTTGTGGCCGTTTGGAAAATGAATACATTGCTTGAATTGAATGCAAATGTATGCTAATTGAATGAGATGAATGCATGATTATATTGTGAATAATGTATGCATTTTCAAGAATGTTGTGTGTCATTTTGCATGTGAAGCATAATGTATGCATTCTTGTGTTGCGGGATTCTTTGTGAATCCGTTGTAGCATCGTGTGCTCATGTGGAGTGTGAGCGATGACTACAACACGATCGTGTGCCCATGTGGGGTGTGAGCGATTAGATTGTGTGTCGTGTGGGGTGTGAGCAATCCATAAACATTGTGTGCCCGTGTGGGGTGTGAGCAATGGGTGGTTTATTCACATTGATTGTGTACCCGTGTGGGGTGTGAGCGATCGGATTGTGTGCCCGTGTGAGGTATGAGAAATCCATAAACATTGTGTGCCCATGTGGGGTGTGAGCAATGGGTGAACATCGTATGCCCGACGGGGAGTTACTTTAACGAGCGATGGTTCCAAGTAGTTCCTGAGTGAACTTGATGATGATTGAGTCGGTACCGCATTGCATTTGCATAGAGTCGTGAGTCGGTCTCTATGATTTGCATTTATCATCTGAATTGTGAATTGGTGAAATAAACATGAATATATATATATATATATATATATATATATATATATATATATATATATATATATATATATATATATATTTATATGGAGATGAAAATATGTATTGATGAAAACATACTTGAGTATATATATATATATATATATATATATATATATATATATATATATATATATATATATATATATATATGTGTGTGTGTGTGTGTGTGTGTGTGTGTGTGTGTTTATATACATTGTAGTGTATATGTGTGAATAAATATGAATGACGTATGTTTATGTGATGTGAATGAAGTTTTGAAAGTATGCATGATAAGTATGCTTGAGATTATGTATGTTGGAGATGATTTGTGGTGAGAACATGTTTTATGTGTATATTATATGTTGAGATATATAATTATATGCAATATTATTATGATAATGTTTCTCACCCTTCTGTTGTTTTATGATGCTCTATGAGGCATTGCAGAGTAGGTTGCTGGAGGTCTTTTTGGTGAAGCGTGTCTTCATTTCTTTTGGTCGGTTGGCTCTGATATGTAGCACTAGGTAGCTAAGGTCGACTTGATGCCTTTTGTGATACATTTGTACATGTATTTTGGTGATGAATGTTTTATGTAAACATGAAATATTTGGTGAATCAAACTTGATGGTATATATGAATATATATATGTTTGATGTTGTTGTTATTTAGTTTCCACTGTTATTTGAATCTTTTGAGTACGGGAGTAAGAATGAAATCCTTCTATTGCAAGTTATCTCGTTGTTGCATATCTTTGAATGAGCAGATGTTGTATATTTTAATTTCACTGTTGATGTGACATGCCTCTTTTATATCATGTTTCAAATATACTCTGATGCAATTTTGATTATGTGCCTAAATGATTTAATTGATTATTTGGGGTATAGAAAGGGGGTGGTACAGGAACTAACATTGACAAAAACATTATCAACTTTATGAAAACATTATTATATATAATGAGTCACTCAAAAAGGAGGAGAAAAAGATTATAGTTATTATAAAGTTAATTATTGTACCTAGTGAATTTTTCACTATCACTAGTTGCTCAATATCTGAAAACCTATGATTCTCTTCTTTTTAACTGTTCAACATCAAATTTAAAAGCTTCAGGATTCATATTCTTCATGCTTTCCGAAGCCATCCTCGTCAAATCTGAATTTTACATAACCTACATTTCCACAACAACAACAACAACAATTAACTCTCCATATTACATTAATATAAATACTAAGATTTAACAAGGAAAAACTATGCATATATAAATTTGAATATCTCATACATTCAAATTCAAATCTCCAAATCAAAATAACAAAAAGTATTGAATATGGAATCAACATGAAAGGGTTAAATTACAAATAAATATGCAAAATCAGAAAGAAAAAAAAATCTGGAAACCTGTTGTTGGATCCGAGTCATATCAACTTGTGATATGCGTCTAAATTTGGTGCATATTCTAGTTAAAAATGGTTCACAGGAGAGGAATTCGATTTGTAGTGAGATAAAACATGAGATGAGAAGTTTGTTTATCCTTTTGATTCTTTGAGATGTTAGGGAAAGTGAAGAGAAAGAGACACGAATTGATAAAGGTGCCTTTTCAAGAAATAAGGTGGCCTTTCAATATTTAATGTAGTGAGAAGCGTGAAAGAAATTGGGGTTAAAATTCAAAGTGACTATACATCTTCTTTTTGATTTTTGTAGGTTGAATGAAATAGTCTTTAATGAGTTATTATTCAAAGCATTCAACCGATGTCAATGTTTTATTATACCTAGAAAATATAGGTGAAAAATTGGCAATGAATAGAGTATACTAAACATAGTTTGCCGCGCAAAATATTTATTATAGCATGATATTGTATATATTGTATTGTATTGTATATTACTATTATTATATTCAATTATTATTATTATTATTATTATTATTATTATTATTATTATTATTATTATTCAATTTATGATATAATTAGCATTGTAAAAAAAAAGGGATGTATGACATCTCAACAAAATTAAATGCGGGAGGCTAACAATGAAGTAAAAATGTAATTAGTCTTAATTAACCTTTTAGTCAAGTTTAATTAGTGTTTAGGAAGAAGGGTATAATAGTTAATCAAGAAAGTCTTTTTTTTAATAGTTAGATTATAGATATGAACTAATTCATTGCAATAGAAAATCGAAAGACAAACATGAATAAAGATAAGAAAATGAATAACAAACACGATTTTTAGATTTGAGAAAATAAAGAACAAAGATAAATGAATTTTAGGATTTCAATTAATGACGAACCCTATTTTGTTTCTATTGAATTCAATTTTGTTTTTGCTTAAATATAATAATTTGTACTATTAATATAATAAATAATAATATTAAATTAAATGAATATTCTATAAACCCCCTATGATCTTTTTTTTATAAGAGGACCTTTACTTTTTAGATTTATTAAAATACTAATATTTTTGAATAATATATAAACCAAATATATTAAATATTTAATAAATTTAAAAATTGAACTTTTTCTTTATAAAAAGGATGCTCATGATATTATTTAAATTCTATCATATAATTAATTGTTCACTTCAATCACATCACAATAAAAAAATACACTTAAATAGAGTGCAGACTAAAATCCTAAGATTACTAAAATAAAAAAAATTATTTTATAAAATAAGTGTAGAAAATAAAAAATAAAAATAAAAAATAAAAAAGAAATTTAATTGATATATCAAAAATATAAAACAGTTTTATATTATCAATTAATCGTGATCGTTAGATTTTAATTATAATTTAATTTTGATTTTAATTATTTAAAAAATAATATTTATAATTATAGAATTTGTATAAAAAAATTATATTTAAGTAACACAATAAAATATCGGAGAAAAATTATTTAAAAGAGATATAAAAATTTCGGGAGAGATTAATAAAAACAATTGTGCCAAGAATACAATTCCCGTTTTTCCGTTACCGGAGTTGAACGCCGCGCAAATTCGCCGTCGGATGCAGTGTCACTCCACCCATTTCTTTATTCTCCAAAAACTCCAAAACCTAAAACCCATCTCTCTCTCCTTTTCCGCTTCATCCACGGTAATCACTTTTTCTTCTTTCCCCCATTAGTCCATTCCTTCATTTAGGGTTTTGTTACTGTTTTTCTCATACCTAATCCAATCCTTGTCATTTTCTTCATATTTGTCTCTCTATGATTCAATTTTGTTATTGATATTATTTTTTTCTATGTAGTTTTTGAACAATCAATAGAAATTTTAGACTAGCATTCTCCAGCCATGATTATTTTATTTGTTTGCAAGTTCAGATATAGATATAGATATAGATATAGTTCGAGTTCGATTCCACCGGCTCGGAGTTTAGGTATCTTAGTTTCATTTTTTAGTACTAGTTCGTTGTCTCCAATTGTTAAACCTATCAATTGGAACACTACCCATAGTTTTGTTAGGGGAAACCCTCTCCTTTCTCTTGTGGAGAGATGCAAGTCCCTTGTCCAGTTGAAACAAATCCAGGCTCATATGGTATTGACGGGTTTGATTGATGATGGTTTTGCTGCGAGTCGTCTTGTCGCGTTCTGTGCTTTATCTGAGTCGCAGGACCTTGATTATTGCACTAAGATATTGTATCGGGTCAAAGGCTATAATGTGTTTTCTTGGAATGCGACGATTAGGGGTTTTGTGGAGAGTGGAGATGTTGAAGGAGGTTTTATGTTGTATAGAAGAATGTTGCAAGGTGGTATGTTGAAGCCGGATAATCATACTTACCCGTTGTTGCTTAAAGCTTGTTGTTGTCGTCAGTCTTTAAATTATGTCGGTCTTGGTATACTTGGGCATGTTTTGAAGTTTGGGTTTGAATGTGATATATTTGTTCACAATGCGTCGATCACTATGTTACTTTCGTCTGGAGAGTTGAGTGTGGCGTATGATGTGTTTAATAAATGTCATGTGAGAGACTTGGTAACTTGGAATTCCATGATTACTGGATGTGTTAAAAGAGGATTGGTAAATGAGGCTATAAAAATCTATCGGGAAATGGAGGCATGGAGAGTGAAACCAGATGAGATTACAATGATAGGGATGATTTCTTCTTGTTCTCAGTTGCAGGATTTGAATCTTGGCAGAGAGTTTCATTGTTACATCGAAGAACACAATCTCAAATTGACAATTCCACTAACTAATGCACTTATGGACATGTATGTGAAGTGCGGGGAATTATCGGTTGCGCAAGCTTTATTTGATAACATGCCACAAAAGACCCTTGTTTCATGGACTACAATGGTTTTGGGATATGCCAGATTCGGTTTTCTAGATGTTGCTCGTGAGATTTTATATAAAATTCCAGAAAAGAGTGTTGTGCCGTGGAATGCCATCATCAGTGGCTGTGTCCAGGCTAAGCATAGTAAAGAGGCATTGGCTTTATTCCATGAAATGCAAATTAGTATGGTAGAACCCGATAAAGTGACCATGGTTAACTGCCTATCTGCATGCTCACAACTAGGAGCACTTGATGTTGGAATATGGATTCACCGTTATATTGAAAGACATAATCTTTCTCTAGACGTTGCCTTAGGAACTGCACTAGTTGACATGTATGCCAAATGTGGAAATATTGTAAGGGCGCTCCAGGTTTTCGAAGAGATTCCTCAAAGAAATTGTTTGACCTGGACAGCCATCATTTGTGGTTTAGCACTTCATGGGAATGCCCAGGTTGCTATATCCTATTTCTCGAAAATGATTAATATTGGAATAATACCCGACGAGATCACCTTTCTTGGTGTGTTATCAGCTTGTTGTCATGGAGGTTTAGTTGAAGAAGGCCGCAAATACTTTTCTGAAATGAGCTATAAATTCGATGTATCCCCTAAGCTTAAACACTACTCATGCATGGTGGACCTTTTAGGAAGAGCTGGTCATTTGGAGGAAGCAGAAAAACTCGTTCAAAATATGCCAATGCCAGCAGATGCTGCTGTCTTGGGTGCTCTATTCTTTGCTTGCCGTGTTCATGGAAATGTTCAAATTGGAGAGAGGACGGCCCTTAAGCTTCTTGAGATTGATCCTCATGATAGTGGAAACTATGTTTTGCTCGCTAGCATGTACAGCGAGGCAAAAATGTGGAAGGAGGCAAGGAGCACAAGGATAATAATGAAGGAGAGAGGAGTAGAGAAGACTCCAGGTTGCAGCTCAGTTGAGATCAATGGCATTGTTCATGAATTTGTGGTGAGGGATACATCACATCCACAGTCTGAACGGATTTATGAATGTCTGGTTTCGCTGACAAAGCAACTGGAACTTCTCGAATTTACATGATTTTCCGGCTTATGGAGATAGTCTCCTTTCCTAAACTTGTCAGAATGTTTGCTATGTCTCTGCTCATTTAATTTTAATTTTTTCCTGGACATCCTGGAGCTAGTTTTCTTATTCTATTGATGAGGTATCTGCCTTAGAAAATGTCTGAAAATAAAATGAAGCTCTGTCTCCAATTTTTCATCCTTTCAATCTTCTTTTGTCATTTTATACACGGCTCTTTATAATTTTTCAGTACAGAAAAATGTATATTGATTATTAGTTATTGTATTTGTGGCCATCCTTAATATTTTCCTGCTTACTATTGTCAATTCTTTTACCCTACTTATGGCTAGATTCAGACTTGCAAATATGCTGTAAAGCTTTAACACAGTCAATAACTGATATAACATATATACTTCAATAAGCTGAAGTTTGGAATCCTATGGTAAATGACTTTATAACACTGTTCATGAATAGAACATGTCAACTTCAAAAGATTTGAACATACATAGATAGAACTCTCTGGTATATTTCTGATATGAATTTTGACCGCTTTTGCATTTCAAATAGTTTATTTTTTCCAATATATAGTATACAAAGGCCAAAAGAAAAATTATTTAAACCATTTCGAGATTTCATATTGTTTATACTTGTTTCTCCCTGTTGATCAGCTATAGGATTTCAGTTTCTTTTCATTGATTCTTATGTATTTATTTACTTAATGCTATATACTTCTTGTCTGTCATGTTAACAAATCTGCAATCTTGGGTTCAGGACATTAGAGCTGGGAGGAACCTGACATTATGAATGTTGTCTGGACATTGACCAGAGCAAACCATTATTGGAATTGATAAAAAGTAGTTATTTGGATATCACAAAGAAATTAAACAACGACAACAATGGTAAGGCGGCAAAAGTCTTTGATTGCTGCTACTTACTCGGTCCCTTTTTTACCTTTGAGTGAATTGAGCCATTTAAAATTACTAACACCTGTTTTTTTTTTTTCCCAATAACAGGCTTCTCACAAAACTGCCCAAATTCGCCTTGTTAGTTCACATGACGAGGTTTATGAACCATGTGATGACTCTTTTGCACTGGTTGATGCTCTTCTAGCCGATCGCACTAACCTATTGGAGCATCATCCAACATTGTGTATGGAAATAGGCTGTGGAAGTGGATATGTTCTTACTTCCCTGGCTCTTATTCTTGGGCAAGAAGGCAATGGCGTAAATTACATAGCAACTGATATCAACCCTCATGCAGTGACGGTGACGCGCGAGACAATGGAAGCACACGGAGTTGATGCAGAACTGATAATAACCGATATTGCATCGGGACTTGAGAACCGACTAGCAGGTTTGGTTGATGTAATGGTTGTGAACCCTCCTTATGTGCCTACACCTGAAGACGAAGTCGGGTCTGAAGGGATTACCTCATCTTGGGCTGGTGGTGAGAACGGAAGGAGCGTGATTGATAGAATTTTGCCTGTTGCAGACAATCTTTTGTCGAAAAAAGGATGGTTGTATATGGTTACTCTTACAGCAAATAATCCTTCTGAGATTTGCGGTGAAATGAGAAAGAAAGGATATGCTTCTAAGATTGTTGTTCAAAGATCAACAGAGGAAGAAAGTCTCCATATCATCAAGTTCTGGAAGGATTTAGATGATGAAATAGAAGAAATAAATGACCAATCATCTACTGGGTTCATGGGATCTTTGCTTGCACAAATTCCTCTACTTTCATTATGGAGAAGCAACAATAGTGACAACATGTGTTGAATCAGAAAGTAAAATTGATTGCCAATGTTTTTGGGATTTGTTTTATTTTGTCTTGGTAACTAACTGTGCTTTGCATTGCCCTGGGCTTAAAGAATGCTTATAAATTCAACCGCCAATGTTTACCTCATTGTAGGGGTTATTCATCTTTTGACTTCATTGATCTCTATTAGAAACCAAATTTTTAATAAACCCCTTTGGGATCTGGTAGGCCAAAATAGTTTTAAAAAGCCAACTTTTAACATAAAGTTATTACTATATGAATCAAAAGTGTGTTGTAAATTAATTATGTTGATAAATACTATTAATAAATTTATTTGTATAAGACATAATTTAATAGCGAGGACAAGTCAATTGGAATTGAAAGGCCTATTTAAAGATTTAAAACAAATAAAGGAAAAATAGTTAAACATATTTAGTAGCTGTTACAAATGCAAAGTACTTTTTTACCTACACAACTTGATCTTAAAGACAATTTAGTGTATTTTTTATTTAATTTTTGGAAAAGGCAAAATTAATTGTAAGTTTAAAATTGATTATGGAATGATTTTAAGGTGTTTGATTTTTCTAAAATAGAATTGATTATGCCATAGTTTTATTTGAAGTAAAAATTTGTAGTTTTTGAGTTAGAAATTTATGGGTTAATAGGTATTTATCTCATGGTATTTAGGTGTCTTCGAGTTTTTCTCTTGTATTTTTATTTTTATTTTTAAAAATACAACCTTGCCACATGAAGATTTCCTTGATTTAAATCTTTTACTGAATCTAAAAATTTATTGTCATATGTAGGGGTGTTCGCGGGTTGAGTTGAGTCTAATTTGATTAGATTTAATATCCGACCCGATTAATATTTTTTGGATTGAGTTGAGTGTTCAATATGTACTTTTAAGACTAAACCTGAATCAAATCAATCCACTCATCAATGGGTTGGGTTCGTGGGTCATCCACTAAACATAATTTTTAAATTCTAAATAAAAAATATCAATTTAATTAACATATTTATATTACAAAAACATTACAAAAAAATCACAAAAAAATCATAAGCTTTTAGTATTCAATTTGAATAAAATTTATTGGTTAATACCTAAAAACTCTTTTATGATTCATATAAAGTTAGAAAAATATATAAATTGTGTAAAGTATAATTTTAAAAGTAAGATATATCTCTCTTTGAATAAATAAAATTGATCTCTCAAATTTGATTTAGACTTATGTTTTTACAATTAATAAAAACTATAATTATATTTAAAAATATATATATTCTAAGAATTATGTTAGATAATTTATAAATAAAATAAAATAAAAATAGTGTAACATATCAATGGGTTGAGTTCGCGGGTTCGTGGATTTAAAATTTTAAACTCGTTATCCGAACCAAATACCAATGAGTTTGAATGGATTGGTTCGGGTTGGACACGTACATAATTAGGTTGGGTAAAAATAAGGGTTAGGTTGGGTTGGGTGAATGAGTTTGCGGGTTGGCCCGTACCCATGATCACCCCTAGTCATATGTACCAAATTTTTGACACATCACATGACCACTCATAATTGGGAATTTTACCCTTGCTTTTCGTTCTTCACATTTGTCCTAAATTAGAAACATCGTTGAAGTGTTGAAGAGCTTGCAATGAAAACGACATTGAAGAGGTAACAATAGGGTTCGTGTTTTAGAAATGAAGCTTTATTCCTAGGTAAATTTTCTCGGTCAAGTTTCTCACTTCTGTAGTTGATTATGTTCAATGTGGTTTTCCATCACGGTGGAGAGTTCATTAGGGAGAAAACAATGTTTTACAAAGGTGGGGTTCAAAGCACTATCCATGAACAAAATATTGAAAAATAGGGTTTATCGGAGGTGATGTTAAGGGCCAAATTGGAGTTATATTTCATATCATTTGATTGCACTTTACAATGCTTTTCTGTTTAAATCGGTTGCTTAACCACCACTTTTAGTGTAAATATATAATTTACCGCTTTCGCTTTCCGTTTCTCGTATTATGATGTTTTCTTGTTTTTGTAGGATTTTTGTGCTTATATGGATGTCTAAAGCCCATTGGTGACGAAGGAGAGTTGAAAAGATCAAGAGCATGGAGTTTGGAAAGTGCTAGCTCGCTAAGCGTCCTCCAAGCGCGCTCTCAACGCACTCAAGGAAGTAGCTTCTGGTATTTGGGTGCTTGGAGCCCGGTGCGAGCTCGCTAAGCGTGCTAGTACTTTAAACCACCTTTGGGTTGATGGTGTTAAGCGCGCTCTGCAGCCGTTTAGCGCCCTGCCTGTTAGAGGCATATTTTTGCCACTTTTATAAATATCTCCTTTGAGATATTTTTAGGGCACACTTGTATTTTTCACATATTTTTCATTTTAGATAAGATCTTTAGAGTTTGAAGAGAGATTTTTCTTGAAGCATCAAGGATCAAAGTTTTACCGCATCAACTCTCGATTCTTCGACTTTTGATGCTCGCATAACTTCTTTCATTTCTTACAACACAAGTTACCATGTAAATGGTTGACTAAGTTCTCTCTTGTGTCAAAATTAGAGGTAGTTAATCTTTCTATTATGTATTTCTTTTGATCTATTGTATGTGAACAAGGTTATGTTTAATATATGATGAAATAATTCGTGTTTCTTGGAACTGTATGGTTTGGTTTGATTTAGAAATAGGATTTCTAAACCTTGATCTATTTGCTTCATCTATTAACGAACAAGTGCCGGAAATGGATTTGTGAATAAATATTCACTTTGTATTAAACTTCACGATTATTGTATTGATTGGTAATGCGCGAGAGCGATTGTCGTATCAGTATAATAACTCTCACGATCAGAACCAAAAGGATATGTATTGAGAGGGTACATGATTATATTAATTGTAACCGCATTCATATACTCGATTGATTGAATATATTTAAAAAGGATTAACAAACCCTAATCTTGGCATATCTTTTATAAAAATAAAAAAACTCTTTTATTTACAAGCATTGCTACCAAAACAAGTGACAACCACATGATACAAAACAAAAAAACTTTGAAATCGTTCGCTTATAACCTTTGAACTATTGAACGACAAGATATCTTTACAATCCATGTGGAGACGATAACAAAAAACCCCACTTTAATACTCTTCCAATAGGTGATGAATATTGTTTTTAACTGGGGTTATGAAAGAAACAAGTTTAGGGTATGGAGCAAACATGAAGGTATAAGTGACTATTATTTTGAAGTTAACAATGACCATCGTGCTATTGATGTTGCTACTTAAGTTGTTGGAAACTCCATTGAACGTCATTTATATGTTGAATACAATGTGAAGGATATCATGGTCAAAGTGGTTAAGCCTCAATGCATTGATGTTATTGTTAGGAATGAATCAAGTGATGAAGATGCAGATGAAAGTGATGATGATGCAATGCATGTTAGGTTTGATGGAAGTGAGGAGGATAGAACAACTGAATTGAATGATGGATTTGAAGTTGTTAAAGTCGACCAGCCCAAAGAAGGTTCAAATAGAGTTTTCATAAATGGAACAACATTTATTCTAAGTGTGGTGTATTAATGAATAACATTTCAGAATCATGCAATGACACAATATTGGTTGCAAGGAATAAACCTATTCTAACCACGTGTGAATATATTATAAGCTACCTAATGAATAAGATGTCAAACTCTACAAAAATCTAAACAAATAGGAACATAGGATTATGCCAATACCTAGGAAAAGGCTAGATAAATAGGTTTATACAAGTGGTTAATGGATTCCAACATGGTCTACGAATGATGAATGAGAGGTAAAACATGTCTATAACACTCAATAATTTGTTGGTGATCTAGGCAAGAGAACTTGTACACGTAGGTTTTAGGATTTGGTGGGTATTTCTTGCAGACATGCTTGTGCAACATTATCTTATAGAAAAAAATAGAGGACTTTGTGGATAAATGTTATTCAAGGAAAATATATGCCATTTTTTATATTTTTGATATAAGTCCCATACATGGAATATACATGTGACCTGAAGTTGATGCAGATGAATTATACCTTCCTTTATACAAGAAAACTTAGGTTTAAGGAGTTAGGTGAAGATGGATCAAGAATGAGGAGAGTTGGAGTGACTTATAGATGCACCAAATGAGAAGTAGTATTGATTTCGTACTCATTTTGAACCGAACTAATATTAAAAAGTGTAAGTTCTGTATTTATAGGATTGACATTAATTTTGTAAAACAAATATAACAACAATAAAAATGTACAGGATCTTGCAAAATAAAGAACATGTTAAGCAAGGAAGTCCTTTTGTGCGCCTAAAAATGTTATGTTGAAGTGTTTCAACATCCGGAACAACATGTCGAAGAAGATGTCAAGACAACTCATTCGACATCATGAACTGATAAAAAAGGATTGAAGATTCTGTTATGATTTAACTACAACAGAATATTCAGAGGATATGAAGCAATCCAATGTGGCGTTGATTTAAAGATCTTGAAAATTCAAATTTAAATTGAAGACAAATATTGAATAAATATAGACTTTCTATATTTAGAGATATTTTAGGAAGTTGTTATTTTTGAAGATCTTATTTGTAGCAGATTTTTCTGCAAAATTGTTGCAACTATTATGCTGCATTTTTTAGGCCCAAAATCCAGTTGGGATTAGGTTATAAAAAGAAATCTTGTAACCTAGGTTTAGTAACCAACCAAAGATGTAAAAGTCATACCATTAGGGTTGATTTCTTGTAGCGGTCGTGCGAAACAAGTTTCATTCTTGGTGGTTGTTTTTATTTGTAATCCTCGAAGCTTTTAAGCAAGAGGTATTGTATACTTGACTGAAGCTTTGAAGCAATGTTAAGGTGTTGTCATGGAAGTGTGTCTTCTGACTTTGAATTGTTAAGTTTATCACTGTTGTGATTGTGAAGGAGTGAGATGGGTTTCTCATATTTAGGAGTTCCTAAGTAGAAGTTGCATTGATAGTGATTAAGTGAGAAGGCTGTAAATTGAAGGTGTTTGCTGAGAAGTCTTTGAATTGATACTACATAGTGGATTTCCTTCCTGGCTTGGTAGCCCCTAGAGTAGATGAGTTTGCATTGAAATGGGTTCACAATTCGAATATGTTCTTTACAACTATTATGTTCTATACTTTATGCAGTGTTCTTGCTAGATGTCAAACCATATGTTTAAAGATCTTGTAAGATTGTTAATATCTGGTATATCAGAATTTTTAATGTTGTTGTTTGTACCTTGCCATGTTTATCAGTAACAAATCAAATGTATCAACATCGTATTTGACATCTGAGTCTGTCATACCAAAATTTCAATTGGTATCAGAGCAGGCATCCTAGTCTGTTTCTGGATGAGATCCAAGGGGGATACTTTCTGGTTCATGGTGAAGGTGGAAGATCTTTTCTGAAAAGTTGTTTGTTGTGTGAATGGTCCCTAGAAGTGGAGGATGAACTATTCTGTTGTTGCAGCCTGATGGTAAGCTGTTGTTGTAGTAGGTTTGATTTATTTTCAAACCTATTGTAGTTTGGTGTCACCTGGAGTATGTTGTTAGGGATGATATGTGACACCTAGAGTGTTTGAGGAGTTTACGTGTTAATCCGCTGCATAGCTATCTGAAAACTCTTGATGGTGTGAAGAGATGTTTTGAGGGCACAACTAATGTGGTTAAATCATATGTGTTTGGGACCTACTCCTGATTTGGAAGAGGAGGCATTTGTATCTGAGAAGTTTCTAGCCCTGGAATTGATCTTATATATGTATGTTGGTCAATGAGTGATCAACATGTTATGTTTTCCTGAGGACAATTTATTTTTGGTCCTTGCTGCAGGAATGAAGTACCTGCGCTTCAAGGAGTATTACCCCTAAGAGACTTTTTGTACATGGAGGTCAATTTGTGGGATGTATCAACTTGTGTAGTTGATTGATGTGGATATAGTTGGTCAGTTTCTATATTGGGTGTGAAGACATCTCAAGTCAGACAGTCCGAATACTGAGTCTGAAGGAGAAGTTTGTTGAGATGGTTCTGCTACTGCATATGTTCATTTGTTGGCCTAAAAGCTTGATCTGCTACTGATGGATGATTCCCTTGTGTTCCCCTGTGTGTGCATTACTATGAAGGGTGCCTTCAAAGCTATAGTAATGTGTGAATCTCTTTATGACTGAAACTAATGTCTGAAAAGCTGTTAGAACATCATGTCAGTAAGTGTTAGACGCCTATAGAAGAAGAAGTCAGACTATTTGTCCTACCTTGTGTGAGAAGGTAATATTATCTAACTAATAGTAAATACCTTAACGATGAGACTTGGTATTTGTCTATTATTGTTGTGATGCATATGATTGAAGATGGATACTTTGACGGGGGACTCAGTATTTATCTGGAAGTTATGCATATCTGCATTCTGAACATTATGTTTCAGAAAGTGTGCTGAATATGGTGCTCATCTTCAGAAAGAGCTTTGATTGTTCTTGTAAGGGGGAGTTAAGAGTGTTATTTGTGGTCGTTTGGTGCAAGGGTGCAATTTGTTGTTGAGGCTGATCATAATAACTATTGTGCAAAAATCATAAAGGGGCATGTATCATCTCAGAGATGGAGATGATCGATTGTGTAGACATCATGTTTTTAATGACCACTTGGTATGGTCGATTTCTGGTTCAGGTGCATACCAGAATAATTATCATAAGGTTAGAATAGATAACATTATCAGAACTTTATGAAGAGTGCTTTACTCAAGGAAATATGTCATCCTTGGTATTGTTGTGAGGTGTAGTTCTTAACTATTCTTTCTGAAGACAGTGGCAGGTTTGATGTCTTTGGAGAAAAAATGGCAGGTTCTCATCAATGTGTGATATTGGTAGGGACTACTGCAGAATTAAAATAATGGAGGTTGTCTACTCAAACTTGGTTGGTGAATCAAGTCTATGAGAGCATGAAACTCTTGTTCTGTTAAGGGAGAAGGTTCTTTCAAGTGGCACAAGAAAGAGTTAAGTTCAACAACTGGTGTGGAATGATAATGTTCAAACATCTAGTTCAACATCAGAATCTCAGTTAGTGAAGTGGCATATCAATAAAGATAGGATGATTTACGAAATAAGTAGATCAAAATATTTTTTGTGTGAATTCTGACAAACGTGAAGAAGACAAAGTGTGGCAGTTGGCTTTTTCATATGAGGGTTCCTAAATGAGGTGATCAAACTGTGGCTATTGGTTGATCTCTTTAGTGGATTCGAAGAATATAAATAATCAGAGTGTGGCAGCTGGTTGGTCTTGAGGATTGTCTTGGAACAAGTTAATCTTGGGCAGAAGGGGGATGAGTTGAAGACTTAAGGAGATTTGTTCTTCTTGAAAATGGATGAGAGTTTATCTCTCTTTCTGGATTTCTGATTCAAGCTAGTGACACAACATTGTTGAAGGTATTCAATTCTTGGATTACTATGTTTTAATAAGTCCAGTTGGTGGAACATATCAAGAATCATGGTGATGATGTATTGGTGCATGGAATATGTTCTAACTGGTGTTAGGACATTATATGGGGTGATTATCTTCTTTGTATATAATTCGAATATACCTAATCATATGGGAGAATGATGAAGTAGATGATCTATCTTGGAAGAAGATTGACTGAAGTAGATCAGGTATTGATTGCTTGAAAGTCTGAATGTGGATATTCACAAATTAATGTCAGAATTAGTTTGGATGAGTATTGTCTGGAGTGTATGGCCAAAATAATGTGAAGGTAATGTAGGCCTAGTATCAAGTCCTGTAAGCAAGAAGATGATCAACAGTTATAGCTTGTGGTAACAACAAACCAAGTAAGGATCACGTGTTTTGGTACAAGGGGTGATTGTGTTCAATTGTGGATTGAACAGAGAGTGAGCTCTTGCAGACATGAAGATGCGTCTTATGTTTTCCATTCATCAAAGTACAAAGAAGCATGTGTTATACTTGATAAGGGGAGAGTGTTACATTTTTGTGCAGCTGGATTTGTGAAGTTAAGGGGGAGTAGGGTTGTGTTGTGTGACCAAAGGACATTATGAATCCTTATGAGAGAAAGTTGTTATCTGCAATGTTAATTAAGGTCAAAAGAGGTTATGAACCATGCATGTAGTGTTGCTAGCAGACAACTTGTGGTAGGATGTCAGAACATGTTTCATAACATGTGTGTTGTGAGGCAAACTTGGGTTCTTTTGTGGATGGTGCTAGCAGGAGGATGTGAAACACAAGTTTTATGCATGCATATTTGTTATTGGTCCATTTAGCTTGGGAGAATCAAGTCAGTTGGTCATGGTCTGTTTTGAACAGCTCGCATTTAATGGTGCAGAAGTTTTTGCTCCGATAATAAAGATTTTTGACCAAGAACGCTTCTTTATTTAAGATAGTTCGTTACTATCTATGGAATTGCTGGTTATTTATAGAAGCACGTTTCTCCTATTTCCATCTATGAGTGTTTTCATTTTTTTTCTTTCCTCTGATGGGTTTTATTTGTATTTGGGTGTGTACTGCTTGTTTGGTGTTGTGAGGGTTGTCTTTGCCAACTATTGGCTAAAAAGGGGGAGAAAAGGTTTGATCAGATGGTGTGCTTGGAGTTGTTGCTCCAACGGGATTGTCAGATGTGTACTTGTGTGGTGGTTGGGATGTCAAGATGGAGGTTATAGTTTAGTCTTTGTGACTTGTATCCTGAGTTATGAACACAATTATGACTTGTGTTCTAAGTTATATAATGGAATGGGAGATCTGTTCTCTTATGCCACCATTTGTCTCCTTGATGGAGAATGTTCAGTAGCATGAGAAGAATGTTTATGGGGACCTGAATGGATAGGGGTAATAATGGATTTGTTCGGCCAAGTGTTCAAGACTTTCTACTCCTTGTCCACTGCTATTCCCACTGATGCTGAGAAAGGCTGTTGGGGAAGATGTCAAACAACATGTCCTGACATGATGAAGAGATTGTTTTGCTGTTGTTTTTTCAGTTCTGCTGCTGTTACTTTTTTTTTGTATTATTATAGTATTTGTTTTAGCCAAAATTTTCCAAAGGGAGAGATTGTAAGTTCTGTATTTATATGATTGGCATTAATTTTGTAAAACAAATATAGCAATAATAAAAATGTACAGGATCTTGCAAAATAAAGAACAGGTTAAGCAAGGAAGTCCTTTTGTGCTCCTAAACATGTTGTGTTGAAGTGTTTCAACATCTGGAACAACATGTCAAAGAAGATGTCAAGACAATTCATTCGACATCATGAACTGATAAAATAGGATTGATGATTCTGTTATGATTTAACTATAACAGAATATTAAGAGGATATGAAGCAATCCAATGTGGCAATGATTTAAAGATCTTTAAAATTCAAAGATCTTTAAAATTCAAATTTAAATTGAATACAAATATTGAATAAATATAGGCTTTCTATATTTAGAGATATTTTAGGAAGTTGTTATTTTTGAAGATCTTATTTGTAGCAGATTTTTCTGCATGATTGTAGCAACTGCTATTCTGCGTTTTTTAGGCCCAAAATCCAGTTGGGATTAGGTTATAAAAAGAAACCTTGTAACCTAGGTTTAGTAACCAACCAAAGATGTAAAAGTCATACCATTAGGGTTGAGTTCTTATAGCAGCTGTGCGAAACAAGTTTCATTCTTGGTGGTTGTTCTTATTTGTAATCCTCGAAGATTTTAAGCAAGAGGTATTGTATACTTGAATGAAGCTAAGCAAGGTTAAGGTGTTGTCATGGAAGTGTGACTTCTGACTTTGAATTGTTAAGTTTATCGTTGTTATGATTGTGAAGGAGTGAGATGAGTTTCTCATATTTACGAGTTCCTAAGTAGAAGTTGCATTGGTATTTATTAAATGAGAAGGTTGTAAATTGTAGATGTTTGCTGAGAAGTCTTTGAATTGATATTACATAGTGGAATTCCTTCATGGCTTGGTAGCCCCCAGAGTAGATGAGTTTGCATCGAACTGGGTTAACAATTCAAATGTGTTCTTTACAACTATTTTGTTTTATACTTTTTGCAGTGTTCTTGCTGGATGTCAAACCAGATGTTTAAACATCTTGTAGGATTGTTAATATCTGGTATATATGAATTTTTAATGTTGTTGTTTGCACCTTGCCATGTTTATCAGTAACAGATTAGATGTCTCAACATCGTATTTGACATTTGAGTTTGTCATACCAAAATTTCAAAAAGTAATATTGAAATGCTCCTCAAACTGATATTGAAAAGTAATACTGCAATTTAACCAAATTCATTTTGTACCAAACTGAAATTGCACTCAAACCCATTTCATTTTGAAAACTCATTTTGAGACAAAACAAATATCATACTAAACTGATATTGAATCAAACTGATATTTAAACCAAATCATATTGAAACAAACTCATTCATGCATTAAAATCTCAAACTGATACATTGGAACAATTACTTCAAATTAAAATGTGAAACAACTACAACATATTGAATACAATGAAAAACAACACCCATGACATTATTAGTACAACAATTAACCAATAGATTTTGTTCCTTTCATGATGCAAATTATTCTTGGTTTTTTAAAGCTTCTTTGAGTAATATTACTTGGCATACTCCTCCCCAAACTCCTTTGTGATTTCCTTGTCAAACTCTCCCTGGTAACCAATCACATCTTCCCTTTTCTTGCAATCATCTACTAAGCTATTCTCAATTGTCTTAACTACAGATTTTCACTCAATTTCATCAAGCTCATCATCCCAAATAAACAAATCGCAACTAATCCTTACCTGCATTTAAGAACCAAAGGAAACATGAATTTAGGGAAGAACAAAAAATAAGAAACACTATTAGATGTTAGATGATTTTCATACCTTTTGTCAATTCCTGCATCTCCAAAATTTCCTCTTGGGATCTTCCGGCGTATTTGAGACCCAAATCTTCATGGCCTGATTACAACCACATCTAGGCATTTGTCTTCCATTCGAAATACCGATTCAGGAGGATTTTTTGTATGCCCTTTGCAATGTCGTTATCGATGCAAATTCCCCAACACTTCAATGACGCCTTCTAATTTATGGAAAATGTGAAGGACGAAAGAACTTGACACGTTTAGTTCATGTGGCAATGATTTTTTAGATCCAGTCAACACCGACTTGCCACATCAGCTCCTCAAGTGAGTTTGGCCACTAAAAGGTTTAAGTCAAAGGAGTTTTCATGTGGAAATCTTGTATTTTAAACAAACAATTACATGGGGAAACTAGAAGACCCTTAAATGGCAGGGGGCCAGTGGGTAAATACCTATTAACCTAAAATTTATTGATAAATTGGATTTTACATTAATTTGTTCAAATATAAATCACTTTACATTCAATTTACTTTTAATCAAAATCAATTTTACAAAATTAAATCACTTATTTTTTTTCACTGCAAAAACAAACATACATTTATTTTATAAATATTAAAGTTGTGATTTATATATATTTGTAACACCCCAAATTTTCTCTCTTTGTTTCATATCATATAGCATAGCATAAAGCATACATGTCTTGGCATTTTGCATAGAAAAATGAGGCATGACATTCATAATTGCAAGCATAGGGCATGTGATCAATCATCTGGAAATTATTGATTCTCCAAAGTCATGTCAAGAGCCAAGTAACCTTGCAAGAATCTCACAAGGTATCCTCACATCTTTTACAAGATCAAAGTCATCCTCAAAGCCCTAGAAGAGGAAATTTTCATTAGAAGTTCAGAGGTGCAACTTTCTCCTACACAGACAAACCCTAACTAGGGTTTTGCTTCAGATCAAGGATTCTCATGGCTTTGACCAATGCTTGTGGTCAAAGGTTTCTATAGGGTATATAAGGCATATGGATGAAGTTTGATTCAAAAATTCATTGAGGGAGTCAGGTATTTGATGAATTACTTGTAAATGAAGACAAAAGTCAACTGAGCAGAAGAAAAGTCAACCAATGGTCCTCAAAGGCTCCAATCATGATTTCAAGCTTATGGATCATATTAAGGGCAAATAATGGCTTTGGTGATCACAAGAATCAAGAATCAAGAGTTTGGAAGGAACTTGCCAAAATTGGAAAGTGACTTGTAATGGAAGTTTCTATTTTTGGATAGTTTTGTCCTAATTTTCAAATGATTCTTTCATGACCAAGATGACTCCAAATGGATTTTCCTCAAACATGAAACTTGTAGAGAATCCTCTCCCCTTTCCAAAAAGTCTAAGAACCTGATCATAGCCTTTGTATTTTGAAAGTTATGGCCATTTGAAGTTGGTTGTATTTTAAGGTTTTACCATATTTTCAAATTTACACCAAATGCAAAAACACTCGTATCACATTTCTAAGGAACTTAATGGACCAATGTTGGTTATCATACTCAAATACAAGTTAAAACAATCATTTTTTCCCAAGAAATCACAAGGATTCGTGGATGGTACATGAGATATTTCACTAATGGCCATTTTGCAAAACCTTCCATAATTCACAAACCAAAGCATCCCAAGCCATGTGATTGATCCAAGGGTGGTAAAGGCATCAAAACCAATCAGATTATGCACATTGACATGATATTGCACACATGAATCATTTCATTCCAATTTTCATGCAAATTTGCAAATGATCTTCATCACACTTTCCTTGCTTCCACTCACACCAAAAACCCTAATCAACATTCCACTTCATCATATATAAGAGAATGCCACGAATTTTGTGCTCTCAGCCTATCTCATTCTTCACTTCCAATTTTTCTTACATTCTTGCATAAGCTTTCGAAATTCTCATTCTACACACACATTGCCATTTCTCTTTCCATAATCATGATCAGTGAAGCTTAAAGAGTAAGAATCCACCACTGATTTGAGCTTAGAGTGAGGTTTCATCATATTTCCATTTTGGAGCAAGTTGTTTCAAATCTTACATTTTATAGGGATTTGAAAATCTATTTGCATTTATTTTGCAAATAGAGGAGCTAAGGAGTAGATCTGCACGTTTTGGAGGGATTTCTTGGTGGTTTTGAGGAGATTCAAGTTCAGGTATGGCTCTGAATTCTTAGATCTAGATCTTGAATATTTTGTGTGTTTATTGATCTACATGTTGCACTGATCATCCTGATATGTTTGGTTTTGAAAATGAGTGAGAATTGAGTGTGTGTAGTTGATTTGCATTTTTGGTGTCAAATCTTATTTCCTTTGATCCGTGCTTAACTTTGGTTGTTTGTTGTTTTTTACTTCATATTCTTGTTCACCATGCTAAACCGTGTAGATCTGGAGCTTTATATTGATTTATGTTGATGTTTGTTCATGCTATGAATTTTCCGGTGCCGGAGCCCTAGCTCCGGTCACCGGATTCTGAGAATGTATAAACGCAGGTTGAAGGAAGAAGAAGGAACCAATGCCATTCATTTTTTGAATTGAACGGATAAGATCTTTCCAGCACATTAAATTTGTGTGTGCATGGCACATGACCTTTTAATTCTGAATTGTTTCTGATGTGTATTTGTCTACTCTAATTATCATGTGCATGCGTTTGTGACCACTGATTCGTTGACTTTGTTTGATTTGTTGGCCTCACCATACGCGTGTGATGAATCTGATGCATGAGATTGTTTCTGAGTTTTAGTGAAATCCATGATAATTTTGTGAGCTACATGTTTGTAGACTGGGCCTAAGTTTCTAATCACACCTCCTTGTTTTAAAAGCCCAACCTGAATGAACTGATCTGCCATGCTATTCTCAGATCCTTGCATTTATTTCAATTTTTATTTTCCTTTTATTAATTGTTTCAAATTTTATTTTTAAAAATAGGATAATACATTAAAAAATCCTAAAAAAATTCATGAACACATTTTGGAGTTTTCTTTAATTTTCCCTATTTTTATTTTCTATTTTTCTTTATTTTTATTTCTGAATTAATTTTGCAATTAATTTCCTCTTATTTGATTTCTTCCATGAATAACTTGACTGGTTTAATTTCCATCTTGAGTTTGAAAATAGTTATGCCTCTGATTATTTTTGGTATGTGTTCTTGACATGTTTAAGTATGTTAGTTATTTTTACCATGATTTTTAGGACTTGTTTGAATTTGTTTTGGTTTGTTGCTTTGTGTGGAAGTTAGTGAAACCCTAGGTGATATTTGATCAATTCTTTGATGTTGTTAGCTTCTGATTTTGGCCATGGGATCTTGGTATGTTGTTTACGCCTACTTGAAGTGTCTTGGCGTCTAATTGCATAATTTTTAAGACATGTTTACCTTTTTTTGAGATTTATTCTTAAGGTGCTTGTTTTGTGAATGTTCTTGATCCATGCTTGTTGGTTTGAGTATAAGACACTTGTGCCACCTCTTAGGGTTTGATTTTGGGATTGTTAACATGTCAATAGACACCTGGTCTTTGTATGAGAGCTTTGCCTTGACTTGATTGTTGTTACTTGTTCACTAAGTTTCACATTCACATGCATGTTTCACTACACTTCTAACTTCTCCATGCTTCTCCTATTTGACCTAGTTTGAGTTTGTATGTCTTAATTGATGTTTGAATTTCATGCTTAGGCACTTCTTAACATGTTAGGGTTATGACTTTGATGAATTTTGTTTATGTTTACCTTGTATGGTGTTTCTAATCCCATGTTCTCACTTTGTGCCTTTCATTATGCTTTGATAAGTGTTTGTATGACTTCTTGCCATCTTCTTTGTATGGTATAGTGTGTTTAATTTTAGCACTTTGATATGATGTTTAATTTCTGGTTATGATGATTTGTTATGATTATTTGTTGGTTCTTACTTCATTTGAGCTTACTTGGTTTATGCTTGTCATATATGAATTCATCTAACACTTTCAGGGGCTATAGTAAGCAAGAGGTGTGGATGAGATCTCCCCATCTCCAACTTCTTTCTCCTATTTTCTTTTGTGTTTTCATACTTGTTTATGAGATGTGCTTAGGCCATCATTTGTTCAACTTATTTTCATCCCCATAGAGAACGACTTAACTTCTTTAAGTGAAGTAAGTTGATTTTCTACTTCTTTTCTTCTTCTTCTTTCTTCTTTCCTTCTCTTCTTTAGGATAAGTTGATACCATACTAACCTAGAATATCTTTGCATGTCAACAATAGGATTAGTCTTTCCCCCTAGTTATTTTACCTTTATGATCTTTGGTGCTTTTCTCTTCTCATCTTCAAACATAACTTCAAGCCGCTTAATAAATAACAAGTTTTCTCATGTGACACGAGACTTTGCCATGGGGTATTTGCATGTGTTCCATTTCAGGGTGAGGTGTAGGATATATATCATGATGAATAGGTCTTAGCATGAGACTACTTCACAAAGAAAACCCAAAAAAACACTTCTTAACCAAAAACCACAAAAAACACTTAATAAATGCCAGTAGGCTAGTGTGTCTGAGCCTTCACTTGTGGGACTAGATTTGAGGATTATCCCAAAAATAGGTGTGCCTCCTGCGCATTCCATTTCGGGATGATGTAATAAGTACACATCCCATTGAGTAAGACTTAGGTACACTCACCTATGCAAACCACAAAGCAAAAAATCATAAAAAACACTGAACAAAGAATAAACGTCTCTCCTTCGGGGCTTCTTTTCTCATCACCTTCACTCATAATGTAAGAACTTGCTCCTACTTGTCACTTTTCAAGATAGTTACGCACTTGTCGTCCGAGCCTGCAACACCTGAGCATTGACATAAGCAGTTCTAGCTTTAAAACACAAGCCTCCCTAGTTAGGGGAACTACGACGACTCTGATCCTCATGTCCAGATGAGGTGCGTAGGCAGCGGGGTAGGGCCCGTTCGAGCACTCTTTTATTTTCCCTACATTTTCCCCATTTCTTTTCTTTTCTTATCCAATTTTAGTATTTCCTTTGCAACAACTTTCATTTCTTCACCCTTTGAAACAATTTCTTTGCAAGCGTGGATTCCGTCGGGTACGGAAGACGATTTGGGGTGCTAATACCTTCCCAGGTCGTAACCGACTCCCGAACCCAGTTTCTTTAGTTCGCAAGACCTTTGTCCTTCCTTTATTTTCTTCGGTTTGTGCAGCATTACCTTTCCTATTCCTTCGGGATAACAATGCTTGGCTGGCGACTCTACCTTCTTCCGCGCCACTTTCGCGTTTGTATCAGGATGGAAATCCAGGGAGCGACAATATATATATATATATATATATATATATATATATATATATATATATATATATATATATATATATATATATATGTTTCGGACTAGCCCAATGACTAGGCATGACCCAACCCACTCTTGCTTCTAGTACGGCCTAATAGCAATGTCAACGGGACCCACTGGCTTTATGCCCCTCAGCCTAAGAGGATTTGTTAACCACGGTTGTCCGTGGTCAGTTTCCTCTTCTCCTTCTAGACTTTTTTGCTCGTCATCTGGGGAAGTCACTGAGATCCGACCGAGGAATTTCTCCTGCTTGGATTATCCTCTACTCAACGCGACCATCCGAAATGTGGTTGGTTTCCTCTGCTCCTTCTATACTTTTTCCCGTCATCTGGGTAAGTCACTGAGATCCGGCTGAGGAATTGCTCCTGCTCGGATTATCCTCTACTCGAAGCGACCATCCAACCATGCATGCTTATTCTAACGGCTAGTTCTGACAGTTACCTATTTTTGGGGGATCTGTGATCCAAGCCCAAAATAAGGACTAATAGCCAAGCGCTGGGGGATCTTTATAAATCCTATCACTCGAGAGGGTAAGGTATCGAATATTCACTCCCTTAACTTTTTTACTCGTACTTGCATACTCTTATCGGAGTACCTTGTAGGTACATCCCCCATATTTCCTTGACGTCCGAGCATCCCCCTCATCATCCACGTCAGCATCCTGAACCACTAAAAATTCTGATTGCAGGAACAATCAGTGGCACCGTCTGTGGGAAACTCGTGTTACCCCATTTCTCATTCTTAGATCATGAAAACAAAAACATCACAATTCAACTTACTCAATGGCTCACTGCGACGACTATGTCGATGCCCAAATCATCACCACATCCCCGTTAAGCAACGTGACAGTGATGGGATCAATCCCCCCCTCGGGGAGCCTGACCGTTTCCAAGACAGACGTACCGCCTCCCTGTAAGCACCCCAAATTTGCCCTCACTAATTTCACCATGTCTTGTGATATTTTCATTTGCATAAGTTCAATCATATCATCTCACATTGCATTTTTGCTTCACTGCATTGTTTCTAAGTCATCTGCATCTAGGGTTTGTGATCTGGGCAATCCCTGGGCTATCTGAGCCACTCCATAGGTTTTCAATCATCTCAATAGGGTCCATGTATGTTCAAGCATCATATTATATCCCCCCAAGATTAAGGAAGTCAAAGAATCACAAGAACTGAGAAAGGCATGGAAGCAGAGCCAAGCTTAACTGCACAGATGACCTAAAATTAGGGTTTTGGTTTCAAAGGCCATAACTCCAAATTTTTTGGTCATTCTTGTTTCTATTGGTCTCTATATGATATGAGGATCATGCATACCAATTTTCATGAAGAAATTCAATGGGGAAGGCATCTGATCAATAGATGACTTCTTGAACAAGTCAGTGCAAAATCAGGGCATCTGAGGCCCCCCAATCATCCAACCAAAGGGTCTTCTCCATCATTTTGGGTGTATATGATCTTTATTTTATCTTAGAAGAAGTTAGAAGTTCACAAAATTGAGGAATTTCAAGCCATTTGCAAAGTTGCCATTTTGGGAAAGTGATTTGTAATGCAAAATTGCCATTTTGGGAAAGTTTTTCAACCTACTCTTTTTGATTCAAAAATGCTTCAAATGAAAAATTCTTGGTCATGGAATTTGTAGATTGGATCATTACCTTTTCAAAAAGTACAAGAACTTGATCTAATTCATCATAGAACTCAAGTTATGGCCTTGCAAAGTTGGGAAAATCACAAAATCTCACTTATGAACCAAAGAGGGAAACTTGCAAAAACTCATGTCAAACCAATTTGTGACCTCAAAATGACTTCTAACCATTACACAAGCATAGTACATGGCCTATAATTCAGATTTGCCCAAGGAATCTCTCACTTTCATGCCTTGAATCCCAAGTATCATAATCCATTTATCATAAAAGTCACAAAGAGGAAAATCTTGCAAGAATGATTCTTAGGGTTTTGTTTGATCTCTAATCAATCTCAAAGTATCATAACAACATTATATGGTACACTTTGCTGCAAATTGCCCAAGGAATGTCACATGTCCATGACCAAAAACTTCAAAATGCAACAAGTTGTAAAAAGGCAAAACATGTGACATCTCACCCTTCATCCATTTCTGATCACTTCAAAGCATCCCATGGCCACCCTTAAAGCCAGCAGAACTCAGAGCAACCCTAGGATAGCTTCTGTCACAGCCCATACTTGAGGTACACCTACCACTGACTTTTTGGCCAATTGCCCCATGCCATTCCCACAGTACATGTCACTTCCTCTGACTCTTTCTAATAGTTTAGGATTGGTTTATGGATCATAAAACAGGCTGGACATGAGCTCAACAGACACACACAATCAGATTGCACAAAAACTGTCAAAAGCCTCATCTCTTCGAAACTCTTCCCACAACCCTCAAACCTCAAACTTTTCTTCACCAACAAGTCACATACCATCCATGGATCAAGAATCAAGCACTGAAACAGCCTAAAACATCATATACACAACCCTCCAAATCTGCTACACCAGAACTGGATTCTCAAAACTAGCCATTCTCAAAGTTTTCTAAGCTTCATTTCATCATCAGGAGGTTCATAGGAGTGGACTTGCATCAAAGGAAGAGCCAGAGAGCCCAGAACCAGGAGGTTCAATCTCAGGTATAGCTCAAGAACTTTTTTCCCAGAAGTTTAATTTTAAGTTCTTAATCGAATCCTTATGCTGAGCTGATGATGCTAATGTATTTATTTTTCAAAATGGTGGGATATTGAGCATGTATGAAGTCTCTGAAAGTTTTAACCCTAGAGACGTTTTGCTTCGATTTGGCTTTTTAATGGATGAAAAATGGATTTTGTTTGGGGATTTAGGATCAGTAATGTGTGGGGATCATTTCTGGGCAAAAATTTAGGAGTTTAGAAACCTATAGGAGATTTTAGGTTTTCGGTTCACCGGAGAAGATGACCGGAACACTGTTCCGGTCACCTGAAACTCATTAGCCCTAATCAGTGTAGTTAGTGAGGTTTAAACATGAGCCATCAGATCTTGCTTCCCGCGCGTGTTTCAAGGGCTCAGATCATTCCAATTAGCCTTAATTCACCATTTAATTAATTAATCATGTTTAATTAATCAGGACAAATCTCAGCCATTAAAAAACGCGTTGGTCAACCATTTTCCTTCAACTTCAAATCTGGATCATTGGATATGTTTACTTCTCATTTAAATTAATTTATTTCATTTTTTATTTTGCATTTCTTTGTGCATTTTATTTAAAATAGCTAGAAGCTTTCAAAAAATTTTATTTTTTGCATCATGGTTCTAAATATTTTTCTCATTCTGAAAATAATTTTTATTTTAATTTTTGCATAAAATTTGTATTTTTAAAATATTTAAATGTTTATTTTAATTAATTAATGAAAATTAATTAATTAAAATACCATTTAAGTTTCTAAAAATCACCAAACAAATCACATTGCATCTTGACACATTTAGAGACATTATCAAACTATTCATACAAATTTCTTTTTGGTTCTTGATCCATTTTGACATTTTCCTTTGGAATTAGGGTTCTTAAAAATCAATATTTTGCCCCCTAACTTAGAAAAATTGTTTCTGCCTAACCATTAAGGGTTTGATAATGGTTCTTTTTGCATTGCATTCCACATATCATGTAGTTTCTAGGGTAAAATTGGCATGAATTTATCTTTCATTTTCAATTTGTTTTGCATTTTTCCTTATGAGGTACCTTAAAACCCTAGCAAACTTAGGAAAATCACAAGTCCCTTAGGGTTTAGCTTCTGACCTTCTCCTTTGGGCAATGAACTTGTATAGGTTTAGGGTACCTTTGATCCCATTTTCAATTTTTTATCTTGTCATTTGCTTCTGATTTTGAATTTTGCATTGCATCTTGTACATAAACCCTAATTTTGCCTTCATTTGCATTCATTCTTCACATGCTTGCATACATGAACTTGCCATGACATTTTGTGCATTCACATGACATATAAGACATTTTAGGACATATTGAAATCATGTTTGATCATTGCATCATCCATTTTCCATGTTATGCATCCATTACATTTCACAAGTTTTCATGAACTTTCATGCCTCCTTTCATGTCTCATTTGCATTCCCATCCTTTGTATGATTATCCACATCTCATGACATCCATTTGCATAATCTCTTAGCATCATTTTCATCTTGATCATGCTTCTGGTTTTGGTTTGCATCTTTGCATTTCATCTCATTTTCATTTCATTTCATTTCTTGTTGCTAACTTTTCAGGTGGTAAGTGTTTGAGAAGTGAATTTGCCTTCACTTCTCATAATCTCTTCTCATATCTTTTATGCATCATTGATGCATTTTTACTTGTGAATTAGAGTGAGCTTGCTCATTCATGCTCCTTCACCTCTTTCTTTCTTCAAGCAACTTATCTTCTTAAGTGAAGTAAGTTGTCTTGTTTCTTGCTGCTTCTTTTCCTTCCATCCTGCTTCTTCCTTGGTGGCTCTCTTGAAGATCCTCTTGCAAGCTTCATAAACCCTAGGAACAACCAAGCATTATCACAATTAGGGTTTGATTAGTCCCCCCATTAGTTTTACCTTTGTGTCATCTTTGAGTCTTCTCTTCTCATCTATTAATCAGGGACTAAACCCTTAAGGCTTTAAGGCTTTGTGATTAAGATTATGCCTGTATCCTTCTATTAGGATGGAGTGTATAACTTTAATCCTAAGTGTTAAACCCTTAATGTGTTTGAATCCTTTAGTCAATTCATCTAATAATCACTAAGACATCAAGCTTGTAACTTGGGCCTTGCATTAGGGTTCTAATTCTTCCTCAATTGGTTAAGAAGGACTAACCCTAGTGTTAATGGACAAGTCCCCCTCAAGTTGTATTACAAACCATAAAATCCATTTCTTAATCTTACCATTAACTAAAATCCACTTTAATAAAGGCTTTGTTTTGTCATGAGGTTAATCCCTAATCATGGATTAAGTTGAGGAGCCTTCCTCAACTTAAATGTTCTCGTCTATTATCCTTCTATTAGGATGGTGTAATGGGTCCATTAAATCTTTGATTATGGCTTAAACTCATTACTTAACACTAAACAAAAATACCAAAAACATATAAATAAATGCAAGTAGGTTAATGATCTTAATCCTACATCATGGTGATTAAGTGTGAGGTGCTTACTTCATACTTAAGGTATTCTCATTACCCCTAATCAGAGGGAGGATGTGATGAGTTTACTAACCCTTGGTTTAGGCTTAAGCTCATTTTCTTATGACAAATTCAAAAAGCAATAAAAAACTGAAAACACCAAAAACAAACAATAATCGTCTCCTTCGGGATTCTTTTCTCATCATCTTCACTCATAAACGGGGACTTGCTTCTTCCGTCTAATGCAAGACAGTTAGCACCTGATCCAGACAGGTCATACACTTGAGCATAGACAAGTAAGCAGTTCATCAGTTAATTTATCTTGCAGTCTCTTTGAGTCGAACTACGGTGTTCTGACTTCCTCATTGCATGAGAGGATACGTAGGCATAACTTAACAGTTATCGAACAAAAGTCTCTGTGTATTCCCCCCTCTTCCAACATTATTCTTTAAGCCTCATAATCTTGAGCTTTGCATTCTTTCCTTACACTGACACTTTTTCATCTCACTTCACATTTCTTTTACACTGACACTTGCATTCTTTTCCAGCTTTTGCACATAAATAGCACTGACACTATCCCTTTAAGCACAAACTTTCAAGCGTGGATCCCGTCGAGTACGACGGAAATCTGGGTGCTAATACCTTCCCAGGTTGTAACCAACCCCCTTTCTCAGTTTCTCTGGTTCGCAACCGTCTTATCCATCTTTTCTAGGTTTATGAAGCATTACCTTTCCCTCGGGATAAAAATGCCTAGCTGGAGACTCTTTTCATTGTTTTCTCTTTCGCCGATCGTTCGCGTCTGTACCCCTCTTGACCGGGTGTCATCAGGTGGGAGCGACAGCTTGGCGACTCTGCTGGGGAAAAGTATGCTGCAACCAGGGCTTCTGGTTCTTTTTGTGGGTTCCTCCTAGCGCTTGTTTGATTTGTGTTTACGGGGGTGTTATGTGCTGATTGTGTTTATTTATTTGCTTTATTTATTGCTTTGTGAACAACTTTATTTACTACTCTCTTTATAGTTTTTTATACATCATACTGTCATTATCATTGTTGGATCTGGTTTCTGTTTTGGTGGGTGGGGTTTCACTGAGTGATTAAGGTCCTATACCTGGGACCTGAGTGACACCAAGGCTAGAGTGGTTCATGTTCTTTCCCAAAGGATACTTGTACATTTTTTGGTTGTGCATTTTTGTTACAGTAGCCTTTGTAAAAATGCCGCAAAGGATACTTGTACATTTTTTGGTTGTGCATTTTTGTTACAAGCTTGGGGGTATTCAAGACTGCCGATGCTTGCCCCACGCAACATGAATCCATGCCCGTTCCCCTACGCAAACCAGTAAGTCTACTATTAATTTTTATTTCCAAACATATTAAATTTTAAATATTTAAATTGTTATTGTATCTAAATGCTTTTAAATCTATTGTGCTTAGCTGGTCCGATCTTGGGATGGATTATAGTAGAAATCCAAGAAGTTCCATAATTTTATATCGCAGTTTGTTAGACCACGTGGGGATCGATCAGGTATTGTCATATATAAAAAAAATCTTTTCATTTTAATGCATATTATTCACTAAAATAATTTTCTACTAAACGAATTTTTTTTTCTACGTAGTTCATCTGGCGGCCATATTTAGCCCTCGACCATGAGCCTAACCCAGAGGATGCTGAAATTTGGACAGCAAAAACACCAATCATCCGGTTCACTACGATTGAAATGCACCAAACAGATCGGGTGAAAATGCAGTTCGGAATGCAACAGGATATTCCGGGCCCTCCGACATGTTTGGGAGAATGACATTTGAAAAGAGTAAGTGACATGTGGAATATGGAAGATTGGAGAGACTTTGCAAGGGAATTACGTCAACAATGGAGGGATCGACGTCAACATGTCCTAACTGACCAAGTGCTGCAAAATATCAAACCAACTAGAGAATATTTAGTTTGGTTTAGGTCAGTTACTACGCAACAATGGGTGTCTGATAACCCATACTTGATTGACCCGCGCTCGCAGGCCGCAGCATACGCCCAACCACCAACCCCACAACAGGACTACCCCACCCAATTCCAGCTATCGACTTCAAACACCCATAGACCATTCCTCCAAACACGTAACCCCTTCATGCCACAAACCCAATCACAACAACAAGAGCCTTACCAACACCAATATACCCCCGACAACACCTTCATATCCACACCAACCTATAGCCCCTCACCTTTGTTTCGTTCTCAAAACGAGGCAATATCCTCATTTGGTCAAGCTTATCGTCCTCACCCAACCCAATCCAACCCAGCCCAACCTATCCGACCCAGCTTTGAAAACATGGGCACACAACTGAGTTACGGCAGCGCCTTTGGCAGCAACCTTCCACGTAATTGGGGACAAGCAGTTGCAAATATAACAGAATCATGGACTCAACAACAACCGCCTCCACCAAACACACAAATACAAGCGGAACCTCGACCACCTGGTGGTAGAGTTCGAAGACGGGGTCATCCCCGTGGATGTGGTACTGGGAGACAGTTAGATCGGACGGGAAATTAGTTTTTGTACTGTCGTTGTTGGATTATATTTCTCTTTGTCAGATTCTCTAATTTTCTTTTATATTATATTTCTCTTTGTCAGATTCTCTAATTTTCTTTTATATGAATAATTTTCTTTTAATATAATTTTCTTTAATATTATAATTTTCTTTTATATACTTATATATATATATATATATATATATATATATATATATATATATATATATATATATATATATATATATATATATATATATATATATATATATATATATATATATATATATATATATATGAGTATATATATACAACAAACACAAAAATAACACTAACGCATACACAACAAACCATTTGGCGAATGCATGTACACAATAACACTCATTCGCCAATCCATTTGGCGAATTAGTTAAAAAAAATTGAAACAAGCCAATCCATTTAGCGAATTATTGAGAAAATGAACTTGTTCTCCAAATGGATTGACGAACATGCATCCAAACTATGTTAGTTTGATAATTTTTTTTTAAACATTGTTATTTTAGAATTTAAATTAATAAAGTATGTTATCTTAAAAAAAATTCTCAAAAGTCATAAAATGTGAAAGTGATATTTAAAAATCTCAATTTTTTTTACAATAATTAAATGTGTATATAAATTACCGTGGGAATTGTGGAAGCATGTTTTTGAATTTGATGTCAAAGAAAAGGCGCACACATAAAAGCGAAGAAGAAATTGCAAAGGTAACAAACAGAAAAGAGTGGGAAAATGGAAATCGGTATGCTACCAATCTCTGCATCAAAGAGAGGAAAACTCTTAGCTGCTGGTTACACAACACTCCACGCCATTTCTCGCACTTCCACTTCCCACCTTGCTCGAGGTTTCGTTTTTTACTTTTCCTTTTATTTAGGGATTCTTTTGCAATTTCGAAAATGCGAGGGACTAATTTGATACAGAACTGCAATTTTAAGGATCAAATTAGGGTTTTCCTTTTTTTTTTTTTGTACTATTAATTTTTGTAACACATTGCCTGAATTTTACAGAAATAGAAGTTTCGGAGAGTGAAGCTTCCGAAATTCTGAAATTTGCAACCAAAACTAGTGCTTTGGATAGATCAAGTGGGAGTAACACTAACATTATTGATGGTATGTGTTGATTCCTGTAGCACGTTTAATTAATTAATTTTTTTCAAATTATTATCAGTATCACCGTGTGTTGTCTTTTTCGGGGTGTATGTGCTTTATAGGTGTATAGAAACTTCAAAATCTTGAGTTAATTGTTAAGTATGTGAAAATTACTGATTGATAGGAAAACCAAAAAATTATCAAGTGAATGTGCTATTTTTAGCTTATTTCCATAAGCTCTCTCGGATAGTTAGTGAAGTTGGTTTATAACTTACATGAAAACATTTTGACTTTATTATTTCTTGTGTTATAGAAATAGCTTATGCATAAGACTGATATGATTTGCGCTTACGCTTAAGGGCACAATTAATTTTTTTTTGTCGAGCAGGTGGTCAGACTGCTTGGGATATGCTCAATGAGGAAAGGTTTTCTTCTCTCGTTACCACTTCTTGTGTTGATCTAGATAACATCCTTGGTGGAGGAATTAGTTGCAAAGAAGTCACTGAAATAGGCGAGTGACTGTTTAGTTTGAGTTTTGAAACCATAACCATAACTTCCAATTGAATATACATTACTCTTAATTGTCGATTCCAAATAAATGAATGATAATTGTATAATTCTCTGTTTATTTATTTAGGTGGAGTTCCGGGCATTGGTAAAACCCAAATAGGGTGGGTATGCTTTGTGATTCCGATTTTCCACATTATGTTTATTTTTTTTAATTTCTTTTTTCTATCAGGATGCTTTGAAATTTTTTATTTAAATTGTCATTTAAAGTATTAAGTGGTGTTTGCTTTTACAGGATTCAACTTGCGGTAAATGTTCAGATTCCACTAGACTATGGTGGCCTAGGTGGGAAGGCAATATACATTGGTAAAAGTCTTAATTATATCCTAATACTCATTCACCATTTGATAAAGGTCATTGATTTTAACTTCTTGTGCCTGTGTGGTTACTCAGACACCGAAGGAAGCTTTATGGTTGAACGTGTTCTACAAATTGCTGAAGCATGCATAGAAGACATGTCAGAATATAGCCACCATTTTCACAAAGATAATCAAGCTCATAGAGTTAAAATGCACCCTAATAGCATCTTGGAAAGTATATTCTATTTTCGTGTTTGCAGCTATACTGAACAAATTGCTTTGGTAAATTACTTGGATAAATTCGTCACGGAGCATAAAGATGTAAGAATGGTTTTAATCAATTGAATTGATATAATTTGTAGTGAACATTTTGAAGACTAAATTTCATTTTAGTTTGCCATATTCCTTTGCATCTTACTTGCCTTGGATTGATGCTGATGAAAGTACTCTTGTTTTGCTCTCTCTTCTTCTGCTTTTAGTTGAGATTGTTTTAGTGAAACTTAAGTATTCCCTCATGATATACTGTTAGTACATTATTGTAGGTGAAGATCATCATTATTGACAGCGTTACTTTCCACTTTCGCCAAGACTTTGATGACATGGCTCTCCGAACCCGATTACTTGGTGAAATGTCTTTAAAGTTGATGAAGCTTGCAAGAAACTTTTCGTTGGCTGTAAGATTCAATTCATTTTGCTTGCAAGAGTTTATTTTTATTTTTATTGAATTTATCTTTGATTGCAGCGATGCAAGGTATCTGAAATTTGCATGGATAGCTATCTGAGATTTTGCTTTATTTGAAGGCTTTTTTTGTCCGTGCCTCCAATTCCATGCTTTGGTTTGCATTGAACCAGTGTTGTCAATCACGTATAGGGGAAAATAGCCTTTTGTTAAAATTCTGCTACACAATAGTGCTATATCACCACTATAGCCGCTATTTGACAATATTTTGTACCATGCAGCATATTGCCGAACAATAGCAGTTTGTCCAAACTCCGCTATGCCATAGAGGTATAGCGTCACTTTAGTTGCTAAATATCAATGCAACATTGAATATGAAATCACTGGAATGCTCCAAAGTTGGCTGGAAATGACAGTTAGGAGTAGGATTTCCTGCAAAGCCTTTCAAATGCTAAAAGTTAGTGAGTAACTTGTTTATATAGAGGGATGAATGTGACATCTTGACTTGGTAACTGTGGAATATATGATTCCATCGTCAACCTTGGGAATGCCACACTCCAAAAGAATTCCTTAGAGCATGTTTGAATTGCCTTATTTGAACTTATCTATTGGTATAAACACTTGTGGCACTGTTTGATATAGCTTATTGAATCAACTTATGACTTGTCTATAAGTTGTTTTCAGCTTATTTTAGTAAGCTCTCCAGATTAACTCATGAAAACAACTTATCACTTATATGAAAATAATTTAATTTATTTTCATATAAGCACTTATATACTATAAACACTTATGTTGCAAGCGTTTTTTGCAAGCGTTGTTTATACCTTATCCAACTTCCTTTGCTTTATATAGCATGCTGGATTCAGCGAAGTGAGCTCTCTACGGCTGCCAATTTCAACTTAGTTTTATAACTGATTATGCTTTTGCTTTCTCTATTGTCTTCTTTTCTGCCTCCTTAGATTTCAATTATAAAGTTGAAGGTTACGTTAAATTTTCTGGCAGGTTGTTATGTTGAATCAAGTTACAACCAAGCATATTGAAGGTTCATTTCAACTGACCCTTGCACTTGGTAAGTTTTACTTAGCTTTCACATCTCACTTAGTGTATTTTTTCGCTTCACTTTTGGAAAAAATAAAATTGATTTTGACATGTTTGGATGTTCTTAAATATAATGGTGAACAGGTGATAGCTGGTCGCATTCTTGCACAAACCGGATCATCTTATATTGGAACGGCGATGAAAGACATGCATACATTGACAAGTCTCCTTCTCTTAAATCAGCTTCAGCACCATATTCTGTGACTTCTAGGGGGATACGTAATTGTAATTCTACTTCCAACAGTAAAAGAATCAAGATGGTGTGAGATTTTGAGTAAGTAGATAGTGGAACATGCTTCTTCCTTTTTTGCCTTTTCTACAATACTGGCTTTTGTGTAGCCTCAAAGCACAGTGAACTTTGTTTTGGTTGTTGGTTATGGAATTTGGTTCCATTAAACTGAGTAAAATGTAAATGAGAAAATCAAGAATTGTTATTTTTGTAAACGCAATGTTTGTTTTTTACGAATATTGGTAGCTAGTAGTTGCTTTAAATTATAACAAGAAATTTGCTCAATTTAGAGAAACGGACACGGTTCTTCTTTCGAGAGCATGTCTTTATAAAACAAACAAATAAAGACTAAAAGTTATTGATTCAATTTTGATGTATAGACAGGTTCACTTAAGAGCATGGTAAAACCGATTGGAGTTGATCAACTCCTTTTTAGTGGATACTAGTATCCTAATATGTAACTTAAAAGAGATTCCTTGAAATGGAAAGTACACAAACATCTCCTTTTTAGTGGATACTAGTATCCTAATATGTAACTTAAAAGAGATTCCTTGATCAAGTTACATCTCGCAATTTGGAGTTACGGTAGCCACGATGGCTGGTGGTGTTATGGTCAAATTATCGATTTTTTGAACTATGGCATCCATCTTCGCATTTACGTGATCGAAACTGTTCACTTCGTACATTCCTCCTTTAGTATGGTTCTTCTCTACAAACGTTTTTTCTCATCCCCATTGGAAATGATTTTGAGCCATGTTTTCAATGAGGTTATAGGCTTTTTCGTAATGTTTATCCATAAGAGCGCCGTTCGCGGCAGCGTCTATTGTCATCCTGATGTTGTATAGAATTCCATTATAGAAGGTTATGATGGTTACCCAGTTTTCAAACTCATGGTGTGGACATAATCTTAACAGGTCCTTGTATCTTTCCCACGCTTCATAAAGTGATTCGGCATCTTTTTGTCGAAATCCGTTAATCTGGGCTCTCAGCATAACTGTTTTGCTTGGCGGGAAATAACGAGATAAGAAGACTTTCTTCAGTTTTGCACATGTTGTGACAGGGTTGGCTGATAACGATTGTAACCAGGCTCATGCTCTATCTCTTAAGGAGAATGGAAAGAGTCTTAGTCTGATTGCATCTTGAGTTACATCATTTGCTTTCACAGTGTCTGCGTATTGCATGAACTTCGTCAGGTGTTCATTCGGATCGTCTGTCGGACGTCCAGAAAACTGGTTCTGTTGCACAACTTGCACCAGTGAAAGTTTGATTTCAAATTTGTTTTCGGCTATGGCTGGTGCGACAATACTATTGTGTGGTTCTAGTTGGCTTGGAGTCGCATAGGACTTAAGTGAACGAGGTGGTCCTCCATTTTCTTTGGCCATAATTGGTTCTTCAACTGGTTGTAAAGTAATTTTAGGAATAAGGGTTTTGTTGGGTTCGGTTTGGTCTCTCGAACTTAAGAAACATTCTACTTCGTCGATCAGGGGTTCTAAGTTTTCGCCTCGGGAGTGAGTACTGGGCATACAATCGACAAAGGAAAGGTAAATTTTGTTGCCCTAGTCTACACGACGCAACAATTTAATACATTATTGACTAAATCTAAGTCCCCGACAACGGTGTCAAAAACTTGGTCGCGACTCACCGAGTCTAACGGTTACTAACTGCAAGTGCAAAGTCTATCGCGTGATAATAAAAGATATCAATCCCACAGAGACTTGATAATCAACCTAGTGTAGTCAGGTGTTGCTATATTTAGATAAGGCGAGCCATGTTTTAGATTTTAAAGGATTAAGAATTAATTAATTTAATTAATGATATAAATTATCGATACGTAATTGATTTCACCTTGGCGAATTCAATAGAGGGTCGGCTTATTAAGGTTTAAGTTATCTCTCTGTAGAAACTCTCGGTTTAAAAGTCCTCGACTCACACTCCTATGGTCTTGCATAATATCATACTCCTAAGTTCAATTGAGCGCTTCCGCTGTGTCAATCCAAGTTAGAAATACTTTTTGGAAACCTAAAGGTTCTAATTAGCTTTAAAGTGCTCCCGTTGTGTTTAAAACTAATGCTCGATTTCAGCTATCTGACTAGAATCTCACACTCTTGTGGTCTTAATCCTAATCTTTTAGACTTTCTTACTCTCGTAACAAAAGCGAATTAAAACAAGAAATCGAAACCAGATTGTAACTTAATTTATTTTAGCCTAATTCTATCGAATTTATTCCGGTTTACACAATTACATACCGATTAACGGTTTAAGCTGACATATTAAATAAAGAAAGGTAGAAGGAAGAGAATTGAATAATGTAAATAAGTGCGATAATGAATAAATAAAATAACATTAAAATAGGAAACCTGGTTGTAGTGTCTTGATCAACCTGACTTTGAAACTTGAATAGTAAACAGAAATTGTAGTGACTTGAAACAATAAAAATGACGATAGTTCCCTAATGGCGGAAACTATCACTAAAATTCGGTAAAGAAAATAAAGGCGAACGAATAAAGAAAAATAAAAGGCGAACTTCGAAATTGAAAAAGGAAGAAATTGGACGTAAAATCAAAGCTCTCGGTTTCAGTGGCGGAGAGCTCTATTTATAGATGTTGTGATGGAGTTTGTTGAGAGATTTGTGGCTTGGACTTCTACTGGGCTTTTGAATGGGTTTGTTGGACTTGTGGATTAGGGTTGAGGGATTTTCTCTGCGTTTAACGAAAATCTCTCTAGTGTTGACTTCGTATTGCTTCTGTTACGGGCTTTACGTTACTGGGTCAATTGGTTTGAAGCGAGTGTCACATAATTGAAACTGGTACTTTGCATGTGAAACGACCAACTCAATGCCCAAGTTGGGAGTCTCATTGAGTGAGACGGCCGTCTCATTGATGAGACGACCGTTTGGATGGTGAAATGCAGAAATGCATTTTTCTGTCCTTTTTTCCTTCTGTTTTCTTGGGTTCTTGGCTTAAAATCTTCCTCTTCGCATTCTTGCCTCCAAACGACGTGTCTGATCGAATGTCTGCAAAACAAACACAATATGTGCATAAAATCTTCCAAAAAAATAAATAAATGTGTTAATTAATCAGAATTCGTATTAAATAATCGATATAAATTCGAGTTATCAGCAGTCCTAAACATCTCACAAGTTATATCTTTTTATTTCCAAAAGCTCACAATTTCCTCACTAATATAATTTACGGATAATTAGAAAAGTCGGGTAAAAGTCGGCTCAAAATAATATCTTTCAGTCTCATAAGATAGAACATATTATTAACTTCAAATCGATATAAAGAACAGTTAAATCGGATAGGGGGTGAAGAAGTTATAAATTTTTAAAGAAAGATCAAAATAATATTTTTCTGCACATAACAGTGGTAACCGGTTACTACCCAGAGGGTAACCGATTACCAGTGTAAAAATTGCACCCAGAACTCAGTTTTTCAACAGGTAACTGGTTACTACCCTGAGGGTAACCGGTTACTTGCAGACAGTAGCCAAAAATGTTGCGTTTTAAAATACAGAACTTCCCCAAATTCTATCCAAACAACACCAGACCTATAAACAATTAACAACAAAGGTTTCTACACTTATAATCAGCATACTCATGCATTTAATCGATATTTCAACCATTCAAACTCTTGATTCTACGATGTCTAGCATTTGCTCTAAACATCGAGAACACTAAAACCTCTAAAAATAAAAGCATTTATCTAGAACCCCCCTCTACCAAAGATGATTGAGAGATAAATGGATGATGAACTTCAAGATCAAGAGCTTCTTCTTTTTCTTCTCCAAGCTTTTCCCTTCTTCTCATTTTCCTCTTCTTTCTCTTCCTTTTCCCCTTTCTCTTGTTATTTTTCTATGTTTTTAACATAAAGAAAACAACTTAGGTTTATACGGGAAAAGTATAATTCACTCCCAACGGGTCCAAATAGAGGGTATCCAAAAATATCTATTAATCAACAATTTCAATAAAACCTCTGAGTCAGATAATATTAGTTAATATAAATTAATTCACTGATTGCTCCAATTATTTTTTTTAAAACATCTCAGAGCAACCCGAAACCCTATTGATATCAATTAATATTATTCAGAGCATTAAAAATAAATTACGGGGTATTACAATAAATTATTAAACTTATATTAAGTCCAATAATATAATTCTTCTTACTCGACATATTTTCCTTCATCTCAACACCTCCACCCTTCACTAAGGATATGCAACCTCCAATAAAGCACAACAACACATAACAAATTCTATTAGTCGAATAAATAATTAAACAATTAAATTGGGGCGTTACAGCAGGGATTGATCCCTTACCGAGATTACGCAAGTAGATTGCTACCATTTTTCAACAGAGTTGAATACCATCACATTCCTCATGAGGAAAATCACATGGCTGATGCACTTGCTACTCTCTCTTCCATGATCATAGTTGATCGATGGAATGACATCCCAAGAATTGACGTTATGTGCTTAGACAGGCCAACATACATCTTTGCAATAAAAATTGCCACTGATGGAAAACCTTGGTATCACGACATTCAACAATTCCTACAGAAAAGGGAATGCCCATTTGGATCATCTGGAAAAAACAAGAAGACCCTCCGAAGACTGGTAGGAAACTTCTTCCTCAACCGATATACTTTACAAGAGAAACTTCGACATGGTTCTACTTAGATATGTAGATGAGCGCGAAGCAGAAATACACATGAAAGAAATTCATGAAGGGTTGTTTGGTACTCATACCAACAGACACGTGATGGCAAGAAAATATACTTCGAGCAGGATATTACTGGCTCACAATGGAGGCAGATTGCTGCAAGCATGCGAGGAGATGTCATAAATTTCAAATTTATGCTTATAAGATTCATACGCCTTCGACACTTCTCAAGGCTCTCCCTTCTCCATGGCCATTTCCAATATGGGGAATCGACGTGATTGGAATGATAGAACCTAAAGCTTCAAGCGGATATCGTTTCATCCTCGTAGCTATTGATTACTTCACCAAATGGGTCGAAGCAGCATCATACGCCAATGTAACCCGACAACTGGTCGTCCTATTTATAAAAAACTATATCATCTGCCGCTATGGTATTCCAAGTAAACTCATTACTGACAATGGGTCCAACTTGAACAACAAAATGATGAAGGAATTATACACAGAGTTCAAAATTGAACACCATAAATCTTCTCCTTATCGACCAAAAGTGAATGGCGCAGTGGAAGCTGACAACAAAATTATCAAGAAAATTGTCTAGAAGATGGTCGTAACATACAAGGATTGCCACGAGATGCTTCCTTACGCGCTTCATGGATATCGAACTTTCGTTCGCACTTCAACAAGGACAACCCTTTTCTCACTAGTATATGGCATGGAAGAAGTGCTCCCTGTAGAAGTAGAAATCCCATCCTTAAGAATATTTATGAAGTCCAAACTCACAGAGGCTGAGTGGTGCCAAAGTAGATTCAACGAGCTCAATCTGATAGAAGAAAAGAGGATGACTTCCCTCTATCATGGCAAGTTATATAAGCAACGAATAAAGAAAGCATTCGACAAGAAAGTTCGACCTCATGTCTTCAAAGAATGAGATATTGTACTTAAGAAAATCCAATAATTTCTCACCGACTCTTAGGGAAAATGGACTCTGAATTATGACGGCCCTTGTGTGGTCAAGAAAGCCTTCTCAGGAAGTGACCTGATACTCGCAAAAATGGAAGGTGAGGAATTCACTTATCTTACCAATGTCGATGCAATCAATAAATACTTTGCCTAAAAGTATAAAAAAACAGCTCGCTAAGTTGAAAACCCGAAAGGGCGACTTAAGCAAAAATGAGTGTCTCGGTGGATTGAAAACCCAAAAGGAAAACCCAGGCAAATATTAGAGGCATTATATATATATATATATATATATATATATATATATATATATATATATATATATATATATATATCCCGCTAGAGAAATCTAGGCAAAATGTTAGGGATTCATGGCAAGTAACTGCATCCAACCAAATTGGATCATCAGAAGAAAGTCACTCATCGAAGTCATCATCAGCAAAAGCTCTGAAAACTCCGAACTCAGAATTGGTAAAAGGACAAGGATCATTATGTTTAAATGTAGCCCTTTTCCCCAATAAATTATCATTTTCTATTTCGTAAATACTCTGTGGAATCACACCTTCGACTGAAAGGAGTAATCCAAAAAATAATTCCGGCTTCGCAATTTGCATTTTTTGAGGATAGACAGATGGTTGACAATATTCTGATAGCGAATGAGATAGTCGATGATGCAAAGAAAAAAGAGAGAAGTGTTGTTGTTCAAAGTGGATTTCGAGAAGGCATATGATTCGGTTGACTGGCAATACCTTGATTATGTTTTGGACAAAACGGGATCTCATTCAAAATGATGGATGTTGATCTCTGAATTCCTAAGCACGATTCGAGTGTCAGTTTTGGTAAATGGGAGCCCTACTCGGGAGTTTAAGGTCGGTAGAGGCCTCAGACAAGGAGATCCCATGTTGCCATTCCTCTTTTTAATCGCGACAGATGGGGTTGAATCTTTTGATGACACAAGCAGTGCAGATGAATAAGTTCGAAGGCTATCAGTTTGGTCATGAAGGCATATCAATATCTCACTTGAAATATGCTGATGACACATAGATTATTGGGGAAAAAGATGGAAAAATGTGTGGGCAATAAAATCAATCCTTCAAATATTTGAATTGATGTCAGGTCTAAAAATAAACTTCCATAAAAGCTTATTAGTTGGAGTTAATATTCTACCAACTTGCCTTGAGGAGGCAGCTTCAGTTCTCAATTGCAAAATTGGGAGTACATCATTTAAATACTTGGGATTTCCTATTGGAAGCAATCCTTTGAGAGAAGGAATGTAGAAACCGGTCCTAGATGCAATAAGACGAAGACTGTTCAGTTGGAATAACAAACATTTATCAATTGGCGATCGTGTTGTTCTACTCAAATCAGTCATGTATGCTACCAATGTATTTCCTTTCTTATTTCAAAGCTCAGACAGGTATCATTTTCAAACTCGAATCTTTATTTAAAAAATTCCTTTGGGGAGGGAGTGAGATAGATAAGGAAATAAATTGGGTTCAATGGGATAGGGTTTGTCGAGAGAAGGGAGATGGGGTTTAGGGATAAAACCTCTAAAAGCTTTCAATTTAGCATTATTAGGCAAGTGGAAATGGCGTCTTCTTATAGACAAAAACAACACTTGGTACAAGGTCTTAGCTTGTAAATACGGTGTGGAAAATGGTAGAATTGTAGGAGTAGCGAGAAAATGTTCAACATGGTGGAAAGACATCCAAAGTTTCGAAAAAGGAGTTTGGGGATTCGACCGAAACTGGATGTCCAAAAGGCTAAAAAGAGAGATAGGAAATGGGGAGGATACATTTGTATGGCATGACCCTTGGTGAGAAAATTCATCTCTTAAAGATATATTTCCGAATTTGTATTCAATATGTCAAGAAAAAAATCTAAGAGTGAAGGAGATGACAGTAGGATCAGTCCATTGGAACTTCAGCTGAAACAGGATTTTAACGATAGAGGAGACGACAATGGAGGAAGAGTTGAAGGGAAAATTGCGGAGGATAATCATTAATATAAAGAGAGTGGGCAAATGGAATTGGGAATCAGGAATTTATTATGTCAAAGAGGCCTATATGATATTAATGGAGAACGCAGTTGGATTAGAAAGGAGGGAACTCGCAGATACTTGGAACAAACTCATCCCGTTAAAGGTTGCAGTTCTGGTTTGGCGAATATTCCAAAACAAAATTCAAAAAGGATAATGTAATACCCCGTATTTTAATTAAATGATCTGGATAATTTTAATTAAGATTAATATGGTTTCGGTGTGCTCTAAGAGTTTTTAATTAAAATAATTGGAGCAACCGACGAATTTAAATTAATTAATTAGTATTATCTGACTCAGAGGTTTTATTAAATATTTGACTCAGATACATTTTTGGATACTCTCAATTTGGACCCATTAGTTAGTTTTACTAACTAATGACAATATAACTTTATATTTTCCTTTTATTACCTCACTTGTTACAAAAGGGAAAGGATAGAAAGTTAGTAAGAGGAGAAGAAAGAAAGAAAGAAAGAAAGGGAAAAGAGAAGAGAAAGAAGAAGGAAACCCTAGGAGAAGAGGAAGAAGTTCATGGAGAGCTTGGATCATCTTCATCTTCATCAATCTTCATCTTCACCAAACTCCTCGTTGATTGCAAGGTGAGTTCTAGTTAGAAGCTTTTCTTGTAAGAGTTTTTGATGTTTAGAGTTTAGGTTAGAATGATAGGTTTGTTAATCATGAAATCTAACAGATAAAATGCTGAAATAGTCGGGTAGAATAGTCGGGTTATAAGTATATTAAACCTACTAAGTTTGCTTGGATGACCACTAGTGTTTGGGTTAGGTTTGGAAAGGTTTTGGATGTGAAAAATGCAGGTTTTTAGGCTTCTGATTGTCAGTTAACCAGTTAACCATATACATTAACCGGTTAACGCTGTAGGTTTTGGAAAAAAATATTAATTCTTCAAAAATTCATAACTTTTTACTCGGGTATCCGATTGACGCATACTTTATATCGTTGGAAAGCTATGAAAACGTATTATCCAATGGTAAAGGAAAATATTACTTTTGAAGTGGAAAATAATTATTTATTTTGAACCGACTTTTACCTGACTTTTCTAATTAACCGTAATTATGTTAGTTAGGGAATTGTGGTACTAATCGATTTATGGAATATATGTTTAATTATGAGGATTGAATGAAAATAGAGACAATGGGATTATTGTGGGATTAGTTTAATTGTAATAATTAAATTAAAATGTTAGATTATATGTTGAAAACTATATAATTAAAGACATTAAGAATGGAGAAAGAGTGAAAAATCTTACCATAAACCAATAGTATGTCCTAGTATTGTGACTAGAAATTGTTAGATGGTATAACTTGTGAGATGTTAGGACTACCCTAAGGTGATGTGAATCGTTTACGCGTAATACGCGGTGTCCTCCGTAAAGTCTTGAGGTGGTTATTACACTGAGTCCTGTAACGCCCTGATTCGATTTTTCCAAATTTTTGTGGAGTCTTTTATTTTATTTGTACGATAATTGTTTTATTTGTGAAATTATCGTGATGATATGATATGTTGAGGAATTAATGTGATAATATGATATGTTGTACGATTTTACCGATTTGTGAATTTTCGGGTAAAATTGGTTTGAAGGGTATTTTAGATATTTGTTAATTAGTGTTAAGTTAGAAATTAGTAGAATTGGTATTTTTGTGAGAAAATGATATTTGGTTGGAAAGAGTAGAAAATAGAAATAGAAAGAAAAGAGAATATAAGAGAGTGAGAAAGAGTGAAATAGAAAGTTAGAAAAGAAGAAAAAGAAAAAGAGAAGAAAGAAAAGGAAGAGAAGAGAAAAGAATAGAAAAGAGGAAAATTTGGGAAAGCTTCAAGATTGCTCCTAGGAATCGGTATAATCTGGTAAGGGTGATAAACATTGTTATCTTAATCTTGTATATGATTATGTATGTGTTATATTTTGTGGGTTTTTGATTTGGTGGAGTTTTAGAGAAAATGAAAAGTTAGGTTTTGATGAGATTGTGAGAAATTTATGGATTAATCGGTTAGAACTTAATATAATCGAAGTATGAGGATGAATACATGTTAATAATCATGTTTGTTGAGTTTTGGAAGAGTTTTTGGGGCTTTTTATAGGTCTGTTACGCAACTGGAAATTCTAGAAATCACAGCGATCGCTCAGCGAGCTATCCCTCGCTCAACAAAAGTTCCAGGGTGATTCTCGCTCAGCGAGCGAGAGGGCGCTCAGCGAGCCTGTATGTTTTGAGGGGATATGTGTTTTAATCCGTAGTTTTAGTTTCGGGTATCCGTTTTTAGTGATCCTTATATCGATTCGAAGCTAGAAACGCGTAGAAACTATTGATGCTAAAATATGTAATTTTTAGCCGACTTTTCCGATAAAACGTAATTATGTTAATTATGGAATTGTGGGTTTGATTATTGTGTTGTGGCCGTTGGGAAAGTAGATACATTGCTTGAATTAAATGTGGATGTATGCTAATTGTATGAGATGAATGCATAACTATATTGTGAATATGTATGCATTTTCAAGAATGTTGTGTGTCATTTTGCATGTAAAGTATAATGTATGCATTCTTGTGTTGTGAGATTCTTTTTGAATCCGTTGTAGTAGTGTGTGCTCATGTGGAGTGTGAGCGATGACTACAATAAGATCGTGTGCCCATGTGGGATGTGAGCGATCGGATTGTGTGCCCGTGTGGGGTGTAAGTGTCGCTCCCAAAAGATGAGACTGGCTCAAATGAGGTACAGACGCGAACGGTCGGCGAAAAGAGGATGTGAGAACACACAGGAGTGAACTCACAGGAAAAGAAAAGAGTCGCCAGCTAGGCATTTTTATCCCGAAGGAAAGGTAATGCTGCATAAACCTAGAAAGATACGGATAAGACGGTTGCGAACCAGAGAGACTGAGAAAGGGGGTTGGTTACAACCTGGGAAGGTATTAGCACCCAGATTGTCCGTCGTACTCGACGGGATCCACACTTAAAAGATTTGTGTTTTAAAGGGGTAGTGTCAGTGCAATTTGTGCATAAAAAGAGCTGGAAAAAAGATGTACAGGTGTCTGTGTAAAAGAAGTGTAAAGTGTAATATATACAGTGTCAGTGTAAGGACAGGAGTGAAATGCTCATGATAATGAGGCTAAGAGAATGATGCTGGAAAGAGGGGGAATATACAGAGACTTTTGTTCGATAACTATTAAGTTATGCCTACGTATCCTCTCGTGCAATGAGGAAGTCAGAACATCGTAGTTCGACCCAAAGAGACTGAAAGATGAATTGACTTGTGAACTGCTTGCTTGCCTATGCTCAAGTGTATGACCTGTCTGGCTCAGGTGCTAATTGTCTTGCATTAGACGGAAGAAGCAAGTTCTCGTTTGTGAGTGAGTGAGATGAGAAGAGAATCCCGAAGGAGACAATTATTGTTTGTTTTTGTATTTTCAGTCTTTTATTGCTTTTGAAAATTTGTCATAGATTAATGAGCTTAAGCCTAAACCAATAGGTTAGTAAACTCATCACATCTTCCCTCTGATTAGGGGTAATGAGAATACCTTAAGTGTGAAGTCAGCTTCTCACACTCAAACACCTTTGATGTAGGATTAAGATCATTAACCTACTTGTGATTAGTTAGATGTTTTTGTTGTTTTTGTTTAGTGTTAAGTAATGAGGTTAAGCCATAATCAGGGATTAAACAGACTCATTACACCATCCTAATAGAAGGATAATAGATGAGAGTGTTTAAGCTGAGGAAAGCTCCTCAACTTAATCCATGATTAGGGATTAAACTCATGACAAAACAAAGCCTTTATTAGGTGGATTTTAGTTAATGATATGATGAAGAAGTGAGTTTTATGATTTGTAAGGCAACTTGAGGGGGACTTGTCCATTAACACTAGGGCTAGTCCTTCTTAACCAATTAAGGAAGAATTAGAACCCTAATGCAAGGCCCAAGTTACAAGCTTGATGTCTTAGTGATTATTAAATGGATTGATTAAAGTATTTAAACACATTAAGGGTTTAACACTTAGGACTAAAGTTATACACTCCATCCTAATAGAAGGATGCAGGCATAAGCTTAATCACAAAGCCTTAAAACCTTTAGGGTTTAGTCCTTGATTATGAGATGAGAAGAGAAGACTCAATGAGACACAAAGGTAAAAGCTAAAATGGGGGACTAATCAAAACCCTAATTATTGTCATGCTTGGTTGTTCCTAAGGTTTGTGAGGTTTACAAGAAAGATCTTCAGAGAAACCACCAGGAAGCAGATGAAAGGAGCAAAGAGAAGCAAAGTAACTTGCTTCATTTAAGAAGACAAGTCACTTGAAGAAAGAAAGTAAGAAGAAGAAGAATGAGCAAGCTCAATCGCAAACACAAGATAAAATGCAGCAATGATGCATAAGAGAGATGAAAAGAAATTGTGAGGAGTGAAGGCAAATTCACTTCTCAAAGTAACTTACCACCTGAAAAGTTAGTGCAAGAAATGCAATGCAATGCAAAATGAGATGAAATGGCATGATGCAAACCAAAACCAGAAGCATGAGTATGATGCTAATGATGCTAAGAGATGATGTACATGTGAGGCAAGGCATGGGAATGGTCATATAAACATGTGGATGCCAGAGAAGCATGCTTAGAATCATGAACATACATGAAAAGTTATCAAATGCAAATGACATACAACATGGCAAATGAAAGATGCAATGATCAAACATGATTCTAACATGCCCTAAGATGTATTATGAATCAAATGGATGCACAAAATGTCATGGCAAGTCATGGTATGCAAACAAATGGAAGATGGATGTAAATGAAAGCCCAAATTAGGGTTTATGATCAATGCACAAAACAAAATCCAAAAACAGAAGCAAACATCATGATAAAAAATTGAAAATGCATTCAGAGGAACCCTAACCCTACACAAACTCACTGCCCAAAGGAGGGGTTCTAACTCTTAACCTAATGAGGGTTATGAATTTCTTAAGATTGCTAGGGTTTTAAGGTACCTTGTCAAGAAAAATGCCAAACAAATAGGAAATGCAAGATCAAATCATGCCAATTTAATCCTATAAACTACATGCTATATAAAATGCAATGCAAAAAGAATCAAAGTCCAACTCTTAAAGGCTAGGCAGAAATGAAATTTTGAAGATGGGATCAAAATAATACCTTGAAATGAAATTAATTCCATGGAAAATTGTCAAAAGACATCAAGATCAAAAAAGAAATTTGGTTTGAGGGTTGGACAATGTTTCTAAATGATTTTAAATGTTTCATGAATTTTTTTGTGATTTTTAAATACCTAAAAGTATTTTTAATTAATTAATTCTCATTAATTAATTAAAAATAAACTTTTAAATGATTTAAAAATAATTTTTAATGCAAAAAATAAAAATAAAAATGTTTTTTGTTTCTGAAAATTAATAAAAGGTTGTATAAAAATTTTCAGAATTTTTCAATTTTAAATAAAATGTAGAAAACAAATGAAATAAAATAGAAAATAAAATGAATTAAATGAAAAGTATGCGCATCCAGTGGCCAGGATTCAAACTCAGGAAGGAGGGAAAGACTGCGCGCGTGATCCTAGGGTTGAGATTCAAACTGACCTAATTTCCATTTTATATTAATTAAACTGAATTAATTAGGTTAATTATGGATTAGGGTTTCTAATGACACATCCTAGCCATCAAAACGCGCGCGGGTCAACTCTGGTCAGCCTATCCAACGCACCACATTCAAACTTCATTAATGACCCTGATTAAACCCTAAACACTTTCAGGTGGCCGGAGAAGACTTCCGGTCGTCTTCTCCGGCGAGACTCTCACCTGAAAGTTGCTAACTTTCTCAAAACGCCATGAAAATGAAATCTAATTGCCCAGAATCCATCCCCATTCAACACTGAATCAAAACCCCCAAACAAAAATCATTTTTTCATCATGAATCAAGCAAATCGAAACAAAACATTTTTAGGGCAGAAAATTTCAGACAGTCCATACGTACTCAATACTCCACCATTTCAAAAAGTAAAAACATCAGAGTGATCAGCAAAGCATGAAGAACAATCTAGGAACTTAAAAACTCATTTCTGGAAAAAAAGTTCTTGAGGTACCTGAACTTGAGCTTTCTCAGTTTGCAACTTTCTGACCTCCTTTCTTTGTGCAAACCACTCCTCTTGAGCTCCTGATGAAGTCCTGATACTTGGAAGAAGTTTGTGATGGCTGGTTTGAAAGATTACAGAAGTTCTGTTCAAGGGAGGGTGGTGATCGTGTTTTTGATTCAGGGAGTTTCAGGCTATGGTGATGGGTGGTTTTTGATTAGTGAAGCATGTTGAGTTTGTTTGTGAAGTTTGTTTGTGTGTTTTCAGCTTGTGGAGAGTGTTTCGAATGCTTTTGCAAATGGGGTGGAAAATGAGAGAGCTGTGTTCTTGGTGCTTTCAGGCTTGTGTGTTATGTGAAAAGGCTTGCTTTTGGTTTGTATAAACAAGTGTGATAGGTCAGATGAGTTGATGTGTACTGCTGTGATTGGTATGGCTCAAGTTACCAAAATGTCAAATTGGTGTAAGAGAGGCATGGGCTACTAGCTAGCCAAGGACAAATGGGGTGTCCTGCGCAGCAAGAAGTGTGGAGAGCCCTAGGATTGATTATGAAGTCAGCAAGCAAGTGGATTCAAACTTGAGTGAGTTTTTGCAACTTGCTTCACTTTGGTTTCTTTTGAAAATTCTTGCTCCATAAGTCATGAAAATGAGTGATCCCTTGGCCCATTTTGAATTTTAGAGGTCATGTGATCATGTTGTGAAGAAATGGTACACATTTGAAGCCTTTGGAACACTTGATCACACCATTTTGCAAAATGCCTCTTTGGTAGAAAACTTCAAATTTTGTGATTTTAGCCAACTTTGACAAGCCATAACTTTTGATCCCAAATGAATTAGGTCAAGTTCCTGTACTTTTTGAAAAGGGAATGATCCATTATACAACTTTCATGACCAAAGTTTTTCCATTTGAAGCATTTTTGAATCAAAAAGCAAGGGTTGAAAAAGTTTCCCAAAATGGCAATTTTCAAAATAAGTCAACTTTCCCAAAAAGTCAACTTTGCAAATGACTTGAGATTCTTCAATTTTGTGAACTTCTAACATCTTCCATGATCAAATAAAGATCATACATAATCAAAAATGATGAAGAACACCCTTTGGTTGGGTCATTGGGGGCCTCAGATGCCCTGATTTTACACTGACTTGCTCAAAAAGTCAACCCTTGATCAGATGACTTCCCCATTGAATTTCTTCATGAAAATTGATGCGCATGCTCCCTATACCATATGGAGACCAATAGAAACAAGAATGACCAAAAAATTTGGAGTTATGGCCTTTGAAACCAAAACCCTAATTCTAGGTCATCTGTGCAGTTAAACCTGGCTCTGCTTCCATGTCATTCTCAGTTCTTGTGATTCTTTGACGTTCTTGACTTTGAGGGAATATAATATGATGCTTGAACATACATGGACCCCTTTGAAGTGATTGATGACCTTTGGAGTGGCTCAAGAAACTCTTGGATTGCTCAGATCACAAACCCTAGATGCAGATGACTTTGAACCAATGCAATGAATCAAGAATGTGATATGAGATGCTATGATTGAGTTTATGCATATGAAATGATCACAATCCATGGTTTGAATGGGTGAAGGCAAATTTGGGGTGTTTACAGTAAGCAATCCAGAAACATCGTGTGCCCGTGTGGGGTGTGAGCGATGGGTGATTTATTCACATTGATTGTGTGCCCGTGTAGGGTGTGAGCAATCAGATTGTGTGCCCGTGTGGGGTGTGAGAAATCCATAAACATTGTGTGCCCATGTGAGGTTTGAGCAATGGGGAACATCGTGTGCCCGACGGGGAGTTACTTTAGGTAACAAGCGATGATTCCATTTGGTTCCTGAGTGAACCTGCTGAAATATTGAGTTGGTACCGCATTGCATCTGCATAGAGTTGTGTGTCGATCTCTATTATTTGAATTTATCATTTGAATTATGATATGAGGAAATAAACATGAATAGATATATGTTTATTTGGAGTGATATGGATAGGAAAGTGTGTGTGATGAAACATGCTTATTTATATGTATATGTATGTTTGATATATGTATATGTATGTGAATTATACATTGTAATGCATATGTGGAGATAAACATGGAATGATATATGTTTATGTGATGTGAATGAAATGGTGAAAGTATGCATGATAAGAATGCTTAGTTTGTATATATATATATATATATATATATATATATATATATATATATATATATATATATATATATATATATATATATATATATATATATATATATATATATATATATATATATATATATATATATACATTGTGATGTATATGTGTGATTGGTGATGAATTGTGGTGAGAATACGCTTTATGTGCATTTTATATGTTGAGATATATAATTATATACAATGTTATTATGATAATGTTTCTCACCCTTCTGATGTTTTATGATGCTCTACGATGCATTGCAGAGTAGGTCGCTGGATGATATTTTTGTGAAGCTCGTCTTCATCTTTTGGTCGGTCAGCTCTGATATGTAGCACCGAGTTGTTAGGTTGGCTTAGTGTCATTTTTATGATGCATTGTGTACATGTATATTTTGGATGGATGTTTTGTATAGACATGGATATTTGTTGTTGGCATCAAACTTGTTGATATATATATATATATATATATATATATATATATATATATATATATATATATATATATATATATATATATATATATATATATATATATATATATGAATGGAAATATATATGTTTGATGTAGTTGAAATGTTTCCGCTGTATAATTAGTTATCGTGTCAAACATTACCCCTATTGTTGCATATCTATTATGAGCAGGTGTAATGTGGTTTGATTTCAAGTATAATGTGGCATTGCTCTTTTATACCATGTTTAATTATACTCTGATGAAATTTTTAACATGTGCCTAAATGATTTAATTGATTATTTGGGGGTATAGAAAGGGGGTGTTATAAGTCCCACGGGAATCATCTGTAAAGGCTTGAGGTACCGTCGGTGAGGCGGGTAGTGTCTTGAGGTGGGTATTACATTGAGTCCCACGGGAAGTCTTGCCCCAATTAAGACTTGAGGTGAGTATTACACTGAGTCCCATGGGAAACATGGTTTAGGCTTGAGGTGGATATTACACTAAGTCCCACGGTAAGCCTGGTAGTGACTTGAGGTGGGTATTACACTGAGTCTCACGGGAAGTCTTGCCCGTTGAAATCTTGAGTAATTCTTGAGGTGGGTTGCTTTAAGTCCCACGGGAAGCATCCATTAAGACCTAGGTAGTGGTTTGAGGTGGGTATTACATTGAGTCCCACGGGAAGCCTTGCCGATAACACTTGAGGTGGGTATTCCATTGAGTCCCACGTGAAGTGTTGAGAGAGTTGTATGGACGTGTCCATCTTGTTTTGGTTCCTTGTAGAAAAGTGACCAGAGACCTGAGTAGTGTTAGATTTGAACCCTTAGAGCCGGGAGAACTCTAAGATAGGGAACCCACTGAGATGTTGTTATCTCACCCCACTATTGTTGTTGTTTTTCATGTTTCTTTTGTAGGTTTGATTTACAAATGGAGATATGATCGGGATGTTTCAAGTGAAGCATAGATTAGATTCCGCTGTGTAATTATCTTTGTACAATAATGGATATTGTATTGATTTTAGCACTTTTGTTTTAGTATAATTTCCATGTCTTGCACCATAGTTTATATTGTTTTTAGAATTGGTCAAGAATGTGAATTATGCTATTAGGTACTTATGATGGTGTCAGTACCAAAATAACACTTGTATGATATTATTCTAGATATATATACTATATGGGCGTTACAGTTGGTATCAGAGCAGGTCGTATCCTCGACCTAGCCTTGAAACATCATAAGTAAATCTTTCTTGCCTCCTAAGTGTGTCTTGTCGGCATTGTTCTTAATATCATATTATGTAGTATTGGGCCTGATCAACCTAATGCTATGTTTGTGGTAGGTAGAGTCATGGTTGTGTGACCATGAGGACTCTGAAGCATTTTCGTAACTTCTGTTGTGAGAGTAGGCTCAAGCCAGGAGTTGTTATCAGAGGGAGTTTTGGTCAGCTCAATTGGAGTCTTCTTAAGAATTGTACTTCCTGAAACATGGAGTTGTAGAGAAGTGTGTTGTTCGAGAAATACTTTGGAATTGATAGAGTCTGAAAGGTGCAATTATCTACAAGATGAGTGGTCAATGCATCAAGGAATATGTAAAGTCACTGGTAGAGCAGTATTGGTCACTATTATGGACAAGATTTTTAAGAAATCTCATTCCAGGGAAAGAGAAGATGTGTTGTGGAACGTGTGACATAGGTTTGAGATTGAGTTAATTGTTAGTATTTCAGTTCTAAGATCGTGGTGGCATCATAGATGAACGAGAGTACTTCAAGGAATGTATTTGGATAATACCTTACAGATGGATAGAAGTTACAAGTAAAGAACATTTGTTTTCTTATGGGAACCTAAAGTTATGGTGAAGCTTGAAGAGAAACACAAGGATGTGATTACACGTTTCAAGTGAGACAAGTATACCCCGAACAGAGGGTAGAAGATTGTGGTTGTGTATTCATTTATGACAGAGGAGACAAGGTTTAGAGTAATGCATCAGGGTATTACATATTTAGTAAGGGATCAATTCGGAAGTGTTGAATTACCCTATGGATGGTGTGAGGTATAATATTAGAGGAAGAATAAGCTTTATTTAGAAACATGAGGTGTATTTGGTATGGACCAAATGAGTTTGTGTAAAGTGTTAGAGTGAACACTTTGGATTTGGGAGAACTCTAGTGAGATGAATTATGTTTGGGTATGAGAGGATTGCCGCAAAAGCGTGAAGTGAACACAGTATGGAGTTTTTAAGATGTTGATTGAAACTTAAGTTAAGAAAGTGTAATCAATGATGGTTCACCCATTAGGACTCTGGTAGTATGATTACTATATGTGTGGAATCGTCTGTTGGTAATGGTGATAACTTTTGGTTTCGATTGGAATGAGTTTGGGAATTTTAGGTAGCAATGAAAACTAGAATTGTGCTTCTATGTTTGAAGCAATCGGATTACCCTCTAGGTAGTACCTGGTTACAGAGTTGTGTTTCTAAATATCATTTAGCTACTGGAAGTTCAGGTTTGCACTGAGTAATCGGTTACCCTCTTGGTAGTAACCGGTTACCGTTGTTAAGTTTTAAAAAATTTGATTTTCTAAGATTCATACATTATGGCTAGAGTGCCCGATTGAAGCATTCTTGGTACCGATAAAATGATGTGGAGACATTATATGCAATGATTAGTAGAGGGTAAGGGAACCCCAATAATACGTAAGTAGAGACAACAAGGTTATTCAGAGGAGTGCATTACCTCAGTTTTCAAGTGTAAGGGAAAACTCCTGTATTTGTGAATGATCAGTATAATTTTGGAATTTATCTCTAATAGGATTAAGAATGTTGTTTTAAATACTCTCCATGGAATTAAAGAGAAAGGACAGAGTAGTATGCTAGACATGAAATGTCCATCGTTTTGTTTTACCCGGTAAGGATTGTGTGTTGGACTTTGTTTATGGACGAACCAAATGTTAGCTTGTGATTAAAAACCTTTTGATGTCGTCATTGTCATTTCCTACTGACGTCGTTGTACGTGTGGAGTAGAACTTTTCCGTTGAATATTCGTGTTGTGGCCATAACAGAAATGGTAGTTCTACTTCGTCACTTGTTGGAGTATGTAATCTACATGTTGTGCCCCGTTCTGTGTTACCTTGAGTTGTGAACGGTGGGCGAATGTTACGCATGTTTAGAAACCACGAGTGAGAATCATCTTGCAAGTTAGTGTGGACTAGATTGGCAAATTTGAGTTGGATTGTTTGTCAACAAAAAGGAACAAGTTTAGTTGTGTTCGACCGTTTAGCCTCATATAGGTAATCGATTGACACATGACTTTTGTGGAGGACTTTAGAGAATCGTACTTTCTGAACTGTAAGTCCGTTTTGGCTTCTGTTCGAAGTGTTAGAGGATAAAGTGTTGGAATTTCTTTTGAGAATAATTTGGTAGACAGTAAATGATCTGAATTTTCGGTGTGTCTCCATTGCGAACATTGAGGACCTAAATTGTGAAGTTATAAGAGACTCATGAAGTGTTGATCTTCCAAGGAACATTTAGGTATCCGAATTATTGTGTGGATAAGAGATGAGCAATTGGTTAATTTTAGTATCATTAATTCTTAACAGTTATGGACTCCGTAAGAGTAATACCATATGTGTACAGTTGAGTCGTACTCAGAGATATGAATTTTTAAGTTACCCTTCTAGGTAAGAGTGAAAGGTGAATGTTCCAAAGTTAAGCATGTAAATTGGATCGTTTAAGGAACGAGAACCTTGAGAGAAATGGATTTGAACAAGAAGTTATGTGTGGTCTTCAAAGGTGAGTGTGGAATATTGTATACAATAGGCCAGTGTTATGAAAATCTGCAAGTAAACTAAGGATGATTTAAGTTTGGTACGGGTGACTCATTATTCATGGATGCCTTGTGTAAATAGAAACCTTGAGTGAATATAATCTTGTGAAGAGGATTGACATGGAGCATAGTAACCATGGCAGATTTGTTAAGCTGAATTGGATAGGTTCTGTATACGAAAATGCAGGTTTTTGAGCTACTGGAAGTTGGTTAACCGGTTAACAGAATGTGTTAATCGGTTAACAATATTTTGGTACGCTACTGGAACTGGATTTTTGATCTAGTTAACTGGTTAACGTAATGTGTTAACTGGTTAACACTGTAAGTTTTGGAAATTGTATTAGTTTTGTTTACAATAGTACGACCCTTGTATCTCTATCGTTGGAGAGTTTGGACTGGTGTTATTATTGTGTAATTGACAAGTAATTTGTTTTATCCCTGAATGTCTGCAAGTTTTGTTTCGTTGGTTGGTGAGAACTCCAATGGATACGTGTGTTCTCCGCAGACTATCAGCTACCTAGTGTCGCTTGAGAATTCGTGGTATCTCCATTGTTGGACCTTGAGAATGTAGTGGAAGAGACAGACGAAAGAGTTCAGTCAGAATATTAAGAATCATAAGAGAATTATTTTTAAGTGTTGAGGTAAGATAATTTTGTTCTAAGTGTGTTGTCTATAGTAAGACACTGAAAGGATTGAGTGTCGGATGTAAACGGTTATAGTGTATAATGTCAGACAAGTGAAATTGGTAAAGAAGTCGTTCGACAACTTTTGAGATGGTTTTAGTAATTGAAGGATTTTAATAAGAGCTTTTGTTGGTAATTGTGCGTAGATAGATTTCACTAATTTACCTTGTGGAGTTTTGTCGAGTGTTATGGTTCCAAAATCAATTTGGAGTGTTATGCCTTGGTGTTGTGACTCAATGGAAGGAATTAGAGTGGTATGCTTCTCTGAAGGAGAGATGAGCCTAAGTGTTTCGGTATGAAACAACAGATGAATTGCGGAAATAGTAAGTGAGAAATTAACCTAACGTTAGAACAAGCGTATAAGTAAGGACGTGAAGTTTTATTTGTTATGAAACAAGGACATTAAACTGCGAAGTCAAATTGGAATTTGAATATGTTAGAATATATAGCAGCATTAAGGTTAAGTATGGATCTAAGATAGTGTTGCAAACTGTCGTTGTTGATGAGTAAAGAAAAATCGAGGACAAAATTCAATTTAAGAAGGGGAAGATGTAATACCCTGTATTTTAATTAAATGCTCTGGATAATATTAATTAAGAATAATATGGTTTCGGTGTGCTCTAAGAGTTTTCACTTAAAATAATTGGAGCAGCCGACGAATTTAAATTAATTAATTAGTATTATCTGACTCAGAGGTTTTATTAAATATTTGACTCAGAGACATTTTTGGATACTCTCAATTTGGATCTATTAGTTAGTTTTACTAACTAATGACAATATAACTTTATATTTTCCTTTTCTTCCATCACTTGTTACTAAAGGGAAAGGATATAAAGTTAGTAAGAGGAGAAGAAAGAAAGAAAGAAAGGGAAAAGAGAAGAGAAAGAGAGAAAGAAAAAGGAAACCCTAGGAGAAGAGGAAGTAGTTCATGGAGAGCTTGGATCATCTTCATCTTCATTAATCTTCATCTTCAACAAAATCCTCGTCAATTGCAAGGTGGGTTCTAGTTAGAAGCTTTTCTTTTAAGAGTTTTTGGTGTTTAGAGTTTAGGTTAGAATGATAGATTTGTTAATCATGAAATCTAACGGATAAAATACTGAAATAGTCGGGTAGAATAGTCGGGTTATAAGTATATTAAACCTACTAAGTTTTCTTGGATGACCCCTAGTATTTGGTTTAGGTTTGGAGAGGTTTTGGATGTGAAAAATACAGGTTTTTAGGCTTTTGACTGACGGTTAACCGGTTAACCATATGCGTTAATCGGTTAACGCTGTAGGTTTTGGAAAAAAATATATATTAATTCTTCAAAAATTCATAACTTTTTACTCGGGTATCCAATTGAGGCAAACTTTATATCGTTGAAAAGGTATGAAAATGTATTATCCAATGCTAGAGGAAAATATTACTTTTGAAGTGGAAAATAATTATTTATTTTGAGCCGACTCTTACCCGACTTTTCTAATTAACCGTAATTATGTTAGTTAGGGAATTGTGGTATTAATCAATTTGTGAAATATATGTTTAATCATGAGGATTGAATGAAAATAGAGACAATGAGATTATTGAGGGATTAGCTTAATTGTGATAATTAAATTAAAATGTTAGATTATATGTTGAAAACTATATAATTAAAGGCATCAAGAATGGAGAAGGAGTGAAAAATCTTACCATAAACCAATAGTATGGCCTAGTATTGTGACTAGAAATTGTTAGATGGTATAACTTGTGAGATGTTAGGACTACCCTAAGGTGATGCGAATCGTTGACGCGTAATACGCGGTGTCCTCTGTAAAGTCTTGAGGTGGGTATTACACTAAGTCCCACGGGAAGCATCCGTAAAGGCTTGAGGTACCGTCAGTGTGGCGGGTAGTGACTTGAGGTGGGTATTACATTGAGTCTCACGGGAAGTCTTTCCCCAGTTAAGGCTTGAGGTGGGTATTACACTGAGTCCCACGGGAAGCATGGTTTAGGCTTGAGGTGGATATTACACTAAGTCCCACGGGAAGCCTAGTAGTGACTTGAGGTGGGTATTACACTGAGTCCCACGGAAAGTCTTGCCCGTTGAAGTCTTGAGTAAGTCTTGAGGTGTGTTGCTTTAAGTCCCACGGGAAGCATCCGCAAAGACTTAGGCAGTGGTTTGAGGTGGGTATTGCACTAAGTCTCACGGGAAGCCTTGTCGATAACATTTGAGGTGGGTATTCCACTGAGTCCCACGTGAAGTGTTGAGAGTGTTTTATGGATGTGTCCATCTTGTTTTGATTCCTTGTAGAAAAGTAGCCAAAGACCTGAGTAGTGTTAGATATTTGAACCCTTAGAGCCGAGAGAACTCTAAGATAGGGAACCCACTGAGATGTTGTTATCTCACCCCACTATTGTTGTTGCTTTTCAGGTTTCTTTTGCAGGTTTGATTTACAAGTGGAGCTATGCTCGGGATGTTTCAAGGGAAACATAGATTTAGATTCTGATGTGTAATTATCTTTGTACAATAATGGATATTGTATTGATCTTAACACTTTTGTTTTAGTATAATTTCCATGTCTTGCACCGTAGTTTGTATTGTTTTTAGAATTGGTCAAAAATGTGAATTATGCTGTTAGGTACTTATGATGGTGTAAGTACCAAAATAACACTTGTATGATATTATTCTAAATATATATTATATGGGCGTTACAGATAACTTGCTTAAGAGAGGAGTATTGAACGGTTCTCAATCGGAATGCTCATACGGATGTCGGATAATTGAAAGTGTTTCTCACTTTTTTTAGTGTAATTTAAATGTGCAGAGGTGTGGTCATCGATTCTCCAATGGTTGGGTATAATCACAGTAATGCATAACTCACCTTTATCAAATTTCCATCAATTCAGCAGGCTGATCGGACAGGGCAGAAAGAAGACTGATAAAATCAATGTCATCTGGTAATTTGGAAAGGACAGAATGAAACAATTTTTCAGAGAAAAGAGCAGGTCGACACGGCAATTAACTGAAGTGAAAATACTATCATGGAAATGGTTAAGGAGTAAAGCGTCAAATTTCAGTTACCCTCTTAGACAGTGGTTGAGCAGTCCAAGGCAGTGCTTGGGGCTTGGAGGATGATTCATCGGTTTGGCTAAGGCCCGAGTGTGGATGATATCCTCTCAGATTTCGTCATTTGTAGCTCAGCTCAATTTTTCGAGAGGTCCGAGTTAGTGCATATTTTGGCTGGTTGTTACAGTTTCCAAGCTGGAGCATCGAATCGGTTTTTGTTCGAACCTGATCATCTATATTGGTTTCGGTTCGAGTCCGGATATTGATCTTTGTTTCCTTGCTGCTGTTGTTTAGTTGGGTTTGTTTAATATCTAATTTTAGAATTGGTGTTAATTTTATAAGTATGGGTCTTTAGTAGTTGGTTCATCTGTTAATTGTTTTTTATGATTTGTCACTGCATAAGTTTAGCAGTTTGTGAACACAGTTGACTAGCACCCCTGGTGCTGTTCTTTTTTATTTAACAAAGTTATCTTTTGGCTGGTATAAAAAAAAAAAAAAGGTAAAACAAGCTTCTTAAATTGAGGTTTAACTCCAATCTTTTATTAATAATTTCTTAGTATCTCATCATGGTAGAGTGGCAATCTTTTATATGAGCCTAGCATATCTATTAATATATACACAACATGTTGATAAATATAGGCTTAATTAACATCAAAGCCAATACTAATATCATATTTTTGACCGACCAGCTCCTATTATTTATTTTTTATATTAGTCCTAATGTTGGTTTATCTTCATGCTTGGCGCAAATCAATGCAAGCATTATGATTGGATTTCAACAAACGCAACCTGACCCAAACAGCAAAGAAAAGTATGTAAACAGCAATGCATTTGACCAAGAAATTGCATGTGTGAACTCTCTATATAAGCAACACATCCCAATAGACATTTTCATCAACTTTTAAGACTTACAAGTTCTCTTCTTCCATCATCTTATCACATTTACTAACCAAGGTTCATTTGTAGCATAAAATGGCACAAAAACATATCCTCATATCACTAGCTATTTTTCTCTCACTCCTCTTTGAGTCCTCTCTAGCCAAACCTCAGAACTCTAAAACAATAACCTACATAGAGTCCTCTTGCAAAGGTACCCTCTACCCTAATCTATGCATTCGTAGCCTTAACAAATTCTCACATTCAACCGTAAATGGTCCTCAACACTTGGCCCAACTTGCCTTATCTGTAAGCCTCTCTAGAGCCCTACAAACAAGAGTCTACCTTTTAAATGTAGCAAAGGAACTCAAAAGTATTGATCATAACAGCAAAAGATTGTATCTAACAGTGCAAGATTGTGTGAATCAAATCAATGATAGTGTTGACCAACTTACTCAAGCCATCAAAGAACTTAGAAAGTTGAACCAATTTAACAGCATCATCAATGATAAAGTGTTGTGGCACATAAGTAATGTTGAGACATGGGTTAGCACTGCCTTAACTGATGCTAGTAGTTGTGTGCAATCGTTCCCCGGTCATAGAATGAGTAAAAGAGTTGCGACGATTAAGGTTAGGGCAAAGAATGTTGCAGAAGTTACTAGTAATGCACTTGCTTTGTTTCATAGTTATGCTTCTAGGTACAAACTAGCAACAGCTGGAACCACCAAGAAGCCTTGATATATAAGCTAAAAAGTTTGCTTCTTTTTTTTATCACCCTCTGTTTGTTCATGTATTGTATACATGTTTTTTCTGTGGGTGGTTTTACATAGTTATTTATCAAGTCTAATATTGATGTAAGAATGTATTATTTAATCTTATTTCTTTTTATTTTAAAAAAATATCTGCTACTTTAATTTAGCTATTGAGGTAAATAGACTATTTTTTTAGTGTTTAACAAGGGAATTTTAGGACAAGGGAATTTTAGGATGTTGGTAGCACTAGTGAAACTTGATTTTAATAATTTATAAGGTTGGTTAGCAACAGGTTTATCAACACACTTCTGTGTCTACCGTAATAAAAAGTATACGAATCATAAGAATGATGAGGAATAAAATCAATATGTTTTACAAAATATGTTTGAATTAAATCGCACAATGATAATTAATTTCTAATTAAATAAAAAATGAAAATTGACTAAGACATTTTTTCGAATATTTAGTGTGCAAACAATTTATCAAATACTTGATGTGCAATAAACACAAAGTTTATTTTCCTTTGTGTTGATAGTATAAAAGTCCAATTACAATTGTCTTATAAAAATAGTTTGAGATACTACAAGACAAACAAAAACAGTTTGCCAATCAAATTGCTCACTAAGTGTATTATCAAATTAGACACACACACAGAGGGAGAGAGAACACAAAGATTTATTTAGGTAGGTCTCCAATTGTCCTCATTATGGATACGTCTGTCCCCAATTCAAAATAGAATTGAGATATGTAATTAACCTTTGTGTTATACCTACGGTAAATAAGATATTTACCTACACTTTATAGCTGTCACTAAAAGTCAAATATCTTGTAGTGATAGAATTGAGATATGTAATTAACCTTTGCAAGAGTTGTATATAAAAGAAAAAGTAGTAATCCAAACCCCCAAACCTTATGTTTGATGTTGATTCTAACTTCTTATCTCCCCTTGATCTTAAGTAAGATCAAGTGACCCAAGACTTCCAATTCGATCCTCCGGTTATTGTTACTCCTTTGACAGAATCACGTTCTTCAAATCTTTCAATCGACTAAATCCTCGTTGCAAAATATTGTCCCAAGTCTTTCACTTGATCCTCCAGTTACCGCTACTCCTTTGATAAAAACTCCTTTCTTCAAAGCTTTCACTCAGTTGAATCTTTCCTAATCTTGGTGGAAAACCCTAACCGTTTTATCAATGAACCCCCCACCTCCCCCCCCCCCCCCGAATAATCAACCCAATTTGATTACAACAATCCTAAATTGGACCTTATCAATCTAATCTAAATGACACTCAAGAAAAATGATTATGTGTAATTTTTGAATGTATGAAGAGAAAAGGTTGAAGATGATGAGAAAATTATTTGTATGTTCTTGGTTTTAATGTTGAGAAATGATGCATGAATATATATTTTTATGTATGTGAGTGTGTAGAAAATAACAAACAAAACTGTATTTTAGAAAAATTTACAAGTTTTGTAAAATAGAACAGGATGTATTGACTCCAAATTTGTATGAGACAATACATAAGGCCTGGGAGTCGCTACATAGGCTTTATGTCTCAATACAAGTGAGGCAGGGCCATTTACTAAAAAAAACTTTCAGTTGGAGTCGATTACAACCATGGATGAATCGACTCATTCGCAGCTTGTGTCGACTTATGCACTCCTATGTAGCACTATAGAAGGCTAGATTTTATTTTAAGAATTGCTTCAGCATGTATCAACTCATAAATGTAATGTATCGACTCGTATGCCTGTTTTTCATGGAAAAAACATAATTTTAACTTGTAATGGTCTATCTAACCTGATTTTGAGTGTCTTGATATGATAATGCACGTCTAGACATAAACAATAAGATTCAATGTACACAAATACTAAGTGTCTTGGTTTTGACATCATTCAAAATATTACTTAAGAGGATAGTGCACTTACATAAACATTGCAAGAAATAAATGGAGATTGTGCATAATCAAAATAAGAACAAAATCTTCTCAAAAGAGGTTGCCCAATATATTTGGTTAAGACTCTAATCGGCTGGGTAGTCAAATCTCTAGAAAAGTTGAGCAATTTTCATCAATGCGTGGATTTGATTGACTTAGAGGCAAAATTTCAATTAGATTTGATTTGAATTTTGAAGCGCTAAGATGCTCCAATCGATTGACTTGGAATTCCAATTGATTGGGCATATGTAAATCATCCTCCTTGGTGTTTTTTGGGCCTTGTGTTGGATTACGCTTCACTTTTTGCACCCCATCCTAGCTTATTTGCACCTTTTTCTATAAAACACTAAAGAGATCATCTATTTATTTAGCATAAATATTATAATTGATGAGTAAAAATTTTAACACGGTATTTTTAAGTGATTAATCAAATTTTCCAATCATTCGGCTTTAAAAATAGTGTTGTCCCTTAATTATCCAGAAACCTTGGTAAAATCTCCTTCTTTCGAGGGAATACCAACAAAATTTGACATGTCCTTCTCTACGGATCGTTGGATACGAGAGTTGATTAAATAACGAGCTAGATAGGTTCACCACAAACTTATTTATTCAATTTACTATGAGTTTATTCCATCATCATAGATCAGAGATGTTGAGCCCATTCTCAACAAAAAACATTACTTTGATCACAATTGTTTATACACACCATCAGCGATCATCCTTATATCAAATACTTCAAAATAAAAACCATTTTATACTCGAGAGTATACTCTTCTCTTTGCACAAATTCATTTAATATGTGACAATACTTCATATAAGTTGCAAAGCATCCTGAAAAAAAATATAATATGGTTTCAGCTCTGGTACCCAAATTTTCTTGGGCCCTAGTGCGTTAGTGGTTCTATAAGGTCTAGGGTTATTAAATTTAGACTTTTTCAATTTATAAAAATAAAATTGCTCTAAATGGCCAAATGTATTACAATGCGAGCATTTATAAACAAGTCGAATTTACTTTCTTCCTATTTATCTTCTTACTATGTGCTATATTAGATTTAAACCCTAATACACTTTTATTTAAGGATCACATTTAAATAGATAAGATCAAGTCAAGGTTTTCTTTTCCCTTAGTAAATTTAATTAGGGTTTCATGCAAATCTGTCACTTCCTTTTTCATTGAGACACAATTCTCACATTTTTCTACTAAGTTTCTAATATTAGATATTTTGAACTTAAGCGTTTTGTTACTCTTTTCAAAAAACACTAGATAATCCTTAAGTTATGAGTTAAGCTTTTTGATTGTATCTTTTTTTCCATTGACTTGGATCTTAGTTTAAATAAATGTTTGCAAGATAGCTTTATTACCTCATGGTAATCTTCCTCGTGTGATTCTTTAAAGCAGACTTCATCTTCTTCGTTAGAAGACGATTCTTCGAGGCTCTTCTCAAGGTTGACTCTTACTCATTTGTGGAGGTTTTCTCTCTCTTATTCTTTCGAATATTCCACTAGATGATGTTTCTCCTTCATTTTATGTTGAATCCTCTTAAGAGCATTCAACTACATATATTGTTCTTTCGAAGGAATCCACAGGGTTATTTTATAGAAGATTGATGAGGTTTTTGAATATTCTTCAAGCTTTATACCTTCATCTTTAAGCAATTTGATTTTTGGATTGGATCAAGTTTCTGATTCTACGATATCACTCTTCTTTGATACCTTCAGCTTTATACCTTCACCTTCAACTTTTCTACGATATCACTCTTCTTTGATTTTTCCGAAAATTCATAAATACTCTCATCATTTGATTTTAGGATTGGATCAAGTTTCTGATTCTAATTTTCAACTCTTAGATATTTGTTTGTAACAAACGTTCCAATATAATTTCTAACATTTTTAAATTTGGAGAAACATTTATGAGTGAAGCATTCATCTTCTTCGCTTCGTTTGTTTATCCACTCTTGTTTTATACTTGGAGAAACTTTATATATCATCTCAAGAGTGTCACGCATTTACTTGGCGAAGTTACAATTATAAACATAAAGAAGTTTGCTATCATATAAAGACATTACTAAAATTCTTAGTTTTGAAATCAATTTTAAATTTACTACATTCCTCTATGGTCTAAAGAAAATTGAGTTTATCTACTACTTCACCATTTTGGTGAGTAAGTATAAATTGACCATTGATTATTGTTTCACACAATTTTAAATTAATACTTTGAATAACAATTATAAATTTAGCTTTTTATAGCTCAAACATATCACCATTAAATTGTGGAGATGTGTTTAGGAAAGATTTGTTATTAGAAAGAAAAAAATGTATGAAGTCATCTTCATCCTGAAACGATTAGTCTTTGAAGAGGAGTTATACTCTGATATCACTTGTTAGACATATGATTCCACACACAAGAGAGGGTGAAATGATGGGGTTTAAAAAACAACTATTTATTGTTTTCACTTTCAAAGTTCAAAAACATTTTTCATTAAAACGTTTAAATGATAGCAACGTAAAATAAACAGATAAGGGTAAAGAGATGACAAAAAATTATAGAGGTTTAGTCTAAATAAAGTGGCATAATCTTCTCCTCAAGACTTAATCTTGAGAGCATCCGATAATACTTATAATCTTTTAATAAGTTAGCTTACAAATGCCAAGGAAAGTGAAACTTAAGGTTAACTTCCAACCAAACAAATTGCAAACCAAATTGAGATTTTACACCAGACTAATCTCGAACCGATTGAAATTTTACATCAGACTAATCTCAAACTAAATTGAATTTTTACAAAGGCTGAACTCACAAATCGAATAATAGACTTAATATTAAATCCCCAAATCGAATTTTTAACGGATTTAGCTTTTAACTCAAGCCAACACTCAAGAAAAATTATTCAAACAAGAAAAATACTTCTCGATAAATTTACAATCCTACCCATTTTCTAGAACAAATACCTCACTTAAATCTAGAGGCAACTTCTTATAAAACAAATTATAATTTTTTTTTTAAATATCATATTAATTTAGTGGTGGCATTAAAGATTAAAAACGTGCAAAAACAAAAAGTTTGACCAACAATATTACTTACTTCACACACCATTTCATTCAAATAAGGAAAACAAGATTGGGATTTTACTCCAATGTGGTATTAAGAATTTCTTAGTATCTTATCAAGGTAGGCAATCTTACCAATGAATGTAACATATATATTATAGTATACACAACATGTTCATTAAATTTATATATTCTTAACGCTAATATGTCCGACCAGCTCATTATTAATTTTTTTATAATAGTCCTACTAATATTTCTCTCTTTATGGTTGGCGCAAATCAATGCAAGCATTAGTAGTGGAATTCAACAAACGCAACATGAACCAAACAAGAAAAGTATCTAAACAGCTATGCATGATGCATGTGGGCATTTGACCAAAAAATTGCATGTGTTAACTCTCTATATAAGCAACACATTTCATAGGCATTTTCATTAAATTTGAGCCTTGGAAGTTCTCTTTTTCCATCATCATTTCACATTAACTAAGCAAGATTCATTTGTAGCATAAAATGGCACAAAAACATATTCTCATATCACTAGCTATATTTCTCTCACTCCTCTTTGAGTCTTCTTTGGCCAAACATAATTCTCAAACAATAACCTACATAAAGTCCTCTTGCAATGGCACACTCTACCCTAATCTATGCATTCGTTGCCTGAACAAATTCTCGCATTCAACCATAAATGGTCCTCAACACTTAGCCCAACTTGCCTTATCCGTAAGCCTCTCTAGAGCCCTACAAACAAGAGTATACCTTTTAAACGTAGCAAAGGAACTCAAAACTATTGATCCTAACAGCAAAAGGATGTATCTAACAGTGCAAGATTGTGTGAATCAAATCAATGATAGTGTTGACCAACTTACCCAAGCCATCAAAGAACTTAAAAAGTTGAACCAATTTAACAGCATCATCAATGATAAAGTGTTGTGGCACATAAGTAACGTTGAGACATGGGTTAGCACTGCCTTAACAGATGCTAGTAGTTGTGTGCAATCGTTTCCCGGTCATAGAATGAGTAAAAGGGTTGCGACGATTAAGGTTAGGGCGAAGAATGTTGCAGAGGTTACTAGTAATGCACTTGCTTTGTTTCATAGTTATGCTTCTAGGTACAAACTTGCAGCAGCTGGAACAACCAAGCAGCCTTGAAAAGCTAAGAAGTTTGTTTTTTTATCACCCTCGGTTTGTTCATGTATATTGTATACATGTTTTTTCTTTGGGTGGTTTTATATTATTATTAATCAAGTTTCATACAAAACAATTATTGTAACCGCACATGATTAAGCTAATTAAATTCACATACAAAACAATGACACATTTCATATCATTTTGATATTATTTCCTTTTTAAACATCATATAGAGCAATTGTATTCAAAAACATTAAAACAGGAGTGTGACATACAAATATCATAAAGCCTGATGTTCAAAAAAACTAGGCTCAAACATCATCAACGAGCAGAAGAAAAAAAATATAACAAAAATACAAAAGCAAAAAATCTGCAATAACAGACAATTTATTGTTAATCCTACTTTTGACCAAAAAGTTACAAGATACACCAAAATTTAATAGACAACCAGAGAAATAAGAGCAATGTAATATGGTTGTCTATTAATCATATGGTATTTTAGAAAATGGCAGCATGTGTTTTCTGGATTCACCCGATTATGAATTTAACCAAGGAAAAACATTGGGTGATGTCTGCAACCTTCCTGTTAAAACTTCAACACCAGTTTCTGTCACCTAATAATGTAAAGAATAAATCGTATTAAAACCGGTACTATCTAAAGGCTGCAAGGTTCACTTATCATTTCTAGTGTACCGACTGAAATGTGCCGCGTACTAAGACATAGCAGAACACAACATTTTGCAAAGACCTAACTGTTTTTATCCACTTTTGGATAAACAGCTTAAATAAACACATATCAAATAAATGATTATAATATAAGAACTTATGTATAAGTTTTTTTTAAAATACAAAAAATTAGAATAAACTGCAAAATAAGAAATTTTCTTACCAAAAGAGTATGCTCAAATTGGGCACTTCGTTTACCATCTGCTGTGACAGCAGTCCATCCATCAGGCCACAATCGATCTCGCCAGACACCTATTAAAAACTATCATTCATAAGTATTTGCTACATTACATTATATTAATCAAAGTTATCTGTTTAATTTTTTTTACATATATACCTGCATTGATCATTGGTTCGATTGTAAAAGTCTGACCAGCCTTCATCACACCAACTGCTTTATTTCCTGCCAGTGGTTAAGGTGTATTGCAAGTGTTCTCTTCCATGTAATCGTGTTTTTTTAATACAAATAACAAAAACTGAATTTTAATACTGTCATGTAATGCTTTTAAACCAAGGAAAGGATACTTCCATAATGAGGAATGTTTGGTGCGCAATGGAAAAGCTCTCCAATTCCATGACCACAATATGATTTTACCTATACAGACAAGGGAAAATATGAGCAAGGAATAAATTGATAAACCACCCAAAAGTGTGAACAAAAAACACTATGTAGGCAACAGGGAATTGAGATGTGTACCACTGAGAAGCCTGACATTGAAGCATGACGATTAATAACTTCACCAACTTCACGGAATCGTACCCCAGGTTTAACTGAATTTTATGGAAAATAATGAATAAGGAACATATGGTCAATTTCTAAAAATAAATGTAATTTTTAGTTAGACAATTAATACATTGATTTTGACACAAATTTGACATGAAATCTGATAACTAAATAGATAGCATACACGGTTCAAATATCTGGTTAACACAGTTCAGTAGGTGTATACCAAATTAGATTCAAAGAAACATGATTGTGCATACCAATGGATATTGCCTTATCCAGGCACTCATAAGTGCATTTGACCAACTGACGGGACGCTTCATCCACATTTCCCACAAAGTATGTTTCATTGAGATCACCTGCATAACAACTCACATAATTAACCAAGTGTCGAATTCTATGATCTTACAGTGCATAAGTTTAATTCATATAAATGTTATCAACTTACCACGAACACCTTTATAGTACACAGTGACACCAAGTGTCGAATTTTACGATCTTACAGTGAAAAAGTTTAATTCATAAAAATGTTAATCAACTTACCATGAACACCTTTATAGTACACAGTGACATCAACATTTACAATGTCGCCATCCTCAAGCTTCCTGTGGAATGACTAAATTTCTGAGAAGTTCTGAATTTGAAAAGGAAATAACTGTCTATTTTTCCACACTTAAATAGTAGTTGCATTGCACTAATCAAGTATAAGGTCACCATATCAAGGATTAATAGAGAACATTAGGGCCTGTTTGGTTTAAAGAAAACAATTTCTTGTACAAATCTTTAAAAACAAAAAAACAAAGACCTAAATGGCATTTGTAACTCAAAATGAAAATAGAAAATAAAAACACAATATTTCCTTAAACCAAACAGACTCTTATTTTCTGTAATTATAGTCTAAAAATTCTATAAGTAAAATTGAGTGCTAGAAACAAAGAAAAAAGATGGGAAGAAGAAAAAAACTAGGATCATTCTACCTTGCATCAGGAATTCCATGGCAGATCACTTCATTAACTGACCTGTTAGAGAGAGCAAAGTTTGTTCTTGATAAACACCAATACAGACTAAACAACGAAATATATACAGAAAGAAAGTACCTACGTGCAGCAAGATTTTGGAAAGAAATGGTAATTGAGAGTTGATGGGTATCCTCCTGCAAAGTTAAAATTTTAGAAAATATTACATCACTACAAATGGATATGAAGCATGGACACCACTCGGATTAGGTGTGTCACCTTGTCCGCATGTTTGACAATTTTGAGAAGTGTCTCAAAACAAAATCTTTGGTTTCGACACACCTTACACTCTTGTCCAAACAATGATGATCAATGAGGGAGTTCAAGAAATTAAGCTTAACTACATCATTTTTAACTTTTCGGTAATAGATGGAAGACTGAAGGTGAATAGTCTCATATCGACTGTATCATGTAATTAGTTGTAATCTATCTATATATAATAATGTCTCCGAAGTGCTTTTCAAAACACACGCGATTCTTTTTTTTTTTTGAATCAAAAAAGGAATTATATTAACTCAAAAAACCAAAACAAGTATAAGGCGATCGCAAGAGATCCAACCAACTAGAACGACAAAGCTAACAAAAAGGAGATAGAAACCTACATAATAAAATTGGCGATATGAGGTCGAAGTCTCACGCTATACCACCCCTATAAACTATAGAATCAATAATATTATCGACAATTTTCAACTTATTTACATGATTCCCAAAACAAATATCATTAAGGTATCTCAAAACACCATACAAAGCTTTCCATCCTTTCCCTTTACAATGAGTTTTGATCCAACAAAATTCTTCCGACCATTTTCCGGGAATTCGACTAATCGGCATCCAAGCCAGAACCTTCATCCAAATCTGTTTTGTTTCATGACAGTCAAAAATTAGCAACAACTAGAATTATCCATCAAACCAAAATTTGCAAGTTTAAACTTGGTAGGAAGTCTCCCATGGCATGTTTGCCAAAGAGTCATAACAGCTCGGGGTCTAGCGGCATTACCATAAACTAGCCTACTCCACTCAACCCTTTGCTCACCTTCACACCGAAGCTTCAAGTAGTAGATGGATTTAGACGTGAATCTACTATTCTGAATTTGACTCAGCCAAAGGTGGCCCAAACTGTCCACAGTATCACGTTGCTGGAGAATGGAGTTAAAAAGATGTGAATGGCTACTTTACCCGGTTGACCCACGGTCTTCTGGTGAGATTTTTTTTGTTTTTGCAAACCGTGTTATTACTCTTACTCCGGTTTGCCTCTCATTTTTCAATATTCTTCGGTAACCACCCTGTTGTCGTCACTGCCGCCGTCACTATTCCGGCAAAACTTCTAAAGACGTTCCGGAAAACCGTTCCCACCATTTGACTCGCCGTCCTCCGATTTGGCCATCGCCCTTTTTTTCCTTTGTTGCCCCACATGTCTGGTGTCTGGTTCCGACCATTTTTTCCTCAGATCTACTCGCCTCTCCTCACTCATTCCAGATCCGGCTTCTGTTTTACTTTCCGAACCACGGAAAACGGTGCTCCAGTGCAAACAACCCTGATTTCACTCCGTTTTTTTGTGTCACTAAGCCATAGGAGACACTGATTCTGTCTCATTTACTAAAGTTCCGCTTATCCCATGTGAAAAACTAACCGGATCAGCAAACTATAGCATATGGGCTCGTGTTGTCGAGATGTGGTTTCATGGTCAGGGATATGAAGATCACCTAACCACAAAATTGACTAATGTTGTCGCCGCCAAACTCGCTAAATGGAAGAAAATTGATGTCTCTCTGCTTACCGTGTTATGGTTCTCCATAGCACCTAACCTCCAAGCGCAGTATCAAGCCTTCTCCACTTGCAATGAGGTTTGGGAAAAGGCCAAGAAAGTCTTCTCCAACGACGTTCATTGTCTATACAATGTCATCCTCAAACTCGACACACTGAAGTTAGAGAATATAGATATGCAAACCTATATGAGTAAGCTTGATGCCATGAAAGCTAGTCACGTAACCCTCATGTCGTACGCAAAAGATGCAACAGCTCATGCCGAACAACAGAGTAAATTTTTCATGGTCATGGCACTTAAAGGACTACCATCCGAACTTGACTCCGTTCGTAACCAGACTTTATCAAGTACTACTGTTCCTAACTATGATGCAGTTAGTGAACAACTGTTGCGCTTGGCTACACCTCATGCGTTTGGCTCAGTTTCCCCTCCATCTATTATTCTCCGACATCAGGTGACATTGTTGCCCTCGCATCTCTTGGCAACAATCAGAATCGCCCTCAAGGAGGGTCATCCAACTCCAAACCTCGTCCCAAATGTGACCATTGTAATAGGTTTGGGCATACTATTGACTCGTTGTTGGAAGCTACATGGCAAACCCCCACGGCAGGTAAATGCAGCTCAAAGTGATAACGCAGACACTAGGCAGACTTCACCTTCTATTCAGAACCCTACGCCAAGCTACGAGGATTTTCTTAGGTGATGTCAGACTAATCAGGCCTCTAGTTCCACGGCTTCGGTTGTACACACTGGTAATTCATTTGTTTGCTTCTCTCAATCATCTCTTCTTGGTCCTTGGGTCCTCGATTCTGGTGCGTCTGATCATGTTACTGGTAATAAAGGTCTTTTTTCTTCCCTCTCTACCTCTGGTTTCTTACCCATTATAACTGCCGTAAATGGTTTTCAAACCCGATCCCAAGGGATTGGTACTATTCAAATTTTACCATCTCTCTCTGTTACTTTTGTTCTATATGTACCTAATTGTCCATTTAATTTGATGTCAGTCAGTCGTTTAACTCGTTCCCTTAATTGTTCTATCACCTTTACTAATAGTAATGTTACTCTGCAGGATCGGAGTTCAGGACAGACGATTGGCTTCGGATGTGAGTCTCAAGGTCTCTACTACTCTCTGCGTCATCTACCACATGCTCTATCATAGATTCTCAACTCATTATACATGCGCAGTTAGATCATTCAGGTCTTCCCAAGCTACAAAAGTTGGTGTCCAGTTTATCTAAATTATCCACTTTACATTGTGAGTCTTGTCAGTTAGGGAAACATACTAGAAGTCACTTTCCCGATCGAGTCAATAAACTGGTTGCGTCCCCTTTTGCTTTAGTTCACTCCGATGTTTGGGGTCCCTCGCGTACCGTGTCTACTTTTGAGTCTAGGTATTTTGTAACTTTTATTGATGATTTTTCACTTTCCACGTGGCTACTTTTAATAAAGAACAGATCTGAATTGTTTTCCATTTTTGAACAATTTTATCGAGAAATAAGAATTCAATTTGGTTTGTCTATTCGTAACTTAAGAAGTGACAATGCACGTGAGTATTTATCCCAACAATTTCAAACTTTTAGGTTATCCAATGGTATTTTGCACCAAACATCTTGTCCTCATACACCCCCAACAAAACGGGGTAGCCGAACGCAAAAATCGACACCTCGTAGAAACCACTTGGACCCTACTTCTTCATGGTAATGTTCCTCTCCGATTTTGGGGTAATGTGGTGCTCACGGCATGTTACCTCATAAATCGCATATCCTCATCTGTCCTTAATAATAAAATCCCTCATTCAATCTTGTTTCCAAACTCTCCACTTCACCCAATTCCTCCTCGAGTCTTCGGGTCTACGTGTTTTGTACACAATCTCTTCCCTGGTTTTGATAAACTATCAGCTCGATCACTAAAATGTGTCTTTCTTGGCTATCATCGAACCCAAAAGGGTTATCGTTGCTACTCATACTCTACAATGATACCTCGTATCCGTCGATGTTACGTTCTTTGAGTCTGTTTCATATTTCGAGTCCAGCCAAGTAACTACGGAACCTCTACAGGAAAGTATTCCCACACCTCCTTCGGAAGTCCCATCTGTCATTATCCCCATCATTCTAGGGAACCAGATCCACTAGATACCCCTACGGTTGACCCCATCACTCCTCGCCCACTTTAAACATATCAGCGTCGCCCACTTTAAACATATCAGCGTCGTCACCCAACGTCTGTCGTACCTGTCCCTGAAGTCGTACATGTCCCTGAGGTCAATACAGACTCTCCTCGGACGCTCTCGCCATAACCGGCTCTGATCCCGCAACCTGAGTCTGATCTTCCGATTGCCCTTCGAAAGGTATATGTCAAACACGAAATTCTTCTCCACATTATATTGATTTATGTTATTATCGTCTTTCCCTTTTGCAGTATACTAGTTTGTCTTCCTTGTCTTCTGTTTCTATTCCTAAAACTCGTAAAACATTATCTCACCCTGAGTGGAGGAAGCAATGACTGATGAAATGTGTGCTCTTCAAAGCAGTGGTACCTAGGAACTGGTTCCTCTACCCCGTGGGAAATCTTTAGTAGGTTGTCGTTGGCTTTATAAAGTGAAGGTTGGTCCAGATGGTAAGACTGATCGATTTAAAGCTCACTTGGTAGCCAAAGGATACACTCATATTTTTGGGATGGATTATATTGATATCTTTTCGCCTGTAGCCAAGATGACATCTATTAGATTTCCTCTAGCCATTGCAGCCATTCAACATTGGCATCTTCATCAACTTGACATCAAAAATGCATTCTTACATGGTGATCTTGAAGAGGAAGTATATATGGAGCAACCAGTCTTCCATGAGAGGACCAAACATATTGAGATAGATTGTCACATTGTCAGAGAGAAGATCGAGTCAGACGACATCATCACAAGCTTTGTCACTCTAATGATCAATTGACAGATGTGTTTACAAAATCTCTACGACCATAACTAACTATATATGTAACAAACTTGGTACATTTGACTTATATGCTCAAGCTTGAGGGGGAGTAATGATATAACATATATAGTGTTTAGAATATTTGTATATAAAATAGTCTCACATCAACTATATCATGTAATTAGTTGTAATTTATCTATATATAATAATGTCTCTGTAGTGCTTTTCAAAACACACGGTTTAATCTAAATATCTCTTAGTCTCGCTTATTTCTACATAGATTATCTTTTCTTTAATGAAACAAATTGGCTTTTGTAATTGCCAGGGAGCATAATATGGATGACATCAAGAAAGACCGGGAGCCATAATATGGAATATAATATTTTCAAAATGTAATATGATATAGACTTACTAAACTGAATAAAAGTAAAAGCTGAAAAAGATTTCAAAAGTGAAACTTAGTAAAATTAGCACCTGCAGCAATAGTTGCCTCGTGAACTACTCTATCAATTTCATCAGTTGTCACGCCGGGCTGAATAATCCGAGCAGCAGCATCCAACACCTCTCTTCCAATCTATGAATCAATTTGTGAAATGAGAGTCTAAAGTCTGTCATTCTACTTCAATATAACAGGCAAAAAATAAACAATGTTTGAAAAACATTTCGCCTAAACCATAGTTTTTCTGTCTTTTTTTATAACTGATTGAAATACTTTACTCTCTTACTAATAGAAATTAGTAAATGGGCCTAACTTAATGTAGGAAATTTTTCGTTGCATCAGTGTATTTTATTCAACAGAGTGGGTTTGTAGTAACTTCTGGTGCAGTTACCAGCCGAATAAAAGTCAGAAAGGTATGCAGTTATTGAGTGGGAAAAAGGACATGGATAGGCCAAGCTCTAGTCAAAATCGATCCCACTCGTAGGATAGTACAATTTTGAGATCTTTGATAGGCTTGGTGATCCTGTGAAGGCAAACAGTCGTATTTAGTTGGGAACGGTGGGATCGCAGTGCAAAAACGGTTGGAGCGGTAGGATCAGCATTCCAGCCGTTTCAGTTCTGAAACTTTTGAAACTTTTGAAATAGTTTTTTTTTTTTTGCTATAACCTGTGCATTTATTTCTCACACTTGATTTCAATTAAATACCAATTAATTTCTTAAAACCTTCCCAATACACCACTCATTATTTTTTTGAATCTTCCAAATATAGTCAATAAATCTATTAATTCTCTGAACCACCTAGCCTATTTAATACAATCAGATACTTCGTATTCCATATTCCTCTCATATTCAGTACATATCCTTTGAGCCTTTCCCTTTCTTATGTACACCTCTTAAACTTTGTTCCTTTGATTTGAGTGTGATTTGAATTTTTTTAAATAAAGTATGTTTTTTATATGAATATATATGCAATATATATCCGTTATGATACTCTGATTCACGATCTTGTGACCCCTCTCTGACCCCGCAAAGAATCTCGATTTTGACTATCTTCTCTCAAACACATAGAGAATTTTTGAAACCATGGGAGTGGGAAAAAGCACATTGATAGGCCAAGCTCTCAAACCCATGGAAAGGGAATTCTTATCCATTTGTATTTTTGTTAGCTTGTAATCAACAAAGTTCGTGATTACAAACAAACAGAAATAAATGGATATAAACTCTCAACAAAGTTAGTGATTACAAAAAACAGAAATATAATGTAGAATTGATAGGACTGGTTACAAGAACTCCCTCTCCAAGAGTTTCAGAGCTTGGCATCTCCTTTTCCTTTTCAACACTCAAAAACTGCCTACCTATCCCCCAAGGTTGTCAAGAAACAAGATCTCAATTTAGATCTTTAAATCTTACGATTTTGCGATCTCACTCACCCGCAACGATCAAAATCTTAAATAGAATCGTGTCTTGTAGCCAAATTGTGAAAAAATCATAAGACATTGAATATGTTTGATCTTGGCTAGTTCCGGCATGATTGGCCGTTATCCAGCCACCACCATTACAAGCTGAGAAGGAATGACAAGATGCAGAGGTACAACAATTATGGTTCAACGGCAGTCATTTTCCCACAAAAACACTTGCCTACCAAAAATCATGTAAAAATACTTCAAATATAGTATGTTTATTCGAGTTAGTAATATCTTATATTTTATGTTCTTGCTAACCTCTCTCATCTTACAAAAATAAATTGGGTAGGTTTTTCCAATCTTATGTTTTAAGATCTTACTATCCCCCCCCCCCCCCCCCCCCCCCCCGGATCTTATGCAAGATCTCGATAACCTTGCTATCCCCACATTCCTTTCTACTTTTATTCGGCTGGTAACTGCACCTGTAGCAGATACTACAAGCCTAATTATGTTAATTAAAAATAAGCAGCTACTAATTAAAAAAAAGGCGGCAACATAAAACTGTCTACATTAAATTCAGTCATTATATTAATTTTTAGCCCCAGATCCTCCTCTTATAATGTCTATTAATAAGAAAACTAACACAATTTGTTAAATAGGGGCAATATAGCGCTATATCATATCGTATCAGAATTTGAAAATTCGTTGTTGTTCTATGATACGCTATTAAGTGCAAAATGTTGTAAAATAGCAGCTGTAGTGGCATAATAGCACTTCTGTGTAGTGGAATTTGAACAACCGTTATTTTCCGCGATCAATGATTTACAGCACAAGAAGACATAAACCAGTTTTGCATTGAGTTACTAATTGACACAATATAATAAAGTTCAAAACTTCTAATTGACAATCTACAAGGAAAAATGGCAGAACTAACCCGACAGGTTTCTCTCATTCTTTCAATTTGATCTGGTGATTTGATCTACATATTAATATATCAGTTAGAAAGTGGAATAAAATAATACAGAAAATATGCAACTTGATCTTGAAAGACACCAATGAAGTACGCGGGAATGTTAAATTACCAACCTCAACAGTATGCTGCAGATCACTATTGGGCTCAATTATGGGAATTCCCTAAGAAAAGATAAAAACGAATTAGAAACCAGTGAATCCTAATATGAAAAGATAACTTCAAATTATATTGGTGTAAATTGAATTAAATAATTCTTTTTATAAGAGAAATACATTGAACACTTAAAATTAAATAAAATGCAGAGCATACAAACAGGAAAAAGTCAGATTACTCACATCATCAGCCCAATCAGGTATAACAACATGAGCCGGGACAATGCGTTTGGGAGATATGGGATATGGCCGCAACGCCCTTGCAAAAGCAGAAATAAAAATTGATTTCAGTAAAATAATTGGAAAAAAATTGCAAATTAAAAATAAAAGGAGTACATGGGGGAGAAATTTTTAAAAAAGGACTATGAATGAATTGCAAAAATATTAACACATTGTTACTGATAATATAATCTTCTGCTATTAATTAAAAAAATTGGGATACATATAAGTTCTGAAACGAGAAAGGTTTAGAAAAGCTGGAAATTTACCCAGTCCAATCATAGTACGGAAGCTTTGGAGATCGACCCTGCCCTCTCTTCACGACATATAGCCATCCTTCACCAAGTGAGTCTGAATTCGGTGTACCAGCTGAAGATAGTTTTGCCTTCAGATGCACTGATTTGTGTGAACTCCATGAAGATTTAAAACATTCTTGGGAGCTGTTAAAAGATATCAAAATTGATTTCAAATATATGAAAGATATTAATACTGTGAGAACTAAAATTCTGTGTGATTCAAATTCAACAGTTGTAAGTTGTAACAGTAAGTATTTTGTAGTAATTCACTGTTCTCTCATTACAATGAGCAACATTGCTCAATCTCACCTTCTATAAGGTGCCCTTCGGAGGAACAATGTCATCCCTTTCACCATAATGCTAATCCCTAATATCTAAACCAATCTGTTATAAATATTAAATTAGATCAATCACAGATTACTACTTTTTTTTTACAATAACTAGAACAGTATTACTTGTCAGGACCATATCCCTGTTGTCTATCACAGATCCCAGAAAATTATGGGCTATTCAAATCCAACTACACTACAATTTATAGCCTCTATTTGACAACACTTTATACTAAATTGAGTATAGCAGGAAAAGAGAAGTTTTTTCAAATCCGCTGCACTATAAATCCAATATATCCACTATTTGACAACACTGGACCCAATAAAGCATTAAGCTGGTCAAATCAAAATTTTGAAGTTTGTAGTTAAACTGTGAGGAAGGTAATTGACACTGGTAAAGGATTATGGAGACAGACAGCATTTTATGGGAATAACAATGACCCATTGTCTCTTTAGGCAATAATTGAAGAACTAAAAAGAAACACAAAAATCATCTACACGGCTCATGTAAACAGTGTCTAAAAACTCGAGAGTTTACGTAAAAACGGTAGAGGATTGAAAAATCGTAACTCGAAGATCGTAGCACGGATCGTAAGATCCTACTACTGGTAGAAAAATATATTTATATGTGCATAACTATATGCACATGCCCAAAAAACATCATATATATTATAAAGAAAATAAGTTCCCAATCATAACCAAAAATGCACAAGTTCACCATCATAACCATAAATTCATAATTAATATGGAAGAATAATAATGATAGAGGATGATATTTTATGGTGAAATAAAAGAGTTTTAATTGATGTTGGTAACTGCAACGTTTTTAAAGAAGTGAAAGCCACAGTCACGCTTTAAATTCCCATTTAAAAAAGTGTTACATTAAAGTTTTAATGCAACCCGATCCAGATTCAGGTCCATTTTAAAAATTAGGGTTTTTTTTCCACAAAAAAGCACCACATCTTTGAAATCAAAACGAATTTGCTTCCCAGACTCGTACGTGCTTCCCAAACTCTACGCGTTTGCCGAGTTTGGTGCATATGATCCCACCTGAATCACAGCACAGCAGCATGCTATTGGAATGTAAGATCATACAAGTTTACGTGCTAACTCGCGATCCTGCATACACTGTATGTGAAGCCTGTTTTGTTTGCTTTGAAAAATATCTATTTAGCTTTATGATCAACTGCTTCCATTTGTAATTGCAGAACAGCCCCTTATTTTCACCTTCTTTCATGTTTTCCAATAATTTAAATTAGTTTGGACCGACTTATTTGAGCATTATCAACTAACTGACATAAGTACTTGTGAGAATTTTTGGCTTATGAAAAGAACCAATAGCTTATTTAAAAACAGTTTGATTTCACTTTATCTTTTCTCATAAATAGCTCATACACATGCACTTATATGGCACGCGCGTAATACACAATTTATCACGCGCTTATTGATATTGAAAACAATTTGGTATATCATTTTCTTAAGATAGGAAACAAAGTAAAAACACCAACCAATTCTACAAATACAAATGGCAATGAATCCAGAAAACATTTTCTCAAACAAAACACTCCCTAAATATTCTACAAGATTGTATACAATCTATCTATCTTCATGACAATTTCATTTCATACTTACCTATAAAGATTCAATAACCAAAATAAGGGAACTTCAAATGACTAACACTAGAATACAATCACATACCAGAATGCAGAACCTTCACGAGGAAGCTTCAATTCCATGCATTTCGGACACCTGATAAAACAGAGAAAAAAACACATAGCAAAGTTAAAATCCATTTGATCATAGCTAGAAACTAGGTTTAACCATGTATCAAACCATTTCAAACGAAAATAACGTCATTTTGAATCGAAGAAATCGAAATTGAAAAATGTTTGGGAGTAGCTTAGGCAGGTATGGAACAGAGAGAGAGAGGGGATAGTACATACTGAAGATTTGCAGGTTTGGAGCAGTTAACACAAGAGAGTTTGTTTACTGATGCATCGGATTCACTGGACATCGTTTGAAAACAACTGGTTTCTAGGGTTTTGAGGATTTTGTGAGTAGAAATCTAGAAATGGGAAGGAAGAGTTTTCAAGTAGAGGAAGAGGAATTTTATAACTTTGACGAGGGAGGTAAGTCATGCTTTGGATTTGGGCCTTGTCAATTGTCTTTTTCGAGGATTCAACTTGCCACCCCCACTCAAACGAAAATTTTACCTTATATTTAACCTCATATCTTATATATTTTTAAAAAAAATTAATTTTATCATTTTTCTTTAATTTCAGTATAAAAAATATTTCAAACTGGAAGTAACACTTCCGGAGTGTAATTTTTTGTTTTCTTCTCAATCGGAAGTAATACCTTGTTACTTCCGGAATGTATTTTTTATTTTTTTCTCAACCGGAAGTAACACCCCTATTACTTTTGGAGTGTATTCTTTATTTATTTTCTCAATCGGAAATAGGGGTGGGAATAGGTTGGGTCGAGCTATGCTTTGTCAAGCCTGAGTCTGGTCTGCTAAAAAATTTCAAGTCTAAGTCTGACTTATAGTCTATCAAAGACTTATGTTTTGGCATGAGTTTGGCTTTTCCGAATGCCTGATTGGCCTATGAGCCTACATAAAAAGTTCATACCATTTAAATATGTGTAAATAAGAAATCCAACAAATGTTTAAATTGATTAGAGAATCAAAAGTATAATGAGACTAAATGTTTGTTTTCATTGACTTATCTGAACTTGCCTAGTAACATAAATTTTGTGAGATGATTTATTTGAGAGAACTTATGAAAACACCTTATAACATTATTCATAGGATTTCTTTCGACTTATTTTCATAAGTTCTTAAATATAACTAAGTTTTAATCTTGTATTTTAATATAAATAAAATACAATATAAAAAACAATACATTCATTCATATTTAATAAATAGGTCGGCCTGATAGTCTTATAAGACTTTTTCTATAGTCTGCAGTTTAGCCTATTTAACTAAGTAAGCTTATAAAAGAAAATTTTACCTTGTACCCCTACATTTAACCCCGTACCCCTACATATTTTTAAAAATTCCAATTTTATCATTTTCATTTTTTTATTTTATTCTTATTTTTATTTATTTTTAATTTTTAATTTTTAAAATTTTCGGAATAAAAAATATTTCAAACCGGAAGTCACCCTTGTTACTTTCGGAGTGTATTTTTTTATGTTTTCTCAACCGAAAGTAACACGGTGTGTATTTTTTTATTTATTTTTCTCAACCGGAAGTAACATCTCTGTTACTTCCGGAGTGTATTTTTTTTCTCAATCGGAAGTAACACCCCTGTTACTTCCGGAGTGTATTTTTTTTTCTCAACCGGAAGTAACATCTTTTTACTTCCGGAGCGTATTTTTTATATTTTTTATTTATTTATTTTTTTCACTCCGAAAGTAACAAAGGTGTTACTTCTGGTTGAGAAAAAAATAAAAATAAAATACACTCCGAAAGTAACACGTTACTTTCGGTTGAGAAAAAAAATACATTCCGGAAGTAACAAGGGTGTTACTTCCGATTGAGAAAAAATATAAAAAAAATATACTCCGGAAGTAACAAGGGTGTTACTCCCAGTTGAGAAAAAAATACACTCCAGAAGTAACAAGGGTGTTACTTCCGGTTGAGAAAAAAATACACTCCAGAAGTAACAAGGGTGTTACTTCCGGTTGAGAAAAAAATACACTCCGGAAGTAACAAGGGTGTTACTTCCGGTTTGAAATATTTTGTATTCCAAAAAAATTTTATAAAATTAAAAAATAAATAAATAAATAATAAAAGGGATAAAATCAGAATTTTTAAAAATATGTAGGGGTACGAGGTTAAATGTAGGGGTTTAAGGTAAAATTTTCCACTAAAACTTGGCACTATTAATTATGACGAAATTATCTTTTTATTCTTTAAAAATTAGTAAGATACACGTGCTTCCGCACGGGTAGGGGTGGGAATAGGTCAGGCTGGCCTACAGGGACCTATAGCCTAACCTACTTAAGATCGTGTCAGACCAGGCTTTTTTAATAAAAAGGTCGAGCTTAGGCTTTCTTAAAAGTCTGTTTAATTAAATAGGTCAGACTTAGGCTATTAAAAAAACCTATGAAGCCTTATAGGTCGACATATATATATATATATATATATATATATATATATATATATATATATATATATATATATATATATATATATATATATATATATATATGTGTGTGTGTGTGTGTGTGTGTGTGTGTGTGTGTGTGTGTGTGTGTGTGTGTAACACATTGGGAGAACTGACTTTCTATAAATGTTGCGGATAGCAAAAGTCGCCACCGACTTTTATTTTATCCAAGTGGAAAGGACATAAAAGAACAGAAAAGACCTATTTTTAAAAGACTTGAGTTCGGGGGGCAGGTTATATAAAGGGAAGGTGTTAGCACCCTTTATATCCATGGTTATATATGGGCTCTTAGTTACTTAGCTCACTTAAATGTTTTGAAAAGTGAAAGTAAAGTGTGTGTTTAGAAAATTTTCTAAGTACTTTGTAATGATCCTCGTATGGATGTATACAAAGTCTTTGTTTTGAAAATGGTGAGGTGTGAAAAGTATTTTTAAAGTGTGAGCAAGTAACTATGAGGTACCTACCCTAGACTAAGTCATTCATATTCTTTTATATTCTTTCAAGGGTAAAACTATCCCTATTATTAAGGAATAGGTAGTCATTACCTTTGATTTGTTTAAGGGACGGCCGTAGGATCATCGTACGGTCAATGAAGGCAACTGTAGGGTGTCTTTAGCAATTGGGAGGGACTATCATCTTTAATCGAATGGACAAGATCATTATCATAGGCAACATCATAGGGACTTGATCTTTTAAACCGGGGAGGGACTATATGATTTATTTCCTGGAGGGACTTTGCTTAAGACACCCTACTTTCGAGGGACTTGACCGTTTTTTAAAGGCAACTTAAGAGAGGTATCCCTTAGGAGGTGCAGACAGCGATCATAGATCGACTTACGTGTGTGAGTGTTGTTTTCAGATATTTACCTTTTTGTTTAATTTTTCTAAGTCCATATTAATCAAACATTTCTTTTTTCACTCCCTAGATTTACTAACCACGCAATTAAATATTTAAATAAAAATGCGGAAATAGAAATCCTACGCTATTACATCAGTGGGGGAGGGGTACATTTGCCTTTTACAAGGGGATTTCAAAGAGATAAAATACAGGAATTTAAAACTAGACTATTACATAATATGAGCAATTACAAAAATTACGCAAAAAATAAATCTATACAAAAGATAAATTAAGTAAATTAATTGAAAATAAATATAAAAAAATTTATGAAAAGATTAAGATTTGGTTAAGGTTTATTAAAAAAATTTAGACATTTTTCAAGTAGATTAGGATTAATAAAAAATTAAATTATGATTGAGAGGAAAGAAAAATTATTAATTCAATTTACTAAAAAATATTTAAGAAAATGCTCATAAAAAAGTTATGTTAAAAATATAATTATCATTTATATTTATCGTTTTTTAAGATTAAATTAATGGTTAGTTATTAGGTTAATTTTATAATAATATAATAATATAGTAATAATAATATAGAAGAATAAAATGCTCAAAAAAACATGGGGACTTGGGAATCGAACCTAGACCCCGTACCTCTAATGAAGAGACCACCAACCAACTGAGCTGACCGTGCGTGGTGATATTCCTATGAAACGAAATCAATATGAACAGTGACAAAAATTCAAAATATTAAGGCGTCAATTCCATTTTCTTCAGTCGTCCGTCCACTTTGACCTATACATACGGTTTTCCGTCACTAAAGGTTTTAGTGACGGATTTTTGCTGTCACTACAAAACCTGCAAAATCAAATGTTATAAAACACAATAGATAAACTGATTTTAATGGTCCATATCAATGAATATATTGTTGTAACACGGTGGGATAACTGACTTTCTATATATATTGCGGATAGCAAGAGTCGCCACCGACTTTTATTTTATCCATAAGGAAAGGACATAAAAGAACAGGAAAGACCGTTTTTAAAAGACTTGGGTTCGGGGGGTAGGTTATATAAAGGGAAGGTGTTAGCACCCTTTATATCCATGGTTATCCATGGGCTCTTAGTTACTTAGCTCACTTAAATGTTTTTGAAAAGTGTAGTGTGTGATTAGAAATTTTCTAAGTACTTTATAATGATCCTCGTATGGATGTATACAAAGCCTTGTTTGAAAATGTTTGAAAATATTGTGAGGTGTGAAAAGTATTTTTTAAAGGTGTGAGCAAGTAACTATGAGGTACCTACCCTAGACTAAGTCATTCATGATCTTTATATGTTATTTCAAGGGTAAGAATGTCCCTATTATTAAGGAATAGGTAGTCATTACCTTGGATTTGTTTAAGGGACGGACGTAGGGTCATTGTATGGTCAATGAAGGCAACTATAGGGTGGGAGGGACTATCGTGTTTTAAACCGAAGGGACAAGATCATTTATCGTAGGCAACCTCGTAGGGACTTGATCTTTTAGAATCTGGGAGGGACAAGATGATTTATTTTTCTGGAGGGACTTTGCTTAAGACACCCTACTTTTCGAGGTACTTGATCGTTTAAATAAGGCAACCAAGAGGGATACCCTAGGAGGTGCAGATAGCGATCATAGATGAACTTACATGTGTGAGTGTTTTCAATTATTTATCTTATATAATTAATTTTCTAAGTCCGATTAATTTCAATTAGTTTGTCACTCCCTATTTACTAACCACATATTTAAATAATAATAATTAAAAAAAACAGAAAAATAATCTACGCTATTACAAGGCTTTGGGGAAGATACAATATAATCAGACGGAAAATAAATTTGCAACCTATACATTTTTTCTCTAATAATTAAAATAAAACAAGAATTAAATATAAACAAAATAAATCAAAATTAAATAACAAAGCAAAAGAAATAATTAAGATTAGATTAGGTTAAAAAAAACAAATTAAGGTTAGTGAAATATTTTTTAGGGTTAGTGAAAGTTAAGTTTTTTTTAAAAAGTTAGGGTTATAAAAGTTAGGTTAAGAATTTAAATTATAAAAAAAAGGATGATAAAATTATTAAGAAAATAAGAAGTAGTTATTAATTAAAATATAAAAGATTAATTATATATATAATATCAAAATTTAGAATTTTTAATTAGAATAAGAGTTATTAATTAAATTTTATTTACAAAATAACATATAAAGATTTATCTACAAATTTATTATTATATGAAAAAGAATATAATTAAAGTAAAGTTATTATTATTTACAAATACTAAAAAAAAACATGTTTCTTTTTTAAAAATAGATTAATAAAATTTTAATTAAGAAAAAATTATTTTATTATTAGTTTAAATTGATTAGGTTAATTAGTATATTAAAATGAAATTAATTAAAAACAAAAGAAATAAGAAAAAATGAAAAGAAAAGGCAATCGCTCAAAAAAATAGGACCTGAGAATCGAACTCATGTCCTTTTAACTCTAGGATGCTTCACAAAACCAACTGAGTTGCGCGCTCGTTATCATATACATACGAAACTGATTCCTTTTAAGCCCTGCACTTATAGTAAAGTGAAATTAGGTCAGAATTTGGGCTTGGTCTTTGTGGATTTTTGTTACTTGGTTGTGAAGAAATCACATCCATAATTGTGAGAAAAAATCAGATCTTTTCATACCTCAAAGGATTTTCACGAAATTAGAGAGCATCAAATTACTTTAAATGATGTTTACGAGCTTCTAGAAGAAGGATCAAATCAAATATTTGAGTCTTTATATTTTATTTTGATTTAATTTTTGAATTTTAATGAATAAAATCCAAATAAATTATAAAAATCAGAAATAATTGGAATTGGGTCTTGCTTGATGTTATTCTAAAGATTGGGTTGCAAATTGATAGGCCCATTTGGAAAAAAAAATGGATTTGAGACCCTTTTTGCTCAATGCACCCCTTGAAAATCTCTCAACTTTGACAAGGCACAAATCCCTCAATTTTAAGGCTATGAGAGCGATCTTGGACATTTTAGAAAGCTTAAATAGTCTTATAACCAACCATTTTGGTCCCATGTCAATATCTTTTACCATTTTCAAATTATGAGCTTTGGAAAAAGTTGACTTTTTGTTGACTTTTAAAAGGACATATAATGTCTTGGCTCATACCTTCCAAATGAAGCATTTTTAGGCTTGGCTTGTGAGACACACAGTTGTATATAATTCAATTTCCTTCAAGATGAGCTTTGGATGGGAAATTTTTTATGAAGCATGTGAAAATTATGGCTGGTCAAAGTTTAGTTGACTTTTACTTTGAAATCCTAATTTAGAAACTTCTTGATTCTTGATGATCTAAGATTTCCTTGATGAATCATGATCAACCATTGATCAAATGATGAATTTTACTTCATTACCTTGATGTTGGCAAAAAAATCTTGAAGTTTGACTTTAATTTGACCACAATTGACCTCAGTTTGACTTTTTAACCACTTTGACTGATTTTTGCATATCTGATCATCTGACTGGTCAACCTTATTGGGAAAGCTCTAAAACTTGACATAGGTATTATTGAAGTTACATGGGATGTTACGAAGCTCACTTGAGGCATTGGAAGTCCATTTTGCTTGGATAAAACCAAAACTCTAGTTTTGGATCCTTTATTTAGGAGAAGGCTTTGTCTGAGGAAATTCTCAAACTTTCTGACCAATTGGGGACCTTGAGAACCTAATGATCATTGAGAAATCTTGAGAGACATTGCCTTGATTGAGGGAGTGCAAATTTTGGGGTACAACAACTTCCCCTGTTCAATTTTCTGAAACCTGAGGAGTTAGATTGGCATGCACGTCATTCGTGACTGGAAGGTTGAAGGGGATTGAACATAAAGCCCAAAAATTTGCACTTGCCCGTGCGTAGAATGATGATGTTGGTTGGTTGTATTGCTTGAATGGGCTTAAAGATGCCATTCGGAGAAAAGTTCTTCAAATATACTTCTTGGAGAATAAGGTAGTCCCAAAATATGAAGATACAACCTTTGGGAAGATAAACGACGGTCCAAGGTAATGATATAGCTTTTGGGAAGATAAACAATTGCCCAAGGTAATGATATAGCTTTTGGGAAGATAAACAACGGCCCAAAGTAATGGTATAACTCTTGGGAAGATAAACGAAGGCCCAAAGTCATAATAATGTACTTGGGAAGATAAACAATGACCCAAGGTCATAATAGGGTACTTGGGAAGATAAACAACGGCCCGCGGTCAGGGTATAACTTTTGGGAAGATAAACGACGGCCCAAAGTCATAATAGGGTACCTGGGAAGATAAACAACGACCCAAGGTAATGGTATAACTTTTGGGAAGATAAACGACGACCCGAAGTCATAATAGGGTGTTCGCTGGTGTTTCTGACGAACAACCTCCCGTTAACCAAATCTCTTAGAAAAGGGTGACTTACAGGACCAACCAAACAAGTCCTAGGACGTCATGTGCTAAGAATCAAATGAAGAATAATCTAAACTCAGTGTTTATATGTTTCTGTCGAAATGTTCTAGAGTAAACCAATTATTGTTATTTATATTGAAGTTGAAGGTGTTTGTATATTTGAATCAACTAACGCGTTTGAAGGCTTAATAAAAGAAAACTAAAGTTTGACATGAAGGTAAAGAATTGCTTGAATATAAATTGACTGAAATATAAAGTTTCTGGAAACGTGAATGGAATGTAAAGGAGAAACGAAGAACAGAGATTTAAAGAAAAAACTTAAAGCTTTTATAACTTGAAATAAAATTGGTGTTGATACGTATATTTCCAAAATAATCTCCCTTTTCTCTTTACACATGAGTACTTGAGTAATTTTACAGGAATTTGTACAATATTTTTCACACATTTTTCACAAAGCAAACTATCCTATTTATATACAAATATCATAACCGTCGAACAACGGTCAAATCCTAGACAAATGCCACTTGGAATTGTGCATGCTAATGTCTTCTGAAAACCTTTTATGTCCCCTTTACCAAATGAAACAGTTATTCATACAAAACTGCTCTTCAACTGACGAAACGGTGCGTCTCTTTGTTATATCAAGTTGATTTAAAATTCAAATCCAAAGTCCTTCTATCAGATTTTCCTTTGTCGAAGTAACAACAAAAAACTTTATCCGTAGTGATGTGAAGAACTTCCAGTCAGCAATCTAGCGTCTCTTTCAACAAGCCACTTTCGACTTATAAACCAAATCATTACAAACCCTCTCGAGATTTTGGACATGTTTGGAAGAAAGAGTGATCAACTTGTCAAAAGATCTTTATAAAAGCTATTAAAGCTTTTGTGCACTAAAACTCATGTTGTCGAAATTCTTATGCATACAAATTGCCCCCCAACAAAGATGTTTCGACTAACTCTCTAAAGAAAGCATCTTTGCTGCCAAATTATATTTCGACTCCATGTTTTTTGCATTAAATGCGCTGATTCCCAAAATCTCACTTTGTCAAATCATATCTAAGTAATCATTAGATTTCCTCAACCGATCAACTTCAACCCGCGTTCCCAGACATGATCTCCATGACTTTATGAGACTAGGTCTATTGTACCATTTTCAACTTCCACACCTTTTTTATATCCACTGGTGCGTAGACACATACTCTAAACAACTTGAAGACCCAAACGTTTTCCTTCATTTCTTCAGTATAAATAGTTCATTTTCTCTCTTGAAAGAACTTTTTACGCTCCAGACTTCAAATTTTCCAAACTTCTTCTTCTCTCAAACCTAAATCTTCATCTTTCTTCAAGCTCCTTCAAAGTCAACAATGGCGACCTCAAGCTCTCATAAAGACAAGAATAACACATAAGCTTTTCCTCCTGCGCACAGAATCCTTGGCCCAAAGGTGGTGGATAACCAACAATACATCCAAGAGCCTCTGAATCAAAGAGAAAAAGAGAGCATTTACTATTCTCAGGTACTCATTCTGAATCTTGTTTCTGGTAAATGCCATGCCATGTTAGGTCCTCTCCCTAACCCAAACACTGATCAAACTCGTCTTAAAGAGTTCTTTCCCACTTATGCACGTTTAAAACCCATAGGAGCAGGGAAAATAAACCCATCTAATGACTAATCCCCAGAAACACAAACTGAAACTGATGCCCAAGACTTAACTTATTTAAATCAGCCTAGGATTTTTAGAAGCTGCCCTTGGTCGAAAGACCCATCTGAATACCTAAATTGGGTGGAAAAGGTTGAAGCAGTCAAGGGTAAGACTTGGAAGAAAATAGTCATTTATGACCTAATTCAACTGTCGAAAGAAGGCCCAAACTATTGCCCTACCATGATTCTCGCTTCCCTTTAATTTTGGGATAACACCTATAATACCTTCCACCTTCCTTGTGGAATGGTGACACCCACTCTCTTCGACCTAGCTGCGATAGTAGGTCTTAGTGTAACGCCTGTTTATTTAATTAAATATAAGTGTATTGCGTTGTGTTGATTTGTGATGTTTTGTGTATTCGAAGTTGATTTAAGTTGGTTTCCAAAATATCAGAATAATTCGTGGATGTTTATAAGTTGATTCAAGTTGAATTTATTAAATAAGTTGATTTAAGTTGTGGAAAATAATATTGGATATTTTGCATCTGTAGTTGAATATGTTGATTTGGTGGTTTGGACGATTTATTTGATAGTCGGTAATTAGTCGATTTAGTAGGGAGAAATAATAGTAGAATTAATATTATGGAATTATGAGAGTACTTATTTAAGTGGGCCTAGTTGTGGCGTGAATGGTAGAAGTCGTGGGGGTGCGGATTAGAAAGCCTAATTAAGATTGAATAATTATTATTATTATTATTATAATAAAAATAAAAATAAAAAGGAAAATTAGTCAAGAGGAGAAGTGGAATCAGTAGAAGTTGAGAAAAGTGGAACGTGGAAAAGTAGAACGAGTAAAATTGGAGAAGGAGGAAAAATGGAGGAAGCGGTTACGAGAAGTCACCGTCGGAAGCCAATCGGAAAGTCGATAGGAGATTCAAGCGATCATCGATTAAGGTAAGGGTGGGGTTCGAACTCTATAATCGGGATTATGATGATTAGTATGCGGGTTTGGGATCATATAATTTTGTGTTGTTCGTAATTGATTGGGTCAATCTTGTGGTTGTGAAACTGATAAAATAATGTCGTTTGTGGAATTCGATTAACCGATGTTGTTGAGTTTTCTTGTTAAATTAATTGATGTACGTTGCTGTAAATTTATTGATTTGGGGACGACGAACAGGACCGGTAACATAAACTAAGAGACGTGGCGTATGTCACACCTGTATTGGACACATGGCTCAGGCCATGTTGCAAGAAAGCAATGCATGGCGCAAGCCATGGTAGTGGGGAGAAGGCCACTTGTGTGGCTACATAAAGGAATATGGCGCATGCCATAGGGATTCCTTTCCCACCTATGGCGCAGGCCATAGTGATGGAGAACGAAAGGGTGGCGCAGGCCACCCTGTAGTTATTGGGGGAGTTTTCCAATTTTTAATTATACCTATTTTCTTTTCTTAAATAATTTTATGGACTCATCCTAAATTATATAATTTTCTAAATCATAAATTAGTAGAATTAGGAAGAAGTATAATTAGTAATGGTTGCTTAGCATTTTAATTAACGTAAAACGAACAGTGGGAAACTAGTTTTCAGAATAGCACTGAATTATGTAATTTAGCAGAAAGTGCAGGTTAAGAGGTTAGCAGAAAACAGTAGCAAGTATAACCAGAAAATGAAAGTTAGCAGGTAATAGTATTGTAGTAGGATTGAATTAGGTAAAAGTTAAGAGATAGTAGCAGATAAATGCAGATATTGGTAAATTGGAATTTAGAAGAATAAGTGGAGTTTATCAGTAGTTTTGCCAGAAAATTAAGTAGTGTCGATTTAGCCGAATTAAGCGGAAAAATTAGTTGTCCGGAATTTAATAAAAAATGTTGAGTTAGTTCGAAATAATAAATAGGTGATTTTAGTCGGTGTATTTTGTTAATTAGTGTTGAACGTGTGAATTTTCAAGTATTGGTGCTTATGTCATTTTGTCCCGGTATTTGGGTATTTTAAGTTGAAGGTCGAAGGACCCATGTTGATTAATTGAGTTGTAGGTCGTAAGACCAACATTGATGTTAAAGTTGTAGGTCGTATGACCAACGTTGAAAGTTATAGGCCTATGGCCAAAGTTGAATCGTGTTGGATTTAAGTTTATGCGTTATTCGTTATATGTTATTTTGAGTTGCTCGTTGTTTATATGTTGCGCTGTTGGTCGCATGGCATATATTGTATTTCTAAGTTTGAGCGGATACTCACCATGTTGGCCTGGATTGGCAAAATTATTAAGTTGAAGGCTTATGCCTTGCAGATACCTCGATAACCTGGTATATTTTAAGTTGGGAGTTTTACTCCAATGGTACCACATGCATATGCATAGTCGAGTCGCATTCCATGTCGTAATTAATTATGTTGTTTGTGTTGTTTACGTTGCCAAGCTGATAAAGTGGTTCTTGATGCTTATGTTGATAAAGTTGTGTATGTTGCTCAAGTTGAATAAGTTGTTTATGTAGATTTAAGTGGATTATGTGGTTTAAGTTGATTACGTTGAGTAAGTGGTTCATGCTGGATAAGTTGATAATGTTGCTAAGTTGATTATATGATTATGTTTGGATAAGTTGATTATATTATTATGTTGGATAAGTTGATTATATGATTATGTTGCCTGAGTTGTTTATATGTTTATGTGCGTAAAGTCGATTATGCTGATATTGAAGAGGTTGAATATGTTGTATATGTTCATCGAAGTTGATGAAGGTGTGTATGATAATTTTATAGTTGGAGTTAGTGATGTTGATGTGTGAACTAAGCTGATAATATTATGTTGATTGTTGTGGTGATTGGTAAGATATTGTTATGGGATAGTATGAAATTGTATAATTTTATCTAGTGTATTAATTATCATACTCTTGTTTATATGGTTTGATATCTCACCCCTTCTGTGTTGAATGTTACCCTTGGTTGGTAATGTGTAGGTTAGCTTGAAGGAAGATTGTTATCTTCAATTGTAGCGAGTCAGTCGATGCTCTGATACGTAACACTCGGGGGGATAAATGCTTAATTGTTTTGTTGTTATATTTAGTTGTTGTTATTTTAAGTTGTCTCAATGAAAAACATGTTATTACTAAGTTGTTAGGTTGAAAACGTTGTTAACTTATGCAAAGTTGAATATTTGTGGATCCGCTGCCTATTTGTAAAAGTTGTTTTACTTCAAGGAATTGAATAAGAGTTGACGTTATAGTTTCATCATATTTGAAAGTGTTATGTATCGATGTTCATGAAATTAAATGAATTTGTTAAAGTTTAAAAATGTAGCATCCTGTTTTGTTGTTGAATTTTTGAAACTCTGATTTATGAATTTCCGTCGGGTAGATTTGGGGTGTTACATTAGTGGTATCAGAACAGGTCGGTCCGTCCGGCCAGTGTTGTCTAATATTGTTAATTCCTTTGTACGCGGCATGTGTGTGAAACACTGTCGGTACTTGTTGTTAGTTTCTAGTCGTTGTTTCAGGTGTTAGTTGGAATTAAGTGGGGGAGAAGCTTGACTCCCGGACTGTTGTTGGAACGTCGAAGTTGGTTCAAAGTAGATGTTGATTATAAGAGTGCAAGGTTGTTGAAGAGATGTTGTTGTGGACCGATGAGAGCATGGAATCATAAATTCGTATCGGTCGGGTTTGAGGAGTGCGTGAATTTTGGATGGAGATTGTTTAAGAAAGAAGGATTTATTCCAAATAAAAAGACAAGTTGATGGATCAAGTTGAGGGATCACGTCGGTAAATTTCTATGTTTTGAGTGTAGTTGGATTAAAGTCGAGTAATTTGAAGTTGGAGGTAGAGCAAGATTTTTTGTAGGTCCTGGAAGCAAGAGGGAAAGAGATGGAACTTGTATTCATTAATCTCAAATTCTAGTTTTTGCAATCTTAGAGCAGCTGTCATGAGAAGTGGCATAACTTTTAAACCGTGATTCGGATTGAAGCGGTTATGGACTTTTTGTAAAGCTTACGAAATTTCCTACAGTTTTCATTAAGATTTTCATTCAGGAGGTTTATGATGAAGGAGATAAGCGCATTTTAATAATTGGGTCTGCTGCTGATTTTTGGAAATTTTGCATATGGGAAATCTGAACCAGTCCCATGGTAAGGAGGATAACGTTTTACTCGTAAGTCGGATTCAAGAGATTTTTGAAGTTCTAAAATCTGCACAAAACTCTCTTCATGATAGAATATAATTTTGTGAGTTGGAGGTTTCTATTGGAAGAGATGATTGTGTTCGAAGTTGAACGTTTATTGTTGAAATTTTTGGAAAGATGAAGACGAGTGTGGAATGTTAATATGAATAAAATGTTGGTATTAGATAGAATGTGAAAGTATCGGAGAACGCATAGAGATGCGATTTATGTCGAGTAGGGACGATTAAAGTGCCGATGTTAGATGATGGTAATATTGAGAAGAAGATGGATGTTTGATCAGTGTTGTTAAGAATTTTAACTTGGTTGAAAGTTGTATATGGAGCAAACCACTTTGGATGGTACTTGTTGTAGCGAATAAAGTGTTAGTGGGATATCGAAAGTCGTGTGGTACTATGAATGTACATAAGGGAATCAGTACTGGATTTTGGATGTTTTGCATCGTTGACGAAGTTGGAATTAAGGAGACTAAGAAGGAGTTGATAAGCTGTAGAGAGTTGGTGGAGAAATATGCTTACGGACTCTGAGCATAAGTTGAAGTACACTATTGTGTTGGGTAATGATGATTTATGCCACTGTTATGGTTTCCGGATGTCTATTGACAAATTGAGGAACTGATCACCCTTAATCTATTGTTGATAGCAAACAAAATCATAAATGATGGATAAATGTGTCATGCCAACTAGTATAGTATGTACGTCGAATTGGTTGAAGTCAAGATGAGTGCTTGAGTATTGTTTGTTTTGTTGATGCAAGTTATTATATGAGAGTATAGTTAGAATTTAAGATGAAAGTATGAAGTTGCGTTTGGATTGAATTGTAATAAGAAAATTCATAGTTGAACTCTGAAGGATTTGAATGTTGTTTTTGGTGATGAGTTAAGTGGCATAAGACGTGAAGCTTTCTTGAGATGATTAGAAAGGAAAGTAGGTGGAAATGTAAAACGATAATTTGACAAGAATGTCAGACAAAGTTAAGTTGCAAGTATTAGAAGTGAAATTATAAGTTGGTTTATTAAGGTGCGATTTGTGGTTGGACAAGAAGAGTTGGTTGGTTGTGTCTATTCAGATAAGAATCTATAAAAGGTTGTGTCGATATGAGTAAGAATCGAGTATTCGGTAAGTCGAATTAGTTGGAAGCGAAGGGTATGAGTTATCTCGTGGAGATTCGTCGGGCCCTTGTATCTTATGTTGGTGCAATGATGTTGTGTAGTTAAGACGATTTTCACAAGGCATGTTATTATAAGATGGTAAACTTGTAGTCGTGATGATGATAATTGGGAATTCATGGAAGTATATGAATAATTGTCCAAGATTTGGAAGTAGTCGCGATTGTAATTATGTTAAACGTTTGAAGTTGTTATCTTAGGGATCTAAGTTGGAAGTATTTGGTAACTACAAGAGTTAGAAAACCTATTGGAATGAATTCCAAAGGATTAAGTCGGAGGTTTTGTTGATATGTCGATTTTGGTGATTGTAAGTTGGATTTAAACTCGGTAAACTTGGTATTTTGCAAGTAATCAGAGTGTGCAGCGAACGCGTGGTGTAGTGTTGTCGTTCTTATGTGAATGAGTTGAGATGTTGATAGTTGATTGAGTTGATGTTGTGTTTAAGTTGGGTGTTCTTGTGTTGAGGTGTTCTAAGTTGTAAGTTGGTTACTCGTTGTGTTGTGTTAATGGTTGTCGAGTTTATTGTTTGATTGTTGTTTGTGTTGTAGTTAACATTATGTTATGAATTGTTGTCTGTGTTATAAGTGGGGTTGCCTTCGAAGATGAAAGTTGATTAGTCGGAATAAATAAGTAGTTGGAGTAGTTGAATCGGATATATTTTCGAGGACGAAAATATTCTAAGTGGGGGAGAGTTGTAACGCCCGTTTATTTAATTAATTATTTAATTAAATATAAGTGTATTACATTGTGTTGATTTGTGATGTTTTGTGTATTCGAAGTTGATTTAAGTTGGTTTCCAAAATATCAGAATAATTTGTGGATGTTTATAAGTTGATTCAAGTTGAATTTATTAAATAAGTTGATTTAAGTTGTGGAAAATAATATTGGATATTTTGCATTTGTAGTTGAATATGTTGATTTGGTGGTTTGAACGATATATTTGATAGTCAGTAATTAGTCGATTTAGTCGGGAGAAATAATATTAGAATTAATATTATGGAATTATGAGAGTACTTATTTAAGTGGGCCTAGTTGTGGCGTGAATGGTAGAAGTCGTGGGGTGCGGATTAGAAAGCCCAATTAAGATTGAATTATAATAATAATTATTATTATAATAAAAATAAAAATAAAAATGAGAATTAGTCAAAAGGAGAAGTGGAATCAGTAGAAGTTGAGAAAAGTGAAACGTGGAAAAGTGGAACGAGTAAAATTGGAGAACGAGGAAAAATGGAGGAAGCGGTTACGAGAAGTCAGCGTCGGAAGCCAATCGGAAAGCCGATCGGAGATTCAAGTTGTCGCTCCCGGGATTTTCATCCTAGTACAAACGCGAAAGTGACGCGGAAAAGGTAGAGTCGCCAGCCAGACATTTTTATCCCGAATGAATAGGAAATGTAATGTTGCACAAACCTAAGGAAGAAGGAAAGGACAAGGTCCTGCGAACCAAAGATCTGGGTTCGGGAGTCGGTTACGACCTGGGAAGGTATTAGCACCCCAAATCGTCTGCCGTACCCGATGGGATCCACGCTTGCTTGTTTGTTTCAAAGGGTGTGGAATAAATGTTGTTCAAATGAAAGAATGGTTATCTGTAATGGAATGGAAATGAGAAAGGGAATTAGAAAGGAAAATGGAAAGAGAGGGGAAAAAAATAGGGAAAATAAAGACTGTGCTCGAACGGGCCCTACCCCGCTGTCTACGTACCTCATCGGAAAAATGAGGATAAGAGTCGACGTAGTTCGACTAACCAGGCAGGAACTATTTGTTTGTGTTTTTTATGGCTGGAACTGCGTATGTCTATGCTCAGGTGTTGCAGGCTCGTTTGGTACGAGTGTGTTTACCATCTTGCATACGAGACAAGTCGTCGCGAGTTCGCGTTCAGAATGAATGAGATGAGAAGAGAAGTTCCCGCAGGATAGTCGCTTATTGTTTGTTTTTTCCTTTTAAGAGTTTTGCGTGAATTTGGCAAAAGGAAGTGAATTCAAACTCTTTTCCATGAAATGTGTACTTGCTACTACATTCCAAGATGAAATAATATAACAAGCACACCAAGCAAGGAGAATTTATCCAAGACTTGTTTCCAAGGATTAGGGTTTAAGTTCACTAGCTTGTTGAACTTTATTAAGTGTTTTTTGTAGTTTTTATGAAGAAATATTTTTTATGTTTTCTTTGTGAAACAACTCCTTGATGAGACTTGTACATCATGCTAGACAAGCTTACACTATTCCAAGATGGAATGAATGTAAGTGCCTCATGGAATAAGGCTATACACAAGGGATCCTTTCATGCATTTATTAAGTCTTTTTGGATTTTGTTTGAAGATGAGAAAGAAGACTCAAATCGGAAAAGGACAAAAATTAAGGGGAACTAAGACACAACCCTAAGTTATTTATTAAAATGGTGGTCCTAATGGTGAGTGAGGATTTTCTAATCCTAAAGAGCAAAAGGAAAAGAGAGAAGAAAAAGGATGAAACTTACTTCCTGAGGAAGATAAGTTTGTCCTAGCCAAAGGGGAATCCTACCAATCACAAATATGAAAGTAAAAGGTGAATTAAATGCATAAAGAAAATGAATAAAAATAAAATAAAAGGATAAGGTGTAAGGAAACATACCTTTCTCTCCCTACAAAACAAAGATTAGTGTGCATTTTATTAAAAATAATAAAGCAAACCCACCAATTAAATCCTAATAAATCTAGGACTCTATCTAAACTCTATCTTAATTTTAGAAGAACTAAACAATGCTAAAACAAAAATTCAACACCTACTACAACCCTTAAACTAAAAACAACTACCAAAACAATGCATAACACAAGGCAGATCACAAGCAACTTTCTACAGCCAGCATACAACATGAAAAGATAGGTGTAGAAAGTCACATACAACATGCAAACACACAAACATCATGTATTTTAGAACACCTATATTAACAAACAGCTATGAAAACATGGGGCAGATTTTATCATTTTCATTTATGTGCACAAAGTGAATGATAAACAACACATTAATGTCAATTAACATGAATCTACATACATCACAAAATGAACTCAAACATGTGGATTTATTTACATCATTTATTTGATTAAAATGAACAATGATCAACAAGAATAACCACACTTTTCCATATTGCACAAAATAAGCATTTTATCATGAGATTGAACAAGTATCACTACAAGCATCAATTGTTACACATGCATGACATAAAAATCAGAATTGAACTCATATTAAGATATGATCAATTAAGCACAAGAAACTTGCATGAACATGTGAAGTATTTAATCACTTTTGGCAAAAAATCAATCATGGCATTTAATCATTTAATCAATCCAACAAGCAAAGATCATGATCATGAAGCACACATTAAGTTTAAGCAAGCACTTAACATGTGAAACAAATGATTAAAGTGTAGCAAAACACATCAAGAATCAATTATATCACATTTATATATTTAACACAAAACATGGAAAAGTGAACAGAATCATGTCGAAACGACTCGAAACAAATGAATCGGCTACTGGAAATAGACCAAAAAATTCCCTAAAATCAATACCTAAACATACATGAACCTTAGAAGCACTAGGAAGCAAGATTGAGCAAGAAAAAAAGTTAAAAAACCAAAAACTAACAGCGTTAACCGGTTAACCAAACAGTTAACCCGTTAACGGACCCCAGACAACACTAAATTTGACCAAAAACGCATGCGTTAACCGGTTAATCAAACCGTTAACCGGTTAACGCTGAACAGAAAGTGAAAAATGCTTTTGAAATAAGTGCTTTTGGCCACAATCTTCCTTATAAACAACCCTAACCCCCACCTAATCATGCTAACACAAATTTCTACTCAATTAGGGCTTCTTAACACATGCTAGAATCTATAACAAGCTACAACCTAACTTCTAATCCATCAAAAACCACAAATCGCAAGAAAAACGTAACGAAAACACAATCCACCATAAGTAATACGAAAAGCACTTAAAGGATGCCAAAATGGAAAGATGAAGAGAATAACTTAAAGGAAAAGTGATTTACATCACCAACCTACGAAGCGGAGAAGTGCTTCGGTGGATGTTGCAAGAATCGGAGCTTGATCGAAGAGAAAACCAAGAAAACCGCGAATCCGCAAAATAAATGCGTTCTTGATGCTTGAGCCTTCTTGCACTTCCGATAAGTCGAAATCTTCACAAAAATCAGTAGCTTCTTCTTCTACAATCCACAATTCAATGGAGGTTAGAGGCTAAGCTTTAAGATCTTCAAGTTTCAATGCGAAACTTGAAGAGCTTCTTCAAAAAAGCTTTGGTGAAAAGGGAAATGGAGGAAAAGTGAGAGAGAAAAAATGATTCTATTAATTGTGAGAGAGTGAAAAATTGGGAACAAAACTTGGGAACCCTTTGCATTGAAGTGATTAATGATTATATAGAGGCTAGGTTTGGAGCTAGGTTTGGGAATGGAGTTAGGTTTATGAATGGAGTTAGGTTTGTAGTTAGTTAGGGTTAGGGTTGGAGAAGGAATATTCCTTGGAATATTCCATGGAATACTCTAGAAGGTTGTGGAACATGGTAGAAGAATCCAAGGGAAATGGAGTGGAATTGAAGTGGAAAATCAAGAGGGAAAGAATGAAAGGAAATGTGGAAGGAAAGTGGAAGGAAAAGTGGAGGGAAAGGTGAGATTAACCATTTTTCAAATGATTTTTTCCCTTGATTGTTCTTATGATTCCTCCATCATTTATTGACCAAAATTGAACCATAGGATCATTGTAACCCTAATTTCATGATTTTTATCTTAAAAGTAAGGAGTCGACCTTTTTTACCTAGCTCGGTTGCCTTTTCCCCGATTCCTCGATTTTCAGTCATCTGGCCAATTGAACCTCTTCCAAAATGATTTTGTGGACGAAAATTTGAACCCTAGGCACTTGACATAATATATAAGACAATGTAATCCTATTTGAATCATAACTTCATGCAGAAGCCCAGTAGAAGTGAAACCCTAATTTGGTCCTTTTCATTAGGAAATGTTGCACTGCTTGCCTCCTTTGATCAAATCAAATCTTTCCAAAGCTTGTGGCTTCAAGTGAAGACTTGTGGGATGTTGTGAACCCTTTGCACAAGGTTGGGAAGCTTTGTGGCCCTTTGATTGCCTTTGTAATGCCTTCAGTTGCTCCAATCATTGACCTCATACCTATGCCTCAGTCATGCTACACATGATGCAATGTTTTGATTATTTTGTGAACTTATATATGCTAAATGCTATGCTAAATGTTGAGGAAATGAGAGGTAAAATTTTGAGGTATTACACAAGCGACCATCGATTAAGGTAAGGGTGGGGTTCGAACTCTATAATCGGGATTATGATGATTAGTATGCGGGTTTGGGATCATATAATTTTGTGTTGTCCGTAATTGATTGGGTCGATCTTGTGGTTGTGAAACTGATAAAATAATGTCATTTGTGGAATTGGATTAACCAATGTTGTTGAGTTTTCTTGTTAAATTAATTGATGTAAGTTGTTGTAAATTTGTTGATTTGGGGATGACGAACAGGACCGATAACATAAACTGAGAGATGTGGCGTATGTCACACCTGTATTGGACACATGGCTCAGGCCATGTTGCAAGAAAGCAATGCATGGCGCAGGCCATGGTAGTGGGGAGAAGGCCAATTGTGTGACTACATAAAGGAATATGGCGCAGGCCATAGGGATTCCTTTCCCACCTATGGCACAAGCCATAGTGATGGTGAGTGAAAGGGCGGCGCAGGCCACCCTGTAGTTATTGGGGGAGTTTTCCAATTTTTAATTAATACCTATTTTCTTTTCTTAAATAATTTTATGGACTCATCCTAAATTATATAATTTTCTAAATCATAAATTAGTAGAATTAGGAAGAAGTATAATTAGTAATGGTTGCTTAGCATTTTAATTAATGTAAAACGAACAGTGGGAAACCAGTTTTCAGAATAACACTGAATTATGTAATTTAGCAGAAAGTGCAGGTTAAGAGGTTAGCAGAAAACAGTAGCAAGTATAACCAGAAAATGAAAGTTAGCAGATAATAGTATTGTAGCAGGATTGAATTAGGTAAAAGTTAAGAGATAGTAGCAGAGAAATGCAGATATTGGTAAATTGGAATTTAGCAGAATAAATGGAGTTTATCAGTAGTTTTGCCAGAAAATTAAGTAGTGCCGATTTAGCCGAATTAAGCAGAAAAATTAGTTGTCCGAAGTTTAATGAAAATTGTCGAGTTAGTTCAAAATAATAAATAGGTGATTTTAGTCGGTGTATTTTGTTAATTAGTGTTGAACATGTGAATTTTCAAGTATAGGTGCTTATGTCGTTTTGTCCCGGTATTTGGGTATTTTAAGTTGAAGGTCGAAGGACCCATGTTGATTAATTGAGTTGTAGGTCGTAAGACCAATATTGTTGTTAAAGTTGTAGGTCGTATGACCAACGTTGAAAGTTATAGGCCTATGGACAAAGTTGAATCATGTTGGATTTAAGTTGATGCGTTATTGATAACACTAAATTTCACCGTATTTCTGACTCTGATTTCGCATGCATTCTTAGTTTTTATTGTTATTTTGTTATGTTATTACTTTGTTTTTCTTTAATTTCAGGTTTTCTATGTAATCGGGGCCTAAATCGAGAAAAGGAGCGAAAAAGGAGTTGAAACGGACGAAAACTAAGAAATTCAGCTTTTTACACTTACGGCATCCACCATGGCTGGCGCCAAGGGGTCAGCCATGACGTGGTCACGTCTCAAGACCACTCCACAACTGCCTATGCCCACGTTCCCCACTTTCTCCAACACTTTGTACTCATGGTGGGCGCCACAAGGCAAAAATGTTTCCCTCCACTTTTTAGTGGAATGGGGCATCCTGGTCCTTTCCCACTTAATGTTTGCCTATAAATAGGATTTTAGAATTTTGTTTTTATCATCCAAACTTAGAATCTCTTAGGCATATATCAGTTTTAAAGTAGTAATCACTTCACATCGGGGTGTTACTACAATCGAGTGACCGAGTCTGTATACGTCTGTGTGATCGAGTTTTGGAGCACTCTGGGAGGAAGTTAATCCTGCCGCCATTTTAATTCTAGTTCGTATTTTATTTTTCCGCATTGCTTTACTTTTATTTATTTTCCGCATTGCTTTACTTTATTTATTTCCCGCACTCGCTTTAGTTTATTTATTTCTCGCACTCGCTTTAAATACCTTTATTTCCCGCACTCGCACTACTTTTATTTACTTTCCGCACTCGCACTACTTTTATTTACTTTCCGCACTCGCACTAATTACTTTTATGAAAAATAATAACAAGGACTTTTACTTTACTATGTCTAACTAAATCCATAAAGGTTAGAATGTAAGGATCGTAATTGAACCAGTAATCCGTACAACTGTTCGTAGAAACACTTAAGGGCTATTTTATCTTTCAATTTAAGTTTAATTATTTTTAACTATTTCAAAAACAGCCAAAAGCGCTTTGTCTAGTTCATTAGGAGTTTTTAGATTTAAAAAGAAAAGAGATTTTAAAACGATTTTCGGACGCGTTAAGAAGTTTAGAGTCTGGTTCGTAAGAACCTTTTTTTGCTAAGAAATCCAGGTTAAAGTACTTTTCAACTTAGTTAAGATACTATATTTCTTAAAAATAGGTTTACTACTCTAACGCAGTACGCACCTTTTTATCCGTGACAATAGGAGGGGTTGATTAGAGAGTACGACTCGGTTCTGAATACGCGAAAGCGATAGTTCCTGTTAAATTAGTTATTTTCAAAGTGGAAAACATTGCCCATAAGTAGTTCTATTAACAAGTACCAGATTATCTATTGATTACGTGAATTACATTTGAGCCTGTCTTTATTAATTGTTTAAAATTATCATTTTATTTACCATTGCGCACTCCTTAAAACCATTATATTCAGTTGCCTTAGATACACACCATAACAACAGGTACGATAGATTGACACTTGGTCTCTGTGGATTCGACAATCTTTTATATTACTCTGACGTGTTCGTACACTTGCGGAAAAAAATGCATCAAGTTTTTGGCGCCGTTGCCGGGGACCAATTTCGTCAAATTTCATACCCTGTAGTTATACTGTTTAGACTAAGGTTGTTACCTGCCGGTCAATGCGAAAGACTCGTAATGCCGAAAGCTTAGTAGATCCTCTAGCTGAACCTGAACGTTACGCTCGCGCACGTTTATTTTTCCATAGGAATAGGAGAGCTATGGCCGAAGATCAAAACCAAAGACCTCTTAAGGACTTCGCCCAACCATCAGACGAGGAACCTAGTTTCATTATAGTAAACCCCGCTATCCCAGCCAATAATTTTGAACTTAAACCATCCCTGCTGCAATTAGTGCAACGGAGACAATTCGCAGGTCTTGCTACTGAGAACCCAAACCAACATTTAAAAAACTTTCTCCATTTAGCAGACACCTTTAAAACCAATGGAGCTCCTCCTGAGGCGATACGCTTAAGATTATTTCCTTTTTTCCCTCAGAGATAAAGCTCTATCATGGTTAGATTCTCTTCCACCCAATTCCATAACAACTTGGGAAGACCTTGGAAAAGTATTCCTTACTAGATATTTTTCCCCAAGTAAGACCGCTCTTCTTCGAAACCTGATAACCAGATTTACCCAACACCAAGGAGAATCGTTGTTTGAAGCCTGAGAGAGATATAAAGTGCTATTAAGAGCATGCCCACATCATGGCTTAGAGAATTGGCTAATCATTCAAACCTTATATAATGGACTTCATTATAACACTAAGATGACCATCGACGTTGTCGCTGATGGCGAACTGATGATAAACCTTACCCTGAAGTTAATGCCCTTATCGAAGATATGGCCCAAAACCATCAATCATGGGGAGTATAACGAGCAACAGTGGAAAAGAAGGAAGCCCAAGGAGGAATACATGAGCTAAGCTCTATGGACATGATGCAAGCTAAAATGGACGCGTTGGCCCTTAGAGTCGAACATATGTGTACAATTCCGAATACTGTAGCTGCAATTTCGCTGAATTGTGAGATATGTGGGACGCAAGGACACCAATCCGTCGAATGCAATATGTTAAATGAAACCAACCCTGAGTAAGTGAACTACACCCAAGGGAACCCATTTTCAAACACATACAACCCTGGATGGAGGAATCACCCAAACTTCTCCTATAAAAATAATCACCCTATCCAAAGTATCGCACCTCCGAGACAACAAGGTTACCAAGCTCCGAGAACAAATCAACCTATGCAACCTGTACCACCAAATCCGAGCCTTGAGAAAATTGTGGAAAATTTTATCACCGCTCAAACACAACAAAACAAAGAGTTCATGAACCAAAACGTCCATGTTAACGAACTAATTACCAAGTTAGGAACCAAGGTTGACCAAATTATTACTCATAATAAGATGCTTGAAACCCAGATCTCTTAGGTAGCTTTAAACCAAGCCCCTCAGACTACACCTGGAGGACAGTTCCCTGGACAACCTCAACAAAACCCGAAAGGGCAAGAAAATGCCATTACTCTACGAAGTGGAACCGCTTATAAGGAAACTTCTAACCCTAGATTGAGTGATCCTGAAACTTCTGAGAGAAATGAGGAGAAGGAACCAGAGGAATCTGAAAACCCGGAAACTCAAGAAAAAGGAGAAGAACCTAAAAACAAAACCTATGTACCACCACCGCCATACAAACCACCAATACCATACCCTCAAAGACTAAAGAAAACCCAAATCGATAATCAATATCAAAAATTCGTTAAGGTTATAGAAAAACTTCACGTAGAAATCCCCTTTACAGAAGCCATCACCCAAATACCTTCTTACGCTAAGTTTCTCAAAGACATACTTACAAATAAACGTAGACTTGAAGATCCGAAACCCGTGGAATATAATTCTATTTCCGAAAATAGGTTAGCAAAGAAAGATAAAGATCCTGAAAATATTTCCATTCCTTGTATTTTGGGGAATCATGTCATCGAAAAAGCTTTTCTAGACTTAGGAGCTAGTGTGAGCTTAATGTCTTTAGCAGTTTGTGAGAGATTAAACTTAGGAGAATTACAACCTACTAAGATGTCACTTCAATTAGCCGATAGATCCGTTAAATACCCTATAGGCATACTTGAAGACGTCCCTGTTAGGATAGGTCAGCTGTTTATACCTACTGATTTTGTTGTGATGGACATTAAAGAAGATGACGACATACCAATCCTCCTAGGTAGACCGTTCTTATCAACCACTGGAGCCATAATAGATGTTAAAAAAGGGAAACTAACCTTTGAGGTAGGTGACGAGAAGATAGAATTTGTACTTTCGAAATTTCTTATGGCACCTGTAATAGGAGATGCTTATTATGCCTTAGATATCATTGATGAATGCATTAGGGAATTAGAACAAGAGGAAGAAATTGAATCTATAAAATTGCCATCAACCCTTATTTGGGAAGATGGCAGTTATAAAAAACCCTACATTGATGATAACCTTCACGAATGTTTATCTCTTACCCCAGATCTTATGCCTTGCCCTATGAAACCGACCGTAAAACTTAAGGAACTGCCTAAAAACCTGAGATATGAAGACTTCAACTGACGAAACGGTGCGTCTCTTTGTTATATCAAGTTGATTTAAAATTCAAATCCAAAGTCCTATCAGATTTTCCTTTGTCGAACTCCTCATTATCGAAGTAACAAAAAAAACTTTATCCGTAGTGATGTGAAGAACTTCCAGTCAGCAATCTAGCGTCTCTTTCAACAAGCCACTTTCGACTTATAAACCAAATCATTACAATCGAGATTCTAGACATGTTTGGAAGAAAGAGTGATCAACTTGTCAAAAGATCTTTATAAAAGCTATTAAAGCTTTTGTGCACTAAAACTCATGTTGTCGAAATTCCTATGCATACATAGGGTACATGGGAAGATAAACGACAACCCAAGGTAATGGTATAACTTTTGGGAAGATAAACGACGATCCAAAGTCATAATAGGGTACCTGGGAAGATAAACGACGGCCCAAGGTAATGGTATAAATTTTGGGAAGATAAACGACGGCTCAAAGTCATAATAGGGTACTTGGGAAGATAAACGATGGCCCAAGGTAATGGTATAACTTTTGGGAAGATAAACAATGGCCGAAAGTCATAATAGGGTACTTGGGAAGATAAACAACGGCCCAAGGTAAGGGTATAACTTTTGGGAAGATAAACGATGACCCAAAGTCATAATAGGGTACTTGGGAAGATAAACAACGGCCCAAGGTAAGGGTATAACTTTTGGGAAGATAAACAACGGCCCAAAGTCATAATAGGGTACTTGGGAAGATAAACAACGGCCCAAGGTAAGGGTATAAATTTTGGGAAGATAAACGACGACCCAAAGTCATAATAGGGTACTTCGGAAGATAAACAATGGCCCAAGGTAAGGGTATAACTTTTGGGAAGATAAACAATGACCCAAAGTCATAATTTGTTGATGAAGTTTGTCTGCTGGAGAATTAACCTGAAAAACAAGGTTAATTATATGCAAATATCATGATGTATATAACAGTTTGCAAGATAATATCTCATGATAATGTTGTATGCGTATGATATGATATGATATGATATGATATGATATGATATGATGTGATGTATGTATGAATTATGTAGTTGAAGCGCATGAGTAGATTCGTAGAACAACTATTGGCCGGGAAAATAAATCCCAATTTGAGAAATATGAAGACTTCGTTCCCGTCTTGTTTAAGAATATCGTACTTAGAACCTCCCGTTTTTGTTCGTCGTACTTCTTATTGAAGGATTAAGTTCCTGAATATCCTAACTGAGGATAAAAGAGATGGATATAGATCCGAGAGACCTATTTGGTGAGGTATCAATTCTTCAGGGGATATTGTTGCACCCCAAAATTTGCCCTCACAATACAAGACTTTGTGTACTAAGAAGGTTCACAAGGTTCACAAGACTCACAACACTTACAAGACCTTTCATGAGGTTCATGAAGTCTACAAGTTACTTCTTGAAGGTTCACAAGGTTCACAAGTTCCCACAATGCTTACCAAACCTTTTATGAGGTTCATAAAGTCTACAAGTCACTTCTTGAAGGTTCACAAGGTTCACAAGCTTCTCAACATTTACAAGACCTTTCATGAGGTTCATGAAGTCTACAAGTCACTTTATGAAGGTTCACAAGGTTCACAAGTTTCTCAATGTTCATATAACCTTTCATGAGATTCATGAGGTCTACAAGTTACTTCTTGAAGGTTCACAAGGTTCACAAGATTCACAATGATTACAAAGCTTTCTTGAGGTTCATGAGGTGTACAAAGCCAATTCATGAAGTTCACAAGGTTCACAAGCTTCACAATACCTCCCATGAGGTTCACAAGACATTTTATGATGGTTCACAAGGTTCACAAGGTTCGCAATTGGTCAAAAGAGTTGACAATTCCCTCAAACAATGCACCTCCTAAGCAGTGCATCCAAAACTAGGGTTTTGACTTTAATCAGGCTAAATGGACTTCCAAGACTTAAAGTGAGCTTCATAACATCTTATATGTATATAAGAACCCCCATGACAAGTTTCAAGACTTTTCTCAAAAGTTTGCTCAGTCAGATGATCAGATAAGTCAAAACCAGTCAATGCAGTTAAAAAGTCAAACTGAGGTCAACTATGGTCAAACCAAAGTCAAACTTCATGATTTTTTGCCAACATCAAGTATATAAAGTAAAATTCATCATTTGATCAAGGGTTGATCATGATTCATCAAGGAGATTCCAGATCATCAATAATCAGGAGTTTCTAAATTAGGGTTTCCTCAGTAAAAGTCAACTGAACTTTGACCAGCCATAACTTTCACATACTTCATCACCAAGTCTCCACTCAAAGCTCATTTTGAAGGAAATTGAATTCTCTACAACTTTGATCTTGCAAGTTAAGCCCAAAAATGCTTCATTTGGAAGATATGAGCTAAGACATTATAGGTCATCTCAAAAGTCAACAAAAAGTCAACAACTTCAAAAGGGCATAACTTGAGATTGGTAAATGATATGGACCTGAAAACAATGGGGTTGTTTAGAGGACTCTTCAAGCTTTCCAAAATGTCCAAGAACACCCTCATACCTTTAAAATTGAGGGAGATGTGCCTTTGCAAAGTTGGGAAATTTTGTGATGGTTTATGATGAAAATGGGGGCCTAGAACCAATTCCTTCCAAATGGGCTTGCTAAATTGTGATCCAATCCATATCATATCATCATGCACGACCCAATTGATTAAAAATCATAATTTTTATTATTTTATTTTTATTTATTTTGATTTAATTCATAAAAAATCATTTTAAATAAATATAAAATATGAAAATATATTTTTGGATGAAGATTGAGCTTCTAGAATCTCATCAATATTGATTGAAGTTGAAAGAGAAAGAAATCATGTGATTGATCCAAAAATAGCAAGCTTTCATGAGCCAATATTTGAATTTCATGGCATGATCTTTTTCAATCTTCAAATATCCAAACTTCCACACAACCAATGAATTTTCTTAACCTAATTCACTCACATATAAGTACTTAGCATAAACCTAACATTCATGGACGAATTGGCAGCCTCATGGACGAATTGGCAGCCTCATAGCTTGAAGGAAGATTGTTATCTTCAATTGTAGCGAGTCAGTCGATGCTCTGATACGTAACACTCGGGGGGATGAACGCTTAATTGTTTTGTTGTTATATTTAGTTGTTGTTATTTTAAGTTGTCTCAATGAAAAACATGTTATTACTAAGTTGTTAGGTTGAAAAAGTTGTTAATTGATGCAAAGTTGAATATTTGTGGATCTGCTGCCTATTTGTAAAAGTTGTTTTACTTTAAGGAATTGAATAAGAGTTGACGTTATAGTTTCATCCTGTTTGAAAGTGTTATGTATCGATGTTCATGAAATTAAATGAATTTGTTAAAGTTGAAAAAAGTAGCATCCTATTTTGTTGTTGAATTTTTGAAACTCTGATTTATGAATTTCCGCCGGGTAGATTTGGGGTGTTACACTTAGCCCACTAGGCATAGATTTCGACCCAACTATATTAGATAAAAGCATCATAGCTTTCAACACTAGCTCTGCCTCATACTCCCCCTTCATTGCTCACTACCACAACAAAGACTCCCCTGATATGTCGGACACAGAACACATAGCCTTTTTGACTCTTTGGTTATCAAAATTTGTGTTTTGCACAAGATCCCTCCAGGTAGCCAAAAAATACATCACCATAGCCAATCAACTTCACGCTGGTAAAAACCTTCGACTAAGCAAAATGATCTTGGCTAGCCTCTATGAATCCATGAGTGAGGGAGTCGAAAACCTGAAACAAATCAAGGATAAAGGCAAACTCAGCCTGGCAGGTCCCTTTTGGCTCCTTCAACTGTGACTCAATTCCACCTTTGAGTCCAAAATCTTCGACAAAGGCGTGGTGGATGAAGAGTACGTCAATGACAGGCACATCGAATGGGCAAGGTTGGCTCAATTAACTCCTTCTGAAGAAGGGCAAAGCCTTCAACGTTCTTTCACCAATTATATAAATATGTTCGCCAAGAGCTACAATTTTACTGCAAACATGGCCCCCTTTGCCAATAGGATTGTAGGGCTTAAGTGGTTTACCAGACAATTCCCTGTCGAACACAAAAATGAAGAAGACAACTTCTTGGCTATTTGGGAAATGCTGCTGATGCCAAGACTCCTACCTTCTTACCCAACCATGAGTAATTCTAAGGTAGCCTTACTAGTCTATCAACCAAATTTAGTTGCTCGACAGTTTGGGTTGATACAGCTGAAACCTAGGTCGATTTACCCAAAAAAGGAGTTTATTCTCTTTTACAATTTGTTTCTTATTGAGGCGAAAAGTATGGAGATTATGGAGAAATTGAACGACGTTGCTCTGGAGGTTCGACCGGTGGTCTTCCGACCCATCTTCTTCTGCACTCAAGAATTCAACGTTTGGTGGAAGGAGTACTATCTTACAAGATTTTATGATGTAGCTACCATCAACCAACTTCTGAGGAATGCTTTTGCTTTTGTGCAGGACAGAACGAAAAAAGGTACTGACCAGCATGTTAAGGAAATTCAAAAATTCCAAAAATATTTTGAAACAACATACAGGCCAAATGATCTTAGGCGAACCATAGGTGAAACAGCTGTGACTCTAAAGCATAAATTCATTGAAAGGATGGGGAAACTGGTAATACCCTCATATATTCCACCAGAGGCGCGTTACAACTTTGTGTATTCCAGTTATCCACCAAAGTTTCCCCCTCTACCATCTGCTGATTTTGGTGTGGCTCTTAGCCTACCTTTTCCAGATTGGTTCATATGTGAAGAAGATTTAAAACTGCTTAAAGAGTCACGAAAACAACTAGCCGACCGTGTGGTTCCAACCAAATATCATTTGGACAATTTCCCTGGGCACCTTCATATTGGAATAGAACACGTGCGCGTGGAATCTACCATTCTTAAAGGTGTTTTCACAATTTAAATTTATTTTTCGTTCACTTTCTTATGTTTTATTCCTTCCTTTTTAACAACTTTCTCTTTCCAGCTGCCAAAATTCCAAGCAAGAAGGCATCTGTCAAAGATCAACCTGTCAAGCCTGCTAAGAAAACTTCTTCGACGGTGAAAAAGGTTTCATTCTTTCCTCATATTTAAGAGACTTGTCTCAATTATGAAATTGTTTTGGCCTTTGGCTTATTGGAATCTTGTTGTTTCTCAGGTGAGTCGAAAACCACCTACCCCTCTAAAAAGAAAGAAAGAGATAGTGAAGGAGGTTTCTAAATATTCTGGTGACAAATCCCCAGATCAACAACCCCTGAAAAGGAAGAAATCCAGCAACATAAGGACAATTGCTTCTGACAGGTCACTTGTCAAATCGAAGAAAACTCCTCCCACCAGTCCAATAATTAAACCTGCAAGGGATGCGGAAAGTGGGAACTCTAGTTTTCATACTGAGATTCCTTAGGTAATTATTTTCGACTGACTTTTAAATTGACCTTTGTATGCATATTGTCTATTGCTTCTCATCTTTACTTTTTTTTCCAGGTTGAAATCAACATTGGTGAGCCTCCCCATGATGTTGGTGAGACGGATGTGGAGAAACAAGTTAAAGAGAAAGAAATTTCAAAGGATGATATATTGAAACCCCAGACCTGTTCTGCATTCGACACCATAATGGTTGAGCATTCTGCAGATAATTCTCCTGATGACCCAAAATCCAAAGTCAATGAAGAAAAACCTGCCGAAGATGGTAAAGGCGAAAAAGCTGATGTTGGATCTATGACTCAGGAAAAAGAAAAGTCACCCAAAGCTACATACGCTAAGGAGAAGAAACTTGAAGCTACGGCTGCAGTAAAATAAGACCAGTCGAAACAAGGAACTGGGGCTAACGTTCAAACCCTTCCTGATTCAACTCAGAACAAACCTCCATCTTCAAGTTCGACTGCCTTTACTCATGAGGAACTTGAGAGCTTGAAGGTAAGGAAACCTTTGAACTATCTGAAGGTTATGCTTAGCCAACGTTACAATTTCCAAGATTCTTCCAGCAGTTCGACAACCTCTGAAGCCACTTCTGAAGTGAAGACCCTCAGTGTTCTTACGGGTGAAATCAAGAGAAAAGTACTTGGTGTCGATCTGTTCATAATTCTAGAAGAGGACCCTACTCAGCAATGCAAACTGAAGAAACTCCTCAAGCAAGTGAATGTTTTGGAAGCCAGCACTGATGAAACTCCTCTGGTGCTGGATCTTGTTCAAATCATTGATGTAACCTGTGCAGATATCAACCGTCGAAGAGAGTACATCAAAATGATTTCCAACAAAATAGACACTCAAAGTGCTGAGTGAGATGTTGTAGCGGCTTCGACGGACAAGGTTTCTGAGCTATCAAAACTCTCTGACACTTACTTTCAACAAGTGTCTGAATGTAAAAAGAATATTCAGGACTTTGAGGGACAGATAGCTGAACTTCAAGCCAAAGTTGTTAAAGAGCAGAAACGTATATCAGAACTTGAACAACCCAATGCTGCAGAAATCGAAGAGGAAATAAAGGTGAGAATTCATCATCCAGACAAGGCCCAAACTTTAGGAAAAGAGATTGAAGAAATCTCTCTCAACAAAAGTCTGTGTGAATGTCGAATTGCTGTTCAGAGGAAGAAATTCATAGAACTTAAAGAATCTTTCCTCTAGGAATTTGTAATAGGGTGGGGGTGGTATATGTATTATTTTCCTTAGTTCCTTTGTTAGCCTTAGAAGGCAAACTTTGTAATGACTTTACCGCCCACTATTTGGCGAAGTAATTAATTTAATCATTCTACCTTTATCTTTACTTCTTGCAGAATTGGTTTATATTTCTTTAAGTACTTGCCATTTATTTTAATTATTCTCTCATCTTTGCCTATTTTTTCAACTTCGTAAGCGCCATTTGAGAAAACACTTAAAATTTGGAAAGGTCCTTCCCACTTGGGGGACCACTTTCCCATTACTCTATCTTTTCGATCCATGGGAAGTATTACCTTCCAAACTAAATCACCCTCAAAAAGGATTTTCGACTTCACTTTCTTATTATAAGATTTCTCAACTCTTTCCTTCTGTCTTTTAATCAAATCCAACGTACGTAACCTTTCTTCGTCTAAATCTACTAATTCATCCATCATCATACTCCAATATACATCTGTAGGAATTTCATGATGTCTTTGGATGCATATGGATTGTAAATAGACTTCGATTGGAAGCACTGCCTCATGTCCGTATGTTAATTTGAATGGGGAAGAGTTAGTAGCTTCTTTAGGTGACATTCGACATGCCCATAAAATTTGATCTAAGGTTTTGTGCCAATTTCTAGGCTTCTTACCTACATGTTTTTTGATCAAATTTATTATTACCTTATTCGCTGCTTCGACTTGTCCATTAGCTTGGGCATAATAGGGCGTAGACGTTAATAACTTAAAACCCATTTCATTTGCAAAGGCTTGCATATTTTTACCAGTAAACACAGACCCCTGGTCAATGGTTATTGTTTCTGGTATCCCAAACCTTTAGATTATGTACTTTTGGATAAATTCTATAACTGCTTGATCCACATTTGTTAGCGGTATGGCTTCGATCCATTTAGTAAAGTAATCCACTCCTACTAAGATGTATCTTTGCCCTTTTGATGAAGCAGGTCGAATTTCTTCAATTAGATCCAAAGCCCATCCTCTGAATGGCCAAGGTTTTATGATCGAATGTAATTCACTTGTAGGGACATGTGGTATTCCTGCGTGGACTTGGCACTCTTGGCAACCCTTTGCGAATTCGACACAGTCCTTGAGCATAGTTGGCCAATATAAACCCTGCCTAAATAGTAGCCATTTCATCCCTGCTTTGTGTGCACCACATGTGCCACTATGTACATTCAACAGTGCAATATACGCCTCTTCTTCGCCCAAGCACTTTAGTAAGACTCCTTCTGCAATCTTTTTAAACAATTCATTCCCAAAGAGTACGTAGCTCAATGCTTTATATTTTATTTTTCTTTCTACGCTTTTGTTTGGGTCTTGTAGATAACCTCTTATAGGTTTTCTCCAGTCATCCCCGTATGAATTATCTATATTAAAATTTTTGAAATTTTCGTCATCCCCATAACCAAGTTTCATTGATCCTAAATCTGATGGGGATAATTTGGTTGATACAACCCTTCCCCTTACTTCAATAGCTTTCTCCAGATTTTCTTTCGATACTCTGTAACCTGATGCAATCTGAGCCAAATCATTGGCCTCTTGATTTTTTATTCTAGGAATATGTTTAAGGGTCACAGTGTCGAATGCTTTCAGGAGCCTGTTGGCTATGACGAAGTACATGATCAGATTTTCTTTAACACATCTATACTCTTTGGTTTGTTGTTTTATTACTAGTTCTGAGTCGCCCATTATTTCGACTCGAGTTTCCCCCAATTCCAACAAGATTTCAAGACCAGCAATTAAAGCTTCATACTCAGCTTCATTGTTTGAACAAGGGTCTTCAACCCTATACTTGAATTTTGTTGGAATTTTATCAGGAGAAATAATCAATATTCCTATACCCGCACCATTCTTGTGACTGGAACCGTAGAAATATAATTTCCAAGGCTGTAATTCGACGTACTTTATTTCACTATCGTCTATGGAATGGTCAGCTATGAAATCAGCCACTACTTGACCTTTTACAGCTTTTAAAGGCAGGTATTTTAAGGAGTATTCAGTTAATGCTAAAGCCCATTTCCCAATTTATTACGTCGAAATGAGATGATACAAATACATCAACTGGTTTTATATAGTGTTTCAGTTTTGTACAAGAGAAATATACACAAAGACATAACTTTCCTACTACACTATATCTAGTTTCAGCATCATTTAAGACTTTGCTGAGATAATAGATGGCTCTTTCGACGCCATTTTCATCCTCCTAACAAAGCATGCTTCCAAGGGTCTTGTCGGATGCTGAGATGTATAACCTCATGCTTCTTCTCCTATTAGGTGACGTCAAGACTGGAGGGCTTGCCAGATATCCTTTGATCTTGTCAAAAGCTTCTTGTTGTTCTTACCCCCATGTGAAATCTTCTTTCTTGAGTCGAAGCAAGGGGGAGAAAGCTTGCGTTTTCCCACTGAGGTTTGAAATAAATCTTCTAAGGAAATAAATATTCCCCATCAGTGATTGCAATTCTTTCTTTATCGAAGGTGCTTTCGCCTCCATTATTGCTTTAGCTTTGTTGGCGTTTATTTCGATTCCCTTTTTGTGGACCACAAAACCTAGGAAATCTCCGCCTGCACACCAAACGCACATTTAAGGGGGTTCATCTTTAAACCATGTTTTCTCATCCTCTCAAAGGATTGTCGAAGATGGTTTAAATGATGTTTTTCTGAAACAGACTTTATTACAATATCGTCAATGTATACTTGCATGAATGTTTCAATGAAATCATGAAAAATGGAATTCATAGCCCTTTGGTATGTAGCCCCAGCATTTTTCAAATCAAAGGGCATAACTACCCATTCGTACGTCCCTATTGCTCTGGGACACCGAAAGGCTTTTTTTGCAACATCTTCCTCTGCAATGAAGATTTGTTTGTAGCCAGAATATCCATCTAGCATACTTAGGTACTCGTGCCCTGCTGCAGAGTCTACTAGCATTTTTGCTACTGGCATAGGATATTCATCCTTTGGGGTGGAAGAATTTAAGTCTCGAAAATCAATGCACACCCTCAATGAGCCATTTTTCTTTATTACAGGTACAATATTTGCAATCCATTTGACATACCTGGTCGGACGAATGAATCTAAACTTGAGAAGCCTTTCGACCTCCTCTTTTATCTTTGACAAAACCTCTGGTGCGAAACGCCTTGGAGCTTGCTTCACAGGCTTCTTCCCTTCAATTATAGGAAGTTTCAGTTCGACCAAGCGCCTGTCGAGGCCTGGCATTTCGTCATAGTTCCATGCGAAACAGTCCTTGAACTCTTTTAGCAACTGAACTAATTCGATTCTGAAATGGGGGTCCATAGTTGCACTTATATAGGTTAGCCTTCTTTCTGCCCCCAGTCCCAAATTGATTTCTTCCAGAGGATCTTGTGCCACCATATTCAAGCTAGTTGAAGTTGGGTCTTTCTCGAACCCCAATGGTTCGTCGTCGTAGATGGCGTCCAGCTTGTGATTCTTCCATTCACATATCTGCTTATTTTTATTTTCTTCATCAATGCCTTGGTGAGGGCATGGTGGATGTGAACTTTCTTCTTTGGCTCCGACAACCATATACTTTGCTTCGGCTTCAAGAGACGCTTTTAGTTTATTTTCGGCCATATAGGTCGTCAGTCTCGTTAGTGTTGTAGCTTCACTCATAGTTGTCGTTGAATTCGCTATCCCAACCAGTTGGTTCTATTTCAGTAGTTCCCCAAACATAGTTTGGTTCGCCAATTACCTCTTTGTCCCATTGAAATCCATGTGTCGGATGTAAGTACATAGAGCAATAGGCGTTGTCCGACGCTGTCAGGTCGAAGTCAGCTGGGTTGCAAGGAGCTATGTGGGCCAAGTTTCTGTCGAAGCTTCGACTAGTTACGCTGTTTACTTCAACCATGAAATAACTTTGATCTGCCTCAATATTTTTGACGATCCCATCAGGACACCATATGATTATCCTTTGGTGCATCAACGATGGTACTGCTCCTACTTCATGGATCCACTCACTACCTAGCAGCAAGTTGTAGTTCGCCATTGACGCAATAACTATGAACATTGTTGGCTTGGTGATAGTGCCAACTGTTAGATCTACTTGAATGACACCCATGGTTGTGCCTACTTTTCCTTCATAGTTCGACAGAACCATGTTGTATGGTTTTGCATCAGAGTCATTTTTGCCAATTTTCTTCAGCATATAGTGGGGCATTAGGTTTACAGCAGCCCCTCCATCTACTGGGATTATGTTGACGCATGTGTCTTCGACCTTTCCTTTTATGAACAAGGGTTTCAGATGTCCCCTCATTGACTCATCTGGTTTTTCGAAGAAAGCATTTTGTTCTTCGACACAACCGTTATTCATGATATAGTAACATACGGGTCTTGGCCCCACTGTACTATCTATCATGGTATCCTCTTTATCCTCTACTTCCATTACTCTGTCGTATTCCCTAGGAAGTACTGAGACTACATTAAAAATCACGTCAAATGAGCCCTCTTCGTCAAACTCAAAGCTATCAGTAGCTTCATCAGCTTCTGCCACTACATTGGTATGCTTTGACAATGGTAGCCGGTTGATGGTGTCTTTTCCTTTGTGAAGCTTGTCATTTTCTGCCACTCGAGTGTTTCTGCTGGATTCTGCTTTGTTTTCGCCAACATTTTTCTCCTTGGCATTTAGTCCGTTCGTTGCTTCTTTCTCAGTCTTTTTTTGCCTCTGGAATCTCCTCCATTGAGATTTCAACATGGGGTTCTTCCCTTTGTAGTTCTATGAAGGATATGTCCTGTGTCTCTACTTCTCAGCTTCCTTCCTTATTTCAACTGAGGATCCCATTTGAACTTCAAAGCTTATCCATTCTCTAGGCCTCTGGGCATCTCTGATGGGTTGTACCCATCTGTCATCAGGTACTTTGCCCGATGGCTTGTAGGTATTGTAGTACCTGCCCCAGGGTTCTGGAAGTGATATCTGCTTCTCCTCGGATCATATCCACCAGCTTCAATTGCTGGCCTTTGAAACCAATCACTCCTTGCCATTGACTTCTCCACTTCCTCCAAGTTTGCTGCCTCCTTTCTGTCGAAAATGGAGTTGCAGCGCGGACATAACATCACTTCAGTATTCTTCTTTTGGCACCTTTGGATAAATTCTGCCAAATTTTCATATTCCTTTGGATATGTTGTCTTTTGATACTCCTCTCGACGACATTCCACCTCATTCTTTCCTTTGTTATTTTGCGAAGCTTCGACCATGTTGATATCCAACCCTTGCCTATCAGCAAGACTCAATCTGTCCATTTTCTTTATGAGAGCCTCTTCGACTTCGCAGGACCCCTTTGATGCTGGGACACTCTTGGTTTGGACTGCTTTCTCTTTAGGATCTTCCATGGTTCTGCGAAGTATCCCATAAGTGATTTTTGGTGGAGGGCCTTCAACAGTCTCAACTTTGATTTCCATATTGTCTTCATTTGCAACCTCACAAATGCTAGTGAGATTGCTAGTATCATTGTTAAGGCCTTCAGTAACCTCATTCGACGGGCTAGGAATATTTCCCCCAGTGACTTCATTTTCATTATTGAGCCCTTCAGTGGCCTTCTCATTAGTGTTGGGGAAAACCTCAAATTTCTCCTCATTGTTGTCAAAAGTATCACCCCAGCCTGTTGGCTGGATTTCGTTAATGTTGGTCTTGGCACTAGCAGGCGAACTGTATTTTACCAAGTAGTCGAATTTCCCACTAGGCTCTCCCAAGGTATCCCAAACTACCCATTCTCCAGCCAATTTGTTGACTCTTTTGTGGAAGCTTTCAGTAACTTCCTTACTTAGATGCTTAACGTCTTCAGTTACCCTGGGTTCATCTTCGTGGTCGAAACCCTCAGTGGCCTCAACCTTATTTTGGTTGTTGGAATCCTCAACAACCTCGACATTGCTTTTCTCTCCAAGATCCTCAGTGACCTTGATCAGAACAGGCATAGTCAATTCATCTCCTGATACTTCCTCTACGTTGTGGCGAATAGGGGAATCTTCAGTAACTCCCACCATGTTGACAACATTGTCGAAACCTTCAGTGGCTTCAATCAATTCGAAACTGTCATCTGACATTTTCTCCATCTTGACCATATTGATGTCGAAAGGCTCAGCATAATTAGCTTCCACTACTTGCACATGGGTTGCTTCAACCCTTGTTTGCTGCTTTGGGTTCTCTCCAAACTTTAGCCTTCCGTCTTGGATTGCATTTTGAACTAGGTCCTTGAAAAGGAAACATTGAGAAGTTTTATGACCTAGAAAATTATGGTACTTACAAAAACCACTCTTTTTATGTTGGTCAATAGGGGGTTCTTTTATACCCGGTGGATTATTAGTTGACCATCTTTTACCAACAGATCAAATATTTCGTCACACTTGGTGACGTCGAACGTGTACGTTATTTTAGGGAATTTATTGTTCTTATCTGTTTCAACAGGATTCTTCCCATTTGATGGAGCTAACACCTTGCAAGAATATGGGGGACCTTGTTTTAGTTCTGCCAGGTCAATTTCTTGTTCGTCAAAAACGATTGATTCGTCTTCATCATAGTCATCATCTTGACGCATTCCTACATAGGCTACCCTTTCTTTTTTGCTTTTGTTAGCCCTATATTTCTCAGCTTTCAGCCTTTCAATTTGCCTTACCCTATCTTCTAGTTGTTCTATATCTCTTAAGTACTGGGTGTCTAGTTTCTTCCTTATGGAATAATCTAAACCTCCTGCAGCCATTTCGACAAGTTCTTGCTCTGGAACCTGTGTGAAACATCTCGCCTTTAGCAATCTGAATCTATTGAGATAGTCATCAATGGGCTCTGAGAATTTTCTTTTTACACTAGCTAATTCCTTTGGACTTATTTTATTTTGTCCCATGTAGAACTGTTCATGGAACAACCTCTCCAATTGAGTCCATGTATGAATGGAATTTGCTGGTAGGGATGTAAACCAAGTAAAAGCATTTTTTGTTAAAGAACTTTTGAAATATTTTATCCTCAAGTTCTCATTTTGCGCTATTTCGCCTGCCTCTATCAAATAACACGTTATGTGATCTATGGTGGACTCACTAGTATCCCCTGAAAATTTAGTAAACTTGGGGATTTTCCACCTTGGGGGTAATTCCTGTTGTAGGATATATTCAGATAGTGGGGAAATATAATTAGGCCTTTGTAACCCCAAATTTACCCCATTTTGCGCCATTATCCTTTCGACCATGGCCGCTAGATTATTTTCGACAGGTGGATTATTATAGTGCATTCTTTGTTACAAGATGTCATCAACATCTTGACCTCTCTGGACTACCACTCTCCTAGGCTCTTGTGGCATGGGAACTTCGACGCGAGGTTGTTCGACAACCTCTTCTTGGATCCTACGATTTGCCTGGGGTTGCCCACAAGTCTCTAATTTATTGTTGGTTCCTCTTCGAGATTGATTACTGGATTATGGACCAGCGGCTCTCTCTGTCGAATTTGGGGTACTCCAAAGAATTCAGCAATACGCACCATTTGTGTTGCCAATATTTGGTTTGTTTGAGTGGTGCTTTGTATTAAAGGGTTAAACACTTCCCCCATTTATTGAGTCAACCTATTGACCATTTCATGGTTACTTTCATCCATTTGTTAAAGGATTTCCTGCGCAAAATTAGTCGTAATTGCTGGCATATGGAATCCTGGTGGGGGTTGGTTTGGTCTACTAACGTTTCCACCATAACCTGAACCTTGTAGTGGTGAAGACATGTGGGCCACGGTATCAGAATATAATGGTGTTGCGTTATGTAAACTAGCCATCATTGAAGTTGGCATTCTATAAGGTTGTTCCCTTCCAAACATAGGTGTGGAAAAATTCGATTGATAGGGCCTGAAGTTATTTCCCCCAGGGGAAGGAGTACTCATAGGTATCAAATGCCCTATGTTGGAGGAACTAGGTCCACTTTGAGACAACGACATTCCTGGTATCGATCCCGATATTGAGGGATTTCCTCCTTCTGAAACGTGGAGTGTTTCCACATTCCCTCCTGTTAAAGTAATGGCAGTGGAAACTGGAATTTCATCATTATTTACTGGTGGTGGGATAACCATTTTCCTTACTCTAGTTCACCTAGGTCTTTCTACGTTATTTACAGTTACTTTTCTGCTACGCAGAAACATACAATGTTATAAACACACGTAGTTTGTTCTTAAAGCACAGGTCCCACTGGGCGTGCCAATTTGTTCGCTGGTGTTTCTGGCGAACAACCTCTGGTTAATAAAATCTCTTAGAAAAGGGTGACTTACAGGACCAACCAAACAAGTCCTAGGACGTCGCGTGCTAAGAATCAAATGAAGAATAATCTAAACTTAGTGTTTATATGTTTCTGTCGAAATGTTCTAGAGTAAACCAATTATTGTTATTTATATTGAAGTTGAAGGTGTTTGTATATTTGAATCAACTAACGCGTTTGAAGGCTTAATAAAAGAAAAATAAAGTTTTACATGAAGGTAAATAATTGCTTGAATATAAATTGACTGAAATATAAAGTTGCTGGAAACATGAATGGAATGTAAAGGAGAAACGAAGAACAAAGATTTAAAGAAAAAACTTAAAGCTTTTATAACTTGAAATAAAATTGATGTTGATACGTACATTTCCAAAATAATCTCCCTTTTCTCTTTACACACGAGTACTTGAGTAATTTTACAGGAATTTGTACAATATTTTTAACACACATTTCATAAAGCAAACTATCCTATTTATATACAAATATCATAACCGTCGAACAACGGTCAAATCCTAGACAAATGCCACTTGGCATTGTGCATGCTAATGTCTTCTGAAAACCTTCCACGCCCCCTTTACCAAATGAAACAGTTATTCATACAAAACTGCTCTTCAACTGACGAAACGGTGCGTCTCTTTGTTATATCAAGTTGATTTAAAATTCAAATCCAAAGTCCTATCAGATTTTCCTTTGTCGAACTCCTCATTATCGAAGTAACAAAAAAAACTTTATCCGTAGTGATGTGAAGAACTTCCAGTCAGCAATCTAGCGTCTCTTTCAACAAGCCACTTTCGACTTATAAACCAAATCATTACAATCGAGATTCTAGACATGTTTGGAAGAAAGAGTGATCAACTTGTCAAAAGATCTTTATAAAAGCTATTAAAGCTTTTGTGCACTAAAACTCATGTTGTCGAAATTCCTATGCATACATAGGGTACATGGGAAGATAAACGACAACCCAAGGTAATGGTATAACTTTTGGGAAGATAAACGACGATCCAAAGTCATAATAGGGTACCTGGGAAGATAAACGACGGCCCAAGGTAATGGTATAAATTTTGGGAAGATAAACGACGGCTCAAAGTCATAATAGGGTACTTGGGAAGATAAACGATGGCCCAAGGTAATGGTATAACTTTTGGGAAGATAAACAATGGCCGAAAGTCATAATAGGGTACTTGGGAAGATAAACAACGGCCCAAGGTAAGGGTATAACTTTTGGGAAGATAAACGATGACCCAAAGTCATAATAGGGTACTTGGGAAGATAAACAACGGCCCAAGGTAAGGGTATAACTTTTGGGAAGATAAACAACGGCCCAAAGTCATAATAGGGTACTTGGGAAGATAAACAACGGCCCAAGGTAAGGGTATAAATTTTGGGAAGATAAACGACGACCCAAAGTCATAATAGGGTACTTCGGAAGATAAACAATGGCCCAAGGTAAGGGTATAACTTTTGGGAAGATAAACAATGACCCAAAGTCATAATTTGTTGATGAAGTTTGTCTGCTGGAGAATTAACCTGAAAAACAAGGTTAATTATATGCAAATATCATGATGTATATAACAGTTTGCAAGATAATATCTCATGATAATGTTGTATGCGTATGATATGATATGATATGATATGATATGATATGATATGATGTGATGTATGTATGAATTATGTAGTTGAAGCGCATGAGTAGATTCGTAGAACAACTATTGGCCGGGAAAATAAATCCCAATTTGAGAAATATGAAGACTTCGTTCCCGTCTTGTTTAAGAATATCGTACTTAGAACCTCCCGTTTTTGTTCGTCGTACTTCTTATTGAAGGATTAAGTTCCTGAATATCCTAACTGAGGATAAAAGAGATGGATATAGATCCGAGAGACCTATTTGGTGAGGTATCAATTCTTCAGGGGATATTGTTGCACCCCAAAATTTGCCCTCACAATACAAGACTTTGTGTACTAAGAAGGTTCACAAGGTTCACAAGACTCACAACACTTACAAGACCTTTCATGAGGTTCATGAAGTCTACAAGTTACTTCTTGAAGGTTCACAAGGTTCACAAGTTCCCACAATGCTTACCAAACCTTTTATGAGGTTCATAAAGTCTACAAGTCACTTCTTGAAGGTTCACAAGGTTCACAAGCTTCTCAACATTTACAAGACCTTTCATGAGGTTCATGAAGTCTACAAGTCACTTTATGAAGGTTCACAAGGTTCACAAGTTTCTCAATGTTCATATAACCTTTCATGAGATTCATGAGGTCTACAAGTTACTTCTTGAAGGTTCACAAGGTTCACAAGATTCACAATGATTACAAAGCTTTCTTGAGGTTCATGAGGTGTACAAAGCCAATTCATGAAGTTCACAAGGTTCACAAGCTTCACAATACCTCCCATGAGGTTCACAAGACATTTTATGATGGTTCACAAGGTTCACAAGGTTCGCAATTGGTCAAAAGAGTTGACAATTCCCTCAAACAATGCACCTCCTAAGCAGTGCATCCAAAACTAGGGTTTTGACTTTAATCAGGCTAAATGGACTTCCAAGACTTAAAGTGAGCTTCATAACATCTTATATGTATATAAGAACCCCCATGACAAGTTTCAAGACTTTTCTCAAAAGTTTGCTCAGTCAGATGATCAGATAAGTCAAAACCAGTCAATGCAGTTAAAAAGTCAAACTGAGGTCAACTATGGTCAAACCAAAGTCAAACTTCATGATTTTTTGCCAACATCAAGTATATAAAGTAAAATTCATCATTTGATCAAGGGTTGATCATGATTCATCAAGGAGATTCCAGATCATCAATAATCAGGAGTTTCTAAATTAGGGTTTCCTCAGTAAAAGTCAACTGAACTTTGACCAGCCATAACTTTCACATACTTCATCACCAAGTCTCCACTCAAAGCTCATTTTGAAGGAAATTGAATTCTCTACAACTTTGATCTTGCAAGTTAAGCCCAAAAATGCTTCATTTGGAAGATATGAGCTAAGACATTATAGGTCATCTCAAAAGTCAACAAAAAGTCAACAACTTCAAAAGGGCATAACTTGAGATTGGTAAATGATATGGACCTGAAAACAATGGGGTTGTTTAGAGGACTCTTCAAGCTTTCCAAAATGTCCAAGAACACCCTCATACCTTTAAAATTGAGGGAGATGTGCCTTTGCAAAGTTGGGAAATTTTGTGATGGTTTATGATGAAAATGGGGGCCTAGAACCAATTCCTTCCAAATGGGCTTGCTAAATTGTGATCCAATCCATATCATATCATCATGCACGACCCAATTGATTAAAAATCATAATTTTTATTATTTTATTTTTATTTATTTTGATTTAATTCATAAAAAATCATTTTAAATAAATATAAAATATGAAAATATATTTTTGGATGAAGATTGAGCTTCTAGAATCTCATCAATATTGATTGAAGTTGAAAGAGAAAGAAATCATGTGATTGATCCAAAAATAGCAAGCTTTCATGAGCCAATATTTGAATTTCATGGCATGATCTTTTTCAATCTTCAAATATCCAAACTTCCACACAACCAATGAATTTTCTTAACCTAATTCACTCACATATAAGTACTTAGCATAAACCTAACATTCATGGACGAATTGGCAGCCTCATAGTGTAAGTTCAAAACCTCAAAAATTCATCAAAAATTGATATTCGGATTCTTCAATCCAAGAGGTTTCAAGGTAAAATAAAGACATAGACGTGTTCTTTGATCATCACTGAAGCTAAACCAATACTCATTTGCATCAAGAACTCTTCCATTGGCATAATCCGATTCAAATTATTCATGATATTTCAATTTTTCGATTCTGTTTATTTGTGCATTATTAATGAATTTTGTTTGAGTTTTTGTGTTTGTGAGGTTCCAAAGATCGAATCTGGACAAGAAACTTGAAGTTTCATGACCTAATGGACAAACGGCCATAGTTAGGGTTTCGAGTTCAAAAATGGGGTTATTCGATTCACTCAATTTAAATGAATTCCATGGACATAATTGACTTGTACAGGTTGTAGGGGACTCAAAGGTGTCTTTGATTTGATAAATTGATGTTGTTTGATGGTAGTTTGAAAAACGCAGGGTATGTGTGCATGAAAATTCGCAGGTAAATTCCTAGCTATATTCGCAGCAAAGTTCGCAGTTCTGGAGGTAGAAGATGACCTCTTCCCGCGCGTGTTTAAATTCAAATTATTTGTATTCTATTTTATTAATTGTTTGCTGTTTAAAGTCACACAACTTGTGTTGTCCCAGTGGATGGAGGGAGCGTATGCAGTGGCTTGGTCTGGGGTTCGATTCCCCGTTTGTGGCATTTTGCTTGTTTATTTTGTTTATTTCACAGGTTCAACATATAACCAATTATAGTCCCCATATAATCAGATGGGCTCTTCCAGCCGGGTGGTGATGTGTGCGTGTGAATATTCAAAGGTCCTGGGTTCAATCCTCCCCCAGGCCTTTTTATTTCTTTTATTTTCCAGGTTTTTGTGACAAAGATCAAAAGCAACTATTCTCCTCTCTCTTTCACCTACGTACACAATGGCTTGGTGGTGGTTCTTCTTGCTGGCAAACACACTGACCTGGGTTCAAATCCCAGTCAGGTAAGTTTTTTTTCATATTCTTTTTCTTTTTATTATTCTATTAATTAAATTAAATATAGTTTTGTATATATGTTTTTTTTCTAAATAATTAAAAAACAATGAAGCATGTTTAATATTTTTTTTCAAATTCCAAAATATATAAATGTTCTTAAATTATTTTCTTTATCTTATGATTAAATTATAAATATATGTATGTAATTTTGTATTATAAATTAAACCCTAAGATTATTTTTCTAAACAAATCCTAAAAATATTTTCTAAAATAAAACCTAATTCTATTTTTTCTAAATAATTTTATTTTCTAATTCTTAATGTAATTATTATGTATATTTATTTATTTATTTAATATGATTCTTGTAAATTTTATAAATATGATTAATATTGTGAATATGATATTTAAAATTTATTTTCTTCATACAATGTGTAAATATTTTTTTTAAAAAAATAATTAAATTTGTAATGATTAAAATTTATAATTATATTATGTTTAAAAATTTTATATTATAGTAATTATTTAATTATTCATGTTTCTAAATAAATGCTTATATATTAAAATCCTATTTTGTGTTTATTATTCTAATCATGTCATTATAATATTTTTTATTTAATTCTATTTACTTTAATTATTGTTATTAACCATATTATTATTTGTTATTATCTTATATTTTTTCTCTAACCCTGTTTATTTTTCTAATTATCATTATTTCACTAAATTTAGTTATTTTATTTTTACTAACCTTATTTTTTAATTATATTTATCACTAACCCCTATTTATTTATTTATTGTTTATTTATTATCTTTGCTTATTTATTTATATTTTGCTTATTATTTATTTTTGCCATCTATTTTAATTTGTTTATTATAATTATCTTGTAATTGCTTCTTGGTGTAATTTTGTAAATATTTAAATATTTAACTCTTATGTTATGGTTAGTAATTTAGGGAGTGCAAAAACATGTATTCTATTTAAAATAAATTTAGCTCATTTTAATTAAAGATAATTAATATTAAACACTCACACACGTAAGTCGATTTTTAATCGCCATCCTACACTTTCTAAGGCTATCCCTCAATGTTGCCTACTAATAAGGTCAAGTGGGGTGTATAAAGCAAGTCCCTTAAAAGAAAAAATCATCAAGTCCTTAATGGTTGCCTTTAAAGATCAAGTCCCTTCGAATAATGATGATAGTCCCTCCAGTATGCTTAATACACCCCACAGTTGCCTTCATAAAAACAAATGTCCCTCACATGTCCCTTACATCCAAGGTAATGACTACCTACTCCTTAATAGTAGGGATAGTCTTACCAATTAAAGGATAAAGAACAAGAAAGACTTAAAACTTTAGGGTAGGTTCCTCTTATGTACTTGCTCACTTCATTCAAATTTTTCAAACACTTAATAAATTTCAAATAAATTTTCAAAAAAACAAGTTTTTACGCATCCGTACATGGATCATTATTAACTATTATGAAAATTTTCTATTCACACACTACATTTTCAAAAATAATTCAAAGTGAGCTAAGTAACTAAGAGCCCATGGATAACCATGGATGTAAAGGGTGCTGTCGCTCACGACGAATGACGCTGGGTCAAATGAAGGTACAGACGCGAACGGTCGGCGAAGGGAACAGTGAGAACACACAGCCGTGAACTCACTGGAGATGAATAGAGTCGCCAGCTAGGCATTTTTATCCCGGAGGAAAGGTAATGCTGCATAGACCTAGAAAAAGAATGGATAAAACGGTCGCGAACCAGAGAGACTGAGAAAGGGGGTTGGTTACAACCTGGGAAGGTATTAGCACCCAGATTTGTCCGTCGTACTCGACGGGATCCACGCTTGAAAGATTTGTGTTTTAAAGGGGTAGTGTCAGTGCAATTTGTGTGTAAAAGAGCTGGAAAAGATGTACAGGTGTCAGTGTAAAAGAAATGTGAAGTGTAATATATACAGTGTCAGTGTAGGAACAGGAATAAGATGCTCAAGATCATGAGGCTAAAGAATGAAGCTGGAAAGAGGGGGGATGTACAGAGACTTTTGTTCGATAACTGTTAAGTTATGCCTACGTATCCTCTCGTGCAATGAGGAAGTCAGAACACCGTAGTTAGACCCAAAGAGACTGAAAGATGAATTGACTTGTGAACTGCTTACTTGTCTATGCTCAAGTGTATGACCTGTCTGGCTCAGGTGCAAACTGTCTTGCATTAGACGGAAGAAGCGAGTTCTCGTTTGTGAGTGAATGAGATGAGAAAAGAATCCCGGAGGAGACGATTATTGTTTGTTTTTGTGTTTTCAGTCTTTTATTTCTTTTTTTTGGATTTTGTCATAAGTTAATGAGCTTAAGTCTAAACCAATGGATTTAGTAAACTCATCACATCTTCCCTCTGATTAGGGGTAATGAGAATACCTTAAGTGTGAAGTCAGATTCTCACACTTAATCACCTTTGGTGTAGGATTAAGATCATTAACCTACTTGTGATTATTTAGATGTTTTTGGTGTTTTTGTTTAGTGTTAAGTAATGAGGTTAAGCCATAATCAGAGATTTAACAGACTCATTACACCATCCTAATAGAAGGATAATAGATGAGAGTGTTTAAGCTGAGGAAAGCTCCTCAACTTAATCCATGATTAGGGATTAAACTCATGACAAAACAAGCCTTTGATTAAGTGAATTTTATTTAATGATATGATGATGAAGTGAATTTTATGATTTGTAAGACAACTTGAGGGGGACTTGTCCATTAACACTAGGGTTAGTCCTTCTTAACCAATTAAGGAAGAATTAGAACCCTAATGCAAGGCCCAAGTTACAAGTGTGATGTCTTGATGATTATTAGATGGATTGATTAAAGGAGTTAAACACATTAAGGGTTTAACACTTAGGATTAAAGTTATACACTCCATCCTAAGATAAGGATGCAGGCATAAACTTAATCACAAAGCCTTAAAGCCTTTAGGGTTTAGTCCCTGATTGTGAGATGAGAAGAGATGACTCAAAAGAGACACAAAGGTAAAACTAAGAGGGGAACTAATCAAAACCCTAATCATTGTCATGCTTGGTTGTTCCTAAGGTTTGTGAGGTTTTCAAGAGAAGATCTTCAGAGGAACCACCAGGAAGCAGATGAAAGGATCAAGAGAAGCAAAGCAACTTGCTTCATTCATGAAGTCAAGTCACTTGAAGAAAGAAAGTGGGAAGAAGAAGAATGAGCAAGCTCAATCTCAAACACATATAAAAATGCAGCATGGATGCAAGAGAGAGATGAAAAGAAAAGTTATGAGAAGTGAAGGCAAATTCACTTCTCAAAATCACTTACCACCTGAAAGGTTAGAAAAGAAATGCAATGCAATGCAAAATGAGATGAAATGGTATGATATGAATCAAAACCAGAGGCATGTTTATGGTGATAATGATGCTATGAAGTGATACAAGCATGAAACAAGGCATGGGGATGATCATACAAGCTCATGGATGCAGATGAAGCATGTTAGGACACATGAACATACATGAAAAGTTATGAAGTGCACATGGCATACAACATGGCAAATACATGATGCAATGATCAAACATGCTTTCAATATGTCTTATGATGTTAAATGAATCAAATGGATGCTTGAAATGTCATGGCAAGTCATGTTATGCAAGAGAATGCAAGATGGATGCATATGGAAGCCCAAATTAGGGTTTATGATTGTTGCAACAAACAAAAACCAAAATCAGAAGCAAACAACATTATAAAAAATTGAAAATGCACTCAAAAGATCCCTAAACCTATACTAAACCAAAGCCCAAAGGAGAGGTTTCAACTCCTAACCAAATTCAAGTTATGATTTTCACAAGTCTTATAGGGTTTTAGGGTTCCTAAACAAGAAAATTACCAAACAAAAGGAAAATGAAAGATCAAATCATGGCCATTTAATCTCACAAACTACATGCTAAACATAATGCAATGCAAAAAGAACCAAGGTCCAACTCTTCATGGTTAGGCAGAAATGATTTTTGGAAGTTTGGATCAAATTAATGCATAAAAATGATTTTAATTCAATGAAAAATTCTCAAAATGCATCAAGATCAAAAAAGAAATTTGGTTTGAAGGTTGGACAATGTTTCTAAATGCCTTAGAACATTTCATGAATTTTTTGGTGATTTTTAAATACCTAAAAGTATTTTTAATAAATTAATTTTCATTAATCAATTAAAAATAAACTTTTAAATATTTAAAAATACTTTTTAAATGCTAAAAATGAAAATAAAAATATTTTTGGGTTTTAAAAATTAATGAAACTCTTGAGAAAAAGTTTCATAATTTTTAAAACAATTTTGCTATTTTAAATAAATTATGCAAATTAAATGAAAAGAAATGAAATAAAAATGAAAATAAATGAAAAGTATTCAGATCCAATGGTGGAGATTTGAACTGGGTTTGAAAACATTGACCAGCGCGTCATCCAATGGCTGTGGTTGGTTCTGATTAAATTAATTTAATTAAGATTAATTAAACTAATTAAAGGTGATTAGGGCAAAACAAAAGGATCTGGGCCCTTCATGCGCGCGGGAGGTCAATGGGGTCAACTAATCCAACGCCCCACATTCAAATGGAAATTAATTACAGGATTAGGGTTAATCAAACTCAGGTGACCGGAGGGGAGCTCTGGTCATCTTCCCCGGCGACCCCAAAACCCTAAAATACGATTCAGGCAACCAATCCTCAAATTAAAGCCAGGGAAACATTCCTCTACTCAAACCTTACTCGAATCAACTCTCAAAATGAATTTCTCATGCTTAAACTAAGGGAATCGAAACCATGAAGTTTCACGGGCAAAGTTTCAGAGCCCTGATAAATCCTCATTTCTCACCCATTTCTAATTCTAAAACCACCCCCATGACCAGCAAGGCATAAGCAATCAGTTTATAACTTAAAAATCAAGCTCTGAGAAAAAATGTTCATGGCCATACCTGAGATGGAGACTCCTGTTTCTGGGCCTTCAGAGCTATTCTTTGATGCAGGCTTGCTCCACTGACTCCCCTGGTGCTAATGGAAGGCTTGAAATGAGCTTAAACAAGCTGGTTTGAGAAGTCCAGTTCTGGTGTACCAGAAAATGGAGTTTGTGTATAGGCTGTTTCAGATCAATGTGAAGGGTGGTATTGGTTTCTTTTGATGTGCCTGATCTGTTGGTGAAAAGAGTTTGGATGTTTTGTGGCTGTGGAAGGTGATTCGAATGAAAATGCAGATTGGAGTGTTTTTGTGAATGTTGTGTTCTAGTGTGCTTCTGGCTTGTTTCTTTGTTGGTTTAGGTTTAGTGAGACAAGGTGAGGATGTTGGTGAGACTTGCTTGAAAGTTTGTAGCTTGTGGAACCAAATTCGAAGGAAGATGCAGATTGGGGGGAGTTTGTGTATGCTGTGCTCTTGTGTGTTTCAGCCTTGCTCTCCTTGTGAAATGGCTAGCAAATGGATAGTATAAACAAACCCAATTGGTCAGATGATGTGACCTGGCCTGCTGTGATTGGGATGTTCACTTTTGCAAATTGTCAACTTTGTTGTAAGAGAGGCATGGGCTTGGTTCTAGGCTAGCACAAGTACATGGACTGGCGCAGCATGGTGTGTGTGGAGGGCTAGCATGGTTCAACATCCAATGTAGCAAGTTGGTGAAGTGTGATGAGTGGTTTTGCAAGTTGGTTACTTTTGAAACTTCATGAAAATCTCTTGCCTTGCCAACCATGAACATGTGATCTTTTGGTTCAAATCTGATTTTTAGGTCACATAGAATGTTTGTGCATTGGTTTGATGTCAATTAGAAGTTACAATTTGCCTTGGTTCATGATTTTGCAAATTTTCCAATTGGTGCATAACTTGAAAATTAGTGATTTTTGCCAACTTTGTCACACCATAACTTTTGATCCAAAATGAATTAGGTCATGTTCTTGTACTTTTTGAAAAGGGAAAAATGTGTTCTACAACTTTCATGACCAAAGTTTTTCCATTTGAAGCATTTTTGGATCAAAAAGTAAGGTTTGAAAAGTGACCTAAATTGACAAATTCCTTAAAAGTCAACTATGCCCTAAAAAGTCAACTTTGCAAAAACTTCAAATTCTTGAATTTTGTGAACTTCAACCTTCTTCCATGATCAAATAAAGATCATATACACTCAAAATGATGAAGATCACCCCTTGGTTGGGTCATTGGGGGCCTCAGATGCCCTGATTTTGCACTGACTTGTCTGAAAAGTCAACCCTTGATCAGATGACTTCCCCATGGAATTTCTTCATGAAAATTGATATGCATACTCTCTATACCATATAGAGACCAATGGAACCAAGAATGACCAAAAAATTTGGAGTTATGGCCTCTGAAACCAAAACCCTAATTTCAGGTCATCTGTGCAGTCAAACCTGGCTCTGCATCCATACCAATCCCAGTTCTTGTGATTCTTTGGCAATCTTGACTTTGAGAGGATGTAATAAGATATAAGAACACACATGGACCCCTTTGAAGTGATTGGTGGCCTTTGGAGTGGCCCAAGAGGCTCTTGGATTGCTCAGATCACAAACCCTAGATGCAGATGACTTAGAACCTATGCAGTGAATCAAAAATGTGATATGAGATGATATGATTGTGTTTATGCATATGAAATGATCACAAGCCATGGTGTGAATGGGTGAGGGCAAATTTGGGGTGTTTACAGGTGCTAACACCTTCCCTTTACATAACCTACCCCCCGGACCCAAAAATATCTCTTAAGGTCTTTCCTGTTCTTTTATACCCTTTCCTTTTGGATAAAATAAAAGTCGGTGGCGACTCTTGCTATCCGCAACATAACATAAAGTCAGTTCTCCCACCGTGTTACAGAACTGGCGACTCTGCTGGGGAGTTAATATAAAAGAGGGGTACCCTTAGGAATTAGATCACTTTAAATTGTTTGCCTTGTTTGCTTTATATTACTTGTTGGGCTCTTATGTGTGAAAGATCCTAACCCGGATCTAGTGTACCTTAGGTAAATGGCAATAGACCAAGGAAACTGTACGACGTATATCGATACGGTTGATCTGGTGGCCATAGTTAGTGCGACTTCTTGGTTGGTGCTTATGTTCCTTAAGTCAAGTTGAGGATAATATGAGGCTGCCATATGTTGTCAATGCACTAACTAACTTTTAGAACCCTAGTTAACTCATCTTGGCCTTTAGAAAGTAGTGAGGTAACCGGCTTTGGTGCAGACTGAAGTTGGTTGACACTCGATACTACGCTCATTGAGATCCTAAACTTGGAGGGTTTTGGTTGGCAAGTAAGTTGCCTTCTGATCAACCACCCTTGTAAAGGATCAATGATATTGAGATCCCTTAGAACCTGGTTACTTTTGTAGGACAGGATGAACCATCTAACTTCAGGGGAGGGTACTTACCTTTGAACCTCATGCAAGCCTTTAAACCTAGGGCTATGGTGTGACTTGTTTGTGTGTGCCACATGTTTGTGATTGAGCATAACATCATGACATCATCATGCATCATAAGCACAGCATTTTCACTAACCATTTCAAGGACCAAGGGATTTATCTTTGTTCTTTGTTGTAGGTCATGGCTCCTGCTCGTAGAAACACCATCAGGATCAACTTTGTAGGTATACCTGCTAAGCTTAAAGAGCTGGTTTCTCAGGTGTCTGATCACTCCCAGTTCATCAAGAGACATGGTCACCTATTGGATCTAGTCACTTCAGGGTTCAATGAAGACATGATGAGTGTGCTGTTTCAGTTCTTTGACCCTAAGCACCATTGCTTTACATTCCCTGACTACCAGCTGGTTCCAACCATGGAAGAGTTCTCTAAACTTCTGGGTATACCTGTTCTTGATCAAAGACCCTTCACAGGCTTGGAAAGAGAGCCTAAACCAGAGGTTATTGCTGCAGCCTTACATCTGAAGAAGTCTGACGTTGTTCTAGAAACGAGAAGCGGAGTCAAGGGTATTCTTGCCAAAGTGTTGATAGAGAAAGCTCAGGTGTTCTTGAAGGCCATGAGCTATGATGCTTTTGAGGAGATCTTAGCCTTGCTGATATATGGCTTAGTATTGTTCCCCAATCCAGATCAGTTCATAGATGTTCATGCCATCAACATTTTCCTGAGTCACAATCCAGTGCCTACATTGCTTGGAGACATCCTACATTCTCTTCACACCCGTACTACAAGGGCAAAAGGAACTTTGATGTGCTGCATACCTTTGCTTTCTAGGTGGTTTATTTCTCACCTTCCTCGCTCAGTAATGAAGAATGAGCAAGGGTTCAGATGGTCCAAGAGGATCATGTCACTTTCTCACTCAGATATCCATTGGTGCTCCAGATCTATGGAGAATGTCACCATCATTGACCGTTGTGGGGAGTTTCCTAATGTGCCACTACTAGGCATAAGAGGAGGCATCACTTACAACCCCTCTCTAGCTTTACGACAGTTTGGTTACGCCCGGAGCGATGGTCCACATGACATGTTGATTCAGGGCATTGTGTTTGATTATGACAACGATCTTCAGGGTTACCGTCAGAGATTCATACGAGCTTGGGGAAAGGTAAACAGGATTGACAGCAAGACACTGGAGCCTAAGTACACTATTCCTATGGAGGCTTATCTCAGATGGGTACGATCTCGTGCTCAGACACTCATGATGCCATATCCTGCCGTCCTACCAGTTACCATGGAACCTGTTGCTGAAGGAGACACAGCTTATACCATCCTTCACCCAGACATGCCTACTGATATGGAAGACTTGCAGAGATCATGGATCCAACTGAAGGAGCAAAGGGATACTTTCGAGGCTCATTACAAAGCAAGCCAAGAAAGGATCCTGGAATTAACAAAGCAACTTCACGAGGAACGAAACCTCAACTCATACCTCAACACAAAGAGGAAACGTCCATGGGAGACTTAAAACCCCATCTTTTGTACTTATTTCATTTTCATTTTTTATTACTAATAAAAGTTTACTTTCGTGTTTGTCTAAGCAAATTTAAATCCTGCGGTCCTTGAAAACATTGCATATGCATTCCCATATCATTTCATTGCATCACAGGTTTATATTGTGCACAGGTTTCTCATCTTCTCGCTGTTTATTTCAGCAATGGATCTTGAACAATCAGTTAAGGATCTCCAGGCACAAAATGCACAGTTCCAAGAGCTGATCCTGAACTTGTCCAAGGGGCAAGATGAATTGAAGGCACTGCTGGCCAAGAAGACTAAAAAGACCAGAAGATCTGCTGGTTTGATCAACATGGGAAGAAGGTTCAAAGGTCTTGCCAAGACCAAGGAACCAGCTGAAGACTATGAATCTGAAGAGTCTGAGCAAGAGGTAGGCAGTCTCCACCATACAATGGGGGACTCTGATTCTGAGGCTAATTACTACCATGAGCCTAATGAAGACAAATTCAAGATGCTGGTGGATAGGATGGATGCCATGGAATTACAGAAGTCATCTGGGCTGGATTTTGAGGATTTGAGTTTGATATTTGGGGTAGTCATACCCATTGGGTTCAAGGTCCCTACATTTGTTGTCTATGATGGGGTCTCTTGTCCCAAGCTGCATCTGAGGTCATATGTCAGAAGAATTCAACCCCACACTGCTGATAAAAAGTTGTGGATCCATTTCTTTCAAGAGAGTTTATCTGGAGCTCAGTTGGAGTGGTATTATCAGTTGGAGAGTGTCAACATCAGAGACTGGAATGATCTTGCTGAAGCTTTCTATAAGCAATATCAATACAATGCTGACTTAGCCCCCACTCGCATGTAGCTTCAGAGCATGTCAATGGGTGCCAAAGAAAGTTTTAAAGAGTATGCTCAGAAGTGGAGAGATTTAGCTGGAAGAGTTCAACCCCCTCTGACTGACAGGGAACTGGTTGATATGTTCATGTGCACACTGAATGGTCCATTTTACAGTCATCTCATTGGAAGCTCATCATCTGGCTTCACTGAGTTGATCATGACAGGAGAGCGAGTAGAGAATGGTATAAATAATGGTAAGATCCAAGTGGGTGCTTCCTCATCAGGTGCTGCAAAGAAGCCTCCCACAGGGAAGAAAGAATCCAATGCTGTTTATGGTCAACCTGATCGTAACAGAAGGCATCAGTCTGTTAGTGCAGTGCATATTTCAAATCCAACTCCTGCAACAACAGAGCAGCCACAGGGCAACCAACAGAGGGCTAGAAGGCAGTTCACGAAGATCAACATGTCAATGGCTCAGGCATTACAACATTTGTTGAAGGCTGAACTTATTACTTTGAAAGAGGCTCCTCAGAATCCTAATGTTACCTCTCCCAGGTACAATCCTAATGCACGATGTGCATATCATTCAAACTGTCAGGGACATGATACTAATAACTGCTGGATCTTGAAGAATAAAATTCAAGATATGATTGATGCTGGAGAAATTGAGTTTGATCCTCCAGGTACTCCAAATGTGATTACTGCTCCAATGCCGAATCACGAGAAGACTGTCAATGCCATTGATGAAGATCTACATGTCTATTCAGTTATGGAGTTGACCACACCACTGTCTGTTATCAAAAAGAGGTTAGTACAAGCTGGGATCTTTCCAGGTTGTCGTGAAGATTGTTTGTATTGTACCTATAAGCCGAATAGTTGCTTCATTTTGAGAGATGGAATTCAACGTCTCATGGATAAGTATACTATAGTGTTTGAGAGGAGACCATCTTCTGTAGAAAGCATGGTGGATCATCTGACTCAAGGTAGGAAGATTGAAGAGGTTGACATGGTTGACAAAGTACCAATAAGAATCACTTCAAAGGGTCCCATTAAAATCACTCATCAGGGTCCAATCAAAATTACTACTGAAGGTCCTGTGAAAGTTGTTGCTGAAGCCAGAGTAGCTCCTGTGGTCATTACTACTCCTGGTCCTATCCCATATACATCTGATAAAGCTGTGCCTTGGCACTATGGGTCTGATGTTTACATCCATGGCGTTAAGCAAGAGCCTGTAGCTGATGTGCCTGTTGATGTTGACAATATTGCTGGATCTAGTAAGATCACTCGTAGTGGAAGAGTCTTCTCTCCTCCAGATACTTCCAAGAATGCAGTTACTCCTGCTGCTATCACCACCACTAATGCTCGGGGCAAGGGTCCTGTTATTGAGCCTGTATCTACCGATGTGCCAGCTGCTGATGATCTCTCTAAGCAGATGGAAGAAGTATTGAAAATCATTCGCAAGAGTGATTATGACATTGTTGATCAGTTGGGGCATACTCCCTCGAAGATTTCCATGCTATCCTTGTTGTTATGTTCTGAGGCTCATGCCAAGTCCTTGATCAAGTTTTTGAAGACTGCTCATGTACCCAGTGCAATTTCTGTTGACCAATTTGAGAACTGTGTTGCCCACCTGACCTATGACAATGGGTTAGGATTCTCTGATGCTGATTTGACCCCTGCCAAGAGGGATCATAACAGGGCCTTGCATGTTTCAATTGAATGCAGGGGCACTACCCTGTCACATGTGCTGATAGACAATGGTTCCTCTTTGAATGTGTTGCCTAAGGAAGTCCTGAACAAGCTGAGTCCTGAAGATGCTGTGCTGAAGCCCAGTAATATTGTGGTAAAGGCTTTTGATGGTTCTAGAAGAGTAGTGCATGGGGAAATTGATCTTCCAATCAAAGTTGGCTCCCAGGTGTTTACTGCTACATTTTATGTGATGGATATTCGTCCTTCGTACTCTTGTCTGCTTGGTCGTCCTTGGATCCATGGGGAAGGTGCTGTAACCTCTACATTGCACCAAAAGTTGAGATATCCGGTGGATGGAAAGGTTGTTACTGTCTATGGAGAAGAAGAATACTTTGTCAGCCATGTGAATACCTTCAAGTATCTGGAAATGGAAGGTGAATACATTGAAACTCCGTGTCAGACATTTGAAGTGGTTCCTTGGGTTGTTAATGATTATGTAGCTCCTCCTGTTGCAAAGAAAGTTCCTGTGGTCACCAGAAAGCCTCCAACAATGGCAATGGCTTCCCTCAATGATGCCAGAGCTGTGGTGGATGAAGGTGGTTGTACTATTTGGGGTCAGCTTCCTGATATTCCATACAAGTCTGACAAGTTTGGTTTGGGTTTCACTGCAGAGTCCCAGAAAGCTGTTCGTCGTGCTCGTGCTGCTCGTGTCACTGATCAAGGGGTTGTGAAGGACCAGATTAACGCTGTGGGAGATCAAGATGAAGACTACAACTTGGATGCATGGATTTTTCCTACTGTGGGTGCTGGACTCAATAATTGGAAAGCTGAAGATGTTATCCCTATCTCCTTTAGTTAGGAGTAAATACTATTACTGTGTTATGTTTTAAGTTTGTAATTTCTGAACAATAAAACTTTCAAGCCATGTGCCTTACCCGGGGCACAATGGTGTGCTTGTTACGGGCTGTCATTTCATTTGCATACTTCATTCAATAAAATCAGTGGACGTTTCGTTTTCGTAAATATTGTGTTCCTTGTCTTTCTTTTCTTTTATTTTTGCTTTATCAGCTATGTGTTCTTACACACACCCACATCACTAAAATGCAGATCCTCATCCACTCTGGATCCTGTTGATAACAGTTCTACTATTGCCCATTATAATTTCGAGAATCCGATCTATCAAACTGAAGACGGAAATGAGGACGATTGTGAAATACCTGTAGAGCTTGCTAGGTTGTTACAACAAGAAGAGAAAGCTATACAGCCACATGAAGAGCCAGTCGAAGTTGTGAATCTGGGAACTGAAGAAAACAGAAAAGAGGTCAAGATAGGGGCTGATTTAGAGGACAGTGTCAAGAGCAGATTGATTCAGATGTTACGCGACTATGTGGAGATCTTTGCTTGGTCTTATGAAGATATGCCAGGGTTGGATACAGACATTGTGGTTCACCGTTTGCCAGTGAAAGAAGATTGTCGTCCAAAGAAGCAGAAGGTTCGTCGTATGCGTCCTGAAATGTCAGAAAAGATCAAGGCAGAGGTAATGAAACAGTTCAATGCAGGGTTCTTAGCAGTGACTTCTTATCCTCAGTGGGTTGCAAATGTGGTACCAGTTCCCAAGAAAGATGGTAAGGTGCGTATGTGTGTGGACTACATAGATTTGAACAAGGCTAGCCCTAAAGATGACTTTCCACTTCCTCATATTGATATTCTGGTAGACAACACTGCTCAGCATAAGGTATTCTCTTTTATGGATGGTTTCTCTGGTTACAATCAAATCAAGATGGCACCTGAAGATATGGAGAAGACAACATTTGTGACACAGTGGGGCACCTTTTGCTATAAGGTAATGCCATTTGGTTTGAAGAATGCAGGGGCAACATATCAGCGTGCTATGGTGGCTTTGTTTCATGATATGATTCATCATGAGATAGAGGTGTATGTGGATGATATGATAGCCAGATCTCAGAATGAAGAGCAACATCTTGATCATCTGCACAAGTTGTTTGAGAGGTTGAAAAAATACAAGTTGAGATTGAATCCAAACAAGTGTACTTTTGGAGTTAGATCTGGAAAGCTCCTGGGTTTCATTGTAAGTGAAAAAGGTATTGAAGTGGATCCTGCAAAAGTGAAAGCTATACGAGAGATGCCAGCTCCCCGTACTGAGAAGGAGGTTAGAGGTTTCTTGGGACGATTGAACTACATTGCAAGATTTATTTCTCAATTAACTACCATCTGTGAGCCAATCTTCAAGTTGTTGAAGAAAGATCAGATGATGGAATGGAATGATGAGTGCCAGACTGCCTTTGATGAAATCAAGAGATATCTGTTAGAACCACCAATTTTGATGCCACCAGTTGATGGAAGACCCTTGATTATGTACTTAACAGTGTTAGACAACTCGATGGGGTGTGTGTTGGGGCAACATGACGAGTCTGGTCGAAAAGAGCAGGCAATATACTACCTTAGCAAAAAGTTTACCGACTGTGAAACAAGATACTCACTGCTCGAGAAAACTTGCTGCGCTTTGGCATGGGCTGCTCGCCGACTAAGACAGTATATGTTGACCCATACTACCTTATTGATTTCAAAGATGGATCCAATCAAGTACATATTTGAGAAACCTGCTCTCTCCGGAAGAATTGCAAGATGGCAAATGATCTTGACAGAATATGACATACAGTATACTACTCAGAAGGCCATTAAGGGAAGTGTTGTGGCAGATCATTTGGCTCATCAAGCAGTGGATGATTATCAGTCAATGAGTTTTGAGTTCCCTGATGAAGACATTATGATTATTACCAAAGAACCTGGACAATATGACGGACCTGAACAAGGATCCCGATGGACTATGGTTTTTGATGGTGCCTCTAATGCATTTGGTAATGGTGTTGGTGTTGTGATTAGTTCCCCTGAAGGTTGTCATACCCCGATTACTGCCAGACTTTGTTTCTATTGTACCAATAACATGGCTGAGTATGAGGCATGTATCCTGGGTATTAAAGCTGCTATTGATATGAAAATTCAGTTCCTGGATGTGTATGGAGATTCAGCCCTAGTAGTAAGTCAGATCAAAGGAGATTGGGACACCAAGCATGATAATCTCATTCCTTGCAGAGAGCATGTGTTGTCTTTGATCCCACATTTCAAAGAAATTACCTTTGAACATATTCCTCGAAGAGAGAATCAGTTGGCAGATGCTTTGGCCACCATGGCATCCATGTTTGAGATCAGCTGGGATGATGAAGCTCCCAAGATTACTATTGATAGGTTTGAAAAGCCTGCATACTACAATGAAATTGACACTGAAGGGGCAGAAGAGAAGCCTTGGTTCTATGAAGTGAAAAGATATCTTGAAGCTCAGGAGTTCCCTGAAGGGGCATCTGGCAAAGATAAGAAGTTTCTGAGAAGGTTTTCTGCTAAATTCTTTTTGAGTAATGGGATTTTGTACAAGCGCAATCATGATTCAACTATGCTTCGTTGTGTGGATAAGAAAGAAGCAATTGAGATTATGGAAGATATGCATGATGGGATCTTTGGCACTCATTCTAGTGGTCATACCATGGCAAAGAAGATATTGAGAGCAGGTTACTATTGGTCTACCATGGAAGCTGATTGCTATCAACACTCCAGAACATGTCACAAGTGTCAAATTTATGCTGATAAAGTCCATGTACCTCCATCACCATTGAATGTGTTGACTGCTCCTTGGCCCTTTGCCATGTGGGGCATTGACATGATTGGTGAGATCAAGCCTACTGCTTCTAATGGACATCGTTTCATCCTGGTTGCTATTGATTACTTCACAAAGTGGGTGGAGGCAGCTTCATTTGCATCTGTTACAAAGAATGTTGTGGCTCGGTTCATTAAGAATAATCTCATATGTAGATATGGCATCCCTGAAAGGATTATCACTGACAATGGCTCTAATCTGAACAACACTATGATTACTGATCTCTGCACGCAGTTCAAGATTAAGCATCATAACTCTTCTCCGTATCGTCCGAAGATGAATGGGGCGGTTGAAGCTGCTAATAAGAACATTAAGAAGACCGTACAAAAGATGACTGTTACTTATAAGGATTGGCATGAGATGTTACCGTTTGCTCTGCATGGTTATCGTACCACAATACGTACTTCAACAGGGGCAACCCCATTCTCCTTAGTCTATGGTATGGAAGCAGTTCTGCCCATTGAAGTTCAGATTCCCTCCTTAAGAATCATGAAGGATGCAGGCTTGGATGAAGATGAGTGGATTCAGACCCGACTTGACCAGATAAATTTGATTGATGAGAAGAGGTTAGCAGCAGTTTGTCATGGCCAGATGTACCAGAAACGAATGATCAAAGCTTTTAACAAGAAGGTTAAGCCAAAGGTATATCAGGCTGGTGACTTGGTAATCAAGCGTATTATATTACCACAGGGTGATCCTAGGGGCAAGTGGACTCCAACATATGAAGAACCATTTGTAGTCAAAACAGTGTTCTCAGGAGGTGCCATGATACTGACTACAATGGATGGTGAAGACTTCCCACAGCCTGTAAACGCAGACATAGTTAAAAAATACTACGCATGAAAAAAGACCCGCTAGGTTGACTGGCCTAGGCAAAAATAAGGGCATCCCGACAAACCAAAAGGGTTTGGGCAAAAATTAGGGATATATATATATAAAAAAAAGATGTACACCCGGCAAGTCGAAAACCTGAAAGGGCGGCTTGGGCAAAAAAGGGAATCCCGGTGGATTGAAAACCTGAAAGGGCAATCCAGGCAAAAGTTAGGGATTAAAGCGTATGACTATGTCTCGTTTGGATCACCCATAAAACTGCAACCAGTTGTACTACTTACTCAAGCTCGAACAGATAAAGCTCGATCCAATCGTTTCCGTCTCAACGGCTGAAGATGAGATACTTGAAGATAATGGCAATAGTAGAATTGAAACTCAATAGGATTATTTCCCACATAGCTGATTCTTTTTGTTTTGTAAAACTCTATGACAAAATCCTCCTACTAGGGTTTATGTCTCCTTGTACAAACTTACCCGTGTATGGGCCACTCTTTGATATAAATAAAAATCCATTTTTGAGTCCTGATTTACTTTTACCCTATTTACATAAGCGAAACGTCCATTGGTTGTGTTTGAATGTATGTATGCTTTTGAATATGATTGATGTTTACCAGAAATGCATGAATGCTTTTAATATGATTGATGTTTACCAGAAATGCATGTATGCTTAATATGATTGATGTTTACCAGAAATGCATAAAAATGCAGTAATAGTATTTACTAAGGACGAACGAGGGAAGGATTTCAACGAAGCTTCGCCGGTTCATCCTTACAAGACAGTTACAAACCCTCAGTAGGACAAATCCATCTTCATAAAGTCTCATCTCCCCTGGAATTTATATCCATCTCTTTTATCCTCATACGGATATACGGGAATTTACTTTCCAATAAGGGTACGACGAACGAAGACGGGATGTTATACCTATCCTACCATCAAACGAAGACAAAGGTTATATATACCTTATTATCCCCAGCATTCGGGAGGCTATCTATACCTTGTCATCCCTAGCAAACGGAAGGTTATGTATAATATATTCTTCAACAACGAATCGGGATTTATTTTCCCTGGCCAGCAGTTGTTATACGAAGATATCCAGACTCTTCCGGCAGTATCATATCATACATACATCATTTACACCATACCATAACATACATAGTACATTACCTAAGTGCATCATATTATACATGCATACATAATGCATAAACTAATATTATTATACAGAATGCTACTTTGTTTTCAGGTTAATTATCCAACAAACAAACTTATGATCATCAGGATTGCTCTATCCTCCTGAAGACATGCTGTTACATCAGGATTACTCCAGTCTCCTGAAAGCATATCATTAATATCATCAGGATTGCTCTATCCTCCTAAAGACATGCTGTTACATCGGGATTACTCCAGTCTCCTGAAAGCATATCATATTATTACCTCAAGATTGCTCCATCCTCTTGACAGCTATCATCATTACTTCTGGACTGCTTCATCCTCCAAGACTTTTTCAGAAGAACAAATCCTGACGTTCTTTTGACCCTTAAGAGCAAATCCTGACGCTCTTTCGACCACTTGTTCAAGACATTTTCAGAGGAACTAATCCTGACGTTCTTTTGATTATTAAGAGTAAATCCTGACGCTCTTTTGGCTACTTGTTCAAGACATCTTACTCAGAAGAACAAATCCTGACGTTCTTTTGATCCTTAAGAACAAATCCTGACGTTCTTTTGGCCCTTGGAAAATAGGCAAATGGTCTGTACAAAGATCCATTCCCTAATCCAAAATATTTCCAGAAGAGATAATCATCACAAGATTTATTTCTACTGTTCCATCCAACAATTCAAATCATGTTGCATAAATGATTCAGATGGCTCATACAAAGACCTAATACTGATATCCAATATCAATATGAAGACATCACCACATCCTGTTCTCTAGATGGCATCCCTAAGCCCATCTCCAGTTCACTCAAGTGGCATCTTTAAGCCCACTCAATCATATTCAACTAGCCATCTATATCCCTCTAATGCACCGGTGAGTGCAAATTTTTGGGCTTTTGTGTTCAATCCCCTTCAACCTTCCAGGTCATGACTGGCAAATGTACCAATCTAACCCCTCATGTTTCAGAAAATTGAACAGGGGCAGCTGTTGCACCCCAAAATTTGCCCTCACAATACAAGACTTTGTGTACTAAGAAGGTTCACAAGGTTCACAAGACTCACAACACTTACAAGACCTTTCATGAGGTTCATGAAGTCTACAAGTTACTTCTTGAAGGTTCACAAGGTTCACAAGTTCCCACAATGCTTACCAAACCTTTTATGAGGTTCATAAAGTCTACAAGTCACTTCTTGAAGGTTCACAAGGTTCACAAGCTTCTCAACATTTACAAGACCTTTCACGAGGTTCATGAAGTCTACAAGTCACTTTATGAAGGTTCACAAGGTTCACAAGTTTCTCAATGTTCATATAACCTTTCATGAGATTCATGAGGTCTACAAGTTACTCCTTGAAGGTTCACAAGGTTCACAAGATTCACAATGATTACAAAGCTTTCTTGAGGTTCATGAGGTGTACAAAGCCAATTCATGAAGTTCACAAGGTTCACAAGCTTCACAATACCTCCCATGAGGTTCACAAGACATTTTATGATGGTTCACAAGGTTCACAAGGTTCACAATTGGTCAAAAGAGTTGACAATTCCCTCAAACAATGCACCTCCTAAGCAGTGCATCCAAAACTAGGGTTTTGACTTTAATCAGGCTAAATGGACTTCCAAGACTTCAAGTGAGCTTCATAACATCTTATATGTATATAAGAACCCCCATGACAAGTTTCAAGACTTTTCTCAAAAGTTTGCTCAGTCAGATGATCAGATAAGTCAAAACCAGTCAATGCAGTTAAAAAGTCAAACTGAGGTCAACTATGGTCAAACCAAAGTCAAACTTCATGATTTTTTGCCAACATCAAGTATATAAAGTAAAATTAATCATTTGATCAAGGGTTGATCATGATTCATCAAGGAGATTCCAGATCATCAATAATCAGGAGTTTCTAAATTAGGGTTTCCTCAGTAAAAGTCAACTGAACTTTGACCAGCCATAACTTTCACATACTTCATCACCAAGTATCCACTCAAAGCTCATTTTGAAGGAAATTGAATTCTCTACAACTTTGATCTTGCAAGTTAAGCCCAAAAATGCTTCATTTGGAAGATATGAGCTAAGACATTATAGGTCATCTCAAAAGTCAACAAAAAGTCAACAACTTCAAAAGGGCATAACTTGAGATTGGTAAATGATATGGACCTGAAAACAATGGGGTTGTTTAGAGGACTCTTCAAGCTTTCCAAAATGTCCAAGAACACCCTCATACCTTTAAAATTGAGGGAGATGTGCCTTTGCAAAGTTGGGAAATTTTGTGATGGTTTATGATGAAAATGGGGGCCTAGAACCAATTCCTTCCAAATGGGCTTGCTAAATTGTGATCCAATCCATATCATATCATCATGCACGACCCAATTGATTAAAAATCATAATTTTTATTATTTTATTTTTATTTATTTTGATTTAATTCATAAAAAATCATTTTAAATAAATATAAAATATGAAAATATATTTTTGGATGAAGATTGAGCTTCTAGAATCTCATCAATATTGATTGAAGTTGAAAGAGAAAGAAATCATGTGATTGATCCAAAAATAGCAAGCTTTCATGAGCCAATATTTGAATTTCATGGCATGATCTTTTTCAATCTTCAAATATCCAAACTTCCACACAACCAATGAATTTTCTTAACCTAATTCACTCACATATAAGTACTTAGCATAAACCTAACATTCATGGACGAATTGGCAGCCTCATAGTGTAAGTTCAAAACCTCAAAAATTCATCAAAAATTGATATTCGGATTCTTCAATCCAAGAGGTTTCAAGGTAAAATAAAGACATAGACGTGTTCTTTGATCATCACTGAAGCTAAACCAATACTCATTTGCATCAAGAACTCTTCCATTGGCATAATCCGATTCAAATTATTCATGATATTTCAATTTTTCGATTCTGTTTATTTGTGCATTATTAATGAATTTTGTTTGAGTTTTTGTGTTTGTGAGGTTCCAAAGATCGAATCTGGACAAGAAACTTGAAGTTTCATGACCTAATGGACAAACGGCCATAGTTAGGGTTTCGAGTTCAAAAATGGGGTTATTCGATTCACTCAATTTAAATGAATTCCATGGACATAATTGACTTGTACAGGTTGTAGGGGACTCAAAGGTGTCTTTGATTTGATAAATTGATGTTGTTTGATGGTAGTTTGAAAAACGCAGGGTATGTGTGCATGAAAATTCGCAGGTAAATTCCTAGCTATATTCGCAGCAAAGTTCGCAGTTCTGGAGGTAGAAGATGACCTCTTCCCGCGCGTGTTTAAATTCAAATTATTTGTATTCTATTTTATTAATTGTTTGCTGTTTAAAGTCACACAACTTGTGTTGTCCCAGTGGATGGAGGGAGCGTATGCAGTGGCTTGGTCTGGGGTTCGATTCCCCGTTTGTGGCATTTTGCTTGTTTATTTTGTTTATTTCACAGGTTCAACATATAACCAATTATAGTCCCCATATAATCAGATGGGCTCTTCCAGCCGGGTGGTGATGTGTGCGTGTGAATATTCAAAGGTCCTGGGTTCAATCCTCCCCCAGGCCTTTTTATTTCTTTTATTTTCCAGGTTTTTGTGACAAAGATCAAAAGCAACTATTCTCCTCTCTCTTTCACCTACGTACACAATGGCTTGGTGGTGGTTCTTCTTGCTGGCAAACACACTGACCTGGGTTCAAATCCCAGTCAGGTAAGTTTTTTTTCATATTCTTTTTCTTTTTATTATTCTATTAATTAAATTAAATATAGTTTTGTATATATGTTTTTTTTCTAAATAATTAAAAAACAATGAAGCATGTTTAATATTTTTTTTCAAATTCCAAAATATATAAATGTTCTTAAATTATTTTCTTTATCTTATGATTAAATTATAAATATATGTATGTAATTTTGTATTATAAATTAAACCCTAAGATTATTTTTCTAAACAAATCCTAAAAATATTTTCTAAAATAAAACCTAATTCTATTTTTTCTAAATAATTTTATTTTCTAATTCTTAATGTAATTATTATGTATATTTATTTATTTATTTAATATGATTCTTGTAAATTTTATAAATATGATTAATATTGTGAATATGATATTTAAAATTTATTTTCTTCATACAATGTGTAAATATTTTTTTTAAAAAAATAATTAAATTTGTAATGATTAAAATTTATAATTATATTATGTTTAAAAATTTTATATTATAGTAATTATTTAATTATTCATGTTTCTAAATAAATGCTTATATATTAAAATCCTATTTTGTGTTTATTATTCTAATCATGTCATTATAATATTTTTTATTTAATTCTATTTACTTTAATTATTGTTATTAACCATATTATTATTTGTTATTATCTTATATTTTTTCTCTAACCCTGTTTATTTTTCTAATTATCATTATTTCACTAAATTTAGTTATTTTATTTTTACTAACCTTATTTTTTAATTATATTTATCACTAACCCCTATTTATTTATTTATTGTTTATTTATTATCTTTGCTTATTTATTTATATTTTGCTTATTATTTATTTTTGCCATCTATTTTAATTTGTTTATTATAATTATCTTGTAATTGCTTCTTGGTGTAATTTTGTAAATATTTAAATATTTAACTCTTATGTTATGGTTAGTAATTTAGGGAGTGCAAAAACATGTATTCTATTTAAAATAAATTTAGCTCATTTTAATTAAAGATAATTAATATTAAACACTCACACACGTAAGTCGATTTTTAATCGCCATCCTACACTTTCTAAGGCTATCCCTCAATGTTGCCTACTAATAAGGTCAAGTGGGGTGTATAAAGCAAGTCCCTTAAAAGAAAAAATCATCAAGTCCTTAATGGTTGCCTTTAAAGATCAAGTCCCTTCGAATAATGATGATAGTCCCTCCAGTATGCTTAATACACCCCACAGTTGCCTTCATAAAAACAAATGTCCCTCACATGTCCCTTACATCCAAGGTAATGACTACCTACTCCTTAATAGTAGGGATAGTCTTACCAATTAAAGGATAAAGAACAAGAAAGACTTAAAACTTTAGGGTAGGTTCCTCTTATGTACTTGCTCACTTCATTCAAATTTTTCAAACACTTAATAAATTTCAAACAAATTTTCAAAAAAACAAGTTTTTACGCATCCGTACATGGATCATTATTAACTATTATGAAAATTTTCTATTCACACACTACATTTTCAAAAATAATTCAAAGTGAGCTAAGTAACTAAGAGCCCATGGATAACCATGGATGTAAAGGGTGCTAACACCTTCCCTTTACATAACCTACCCCCCGGACCCAAAAATATCTCTTAAGGTCTTTCCTGTTCTTTTATACCCTTTCCTTTTGGATAAAATAAAAGTCGGTGGCGACTCTTGCTATCCGCAACATAACATAAAGTCAGTTCTCCCACCGTGTTACAGATATGCAACTGCTTGAGGACTTCATAGTGTTAGAAATACAAGATATTACTTGAAGTATTCCGTAAGGATATCCGTAAAGATTAATCTGTGGGGATGAACCGACGAAGATTCGTTGAATTCCTACCTCTGTTCGCTCTTAGTAAATTCTATTATTTTATTTTATGCATTTCTGGTAAACATCAATCATATTCAAAAGCATATATACATTCAAACATAATCAACAGACGTTTTTCGCTTTAGTAAAAAGGGGAAAAGTAAACCTGAATAAAGAGGGAAAAGTAAATCTGAATACGAAAAATGGAATTTTATTTATTTAGAAAGTGGCCTATGAACATGAGAGTTTTAACACGGAGACGGAAGTCCTAGTAAGAGGAATTCGTCGAAGAATTTTTTACAAAAACAAAAAAAAATAGCTATGTGTAAATAATCCTATTGAGTTTTAACTATACTATTACCATTATCTTCAAGTATCTCATCTTCAACTATCGGAAAAGAAATGATTGGATTGATCTGTATCTGTTGAATTTGACGTAGATAATACAACTAGTAGAGGTTACATGGGTGACCCAACGAGACATAGTCATATGCTTTAATCCCTAACTTTTTCCTAGATTGCCTTTTCAGATTTTCAATCCACCAGGATACCCTTTTTTGCCCAAGCCGCCTTTTCAGGTTTTCGACTTGTCGGGTGTACATTTTTTTTATATATATCCCTAATTTTAGCCCGAACCCTTTTGGTTCGTCGGGATGCCCTTACTTTTGCTTAGGTCATTCAACCTAGCAGGTCTCTTTTTATGCGTAGTATTTTTTTACTATGTCTGCGTTCACAGGCTGTGAGAAATCTTCACCATCCATAGTGGTAAGCATCATGGCACCTCCAAAAATACTCTCTTAACAAAAAATGGCCCTTCATAGGTGGGGGTCCATTTGCCTCTGGGATCACCCTGTGGTAATATGATACGCTTGATCACCAAATCACCAGCCTGATATACTTGCTGTTTAACTTTTTTATTGAAGGCTTTGATCATACGTTTTTTATACATCTGACCATGACAAACAACTGCTAGTCTTTTCTCATCAATCAAGTTTATCTGGTCCAGTCGAGTCTGAATCCATTCATCTTCATCTAAGCCTGCATCCTTCATAATTCTCAATGAAGGAATTTGAACTTCAATGGGTAAAACTGCTTCCGTACCATAGACAAAGGAAAAAGGGGTTGCCCCTGTTGAAGTACGTATTGTGGTACGATAACCGTGAAGAGAAAATGGTAACATCTCATGCCAATCCTTATATGTAACTGTCATCTTTTGCAAGATCTTCTTAATATTCTTATTGGCGACTTCCACTGCGTCATTCATCTTTGGACGATATGGAGAAGAATTGTGATGCTTAATCTTGAACTGCATGCAGAGATCAGTAATCATAGTATTGTTCAAATTAGTACCATTATCTGTGATAATCCTTTCAAGGATGCCATACCTACATATCAGATTATACTTGATGAATTGAGCCACCAAATTTTTGGTAACAGGAGCAAATGAAGTTGTCTCTACCCACTTTGTAAAGTAATCAATGGCTACAAGATGTAGGATCAGAATGCGCCTAAGAGGGGGGGGGGGGTGAATTAGGTGTTATAATTTTTCTCGATTCTTTTTCTTTGATGGATAGAATTTTTCTTTTAAGTTTGTATGGAAGGAAAGCAGTAAGGCAGAAAATAAAAGTGACACAAAGAATTATCCTGGTTCCCTTCACAGTCCGAAGGTACATCCAGTCCCCTTTCAATTTGAAAGAGATTTCCACTAGTTTTTAGAAAAAGTACAACCTATCACACCTTCAATGGTGAGGCCGGCTTTCTAACAAACTATACTAACAAGTGTGCAAGAACAATCCTCTTGCCACACTCACCCTTATGTCCAAACAATCCTTGGAACACAAGTCACAAATAGAAATACTTTTCTATACTTTTGTAATATTGAGTGAGTAATACAAAGATTTAATATCAATAATGATCTTCTCCTATGTACACAATTCACTTTTCAAATATCAATACAAGTGTTCAAAGATGAAATATGAAAGATGAAGATCTTATGAACACTTTTGGAAGAATAAAAAAATTTGAATGTTGGTGAATTTGATTTAAGTGATTTTCATAAAAGATTGTAGGAGGTGTTTTTGAATTTGAAAAAATTCAGATTTTATATTATTCAAGACACCCTTTTGAAAAGGTATGAAAAATTATGAAACAAAATAATTTATGAAGAGGTATAATCAAAAGGTGTAATTTGAAATTCAAAGAAAATATTTTTCAAAAATCTTACAGTGTTAACCGGTTAACAAATGGTTAACCGGTTAACGCCTATAAACGTTAACTGGATTGCTGAAAATTTGAACCCGTTAACCGGTTAACCAAATGGTTAACCGGTTAACACTATTAAAAACAGAAACAGAAAGTTTTCAAAAAGTGTTAAACGGTTTGAAAAATTTATCAAAGTATTTTATGTAATATGCTAACATATGATTGAATGAGTGAACACTTGTACATCAATTTAAAAAGAGGGATTGATATACCTAAACAAAAGCGTCCAAGCATGAAGTAGAGCGATAATGCATAAGAAGCTTGATCACAAAGCCGGTTGCTTGTAGCTTGATCAGTTGGAGCTCTTGACTTTTTGCAGATCTGAAAAGCATGTGCCGTGTTGTCTTCATCAAAATCTTCGAGGTTGAAGGCGTGCTTCTACATTCTCCCCCTTTTTGATGATGACAACCGAAAATTCTGCGAGAGCTTTGATCAAAGTTTCTCTAAGCGAATCCTCCCCCTATGGACAACAACTCCCCCTAAATGATAGCGACAGTAGCAAAAGAATTCTGCATCGAGAGGCATTAGAGAAACAAGGTCTTCTCCCCCTTTGGCATTAGCAAAAAGGAAGGGACCAACAAGCAAGCATAGAAATGAAAAGTATAGCATCACACAAGCAAACATACAAGCAAACATATATAGAACTAAAACATAATGCAAGTAAACCAAAAATGCCTAAAAACTTAGGACTTGAGTTTGAGAGTACAAAACATAACATGATTAAAAGATAAAGCAACATAATAAAAACAACATGGAGACATGGTCCTCATTCCTCATCCGACACATCCTCATCATCTTCTTCCTCTTCTTCGGTACCGTCCACATCCTCATCAACATGCTCGGTGGTGGTTCGGGAGCTTAGGACAAGGTTCCGAAGGCTTTTGATGGCACGCATAGCTCCATGGTGGTGTGACATCATGGTTGAGTAGAGGAAGTCATTGGTAACGCCGGTTTCCGGAATAGGTGGGATGGAGGTGGAGGATCCGTCATCATACTTATAAGTTCCATCATTGGCTTGAACAATGCCGGTGTTCTTGATGATTATGACTCCGTTGATTTCATTTCCCGTAGTAGTCATAGCAATAAACGGTTCTCGACCGATTTCCATATCAGTAAGTTCCAAAATCCTTAAGAGGAGGCGGCCATACGGTAAGCGAGTCTTCAAAGAGAGTTGTTGCTTCAAATGATATAGCATGGTAGGAAGCCAATTAATCTTAATCTTGTTCTTGATGGCAAAGAGCACTTGCATTTCCAAATCATTGATTTGGGATTTATTGGAGTCCTTGGGCAGCAAGACATGGCAAATGACATAATGAAGCATCCGGTCATCCACGGAGAGATTCTTCGCATAGCAAAGTACCCGAGAGGTACGCTGGCCGGATATCACGGCTGCCTTTGGAAACCTACAGATGTGATAGTAGTATTCCATCTTATCATAATTGGCCCATTTGCCCTCATCATGGTTGACACCCTTTCGGAGAAACACTCCCGAGTATGGTAAAGACAAAGAGGTAGCAAGAGTACCTAGGCCAACCTCAATCTCACAATCTCTAACAGTAGCAAAAAGTTGATGCTTATCCCTATCATCACAATTGAGAGTCATGTTGTTCATGAAAGACTTCACCAAATCCGGATATACCTTTCCATTATCGGCAATAAAATCTAGCATTCCTTGATATTCTAGTAATGCTGGAAACTTAAATGATTCAAAAGATTTCAGGTTCACATACTTACCCTTGAGGAGATGTCGAACCCGAACATGGAAATCCAATTGTCTCTTCTTGGTAGATTCCATAGGCATGTCTTCTTCACTGCTAGACCTTGATGCTGACACTGGAGCTTTTCCCTTTCTTGAAGCCATGAAGATGAAGCTTAGGTTTGAGGGTGAGGGAGAGTATTTTCGGATTAGGGTTTGGTGTAGTGGAGAGTGAAGTGAAGGAGATGGAGTTTTTTATGAGAGTTACAATGTAGTGGGTTTTAATGGGGGAGATGGAAAGTTTGAAAGAATGAGTAAGTGGAGTTTAATGGTAGGTCAAAGGAAGAGGAATAGATTTATGAGGTGTTGGAAAGAGATACCATGCATCGATTAAACATAAAAAACACAAGACAACATAAAAGAAGAAAAAAGAAAAAACAATTTTTTTAAAAGTAACAGAGACTGTCACGCAGACAGGGACTGCTGTTTTGAAGGTGTTAACCGGTTAACCGATCCGTTAACCGGTTAACGGACAAAAAATTTCAAAATTTTTTAAAAGTCCAGCAGCTTTGGGGGGAAAAAGTGGGGGGAAATTTTCAATTTTTTTTTCATAAAGTGTTAGCACTTGTCATTCCGCAACTTTCGATCAAAAAATATTTTGAAACCGATTGATTTCGGGTATACGAAAGTGAGAAAAACCGAAAACGGTGGAATGAGAGTGCTAGCATTTTATGACATAAAAGTGAGCAAAAACACATATAAGCACACATAATGCAATAAAAACATATAACAATCAATTTTTAGGTTAAGATTAGATGTCACCTTCATTGAGAATACCAAGTTCTCGTCGAATCTTGAAAAATTGCTCCTTAGCCAATAGTTTTGTGAATATGTCGGCGAGTTGATTGTGTGTATCCACGAACGTAACATCTATATCGCCGTTTAAAACATGATCTTGAAGGAAGTGATGTTGGATATCTATGTGCTTTGTTCTTGAATGCATGACCGGGTTCTTCGTGATATTGATGGCACTTGTGTTGTCACACCGGAGAGGGATACAACCGAGATCTATACCGAAATCGAGAAGTTGTTGTTTAAGCCACAAGATTTGAGCACAACAACTTCCTGCTACAATGTACTCCGCTTTGGCCGCGCTAAGTGCAACACATGCTTGCTTCTTGCATGCCCACGACACTAGTGCATTCCCGAGAATGTGACAAGTACCACTTGTACTCTTTCTATCGGTCTTACATCCTCCATAATCAGCGTCAGAATAACCAATTAAAGAACATATACTACCTTTAGGATACCATAGTCCGACGTGCGTCGTTCCTTTGAGATACTTCATGATCCTCTTCACAGCAGTGAGATGTGATTCCTTCGAATTAGCTTGAAAGCGGGCACACAAACAAACACTGAACATAATGTCAGGACGGCTTGCCGTCAAATAGAAGAGTGAACCAATCATACCTCGATACTTTGTAATATCTATTGAAGTGCCGGAAAGATCTTGATCAACATACGTTCCAGATCCCATTGGAGTAGACATTTCTTTGCAGTTGTCCATATCAAATCTTTTCAATAACTCCTTGCAATACTTGGATTGGTTGATGAAGATGCCATCCTTTGTTTGCTTGATTTGTAAACCAAGGAAGTAGTTCATCTTTCCCATCATGGACATCTCGAATTCGCCTTGCATCATAAGAGAGAATTCTTCGCAAAGATCTTTGTTCGTTGAACCGAAGATGATGTCGTCGACATAGACTTGAGCAAGTAAGGTGTTGCCCTTGAGATTCTTGATGAACAAAGTCTTGTCAACCTTTCCTTTAGTAAAACCTTTCTCACATAGGAAGTTGCTAAGGCGATCATACCAAGCCCTTGGTGCTTGCTTTAAGCCATAAAGAGCCTTCTTCAACTTGTAGACATGAGACGGGTTCTTGAAGTCTTCAAAACCGGGAGGTTGTTTGACGTAGACTTCTTCATTGATGTAACCGTTTAGGAAAGCGCTTTTGACATCCATCTGGTACAACTGAAAATTCATAGAACAAGCGTAAGCAAGTAATAGTCTAATTGCTTCTAACCTTGCTACCGGAGCGAATGTTTCATCAAAGTCGATTCCTTCTTCTTGGTTGTAGCCTTGTGCGACCAATCTTGCTTTGTTACGAACTATGATCCCATTCTCGTCAAGTTTGTTCTTGAACACCCATCTTGTGCCTATGATATGTTTGTTGTCCGGTCTTGGTACAAGAGTCCAAACTTTGTTCCTTTCGAATTGGTTGAGTTCTTCTTGCATAGCTATTATCCATTGATCGTCGCCTAAGGCTTCATCGATTTTTGTTGGTTCAATTTGAGACACGAACGCCATGTTGAGGCAAGCATCCTTGAGATTGAGTCGAGTTGCAACGCCTTGGCTAATGTCACCAATCACTTTATCTATCGGGTGATCTCTATGAGTTCTCCATTCTTTTGAAGATCTTGATGTTCTTCAATGGTTGGTGACTTATCTTCTTGTGATATTGCTTGTTCTTTTGATATCTCCTTTTGTTGTTGTGATAGATCTACTACATCATTATCATCATCCACAATAATATTATCCTCTTTCGAGGGGTTAGTCTCATCAAACGAAACATGTATGGATTCTTCAATGGTAAGAGTACATTTATTGAAAATTCTAAAAGCTTTACTTGATAGAGAATATCCAAGAAAAATACCTTCATCGGATTTCTCATCAAACTTACCAAGGTTGTCCTTACCGTTGTTGAGAATGAAGCATTTGCATCCGAATATGTGGAAGAAAGATATGTTGGGTTTCCTTCCCTTGAACAACTCATAAGGGGTCTTCTTGAGAATAGGTCGAATATTGACACGGTTACTTACAAAACAAGCCGTGCTAACCGCATCCGCCCAAAAATATTTAGGAAGATTTGAGTCGCTAAGCATTGTCCTTGCAAGTTCCACTAGTGCCCTATTCTTCCTTTCTACGACACCGTTTTGTTGAGGAGTCCTAGGTGCGGAAAATTTGTGAGAGATTCCATGCTCTTCACAAAAATCTTCAAATGATGAATTTTGAAATTCGCCACCATGGTCGCTTCTTATGAAAACAATTGAGAGAGACTTCTCATTTTGAATTTGCTTGGCATACTTCTTGAATGCTTTAAAGGCATCACTTTTCTGTACTAAAAACAAAGTCCAAGTATATCTAGAGAAATCATCAACAATAACTAGTGCAAAAACGTTACCTCCGAAGCTTTTTGTTCTTGATGGACCGAAAAGATCCATATGTAACAATTGTAGTGGTCTTGTAGTAGATATCACTTTCTTGGTCTTGAAGGATGTTTTGGTTTGCTTCCCCTTTTGACATGCGTCACAAAGCTTATCCTTGATAAACTTCATCTTTGGAAGACCAACAACTAGATCATGCTTTAATAATTTATTCAAATGCTCCATGTGAATGTGAGCAATACTCTTATGCCAAAGCCATGCATCGTTGTTGTTTGCCATTAAGCACTTCACCTTCAAGAGAGAGTCATCAAAAGAAATCATAAAAATGTTATTAAATAGTTTACCTTTTAGCAAGAGTTCATGAGTGACTTTGTGTTCTATCAAACATTCCTTCTTTGTGAAGTTGATTCGGAACCCTTTGTCACACAATTGACTTATGCTGAGAAGGTTGTGTTTAAGGCCTTCCACATAAAGGACGTCTTCGATGATTGTATGAGGAGATGCACCAATGGTTCCAACTCCAAGAATTCTTCCTTTATTATCATCACCGTAAGTAACGTATCCTTTGGCCTTAAGTGTTAGACTTGAAAATTTGTTGATATCGCCCGTCATATGCTTTGAACAACCGCTATCGAGATACCATTGCGTAGAAGTTGTTTTCAAGCATACCTACAAAACAAAGTCAAGTTTTGTTAGGTACCCAAATTGCTTTGGGTCCTTGATAGTTAGTACCCTTTTCAACCCACACATAATGCCCTTTAGCAACACCAATGTTGCGCACATAGCAAGCATTAGGTGTATGGCCTTTGATTCCACAATAAAAGCAAATAGGTTGAAATTGACTTTTAAATTTAGGAACATATTTTTGTTTCTTAATAATCCTTTTCCTTTTATGACTTTGATGCATATTTTTAGCATTGTTAGTCTTTTCCTTAACAATTTGTTCACTAGCTTTTACGAAAACGGCTTCACTTGTGCTTGGTTTGGAAAACTTAGAATATCCTAGGCCACTTTTATCATTTGAATATCTTTGGTGCCTAAGAATTTCCTCCAAGCCAATTTGACCTTTTTCATATCTTTCTAAAACTCTTTTGAGTTGAATAATTTGAAAGGACAATGACTCACAATTTTTACATGTAAGACTTTGTTTTTCATCCTTTATCTTTTGTTTTTCATTTTCAATGTATTTTTCAAAAGATGCATTTTGTTCTTCTAAAGATAATATTTTCTTCTTTTGGGATGAAATATTTTTTTACAAAGTCTTACATTCCTTTAGAAGTTCATCTATGACTTCTTGTGCATCATTTTCATAAATTGAAAAGTTACTACTAACCTCGTCATTTTCTTCATCGGAGTGATGTGACGCCATTAATGCCATATTTGTACATTCGTCGCTTTTCGATTCCGATGAGGAACTAATTTCATTGTCATCCCATGCGACATAAGCCTTTTTATTTTTGAAGTCCTTCTTGCCTTTGAATCCTCCTTTCTTCGCAACTCTTGGACAATCCGGTTTTATGTGACCTTGCTTTCCACATTCATAGCATGTAACTTCTTGATTCGATGTGGATGCATCCTTCTTCCTGAAATGTTTATTCTTTTTAGGAAAAGAAGAATTATTATTTTTGTTGAAAAACTTACCAAGCTTCTTAACAAGAAGCATGAAGTTCTCATCTTTGGAGATCTCGTCATCTTTGTCATCCTTCGTGTCAATCTTCAAAGCAATTCCTTTGGACTTTTTCTCTTGACTTTCATGCTTCTCGAGCCTTCCAAGTTCCAACTCGTGCTCTTGAAGTTTGCCGAATAGAGATGCATATGTCATTGTTGAGAGACTCTTCTTCTCCGAGATTGCGGTCACTTTCGGTTGCCATTCCCTTGTCAAAGACCTTAGAACTTTCAAATTAAGATCATAGTTGGTGAAGGTCTTTCCAAGTGCAATCAAATGGTTAGTTAGATGAACAAATCTTTTTTGTAAAGCCACAATAGATTCTCCGGGCTGCATGCGGAACATTTCATATTCTTGACTCAACGTGTTAAGCCTTGATCTTTTAACTTCTGTTGTTCCTTCATGTGTTTCTACCAAAGTATCCCAGATCTCCTTCGCTGATTTGCATTGTGATACACGGAAAAATTCGTCCATACTAAGAGCGCTTTGAAGTATGTTGATTTCTTTCTTCTCATTTAGGATCTTCCTTTTATCATCTTCATCATACATATTCTTCAACTTCGCGGTTCCAACACCGTTGATCACATTGACGGGATTATGCGGACCTTCTTCGATTGCTTCCCATATGCCTTCTCCTTGGGCTTCAAGATGTGCCCTCATTCTGATTTTCCAGAAATCAAAGTATTCGCCGGAGAAGAGCGGAGGCTTGTTGCTACTTTCACCATCTTTGAAAACAGGATTCGAGTTTGCGGAAGCCATAAGGATCTTATAGGAACAGGTTACCTAAACCTGCTCTGATGCCAATTGTAGGATCAGAATGCGCCTAAGAGGGGGGGGGGGGTGAATTAGGTGTTATAATTTTCTCGATTCTTTTTCTTTGATGGATAGAATTTTTCTTTTAAGTTTGTATGGAAGGAAAGCAGTAAGGCAGAAAATAAAAGTGACACAGAGAATTATCCTGGTTCCCTTCACAGTCCGAAGGTACATCCAGTCCCCTTTCAATTTGAAAGAGATTTCCACTAGTTTTTATAAAAAGTACAACCTATCACACCTTCAATGGTGAGGCCTACTTTCTAACAAACTATACTAACAAGTGTGCAAGAACAATCCTCTTGCCACACTCACCCTTATGTCCAAACAATCCTTGGAACACAAGTCACAAATAGGAATACTTTTCTATACTTTTGTAATATTGAGTGAGTAATACAAAGATTTAATATCAATAATGATCTTCTCCTATGTACACAATTCACTTTTCAAATATCAATACAAGTGTTCAAACATGAAGTATGAAAGATGAAGATCTTATGAACACTTTTGGAAGAATAAAAAAATTTGAATGTTGGTGAATTTGATTTAAGTGATTTTCATAAAAGATTGTAGGAGGTGTTTTTGAATTTGAAAAAATTCAGATTTTATATTATTCAAGACACCCTTTTGAAAAGGTATGAAAAATTATGAAACAAAATAATTTATGAAGAGGTATAATCAAAAGGTGTAATTTGAAATTCAAAGAAAATATTTTTCAAAAATCTTACAGTGTTAACCGGTTAACCAAATGGTTAACCGGTTAACGCCTATAAACGTTAACTGGATTGCTGAAAATTTGAACCCGTTAACCGGTTAACCAAATGGTTAACCGGTTAACACTGTTAAAAACAGAAACAAAAAGTTTTCAAAAAGTGTTAAACGGTTTGAAAAATTTATCAAAGTATTTTATGCAATATGCTAACATATGATTGAATGAGTGAACACTTGTACATCAATTTAAAAAGAGGGATTGATATACCTAAACAAAAGCGTCCAAGCATGAAGTAGAGCGATGATGCATAAGAAGCTTGATCGCAAAGCCGGTTGCTTGTAGCTTGATCAGTTGGAGCTCTTGACTTTTTGCAGATCTGAAAAGCATGTGCCGTGTTGTCTTCATCAAAATCTTCAAGGTTGAAGGCGTGCTTCTACACAAGAATGAAACGATGTCCATTGGAAGCATTAGGTTTGATCTCACCAATCATATCAATGCCCCACATGGCAAAAGGCCAAGGAGCCGTCAGAACATTCAACGAAACTGGAGGCACATGAACCTTATCAGCATAAATCTGGCATTTGTGACAAGTTTTGGACTGTTGATAGCAATCAGCTTCCATGGTAGACCAATAATAACCTAATCTCAGAATCTTCTTAGCCATAGTATGCCCACTATAATGAGTGTCAAAGATCCCATCATGCATGTCTTCCATAATCTCTACCGCTTCTTTCTTATCCACAAAGCGAAGCAAAGTTGAATCATGATTGTGCTTGTACAAAATTCCATTACTCATGAAGAACTTAGCAGAAAATCTCCTCAGAAACTTCTTATCATTGACAGATGCCCCTTCAGGGAACTCTTGAGCTTCAAGATACCCTTTCACTTCATAGAACCAAGGCTTTCGCTCTACTCCTTCTGTACCCACCTCATTGTAGTATGCAGGTTTATCAAACCGATCAATAGTAATTTTGGGAGCTTCATTATCCCAACTGATTTCAAACATAGATGCCATGGTGGCTAATGCATCTGCCAACTGTAACACCCCAAATTTGCCCTCTTCATTTTGAGCATCATATCATATCATCATACTCATATCATTTTCCTAGCATCATATCATAAAAAGATGAGGCATAACATCCCTCATGTCCTAGCATCAAGCATATGGTCATCTGTGGAGGTCTTTGAAGAATTTCAAGCCATAACAAGGGTCCAAATGAGTTTGTACAAGTTCTATAGTGAGTCTACACTCCATTAACAAGTTCAAGTCCATTGGCAAAAGCTCAGAAGATTGCAAGATCATCAGAGATCTCAGGACAAGGCAAAGCTCCTATGCAAAGCACCCAAATTAGGGTTTGTGATTCAAGCACCAAGATCTCACAACTTTGGCCATTTCATTTGGGAAAAGTATTCTATCTGTTAAGAGGATCCTAGGTGTCAATTTTCATGAGAAAATTCCATGTGGAAGTCAGACAATGCCTCAGTTGCTTGCAGATGAAGCAAAAAGTCAATTGTGCCCTTAAAAAGTCAACTGTGCAATTTCAAGGGGTCTAACCCAAATTATTTGGCCAAGAGGGGTCCTTACAATGTTATAAGAGGATTTAAATGCCTAAAGTTCAAGAATCATGGAGATTTGAAGGGTTTTGCAAAAATGGTACAAAGTTGGTTTTAAGGAATTTCCAAATTTGGCAACTTTTGCCCTAATTTTCAAATGGCCTTAACATGATCAAAAATTCTTCAAATGGACCAAAGTCAAACATGAAAGTTGAAGAGTAAGGGCTCCCATTTTCAAAAAGAATAATTACATTTTCATAGTATTTGTAGAACTCCTTATAGTCTCTTCGAAAATGTGTGTATTTTAGGGCAAAATTCATTTTTCAAGTATGGCACCAAATGCAAAATGCTCCAAAACTGAATTGTGTGACTTGGTATTGGTTCAATTGTGTTTCAAACTTAAAATGCATTGTATTATGAACAATTTGCTCCAAAGAAAATCACATTTTCGTGCACTACAAGAAAATCACTCAAAAATTGCAAAATTGGCAAAAGTCATGAAACAAGTGTGAGGGCTTGATCTAAAGTCCAGGATTGATTGGATTTGAATCAAGGGTGGTAAATGAATTGCACATGTTCTGAGAGACCCAAGAGAGCATGAGCATGGCATGCTTATCTCACATGTTGCCAATTATGCAAAATCACCCAAAACTCATGACTCATTCGTGCATTTCATTTCATTCTTTCATCATTGCTTTGTGAGGTCACACAAAAAGGAATTAGGGTTTAGCAAGCTTCAGATCTCTCTCATTCTCTCACTCTCAAACTTCATGCAACTTTGCATTTTCACACAAATCTCTTCATTCTCTCACATTCTTCACAAACTTCTTCCACATTCTTGATCAGTGAGTGATATAGATCAAGATTCTACCATTCATTTGAGCTTAAGACACAGAAATAGAAAGGTACCATTGAGAAGCAACTTGCTTTGAAACCTAAGATACAGCTTGTTTCAAGACCTTATATGCATTTATTTGTATCTAGGGAGTAAGTGGAGTGATTTGCATCCTTTCTTTGGTCTTATAGCTCACTGAACCAGGATCTACATCTCAGGTATACCTTGAAACTTTGTGATCTGAAAATGGAATTATTGTGTTGTTTTGTGTTCCTTGATGTTTGCTGAGCATGATGCAACTTTTAGATTTGAAATTGGTGCATTGTAGCCTAATTTATACGAGTTTCAGTTTTGAAGGTCAATGTTGTTTTGCTTCGATCCGTCCAATTCATTGAGTTTTAGTTGTTTTTGAGGCCATTTTTGAACTCAGAGAGGTTGATTTACTTGATCTGGGTTGTTCTTGTTTTTTAATTTGGTTGTTTAAGGTGCTGTCATGAATTCCGGTGCCGGAGCCCTAGCTCCGGTCACCGGAATCTGCTTGTGTTCATCCTAGGGTTTGTGTGGAGAAGACAAACTCATGGCCGTAGGATCTGTCCATCCAAGCATCCCGGTTGCGCCACCTAGCCCTAATAACATCTCCGTCTCATATGTTCTTTTATCATTTCATTTAATTCAAAATGTTTTGCAGCTCATCATAACTACCATACACCAGCCAATCACAACATACCATACTGCCAACTCAATTAATGAAACCCCAAGCCCAGGCGTTGGATCCATCATGCGTCCCTCATTTTTTCCCAGCATTTTCTTATTAATTTCATAAATATTCACCCTAAGACACATACACCAGCGCAACCTTGGGCCTTCAGCGTGCTATCTGCACCCCCCTTCACACTCAGCCCAAACCCTTTTGAACGTATAACCTTGCTCATCACACCTCCCTTCCATTTCTTTTATTTTCTTTTTCCATTTTATTTTTCTTTAATTCAGTTTCAATTTCAATTTCCTAAAAATAGTTCTAGTCATATAAATAATCCCAAAAAAATCATGTGTATTATTTTGAGTCTTTTTTATTTTATCATATTTTTATTTTTTATTTTTCCCATTTCCACATGTCTGAATTAATTCATTATTTCACTTGACTTCTTTTTAAGTCCATTTTGACCACCCTGCCTTGTCCATTTTCCATACTCTTCAATATTTTGAGTTTTGATCCCATTCCTTTTTCTCTGGATTCTTAAGACAATGTACTTTTCATGTGATTTTTCTCTGTATTTTTAGAAACTTATTTCTTGAGTTTTGATCATGTGACTTGTGATGTAAGTTTGTAACCCTATCTTGTGTTCTTGCCTCCTCTTGACCTTGTTTGCTTTTGAATCTTTCCAAATCCTTTTGGCCCTTTGTTACATTATGTTTTAAGATCATTTGGTTTCAATTGTGGAATTTTTATATGTTTGGTTGATTTGTTTTGAATTTCCTCTTGAACCTTGTCCCATTTTGCTTCCTTTGAACCTTTAGCTCTCATATAAGCTTAGAAGGGCACTTGTGCCAACTTCTTCTTCTCATTTGGGATTCTTTTGGGGTGTGGGTACCTTCCTGGTCCTAGCATAGGGTTTGAGTCTTAAGAATTTTTGTGTTTGCTTCTTCTTTAAGTCATTTACTTCCTTAAGTGTTTTCACTTCATCTCATTGTTTCTTTTGCTTCCATTTTGATATTGTTTGGTCTTGTACCTTTCTTCTCTTCATCTTGTTGGCTTCTTAGGCCATTCTTCATCTTGTTTTGGTTCTGATCTTGAGCATTGTGTCCATATCTTGTGCATTTTGCTTTGCATCTTTCATAAATGTGCATTTGTTTTCATATGTGTTTCATGTTGCATCTTTTGCTTATAAGCTTCTTTTCTCATTCTTTTAAGTTGCATTTGCATTGTGCATATGTTCATATCATTTCACTTCTGATTGTGTGATGTTAGCATGTTATCTTGCTCATTGTGTTTCATTTGTGTTCACTTTGAAAGCGTGGATCCCGTCGGGTACGGCGGACGATCTGGGTGCTAATACCTTCCCAGGTCGTAACCGACTCCCGAACTCAGTCTCTTTGGTTCGTAGGACCCGTGTCCTTCCTTTTCTTTTCTTCTGGTTTGTGCAGCATTACCATTCCCTTTCTTCGGGATAAAAATGCCTGGCTGGCGACTCTATTCTTTTTCCGCGCCACTTTCGCGTTTGTACCAGGATGGAAATCCGGGGAGCGACAACTGGCGACTCTGCTGGGGACCGAACCCAGAATCTCTGGTTCCCCTGTGAGTCTCTCCTAGCGCTTGTTTGTTTCTGTTTCATTGGGTGATGTTTGTTTGCTGTGGCTTGTTGTATTTTATTGTTGTTTATTTACAGCTTTACTTACAGCTTTATTTACAGTTTTCAGTATTTATTTTCTGCATCATGTATATATACTGGACTGTCTGGACTGGTTTTCTGTTTGGTGGGATGGGTGTTACTTGTTCTTGAGAGATGAGCCAAGTACCCGGCTCGAGTGCACCTTAGGACTTAGAGTGGTTCCACTTTGGCCTCATGAGATCTTGTCATGGGGGTAGTAGTGAGTTCCACACCCAGGTTGCGATTGTCTTGGAAATGTCTTGATTTGGGGATTTTCCTCTCTCATTACATAACCTTGACAGTTATGTGCAGCTGGGGACCGATCATTGAGAACCTTCTGGAAACATCCCTCTTTAGTGATGACAGTGGCAGCCCACATTTTGTGGCAAACCCATTCGCATCCGAGGGCCCACCTGGGGATCACATAGGATGACCTTATGTCCTGGACTCAGCTGAGGCCTCCCTGCGTAGTACATAATGCCAAACCGATTCCCTGATTTGGTCATGAGCCATTTCTCGGAGATGGTGACAGTATTATTGCTATTCGGCTTTGAGAGTCCGTGATGTCTGACCCGGAGCCTATTACCAGTGAGATTGGAAGGGGTTTACAGGTGTGCAGGAACCCATGGCCTCAACATACACTCATTTATTAAGTGGTCCTTGTTATGATCTGTGGTCCTATGATTATGATCTTTGGTTCTATGGTCCTATGGTTATGGAGTTCTGGTTTTCTTGTTCTGGTATTCTTCATAGTGTGGTTCTGAGATATTCTTCAGAGAGTTGTGATTATCAGAGAGTGTGACTCAGAGGACTTTTGGTTTGCCAGTTGATCAGAGGGGCCCTTGTCAGTGTCCAGTTCAGATGGTCCCAGTTGATCATATGCCTGCATTGCATTGCATTTGCATTAACTGTTTATGTTTCCCATTTTTCAGTTCATTGTTCATAATCTGCTCCCAGTTCTGGTAATCTTATCACCATGGCAGAAATCAGAAGAGTTCCAAGGAAAAATAATGTTCACTATACCTTTCTTCAGCCTGAAGTTAGAAGTGTTCAGAAGTTAGCAGGTCTGATGAATGACCAAGTCTTGGGCAATTTCAAGAAAAGATATGGCCAGATACTGAAGTTTGTGGACAAGCCCACTGCAGACCAGAAGGACAGTTTGCATACCTTGTTGCAGTTTTATGATCCTCTGCTGTGTTGCTTTGTTTTTCCAGGTTACATCTTAGCTCCTACATTGGAAGAGATCTCCAGCATGCTGAATGTTCCAGTCAGAGAGACCTTGCCATTCTATGGGTCTGAGGTTGTGCTTAAAGATGAAGACATAGCCAAGGTTTGTAGGTTGCCAGCTGCTACAGTCAGGAAGGCTCTGCAAGAGAATGAAGGTAAAGGACTTCCTTGGAGTGTGATCATCCCAGAGGCAGAGAGATATGCTACAGAAGCTAAGTGGAATGACTTTGGAGCTTTGCTTGCATTGATGGTGTATGGTTCCAGCTTGTTCCCTGGAGAGAAGGAACTTGTCCGCTTGGAGGTGATCTCAATCTTTGCAAAAGGCAATCCAGTGCCTACTCTGTTGGGTGACTTCTACTACAGTGTTCATTACAGAAATGAGAAGGGTAGGGGTGGTCCAGTAGTCTGCTGCACTCCTTTGTTTGCTGAATGGTTTGCCAGACAGTTGCCTAAGTCCGGTGCCTTCAAAGAAATGAGGGATGAGTGGAGATGGTCCAGAAGACTGATGGGGTTGACTGTAGAAGATATTGCCTGGGGATATGACAAAGATCTTCTAGGTAAAGAGTTGATGGTCAGTTGCGGAAGATTTGCTGGAGTACCTCTGTTGGGAAGGAAGGGTGTCATCAGTTATCATCCATCACTAGCCAGGAAACAGCTTGGCTACCCTTTGAAAGATCCTCCTCAGATGGAAGAGTTTGCTGAATCCTTGTACTTTTCTGCTGAAGGAAACAAAGAGTTAGTTCAACAAGCAGTCCAAGCCTGGGCTCACAGGATAAGAAAGGGTAAGAAAGACTTCGGCAGAGTTGATCCCAAGACATATCCACCGTATGTTGCATGGTTGCAAAGACATGTAGAAGCAGTTCTCATGCCTTTCTCAGTTGAGGCTCCACTTTATCCCAGAGAAGAGCCAAGTCAGAGTAGTACTGTCTCCCTTGAAGAGTACAAGAAGCTAGAAGCTCAGCTGCATGAGGTCAGAGTGGAGAATACTGAGATGGTAAGCCTATACCATCAAGCCAACAGAGCCAAGAATGAAGCTGAAGACAAGCTGCAGAAGCTCCAAGCCTCTCTAGAAGCCAAAGAGAAGGACTTTGCCGGTAGAGAAGCACATTTCCACAGGTTGGGTCTAATGGAGGCTAAAAGAGAAGCTGAACGCAAAAAGACTTTAAAGACTCTCAAGGATGCCCGTCAATCCATTGTTTGGCTGCAAGGACAAAGGGAGGAAGAGCAGAAGAGGTTCAGAGAGAAAGAAGAGTTCTTTGAAGTTCAGATGGCCTTCAAGAAGGAGGAAGTGGAGCAAGTCCACACCATCCGGAGGGAAAAGACCCAGCAGCTAGCACAAAGCCAGTTAGCCCTGGAGGAAGCAAGGAGAGAGATTGAAGAGCTCAAGCTGAGAGCGGGTGTCAAGAAGAGTAGAGCAGAGGTGGAAGAGCCGGGGTCTTTAGCTTAGTTTATTTTTTCAGACTACCTACAGGCTTATTGTAGGAGTCTTGTTTTTATTTCTTTTGTCTTTCATTTATGTACTGGCTTGTAACCCTTCGGGGAATATTTCTGGTTGTATTCTGACTTTTAGTCGGCAGTGGTTTGTCCATATACAGTATTAATGTGCAAGTTATCATTTTGAATGTGCAAGACTCATTTGTCTGATACTACTAATGTCTGAACACTCATCAAAGAGAAAGCTTGAAAGTTAAACACTGAAAGTGACTGTCTGAGAACAGATGCCAGAACTGGGGCATTGCAAATGCTTAAAACTTGGGAACATGAACAGTTACATTGCATTGCATATAACCTATTTGTTTGTTTTGCAGGTAGTGTCTCAGATTCTAACGTGTTTTGTGTTTCAGGCACTATAGCTCCCCGGAAAGTTTGGGAACAACCGGTTGCACATAGATATCCAACAAAGATTAACAGAGAGCGAGTCATGGACCAGATGCAAGCTGACCTGGCAGATCTGAGACTGAGAATGGATAACTTTATGACATTGATGACAGGCATGGGTCAGAACCAAGAGCGTCTGCGGGAGATGATAGAAAATAGTCAACCCAGGAATAACACTGCTGCAGCTGATAATCGTAATGGTGCGGGCGCACGACAAGTGGAAATCCCTATTGCACAACCAGGGGTGACAATAATCAATGATGGGTTGAATAATGTGCAAATGGATAACCAGGACGAATAGTTCACTCTCCTGGATGAAGCTGAAGGTCAGGGAGCTGAGATGAACAAGAGGTTTGAAGAAATGGCAGAACAAATCAGAGCCATTCAATCCCAGAGTTCTTTGGATTTGACATAAAAAATTTGGGCTTGGTTCCTGGGGTCAGGATCCCATACAAGTTCAAAGTACCAACCTTTGAGAAATACAATGGCACTGCATGCCCGAAGACCCATCTTCAATCTTTCGTCGGGAGAATTGCTGCTCATACGGATGATGAAAAACTCTGGATGTACTATTTTCAAGACAGCTTGGTTGGAGCTTCTCTAGAATGGTATATGAAGCTTAGCAGAGTCAATATCAAGAGTTGGAAAGATCTAGCAGAAGCGTTTGTGAGACAATATCATTATAATTTGGACATGGCTCCAAACCGCATGCAATTGCAGCACATGGCTCAAACTGCTAAAGAAGGTTTCAAAGAATATGCTTAGAGGTGGCGCCAGCTCGCTGCCAGAGTGCAACCACCGCTGCTAGAGAACGAAATGACTGACATGTTTATGGGTACTTTGCAGGGTGTGTTTCTTGAAAGATTGGTGTCCAGTTCTGCCACCAAATTCAATGATATTGTTATTGCTGGAGAGAGGGTTGAGACCTTGTTGAAGATGGGGAAGATCCAAGATCCAAGTGCTAGCAGCTCTAATGGGGCGAGGAAAGCTTTCAGTGGACCTCCTAGAAGAAGAGAAGGTGAGACAAATGTTGTATTTGGCTGAGGCCGGGGCCGTGGTTATAGAAGACCATATGAGCATGTGGCAGCAGTCACAATTCCTTCAGCTCCAGTGCAACAGATGCAACCTCAACATCAACAACAACATCAACAACAACAACAACAACAACCCCGTACCAACTATCAGCAGAGACCGTATCAGCCAAGGCAAACTCGCCCGACTAATAGGGTGATTGAGGCTATCCCTATGACTTATGCTGCTTTGCTTCCAAGACTGCTAGATTTGAATCTGATTCAACTGAGGACTTTGGCACCACCACCTCCTGGAGAGCTTCCAGTGGGTTATGATGTCAATGCGCGATGCGCTTTCCACTCTGGGGCACCCGGGCACTCAATTGAGAAATGCAGGGCACTCCATCACAAGGTTCAAGATCTTATAGATTCTAAAGCAATCAACTTTGCGCCACCGCCGAATGTTAATTCGAACCCTATTCCGAATCACGGAGGGGCAAGAATCAATGCTGTTGTGGGTGGTGACAAGTTGAGTCTTTTGCTGAGTATTGAAGAGGCGAAGACTCCTTTGGGGATAGTGAAAGAGAGACTGCTGAATGGTCAAGTGTTCCCTGGTTGCAGTGTTGATTGTGAAGAATGTTCAAGTGCTGAGAATGGCCGTGAGAAGCTGAAGAGAGGATTGCAGAGATTGATTGATGATGGATCCTTGCAGTTCAACAAAGTTGGTAATGCTGAAGCTAATGATGTGTCAACCATTACTATTTTCTATGATGAAGCTGACATGCCTGTTAGAAGAGAGCCTGTTACAATTTATGCTCCAGAGATTAGTCCCGTGACTATCACCGTACCTAGGCCTGTTCCATACACAGACGATAAAGCCATTCCCTGGCATTATGGCTCAGACGTATATGTGGCTGGACAAAAGATTGAGAGCAAGTCTGCTGTTGTTGACCCGACTGTAGAGAATTTCGGAGGAGTTGGGGGTTTCACAAGAAGTGGTCGTTTATTCGCTCCCCCTGTGCTGAGAGGGGATCCTGAGGCTGAGGCTTCATCCAAGGCCAAAGGAAAGCAAGCTGTGAATGATGAATCAACTACTCCTGTAGCTGGGCAGGGTACATTTGAAAAAGAGGTCGAGGAATTCATGCGGATCATTAAAAAGAGTAACTATAAGGTGGTTGATCAGCTGAACCAAACACCTTCCAAAATATCAATTCTATCACTGCTGATGTGTCTCCCGCACACAGAGAGGCTTTATTGAAGGTGCTGCAAATGGCCTATGTTCCTCAGGAAATCATTGTCAACCAACTTGAGGCTGTTGTAGGCAGTGTCAATGCAAGCCATGGCCTAGGCTTTACAGACATAGACCTCACGTCAGAGGGACGAAACCACAACAAAGAACTACATATCACTATGGAGTGCAAGGGTGTTGTGTTGTCGCATGTTCTTGTAGACACAGGCTCTTCCCTTAATGTGCTTCCGAAGAAGGCACTAATGAAGCTTAATGTTGATGGGATAGTCTTGAGACCAAGTGATCTGATTGTCAAAGCTTTTGATGGTTCGAGAAGATCAGTTTTTGGAGAGGTTGAGTTGCCCGTCAAGATAGGCTCTCAGGTTTTCAAAAGTGTTTTCTACGTCATGGACATCCAACCTGCGTACAGCTTCCTGTTGGGACGCCCGTGGATACATGCTGCTGGAGCTGTTACTTCAACCCTGCATCAGAAGCTCAAGTATGTGGTTGACGGCCAGGTTATCACAATCTGTGGAGAGGAGGACATCTTCGTAAGCCACTTGTCAACATTCAAGTATGTGGAGATGGATGGAGAGATCCATGAAACTTTATGCCAAGCCTTCGAAGTAGTAAATGTCATCATCTGGACTCCTGTGGAGAAAAGTATTGAGAAGGAGGGTACATCCATCCACTCCTACAGAGAGGCAAAAGAGGTTGTTCAGTCCGGAAGTGCCCAAGGCTGGGGCAAGCTGTTGGAGATAGAAAAGAAAGATGATAAGTTTGGCTTGGGTTATCAGCCTGGTGGATCTACTCCAAGTGGTAAAGCCATCACGTTTACAAGTGTTGGGTTGCTCGACCGCAACCAGATCTGTACAACAAGCCAAGATGGGGACAGTGACGGTGACTGGGACAACTGGATCCACCTGTGTGCGCCCTACGAGGAGCTAACAAACTGGTCTGCTGAAGACATCATACAAGTCACATGGCACTCAGAGTAATTATTTTGTTTCCTTTTATTAGCATAATGCATTGTCAAATCCAACATTTTGCCCAAGATGCTAGGATCCATTGTATTGGGCCACCATGTTTTGTATTGCATCTTATTTTGCTATGAAATAAAAGGACATTTTCAGACAAACTGTGTTCTCTTTCTTTGTTTTTAAACTTTTTCACAAAAAGATATAAAAATGGCAATGTGTTTTCCTTTTTGTTTTTTGTGTTAGCGTCTCTTTTTCAAAATAAGCAGATTCTGAATGAGCACATCATCTGTGCAGTGTTGATCATTCGGATTCCATTGATAATGTTCCTGTTATTACTACGCATGACTTTGACAATCCAGTCTACCAAGCTGATGAAGGGGTTGAGGAAGACTGTGACCTCCCTGAAGAATTGGTCAGATTGTTGAAACAAGAGGGACGGGTTATTCAGCCGCATCAAGAAGAGATTGAGATCATCAACATTGGCAGTGAAGATGTGAAGAAAGAGATCAAAATTGGGGCTAATCTGCAGGCCGACGTCAAGAAAGAGCTGATCAGTATGCTGAAAGAGTATGTGGATATCTTTGCTTGGTCATATCAAGATATGCCAGGGTTGGATACCGACATCGTTGTGCATAAGCTACCTTTGAGAGAGGATTGTCCTCCTGTAAAGCAGAAATTGAGAAGAACTCATCCTGACATGGCGATGAAGATCAAAGAGGAGGTTCAGAAGCAATGAGATGCCGGTTTCCTTGCTGTGACTAGTTACCCACCGTGGGTAGCTAACATCGTACCTATACCAAAGAAGGACGGCAAGGTCCGGATGTGCGTTGACTACCGGGATTTGAATAGAGTGAGCCCAAAAGATGATTTTCCGTTGCCACATATTGACGTGTTGATAGACAATACTGCTTAATTCTCGGTATTCTCCTTCATGGATGGCTTCTCCGGATATAATCAGATAAAGATGGCGCCGGGAGACATGGAGAAGACAACGTTCATTACCCCGTGGGGTAAATTCTGCTATAAGGTCATGCCCTTTGGTTTGAAGAACGCCGGGGCAACTTATCAACGGGCGATGGTCACATTGTTCCATGACATGATACACAAGGAGATTGAGTGTTATGTGGACGATATGATTGCTAAGTCCCGAGACGAAGAAGAGCATCTGGTCAACCTGAAGAAGCTGTTTGATAGACTGATCAAGTACAAGCTGAGGTTGAATCCAAACAAGTGCACTTTCGGAGTGCGTTCCGGGAAACTGCTGGGTTTCATTGTTAGTCAAAGAGGAATTGAGGTAGATCCTGCTAAAGTAAAAGCTATTCAAGATATGCCTGCACCAAGAATAGAAAAAGAAGTGTGTGGGTTTTTAGGGAGGTTGAACTACATTTCTCGGTTTATATCTCATCTAACGGCCACGTGCGAGCCAATATTCAAGTTGCTAAGAAAAGAGCAAACGGTCAGGTGGAACGATGACTGCCAAAGAGCTTTCGACAAAATAAAAGAATATTTTCAGGAGCCTCCAATTCTAATGCCTCCAGTGGAAGGAAGACCTTTAATCATGTACTTGACCGTGCTAGAAGGGTCAATGGGGTGTGTGCTAGGCCAACATGATGAGTCTGGTCGAAAAGAGTACGTTATTTATTACCTTAGCAAAAATTTTACCGACTGTGAATCCCGTTATTCACTGCTCGAGAAAACTTGCTGCGCTTTGGTATGGGCTGCTCGCCGACTGAGGCAGTACATGTTGACTCATACCACACTGCTCATTTCCAAAATGGATCCTGTCAAGTACATCTTTGAGAAACCAGCGTTGACCGGAAGGGTTGCTAGGTGGCAGATGATTTTAACTAAATACGACATCCAGTATACTTCTCAGAAAGCCATCAAGGGAAGTGTATTGTCGGATTACCTTGCACAACAACCTTTTGAGGATGATTATCAGCCAATGAAGTTTGATTTCCCTGATGAGGACATCATGTACCTCAAAGCAAATGATTATGAGGAACCACTTCCGGAGGAGGGGCCTGACCCTGAATCCAAATGGAAGTTGATGTTTGATGGGGTAGTCAATATCAATGGTCGTGGAGTTGGTGCCGTACTCATTACTCCTGAAGGTGCTCACTTACCCTTCGCTGCCAGAATTACTTTTGGCTGCACCAACAATGAAGCGGAATACGAGGCATGTATAATGGGAATAGAGGAGGCTATTAATCTTCGGATTAAGAACCTCGATATATTCAGAGATTCAGCCCTCGTCATTAACCAAGTTACCGACAAGTGGTATACGCATCAAGAGCATCTAATTCCATACAGGGATTATGCTAGAAAACTGTTGACGTATTTCACGACAGTTAAACTTCAATACATACCACGTGATGAAAATCAGTTTGCCGACACATTGGCCACTCTTTCTTCGTCAATCAAAGTCTTGTGTTGGAATTATGTGCCCATAATTGATATATCCAGGCTTGACGCTCCAGCTCATGCCTTCTCTGTAGACGCCATGTCTGACGAGAAACCTTGGTATTTTGATATCAAGTTATTCCTGGAAAAGCAAGAATACCCAGCTGGGACATCTTCCAATGACAAGAAGACCTTGAGGCGACTTGCTGCTGGCTTCTTCTTGAACACAGACGGGGTTTTGTACAAGAGAAACTTCGACATGGTCTTGCTCAGATGCGTGGATAGACACGAAGCAAGCCTGTTAATGCAGGAAGTCCACGAAGGATCTTTCGGTACCCATGCAGGAGGGCATGCTATGGCAAAGAAATTGCTGAGATCGGGGTATTACTGGATGACAATGGATGCAGACTGTTGTTCATTCGCTCGTAAGTGCCACAAGTGCCAAATATATGCAGACAAAGTGCATGTTCCTCCAAGCCCGCTCAACGTCATGTCATCTCCTTGGGCCTTTTCTATGTGGGACATTGACATGATCGGGAAGATAGAGCCTACTGCTTCAAATGGTCATCGCTTCATCCTGGTCGCAATTGATTACTTTACCAAATGGGTGGAAGCAGCATCTTATGCCAATGTCACTCGTCAAGTGGTGGCAAGATTTCTGAAAAGAGATATCATATGCAAATACGGAGTGCCCGAAAGGATCATTACTGATAATGGTTCTAATCTCAACAACAAGATGATGGCAGACTTGTGTCGGGACTTCAAGATTCAACATCACAATTCTTCTCCTTACCGACCAAAGATGAATGGTGCAGTAGAGGCAGCTAACAAGAATATCAAGAAGATTGTGCAGAAAATGGTTGTCACTTATAAAGATTGGCATGAGATGTTACCATTCGCGTTGCATGGGTACCGAACGTCAGTCAGGACGTCAACAGGGGCAACTCCCTTCTCTCTGGTGTATGGCATGGAAGCAGTCCTGCTTGTTGAGGTAGAGATTCCTTCATTGCGTGTGATGATGGATGTGAAGCTTGATGAGGCTGAATGGGTGTGTGCTCGTTATAATCAGCTATGTCTAATTGAGGAAAAGAGATTAGCGGCTATCTGTCATGGTCAACTTTATCAGAGGAGAATGAAGCGTGCATTCGACCAACGAGTACGTACTCGAGAGTATCAAGCGGGAGAGCTTGTGCTGAAGAGGATCGTTCCTACAGGTTCAGATCACAGGGGCAAGTGGACCCCAAACTACGAAGGACCATTCATAGTGAAGAAAGTCTTCTCAGGAGGAGCATTAATGCTCACCACTATGGATGCAGTTAAAAAATACTTCGCATAAAGAGACCCGCTGGACACAAAAACAGAATTATAGTCCAGGCAAAAAAAAAGGGCATCCCGGCGAGCTAAAAACAGAATAAAAAGCTCGGGCAAAAGTTAGGGAAATAAATGAAAAAAAAAGTACACCCGCTGAGTTGAAAAGCCACATTGGACAGCTCAGGCAAAAAAGGGTATCCCGGTGGATTGAAAACCCGAAAGGGCGATCCACGCAAAACAAGGGAATAAGCGAACAACTGCGATCCGAGTAATCTGAACCACGCCATCGTTTCGTGCAACTTGACAATATCAGAAGGATAGGAAACAGTCCCCTCATCCTCTCAGAAAGCCAAAGCAGAATGGAGAGTCTCGAAGACATGCTGGTCATAGCAGAAATGGAACTCCTTGGAATGCCGTGTACATTGCCATTAGGATAGTTTTTTCTCAATTTTATGGTGGTTACCTCTTTCCAGGTGGTTGCTTCCTGATGTAAATCTTTGCCTATTCAGAGGCCATTCAATAAAAAGAATATTCAGTCAAAAAGTTGTGTTGTGTTTATTTTTGTTTGCAAAATGTCCTGAATTTTCTGCAAAAATAGCATTGCATCTAAACATGGTGATAATTTTGAAAAGAAAACTGACATGCAGGGAAACTGTAACCCTCTTTGAGTGTCGGGTGACGATGGATGAACAGATCATACCATGCAAGTCCCCGGGGCACACTCGTGTTTTCTGTTGTTGCAGGTTGCAGGATGGCGTCACATTCTCCCAAGCAATTTACTCTTCCCCAGTAGAGTGTCTCCCCAAGCAGAGATTTCTTCCCCCAGCAGGTATCTGAAAGCCTGACATCTCCAGCAGAGATTTTCTCCAGCTAAGCCTTGGCAGAAACCCAAGCAGTTT